>JASDDO010000022.1:5603881-6803881 GCA_030015575.1 Agapanthus africanus
AGGGACCGGCGCAACTATGAAAGCCTCGAAAGGGACGCCCTGGTCATATCCAAGCTGCTGGGCGAAGCGATGCGGGTTGTACCGCATGAAAAGGGCCGCATTATCCTGGCGAAATACCAGATAGCCTGGTCTGATGGCATACAAGTGTGCGACCTCCCGGGGCCTCAAAGAAGGCACATTGTCCTTTGACTGGTCCCAGAGTTGCTGAGCGGAACCTGAAAGAGAAGATAGAACCCGGTCGGTAAATACCAATCCGCCAGCAGTAGCGTAAGGAGCAATCAACGTACGAATATCCCCAAATTGAGTTGGGTCAGAGGCAGAAGCATCCACAATCGCATAAGTCGCGGGAAGGTGTAGGCGTCGTAAAATGCGGGCCTCTGATGCATAGCAAAAGCCCCCAGCACATACATTTCGATCCAAGACGTGAAGTAATGCAGGGAAAAGTTTACTACATTCACGCCAGGAGTCGAGGTATTAGCTGCAACGCCCAACCCGTGATATAGATGCGCCAACGCCGGGATGCCGATGGCCAGCCGCGTCCCCTCAGCGATGCGATGAGCCGGATAGATAACCAAGACTCTCATGAAGCGGCGATGCATGGGGATGACGAACCAGCTAAGCCAGACACTGACAAAGCCCACGAAGAATGTCTCCTCATCCATGCCGGGAGCTGCGATAGAGTCAAAAGATATCGGCGACATAATAGGAATGTAGTACTGCGGTAAATCCGATTCCTTGGTCGGCAGCTTCTTCGGACCAAACCCAAAGGGGTCTTTGATGTTTGTGAACTTCGGAGCCGTCTTCGACAGGACATCCTCGCGGAGGAAGCAGGCAATGAAGCTCTTAAAAGTAACTCCCTGCTCCTCAGATTCCGTGAACAGCCGGTCAAAAATACCCAGCGCCTTGATCAAACTTGAACGCTTGTGGCAAACGGCGTTCTCACTAGACAAGCTGTCGGTAATTGCGGGCTCGGGCTCAAAGACATACTCATCAGGAGGTAGCAGCTCCTCATACAGTGTACCCCTGATTGGCAGCCCCGAGATTTCATGAAATTCTTCCAGAGAGATCGAAACCTCGCGGTCCCCTAGAAGAAAAGTGTTGGTGGGGAGATTCCACTGGTTCAAGAACGCCTTAACTCACCAGACATGCGGGGATTGGTAGTGGAAGAGTGACGCATACATCGCATGGTAAAGCCCGACCTTCTGCAGCCGCGCGCGATGGGCAGAAAGGATATAACGATCCCAGAGGAGGTAGCCCGTAGGGTGTCGAGGGGTGAGCCCTATCTTGTAGATTTGTCCCCATGGTTGGGCCTCACCCTGACAAATACGCCGTCCCAGAATATCTATAGCAGGGATCGGATGGTTCGGGATACCAGCCGTCGAAGGCTCGAGCCGCCCCATCGGAGTCCAATTCGGCATCTCCACGGCAAAGACTGTCCTTGGTGGGTCCATTGGCAGAAACGGAAAAGTGGGCTCCGTTGGTACTTCGCAAAGGAAGCTTCGGCGTCCCCGGATAATATGACCGTACCAGGTCCCCCACAAAAGAAAGTTGGTGCAGGTCGGGTCATGGGCCTTGATCATCGCCATCACTTCCTCATCAGATGGTGATTGAGAAAAGACGGCCTCCGAGCGAGTGAAAGGAAAGTACGGAACCGAAGTCATTGCACCTGAAATAAAATAGAGGGAAAACTGTTAAAAGAGAAGCCAACAATATATATATATATGGTTATAAATATATATATATATATATAAAGACAGTTGAAGAAAGCGACAACAGACTTTGTTATGGGACCATTGGCTACAAGACACATGGGTCCCACAGAATCAAGATGGCGGCTCGTTAATAATGAGGCCAAGCAATTATAATGAGACAAAAGGAAGATTCTCATTAAATAAGCAGTGGATTTCAAGTGACCCTACACATTCCCTTAAAAAGAAATCCATTTTGGACTCTTTGACAAATCAAACAGAATCAAAGGAATTAAATTCCCAGAGAAAATTCATTGCAAACTTCTTCTTTTCGGTTGTGAAGGAGAAAACTCAGGGCAAGGAAACCCCAAGAAGTCCCTATGGGAAGAACTTAGTTCCTCATAGGGATTAAATTCCCTTTTGAAAAAAGGAATTAAATTCCCAGGAGTTTTTTTTTTATCCAGAGCCAGAGCTCCTTGAGGATGGAATTACATTCCACGGAAGAGACAGACACCACCAACGATCCCTAAAGATCAGAGAAACTTTAAAAGATCTAGTATTTGAAGATTAGATGGTTTCCTGTTTTTGTTAAGGAACTTAAAAGATGGGTTCTTATTAAAAGGGAAAACCCTTGGTGTGGATTTAAAATCCCATGGTGATTTCTGTGAAAGTTCTTCGTTCGTTCAAGAGAATTACCTGAAGAAAAGGAAATCTTTTAACAGAGTTAAACTCTGGAAAATTTGCAAGGCAGAGAACTAAGCTCTGGAAAAGGAGAATTAAATTCTCAAAAGAAGAAAGTTCTCAAAGGAGGAAGATGAAAAGTGGAGGCGCTTCTGAAGAGACCCCTGCATTTATAGGATGTGGTGGAAAACGTTTCATCTACCCTACACCCTAGACAGATCCAACGGTCACAAAAGTGACAGCGTTGCACTCACGTGCAGACACGTGAGAGCAACGCTGTGGGGGAATTTGTTCCCTGATTAAAAATCAGGAAAAACTTAAAAAGAGACATCGCAAGCTCGCACGTGACCAATGGTCACGTGCTGGCACGTGACGGTTAAAGCAGCGGCACAAAACAGAGCGCAGAAGCGGAGTCCATTCGTGGGGTCACATGCTTACACGTGGCCGGGGGTCACGTGCTTACACGTGACCAGGGTCACGTGCTCACACGTGACTAGCTTTAAAAGCCTCGCGGTTTAACAGAATTAAATTCTAAAAAAGATCATTTAAATCTTTCCAAAATGGAGAAGAATTATGGAGAACCGTTGTATTGAGAATCCAGGGGTGATTAAATATCACCAATTTATGGAAAAATCTGGGACAAGGAAAGATTTCCCCTAAATCTCACCGAAATGACAAATGGAATATCTTTGGATTAAAACATCCAACGGTGAATAAAATTCACCTAGTAATCTAAAGGCTCAAATTAATGATGAAAACAAATCAAATCTTTCAGTAAGAGATTTACTAAACAAATTGAATCCTCTCCTCCTCCTATAAATAGGAGTCGAGAAGGGAGAGTTAAAAAGAAGGAGGAGAGATAGAATTTTGGAGAGAAAACTTTGAAGAGAATTTTAGCATCTTGAAAATTCAGAAAGAAAACTCTAGGTGAGAAAAAGAAAGGGGATCAAAACTTCAAAAAAGAGAATTTAATTCTCAATCCAAGAGTTTAACTCTTTTATCAAAAAGAACTTAGTTCTTCCTCTAGTTGAAGATCTGCAAAGTGCACATCTCCCCATAAGTTGAGAATTTAATTCTCATCGGGTCGAGATCCTGCCATGCAGATCTAAAACTTAGAGGGGGAATTGAGTTCAGAGAATTTAATTCTCCCAAAATTATAGGAATTTAATTCCTTCAAGATGGACAGAACTAGGGTTTAACCCTATTTGAGAATTTAATTCTCTCGGACTAACAGGAATTTAATTCCTCCAAGATATGAAATTAGGGTTTGAACCCTATCTGAGAATTTAATTCTCCCAAAATTATAGGAATTTAATTCCTTCAAGATGAATGAAATTAGGGTTTAACCCTACATAAGAATTTAATTCTTTCATAACGGGAATTTAATTCCTCCAAAATCGTGATTAGGGTTTAGCCCTACAGAGAATTTAATTCTTAAAACAAAGAGACTTGAAAGATCTTCATGCGCATAAAGAACATTGGTCACGTGATGACACGTGATCCTAATCCGCAGCGATCAGAAAAGAAGGAATAAAACTAGGTCACGTGTCCCCACGTGACACCTGTAAAGATCCACAGAAAAGAACTCAGAGGCAACGCCTCACGTGCTCCACGTGACCCTTGAAGCACAGAAAGAAAAAACAAAAGAAACAGAAGCTCTGGGCGCTCTCACGTGTTATCACGTGACCCCTTGGCAAATCAGCGCACAAATCCCCGTCACGTGTCAGCACGTGATGCTCCAAAATCAAATATAGAAAGTATTCAACGCTTCTTTTTTGCAGAACAGAATAAGGGGAATCTGGTCCCACCTTTGGGCGCTCTCACGTGTCCACATGTTGTCCCTTTTTCTTTAGTGTTTTGACACTAATTAGAGATCTTCATTCCCAGTGTTTAACACTGATTTTTCTTAGTGTTTAACACTAATTTGAAAACCCTATTTGCAGTGTTTAACACTGATTATTTTCTAGTGTTTGACACTAAATCGAAAACTATATTTCCAATGTTTAACACTGATTGTTCTTTTAGTGTTTAAAACCAATTTGAGAATTCTGTCTCTAGTGTTTAACACTTTTGTTATTTAGTGTTTAACACTACTTTTAGCCAAATTGGCTAATCTTTCAGAGGCAAAGCCTCCCCTTCAAATTGAATAACATCCAAAGCTACAACAGAAATGTTATCAAGTCCCTCAAAACTTTTGTGGACTAGAACTAGACAAATGTCAAACAGTCCAACAAAGGGCCAGACTTAATTGGACTTAGCCCAAGTTGGCCATAAGTCCTCAATCCAGACCCAACTGAGCCAATGGGCTCACAATATAATTAATTGGTCTTGGTTCCAAATTGGGCTACAGATCATTTAATCTACCTTGGTTCAAGGGTACATCTCTTCACTCCTTTGATATTTATCGTTGTAATTCCTCAACGTCTTCATAGAGGTGACGGGTCCCAACGACCATACATTTCACGGACTGTGGGGTCCTTAAACTCATGGACTATGATGTCCTTAACCTTGACCGGGATGTCTTAAAACTAACAACGGACTATGACGTTCTTAACCTTGACCGTGATGTCTTAAACTAACGCCGGACTATGGAGTTCTTAAACCCATGGACTATGATGTCCTTAACCTTGACCGCAATATCTTAAAACTAACATTGGACCACCATGTCCTTAAACTGGTAATTGACCGCAATGTCCCTAAATTAAACAATAGAGCCCAAATGCTCTCTTGTTGGATCTAAACGATCCCGTTGAGTTGATCTTAGTCTAAAATTAGACTAACGTATCCTTAACAAACGTTTAAGTTGATCTTAGTCTCAAATGAGGCTAACGTATCCTTAAACCCAAACCCCCAAAACCAAATCTAGGAGAGATACGGATTTGGACTAGTCCACGCCCTACGGGCGACAACATAACTTAGTCTCCGTATACAATCCACGAGCAACCAAACACAAAACAAACACCGAGACACGAAGTGACCATATGGAGATGGAGAAAGTTGTTACCGCGATACGGTAGCGTAATTAACTGCAGGGGCTTGCGCCTGCAGGGAAGAGCGTCCCCACAATCAAAAACCCCTCAAACAAGGGGGAATCTGACGAAGTCTGCTATATCGGCCGCATCCGTTTAAACCTTCGATACACGATGCCATAAATCAACTTGGCATCTTCGAAGAGGGGGACGGATAGCACCTATTAGCATCTGCCCCGAATTTCAGGCAAGACGTCCCTGTCTTGCGCCGTCTTTCGGAGGGGAACAGATTCTGGCACGCCCGGTGGGACCTTTTCCTCTTTCCACTCCACACTTCGTGTATCATATTTGCGAACCAATCGCGGTTTGCTAATGGTTGCCCTTGGGTTTCGAGGTACTAAGATTTGGCGTTTTGCTTGGTGCAGAAAGCAAAAGGATCAATGGCTGGCACCTGCTCAAAGTGTTCCACATGCAACTGCGACCTACGCTCCGCCTCGACTGGGGGCATAACCTACGGGCCCCGAGAGGCCTCTTTGTTCACGATGCCCGTGGAGCAGATTACTCAAGCCACCACAGGGCTGTTTTTCGGGACCATGCTCCCGCCCGCGAGCTTCACCATCCCTCTACCCGTATCAGAAGCTTCAAAGAAGTCGGTCTTCGATCGACTTGCTACTACCACGGCCCCTCTCAACGGGTCATCCGATTCCAACTCCTCGGTCTTCACCAGGCTGAACTCGAGCTCCAAAGGGCCTACCAGG
The DNA here is from genome assembly GCA_030015575.1 of Agapanthus africanus. Classification (NCBI taxonomy): domain Eukaryota; kingdom Viridiplantae; phylum Streptophyta; class Magnoliopsida; order Asparagales; family Amaryllidaceae; genus Agapanthus; species Agapanthus africanus. Next base: position 5,609,978 of record JASDDO010000022.1, read on the forward strand.
AAGCCCATAATACCTGAAGTGGCCATCCCAAAGAAGATAGCCATCCCTGCTCTTGAAGTCGTCAAGGCGGCTTCTCCTGCCAGAGGGTCGGTCTTCGCAAGACTGACTGCTCCCATCCCCGCTCCCGCTCAGAAATCTGTCTTTGACCGGTTGGACACGGCTTCTCAACGGATGTCAGTCTTCAAGAGGCTGACACCAGCAACAGCCCCTCACCTGAACAGGGGGCAAGACAAAGCCGTCGCTGAACCAATCCCAACAACTCGTCACGCCCGACGTCGTCACTCCCGCCGAATAAGGAAGGCTGGGGGCAACTCCCCCTCTAGGCTAACTCCACCAGCTCCAACGGTGGAAATTAATGCTGTTGTTCCAACCGGGAACAGCTTTGAGCCGCTGAACAGGGTACGCAGAAATTCAACCGAGATGGACAGTTCTCCATCAGATTTTACCACCACTACCCTGCCACCACCCGTAGATGCGCAGAATCCACCGCGCATCTCTTTCCAAGAGAGATGCTACCCAATGCGCGGTTCCCTTCCTACTTGTCTATCCCTTCCACCAGCCAATGGGGATAATTTTGAAATTAAACCCCACTTAATCAACTTTTTGCCCAAATTTCATAGGCTTGAGTCTGAAGACACATACGTTTTTATCACCAAATTCGAAAACGTATGCGGAATGATGGGCAATTCACAACTTTCAGTGGATGCTATGAGACTGCGTCTTCTCCCTTTTACCTTATGCGATCTAGTAGAAAAATGGATTTATAATACTGTCGTACACTCTATTATCAATTGTGATGAATTCTTTATAGCATTCCTTAAGAAATTTTATCCCAATCATAAGATCGCCCGTGTTCGAAGCGAGATTAACCAGTTTACCCAGCTTCTTAATGAACCATTTTGGAAATGCTTTGAACGGTTTAAAGATCTACTAGTCCAATGCCCTCATCACGGAATTAATAGATGGGACCTTTGTCGAATTATATATGAGGGTATTAATCCAGCGACAAAACAGATGCTTGAGACCATTTGTCAATGCCATTTCATGTCCAAAGACGATGGTGAAGCCTGGCAATTTCTGGAAGATCTCGCTGAACAAACTTTACAATGGGAAAGCGTTAGACCAATATCATCTAGGGGAGTATCCATCAGCTTGATGTTTCCATCGCAGTGAAAGCCAAAATGGCCGCGATGCAAAAGAAACTCGACGCTATCAAAAATAAATTCTCATCTGCCTCTCTAAACCAGGTTACGCTCCACAAAACCGTGTGCGGTTGCTGTTCCGACCCATCACATTTGACGGAAAAATGTCTTTTGAGTGCACCGTTTTAAGGTCAAGAACAAATTAACGCTACTTTTCAGCAACGACCTAGAAACGATCCTTATTCTTCCACATACAATCAGGGATGGAGGAATCATCCTAATTTTGCTTGGAACCAAAACCAAACTCAAAATCAAAACCAGTTCCCAAGTAACTATCAAAGGCCTCCCCCAAAGCAACATCAACCACCACAATCGAGTCAGCAACCCATTCAATCGCAACCTTTTCAAAATCCGGCCAAAAATTCTACACCTTATAATAATTCTTTCCAAACGGCCGGTACCGAAAACTCCTCTGCACTCGAACGAGGCTTGGATACGTTTATTAAACATTCCACGCAAATGACGGCTGATTTAAAATCTTCTATCCAAATGTTAATGCAGAACACCGCCTACCATGGTGAAAGTATAAAATCGATAGAAACACAACTTGCATAGTTAAATGCTGCGCTGAGTGCGATAGAGAAAAGGAAACTTCCATTTCAATCCCTACTGAATCCTGGCCACTCACAAAGTTATAATGTGAGTGTCATAACCACGTTGAGATCGGGAAGATTGCTGAATAACCAAGTCAGTGAACAGGTTGATGATGAGGAATCAATTGAAACGCCGGCTTTTACTTCTTCTACTCCTACTTCGTCTAGTCCACCACCTTCTTCCGAGCCTATTCTCCGTTTTCCCCTAGGCTCGAACTCTCAGCCCACTTCCTCAAGTCAACCTAAAACGATCTCAACTCCAATTCTGGGATCCATTCCATCCCTACAATCTTCTCCAATGTTGGACCTAACTCTTATTGATAAAGCCCTTATCCAAACAGGTTAAAGGGCAACAGACCAAGTCCACAAATGGAGAAGATTATGGAAATTTTTAAGCAGGTTAACATAAATATTCCCTTCTTATATGCTATCCAACAAGTGTCGTCCTATGCGAAAATTCTAAAGGACTTGTGCACTAGAAAAAGGAAAACTCAAGTACCTAAAAAAGTTTTCTTAGCGAGTAATGTAAGCACTACTTTTACCCAATAATTACCCAATAAGCGAAAGGACCGTGGGAGTCCTACCATATCTATTTCTATTGGGGGTAAAAATATCAATCGTGCTATACCCGATTTAGGTACTAGTGTTAACTTGCTTCCGTATTCTGTTTATGAACAATTAGAGACCGGAGAGTTAAAAGTTGCATACTGCACTCTCCAAATAGCAGATCGATCTATCACCCAACTTAGGGGTGAGCTAGAGAATGTGTTAATCAAAGTCGGGGAATTTATATTCCCTGTGAACTTTATCGTTATAGATACACAGCCTGTAGCAAACCCCCGAAACCAAATTTCGGTTATTCTAGGTTGGCCTTTTCTAGCGACTTCCAACACTGTAATCAATTGTTGTAACGGCTCTATAAATCTATCTTTCGGGAAAATATCAATTGAGCTTAACATTTACAAGTTGGTAAGTGAACCCTCCGACCCCTATGCTCAAGTATGTTCTATCGAAAGGATGGATTCCGACAGTAGCGAATTTGAACAACTTCACGATACTCATCTCGAATTCGCTAGTACGTTGTTATTTGACCCTGCTATTTATTAAACACATACGGACCCTTCTATCGAGTTGTCTGGGTCAACATCTAACGCTAAATATGAACCTTTTATGGAGTCCGAGTATCATCTCGTTCTTTCCGATGAGATTATTATTTGGGATATCGATGAAAGCTTTGAAAAAATCTTTCCCGAAGAACTCGCATTCTTAGAAGACATGGGCGTTGTAATGAATCAACCCCAACCCAAAAAAGTTGAACCGCCAACTCTTCTACTTATCAAGAATGAAAATGCGAGTAATCCACCATCACTGTTTCATCTCTATAAACCGAGACGTAAGCCCATTCTATTATACATCTTATCTCCTCCCCACTTCTTCACGTCAATAGGTGACATGTTCTTCTACCAACCTTGATGCTACATTGATAAAAAATTTGAATGGTTGGTGTTGACTTTTGGTCTTTGTAAAGCTTTATATTGACCAATAATTTTACCTCCCCCCTCTTTATAATTTTCAAATGCTTAATATTGTTTTACTCAAGTTTGGGGGGAGATAAATATATTTTGGCTCTTGAACGAAAAGAAAATAAATTTTTACAAAATTATGAGCCAAAAATAAGTTTGGGGGAGGATTTCACTGTCATTTATTCATGTCCCTGTTACTAACTTTTCCTCCCAAGTCTACAGGTTTTTTTTGGCTTAACAGATGACATCAGTGAGGACACTGCTGCAAACAGGTTTGGGGGAGGTTTGTGCTTATTTACGCATTATCTTGCATTATACTATATATAAGCACAAAATTTTTGATAATAAAATATTAGAAAGTAAAAAATTACATATGAAAGATAGGAATAGTTTAAGAAAAGTAAGAAAGTTAGATGTTTTCTTAAACGAAACTAGTAATAAGAAGTTATGAGCCATTGTCCCAAGGGTTAGTAAGATGAAGGAAATTACTAATCTGAGAATAAAAATAAGTCGAAAAAATAGTCCCTATTCTTGAGTCCAAACATTTGAACGTTGATACCCTACCATACGCACTTGCACACATCTTGAAACTTGGGATAGTAGAGGATACCTTGAAATGCTCTTGTCTAAAAGCCTTGTTATGAAGAAAATAAAAATATAAAGAAAAAAATGGTGAATAATAATGAACACTGGTTTTGTAATTATTTAAGACAGCATAAAAAAATATAGTGAGGGTGCTTTATCACTTAGTGTCTTAGACCAACTAGTTTGGGAGCCACTGCTAAGTCTTAGGTGTTGAAAGACGAGGAATTACGCCTAAATGTGCGAACACATTTTGTAATCGGTTGGTTAGCACCTCAAGAAGTATTAACGGTCGCATGAAGGAAGTATGGGCAATTTCATCGAAATTATTCACCGACTAAAAAGTACTAAGAAAGATGGACAAGAGTATGATAGCTTGAATTGAATTCTCTAAGTGTAGGGATGTCTTTTACACACACGTAGGGGTATGTGATCGATATTTGGAAGAAAGGTAAGGAGGAAGAATAAAGGCGTTGTTTTATTGAAGGATGATATGATTTTTAATATCTTTTCATGACCATTAAGATAGGGCTCATGGCAACCGAAAAGCTAGTGTAGTTGGAAACTCTTATTTTCAAGTTCTTTCTTTTATAGTTCTTATCTTTGTATGTAACTTTTATCTTCTTTCTTTTTTTATGGGATTTTGTTGGTGTAATCCGATGAAAACCCTCAGGAGACAATACTCCTCCTATTAGGGACACCTAGAGGTTTAACGGCTTGTTGCACGTGCTCAATGCAATCGTGTTGCCTACGAAAGTATGCTACTTAGGTTTTTCTTTTTCTTTTTTCTCCCTCTCTTGAATAAATAGTTTGCTTGGGACGATCAAAATTAAGTTTGGGGATATTTGTTTAGTCGAAAATATTGCACATTTGATATAATATTTTCCTTACTTTTCTTAAATATCTAAAGGTGTTTATTATAAATATAGAACATATTTGGGTTTATCTGCAAAATACTATTTACCATATGTTTATATATTATAATTAATATTATGAAGGAAAATATATGCATATAATATTTATATAATATTTTGGTAATTAAAATATGCATATCATATCAAATAATCTTAATCAAATTTCTAAAAGATTCATTACCATATAAAATGATTAAGATTATATCTCTAATATAATAAATATTACTAACATTATTCATGGAGATATTGTGCAGATTTAGCTCAGGTCAAGAAATCGATATTTTCAAGATGTCAGGATCAAAAATCGGCCAATAAAATTATAGAATCAATACTGGCAGAGACTCACTAAATATATGAAGAATCCAGACATGGAAAAAATCTCCATGTGTCAACATGAGCAGGCCCCAGAAGTTTGGAACCATGATCTCTCCAAACCGCGGAGCTTCCGCGGCTAAAACTCCACATGTGCGGTGGATCCACGGCCGTATCATGGCCGTTGGATCTGAGATTTTTGGTGGGTGATCATGATTGCATATTTTAACCTATAAGATCTTGGGTTTCTGCTTCTAGGGCTATTTAAAGGACTGAGAGCTAAAATTAGAAATCATCATCTTTAACATGAAGCAAATCACCGTCAAAGAACAAGTGATCCACGACAGGTCCGCGATTCAACGTGATAGAGCGACGTGAATATCGATGGAGCAAATACTTCCTACGAGGCAGAGATCGAGAGCAACTTCTTCTTCTTGTAATCTAAACTCAAAGGATTTGTATTTGTAATGTTGATTAATAAAGGTAGATCATTTGTAATTATTTCGCATTTAATTTTTGCATTATGATTTCCTTCTCTATCCTTTCTTCTTCCATCTCCATCATGCGCAAGTAATTCTCCGCTTGATAGTGTTCGTAGGATTGGGATAGAACAATGGATGAAAAAATATTTTAACTTCTTTTATGTCTTATAAAGTTTATAAACTTTAGCAAAAGAATCGTTAACATCCTAATCGGGCGCGCTATCAATTTATTGATAGTCTCGACCATGATTTGAGATTTGATTAACAATTGTTTTGTTAAGGGCTGGACATGAATAGAGATCAATAAAGGGACAAGGGTCAACAGTGGGGAAACCCTAGTTTCTTCCAAGAACCCTAATTCTCATTCACCACTATCTATCTAGTTTTAAATCTATCAAAAGATAAAATGAGTCATCTTTTGTATTCATCCATGACTACTAAATCCTATGAACCCTACAAGCCTTCTTTATATATATTCTACATCCGTGTTTAACATAGATCTAGAATCTATTCTCCTTTCTTCTTTTATTTTATTCAACTCGTCTAAAATAAGATTAGAAATTCCATGCATCCCTGTGGACGACTCGTACTCATCTCGGCTAGCTACAAGCAACATCGTTATTGATTGCGAATACTACAAACACTTCTTTCATCACCAATCACTGTGCAAGTTATGCTTCTGTCGATTTTATGCTTTCACTGTGGGAAGCAGTGTGTTGCACTAATGTTTGGATAGAAGACATTAAATTAGCCGTCGTTTGCGTGGATTGATTAATGAACGTTTCTAAGTTACGTTTGAGCGCAGAGGTCTTATCGGTACCGACCGTTGAAATATTATAAGGATCAATATTGTTGGCCGGGTTTTGAAAAGGTTGCGGTTGAAAGGGGTACTGATTTTGTTGTGGTGGCAGCTGTTGCTGTGGGAGAGGCCTTTGATAGTTGCTTGGGAACTGATTTTGATTTTGAATTTGGTTCCAAGAAAAATTAGGATGATTCCTCCATCCCTGATTGCATGTGGAAAAATAAAGATCGTTTCTAGGTCGTTGCTGAAAAGCATCATTTGTTTGTTCTTGACCTTGAAACGGAGGATTCAAAGGACATTCTTCCGTTAAGTGTGATTGGTCGGAATAGCAACCACACACGGTTTTGGAAAGCATACTCTGGTTTAGGGAGGCTGAAGAGACTTTGTTTTCGGTAGCGTCGAGTTTCTTTTGCATCGTGGCCTTTTCGGTTTTCACTGCAATGGAAACGTTGAGCTGGTGGATACCTCCCCTAGATGAAGTTGGTCTAACGTTTTCCCACTGTAAAGTTTGTTCTGCGAGATCTTTCAGAAATTGCCAGGCTTCACCATCATCTTTAGATATGAAATGGCATTGACAAATGGTTTCAAGCATCTGTTTTTTTGGCAGGAGTAACACCCTCATATATAACTCGGCAAAGTTGTCATTTATCAATTTCATGATGGGGGCATTGTAGAAGAATATCTTTAAATCATTCAAAGCATTTCTAGAATGTTTCGTTGGGAAGTTAGGTAAACTGGTCAATCTCGTTTCGAACACGGGGGGTTTTGTGATTGGGATAAAATTTCTTAAGGAATGCTATAACGAATTCATCCCATTTAGCGATAGAGTGTGCGGCAGTGCTATAAAGCCATTTTTCTGCTAGATCTCACAAGGTAAAAAAGGAGAAGACGTAATCGCATAGCATCCACAGAAAGTTGTGTAGTGCCATCATTGTGCATACGTTTTCAAATTTGATTATAAAAACGTATACGTCTTCGGATTCAAGCCTGTAAAATTTAGGCAACAAGTTGATGAAGTAGGGTTTAATTTTAAAATTATCCCCATTGGCCGGTGGAATAGATAGACAAGTAGGAAGGGGACTGCGTATCGGGTAGCATCTTTCTTGAAGAGAGATGCGCAGTGGATTCTGCGCACCTACGGGTGGTGGCAGGGGTGTGTTGGTAAAATTTGATGGAGAACCATTCATCTCGGTCGATGTGGTGGGTGGAGGGGAAAAAGAAGATGAATAAGTACCGACGTAGGAGTCGATTGCAGAAACGCGGACAATACGGGTACTGGAATCCCGCATCCAGACGATCATGCACTAAGCGGGTTTAGCGCCCGTGGCAGCGTGTGTGAGAACAATTTAAAAAGGTTTGTTTTGAAAAGGTCAGACGTGAGGCTTGACTCAGCAAATCAAAAAATGCACAATCAACCTTAGAACTAAGGTCACTTAGGTCAAGCACTAGACCGCTCCTAGACTTTCAAAGGACAAGCCACAGGATCAATCCTCTACCATCTATTTATCACTCTTGTGGCCAAGTAAATACCAGGTAAGTGGGAGATATCCTCTATAAGAATCACCGAAAACAGCGGGTTAATTAAGTAACCACTTTTCTTAGTCACGCTTACCTGGACACCATAAGAGAAATGCGGATAAGCGATAGATTACTCACGACCTTCCTCTGTTCTAATTGAGCACGACGGTCTTTAGAGTCTTAGTCTAGATATTTTTTAATTAATGTGGGGTTATGCGGATGCTTTATGATTTGTGGGGCCTAGGAAGGGTGATGAAATCCCAACCTAATCTGAATTTTGGTCTTACCTCTTAAAGTCCATTTTAGAAAGATGCAAAAAAAAACAAACCAATATCAAAACACATAAAAGATTTTTGAGCGGCGTTTTTTGCAAAGAATTCTACAGAAAATTATATTATATGATTTCTAGAGGAGAGATAAAGATATGAGGAATATACCAGAAGATTTTAGGGGCACAACACCACCAAGTCGCCTCCCAACCGTAGCCAAACGCACAATATTGCCACATTTCCGCGGCGCTTTGGTGGGCTTGTTTGCTGATTTTTTCTTCAATAGCCTCCAATTCTCCTCTTTGCTTTGATGGATGTCTCTGAATTTCTATTTTCTCGCTTCTGTGACTCCAGATTCCCTTACAAAAATTTGCACAATAATCGTTAAATACGCAAGTTGCAGTTTTGGTTCTTTTTTATAATATATTTTTTGGATTTTATAAAAATTCACACGAATAGCAAGAACAAAATTACGCACGTATCCCCGGCAACGACGCCATTTGATTGATTCTAGATTTGTAAAAGAAGTGTGTCGTAAATAAAGTAGTAACCGCAATCAATAACGGTGTCGCAAGTAGCTAGCCAAGATGAGTACGGGTCGTCCTCAGGGAAACGTGGAACCTTTATCTTGCTTTAGATGAGTTGATTGGAATATGGTTGAGTTGTTGTAGATCTATGATATACGGATGTAGAATTTATGAAGAAGGGCCTTATAGGGTTCATAGAATTTGGTAGTAATGAATGATCAATTAAAGATGACTCATTTTATCTTTTAATAGATTTAAAACTATATCGATGGTGATGAATGAAAATTGGGGTACTTGGAGGGAATAGGGTTCCCACTCTTAACCCTTATCTTTTCATTGATCACTATTCATGTATAGCCTTTACCAAAACAATTGTTAATCTAATATCAAATTACGGTCGAGACTATCAATAAATTGATAGCGCGCCCGATAAGGATGTTAACAATTACTTTGGTAAAGTTTATAAACTTTATAAGATGTAAAAGAAGTTAAGAGATTTTATCATCCATTAATCTACCTTAATCCCACGAACCCTATCAAGCGCAGAATTACTCACGCATGGTTGAAATAGAAGAGAAGATAGAGAAGGAGATCATGATATAAATGCAGAAAATAATGCAGAAAGTAAAATGCAAAGAATTAAACTAAAAATCTACCTTTTATTAATCAACTATCATTTACAAATCCATCGAATTTAGAGTACAAGAACCCTAGTTTATGCTTCCGATCTCTGTTCTCATTGGAAGTAGATGATGCGTCGATTGATCTCCTGAATTCGTGGATCGCTGTGGACCTCTTGATCGCTTCAGATTAATCTATTAGGTGATGATTTTCCAAGAGTAGCTATCGGTCCTTTAAATAGTCCTAGAAACAGAAACCCTAGATCCCATATGTTAGGATTTGTTGTTTCAATCACACTAAAAAATATCCAAATCCAATGTCTACGATGAAGCCGCGGATCCGCCGCGAAATGTAGGATTTGGCCACGGTTGGGCGGTGGTTTGGTGGAATCAGGGTTTGAAAATTCTGGTGCTGCTTCATGTTGACACGTGGAGATTGTTGTGATTTCTGGTTTTTTTAAATCTTCTCTGAGTCTCTGCCATTTACGATTTTACAATTTGATTCAACTTTATCGGCAGATTTATTCTTGACATCTCGGATATCTCGATCTCCAGACCTGAGCTATATCTGCACAATATCTCAATTCATATTATTAGTAATATTTGTTATTATTTTGAGATATTATCCTAATCATTTTATATGATACAATATTTTAAGAATATTAATTAGGGATATTTGATAGGATAAGTATATTTAAATTACTAAAATATTATATAAATATTATATGCATATACTTTCCTTCATAACATTAAGTATAGTGTATGAACATATGATAAAGAGTATTTTGCAGATAAACCCATATATGTTCCATATTTACGATAAACACATTTAAGTACTTAACAAAAATAAGGAAAATATTCCATCAAATGTGCAATATTTTTGACTAAACAATGATGATCGAGGATATTGTCATATCGAATACTATGAGGCTAGATCGCCGACGTAAAGATGTCACCTGAACCATACTCATTTCCAAAACTGACGAATCGTATGCACTTTTAAATGAAAACCTCAAGGGAAGATATGGATTTTCAAATGGTGCATTTTCCTCAAAAACATCATAGCCCCCACTTTCAAAATTACGATTCGTATCATTTAAACTGACCGTATGGTTCACGTGTAGTTTCATACCTTTTTATAGTTCATGTTTATGTGGATTATCTATCGTGACATACGTGTTATGTTCTCGGTATTTACCGTTGTATGATATCATCTTTTTAGTACACCTGCACAATTACTGATGATGTGCATGTTACACTCAGACCGATTTGTCGGCTCAAACAGATTCATCATCGGTAATTGCCATGCCACTTGCACAATAGAGCTGCCATGTCATGGTATTAATCTTAACCATAAAAGTACATTCATTGTTCAGTACTATCACATGACATGCTTGCATGATATACTTGATATGCTCATATTACTGTTCTATATTTGCATATATCTTACTTTATGGTTACATGCATTGATGCCGTTTTCATGAGATCTCTGGATTTGAGAACCGCGGTTATATTTCAAAAGGAAATTTTATATTGTTTTAAAAACGCGGTTTCTCTTGATATGATATTTCGTGTCCACCATGAGTTTTCTCGGTTCTGAGTTATGAGCATACTCGATTTGAGGAGTTGGATGAGCCGTTTGCGGATACATGGTAGACCCGGTAAGGTACCCCGGGACGAGAAATTTGTGAGGAAGACGATGAGCCTGGAAGGGGGAGTACTACCTACCAGTGATAGTTTGGACCCAGCGGTTATCCGGAGGATACCGTCCGGAGTCGTGAGATGGATATGAGGGCCGATCTGAGGATGCGGCGCCTGAGATATGATGATTTACGTGTCGATACTGGACACGGGTTTCATGAGGTTTCGAGTGTCGATGTTGGACACTCAGGTTTCCATGATGTTGATGTGACGTTGATGGACACACGTGGTTGATACCAACATGCATACAGGCATATGATTCAGATGATTGTTTTTACATGTTATTGACATTGACTATATTGTTGATATATATATACACACACACACACACACATGGTCACCCTAGATATCATAGTATTACCTTCATGATACAGTATGACCTAGGAATCGTTGTTTATTCGATTTCTATTTGCTGATGTTTTCTACTCACAAGTTGGAAACTCACCCCCGTTGTCCCACAGTTTTCTTGTAGGTTCGACCGCTTGGATCGGTTGCAGTATCATTGGCACACAGTTCCTTCAAGGTGTTTGCTTTGGTAGGTGGAACACACATTGGATCGTGACCACTCTCGTACTTTATATTCTATTGTATCTAGATAAACTCCATCAAATCAGAAACTAGATTTTGTATTTTGGTAGACCTAGACAGACTTGTGTTTGTGAGACTTAGAACGATGGGTGTATGTTCGCAGCTTGAGGGTTTTGATGTCTTGCTTTATTTATTTTTCTTTCTGTGTTTGATCTTCGTCGTAGGGCGTTGTATATCTATTTATTTCGTGGTTGTGATTCCTCTAATTGGTGAAGAGCTAGCTCCCGCTTGGGAATGCCAATATATATTGCATGCATGTGGTTTTGGATCAAAATATACAAGGGAGGTGCCGCCCAAATTTTTAAAAGAAGAAAAATGTTTTCAACTCGTATTTAACCCACTTGCATTTTCATATATCATTATCTACGCATTTAAAGAAAAACTTGATTTCATTATACCTTTATTTCAAAACTGCACCTCCACTATTTTCCGCAAAAAGGTTTAGATTTCTGGGCTTCGGCTTACTTGAATTACGTTACGCTTTTAGACGTTGCGTGATTCTCGTGGCGGTCACGTGCCAAATTTCCGGGTCGTGACAGTACAAGTAAAAGTGTAGAAGTCTGGCTCCTCTGTGAACTTCTCCAAAACGTCATGATTGGGTTCGGTCTCCTAAAAGTTGGGTCCTCCTGATGAACATTCCAAAGAAAGAAGAGACAGGAATGTATTCAGTGAACTAGCACTCGGTAAGTCCCAAAGGATAGAATAGAATAGACAAGTAAAGAGAATAAAACTGATAAGTTATATGTTTGCTATGCTAACGTAATTGTTTGTAGCTTGGTACAGAAGGTGTCAGTGTATACGATAGGAGTCCGACTTTCTCCGTGGACTATGGTAATCGGAAGTACAAGGCCCCGTCAAGACCCACGGGACAACGGCATAGATGTTGAGGTAAGTATCTTTTAGTCACTATCTCGTTCCACTTCTAACACATTCCGTACCAGACTACCCCTTTAAACCCCGTAATGTATATTGTATTGATTAGTAATTATGAGACTTGCTGAAACCATGGTATAAATTGTTCATGTAAACGGTTTCAGGATGTATCAAGTAGTCATGTAATGAAGTCAAGTCATAACCATGGTTCGGTCAAGTCGAGTCATGTTTGCATATGTGGTAATGTTCTGTATTCAAGTTCATATTTGGTATATTGGATTCATGTTGAATTGGATTCATGTTTAGATTGGATTCAGATTGATTTAGATTTGGACTCAGACTTGAGTCGGACGCTTAAAACAGAATTTGGATCCTGAATTAGGTTTGAAAATTATCGGTAACTGCTGCACATGGACGACAGCATTTGTGTCTTTTTCCAAGACTGTCACGTCCCGCTTCCCAAAGTACGCTAGAGTGGGCACGTGACATAGCCAACCATGCTACCTGTGAATAGGAAAAATCCTTCCACAGTCACATTACGGTTGTGGAGATATCAAGAACAGGAAAGTAAACTAACTACCTAGTACATGTCCATAAGCCAGAGTAAAAGAGTCAAGAGATAACAATATGCGGAAGCCAAAAGATAAAATAAATGAAACACCTGGAGTAAAACTACGTACCGACAGGAACCTCACCGCTCATCTAACAGCGGCAAAACTCCTAATCAGTCTGCAGCAAGATAGAAGAATCTGGGCCATGCAAAACCCAGACGTCAGCGCGTCAAGTCATCAAGTAATAACATAATAAACAGGCAATGCGAATATAAACATGAATAAAGCAGGGGTAACAATAATATGAATCAGAGCAGTGCAGGGTAGCGTGCAGTGGGTAAACTAAACTGTTCTATCAGGTTCTCTGTTCTAAAGTCTTTGAAACCAAATTGATGAATCATCGATGTAACTCAATAGTATCCCGTACATACCCGGGACCACGGCCACAATATTCTCGGCTGCAGCCGAGACATGCCGCTAGGCACAAAACAGGAATGTGTACACTCGATAGTATCCCGTACATACCCGGGACCACGGCCACAATATTCTCGGCTGAAACCGAGACATGCCGCTAGGCACAAAACAGGAATGTGTACACTCTGGACAGGTAGTGAACTGTCGAGTTACAAGTCAGGTTTCACCTTTGATTTCCCCATACCCCCAAGTTATATGTGCAAGTCAAGTCAGGTATCCCGAAATCAAGAAACTAATACCAACACGGGATCAGGTAAACAGGTTTGTCTGGATAGACAACAGGAACGGTCCATGAGGACTACATATCAGGTTTGTTGGCATTAGACACAAGATCAGGTAACGGGTCAGGTCATGGTACATCATGTCAAGTCAAGCAGTATACGGTACCATGTTGGGTCAATCAATGTGTAGGTAGCAAGACAGGTCAAGAAGCAAGCGATATCATAGGTATACTCACAATCAATTATATAATCAAGCATGGGTATCAACAACATGAGATAAGCAATGAAGTAAGCAATAGGCAGATTCACTGAATTAGCAGTACAGTTGTCAGTTGTGTCACAGAGATGATTTCAATGCCATGCGAATGCAGTATGACAATTATGGCCTTTTAATCATGTTAACAAGTTTAAGCACTTTAGAGGTGCAATGATTTATATAAAGGTTCAATACAGCTATTACAGGTTAAAATGCATACGAGTGTCCGAATGGAACAAAACTATATAGATAAATGCCATAAGCTATGTCAATATTAAAAATGTGTTTAAACAGGTAAATGTGGTTATTAGGTTCAATTGCAAACTGTAGGTTCCAAGTTTAAAGATAAAATGATATATAACAATATTGTACATGAAAAAGTGGGAAATTATAATAGCAAAGTTAAATTGTGGGTTTTAGGGTGTCATTAATTATAAGTAAATATTGTTTAGCATGTAGCAAGGGTTACTTGCCTCGACGGGTCGCGAACCGGGAATACGGAACGATAAACGTCGGCGGGGAAAACTCGCGACGGGCGCACGGTTCACGGAATGAATCCAAACGACGAACAGTGGAACCACACGGGTCGGGGTACCCCGCTGGAACGTCGGGACGCGTCGTCGGCACGGCCGGATTCCGGCGAGATCAAAAACAGTGAATCTACAAATTTCAAGAATTCATGAAACAATAAAAGAAGAATCAAGAAGAGGGAAGAGAATGAGGATAGAGATGAGGGTGCTCACGAGGATCTGCGGGAAGGGTGGTGACGGTCGACCACGCCGACGGAGCTCCGGCGGTGGCCAACGACGATGGCTAAAGAAATCTGCAGATCGGAAAAATAACAGAGAAAAGAAGAAAGGAAGAGAGGAGGGGAGGTGAAACTCACCGAGGAGTGTGCGCGAGGGTCGGGGCTACGGGGACGAGGTCACCGGCGGCGACTCACAGCGGCGCAGACGCGCGCGGGGGTGTGCAGGTGGCCGCGGCTGGTGCAGGGTGCACGGGAATGGAGAAAGGAGAGGAAGAGGAGATGGTCGGGGTGTTGGAGTGTACAGGGGGTGAGAAGGGTGAAGGTGGTGGTGCGGACGGCGACAACGAGAGACCGCCAGCGATAGGTTTGAGGGTGCAGGCGTAGGCTCGGTACACGAGAGAAGAAGGAGGAGGTGGCGAGGAGAGGGAGGCTCGGTTGAGGGCGAGGGGACGACGAGCCCGGTGGTGATGGTGGTGCCGGCATTGGGGCTGCGGCGGCGAGGGCAAGGCTGCTGGGGTTTCCGATGGTGGGTTCAGCGAAAGAAAAGGATGAAGGAAGATAGGAAAATATATATAGAAGAGAGAGAGAGAGAGATGAGAGAGAGACGAGGAGAGAGAGAGATATGAGGAGAGAGAGAGAGAGAAAGATACGGGAGAGGGGGAGAGAGAGAGAGAGGTACGAGAGAGGGAGAGAGAGAGGGGCCCACGGGGGGTTAAAGGATGTTTGTGATTGGCTGAATAGGGATATATGAGAGTTAGTAAAATTTAGATAAAAGATTTTGGAAAATATTATTATGTAAAATATATATATATATATATATACGGCAGTTATAAACTTAATCGAAATTTGGGATTTTGGCGCAAAATAAAACATTTTCAAATCGCACCCGGGTCGGGTCCAAAAATTTGAAATTGAAATAATAGAATTTTAAGCGGGATCCAAAATTTAAAATGAAGTGTTTTATGATTAAAAAGTATACCCCCAAAACGGACACACGTACGTGCGCGTAGCCGTCCAAACTAGCCCGTTTCACTTAACGGGACGAGAACACGATGCACCGACGCTACCACAGGATTTGGGGTGTCAAGTAGGCCAGGATGGATATTTTTAATTTTATTTTAGATGCCAAAAATTGTTATATGCATAAATGAATTTGCCGGATAAAATTTACAGTAAGTAACAATCAAGCAAGATACATGAAATAAAGGTCACACTCCTCTCATAAAGTAACAGAAATTAGTAGCATTGGGCTCGGGTGTTACATTATACCCAACTACAAAAGAATTTCGTCCTCGAAATCCCAAGAATGCAAAAAGATAACTACAAGAAAAGGTGAGGAAACTTCTGCCGAATTTCATCTTCTCGTTCCCAAGTGGACTCTCCATGCGAGCGATTACCCCAAGAAACAAGCACAAGAGGGATCACCTTGTTCTTAAGAACCTTTTCCTTTTGATCCACGATTTCAATCGGTCGCTCCTCAAAAGTCAAGTCTTCTCGTACTGTTAGCTCCGGATGATCCAATACATGCGTTTCATCTCGAACATACCTACGGAGTTGAGATACGTGAAACACCTCGTGCACATTCGCCAAGGACTACGGTAACGCCAAACGATACGCTACATCACCAACACGCTCCAAGATCTCAAAGGGTCCAACGAATCGAGGACTAAGCTTTCCTCGACTTCCAAAACGGATCACCCCTCTAGTCGGTGATATCTTCAAGAATACCATATCACCCACGGCGAACTCTAGAGGTCTTCTTGACGTGTCTGCCCAACTCTTCTATCGGTCTTGTGCTGCCTTCATATGATTTCTGATAGTGTTAACCTTCTCAACTGTCTGCACAACCAAATCTGGTCCCAATAATCTTCGTTCACCGACATCGTCCCAACAACATGTGAACGGCATTTACGACCATACAAAGCTTCAAATGGAGCCATCTGGATAGTTGCCTGAAAACTATTGTCGTAAGAAACTCCACCGAATGTAGATGATCCTCCCAAAAACCCTTGAAGTCCAACATGCATGCCCTCAACATATCTTCAAGAGTTTGGATCATTCTCTCGGACTGACCATCAGTTTGAGGATGATAAGCTGTGCTAAACTTCAATCGAGTCCCCAAACTTTCCTGTAGACTCCGCCAAAAGTGTGATAAGAACCGAATGTCCCGATCGGACACGATGCTCACCGGTACTCCATGCAATCTTACAATCTCTTGCATGTACCGCTCTGCTAAAGTCTCCGTTGATTGACCAACCCGAAAAGGAATAAAGTGAGCAGCCTTGGTCAAACGATCAACAATCACCCATACAGCATTGTTGCCTTTTGGACTCCGCGGTAAAGCCGTCACGAAATCCATGGTTATATGTTCCCACTTCCACTGAGGAATCGGAAGTGGTTGCAATAAACCAGCAACCCTTTGATGTTCAGCCTTAACTTGCTGACACACCAAGCACTTTGCCACAAAGCGAGCAATCTCCCACTTCATGCCTTCCCACCAGAAATGCTGTCGAATATCTCGGTACATCTTTGTGCCTCCAGGATGTACAGAATAAGCTGAACTGTGTGCCTCCTTCATAAGCTCTTCACGAATATCTCCCTTTGGCACACACAAACGGCTATCATACCTCAACGAACCATCTTCGTGGATCAATAAATCTGTTCGTAGTCCGGCTTCAACCTGTCCTCGAAACTTTTGCATTCTAGTGTCCTGCGATTGTGCTGCTTTAATGTTCTTGATCAATGATGATTGTATTTGCAGCTGCATCAACTGCCCCGTAGAATGCGGTAGCACGACCTCCAAGTCAAATCTTCGAAAATCTTCAACGAGCTCCTCCTGCGTAGTTAACACCTGAATTGCTGGCAACCGACTAAGCGCATCCGGCACAACGTTAACCTTCCTCGAATGGTACTTAAGATCAAGATCGTAGTCAGCCATCAGCTCCAACCATCTATGCTGCCTCATATTAAGCTCCTTCTGTGTGAACACGTACTTCAAGCTCTTACGATCAGTAAAAACTTCGACCCTTTCGCCCAAAAGGTAGTGTCTCCAAATCTTCAAAGCGAAAATCAAAGCCGCGAGTTCCAAGTCATGAGTTGGGTAATTCTTCTCATGGGCCTTCAACTGTCTCGATGCGTACGCTACAACCTTCCCATGCTGCATCAAAACACATCCCAATCCTTTCCCAGATGCGTCGCTGTGAAACACCAATCCTCCAGAATTGTCTGGTACGGTCAGAATAGGGGCGGTTATCAACTTCTACTTCAACGTTCTCAAAAGCTAACGCACATTTGTCCGTCCATACAAAAGGTACCTCCTTGCGCGTAAGCTTAGTTAACGGCTCCGCCAGACGAGCAAAGTTCTCCACAAATCTTCTGTAATACCCGGCGAGTCCAAGAAAACTTCTTATCTTCGCAACATTCTTTGGAATCGGCCAATCTCGTACTGCTGAAATCTTTCCTGGATCGACGGCAATTCCATCGCTAGACACAACATGCCCTAAAAACTTTACTTCTTCCAGCCAAAACTCGCACTTACTCATCTTCGCATAAACTTCTCTTGTCTCAACATTTGCAGTGCGATCTTCAAATGCTCAGCATGTTCTTCAAAACTCTTCGAGTAAACCAGAATATCATCAATAAAAACCACGATAAACTGGTCCAAGAACGGTGAAAAGATTCGGTTCATCAAGTTCATGAATACTGTCGGCGCATTCGTTACTCCGAAGGGCATCACTAAGTACTCGTAATGTCCATACCGAGTTCGGAACGCCGTCTTGCAAATATCTTCTGCTTTCACTCGGACCTGATGATATCCGGATCGCAAATCCAGCTTCAAGAATACCCTCGCGCCACTAAGCTGCTCAAAAAGTTCTCCAATGTGAGGGATAGGGTACTTGTTCTTAATAGTCACCCGGTTTAATTCTCAATATTCGATGCACATTCTTCTTGTGCCATCCTTCTTCTTTACTAGAAGGGCTAGAGCTCCCCAAGGCGAGTTACTGCTTCGAATCCAACCCTTTTCAAGCAATTCAGCAACCTGTTACTTGACTTCTTCCAACTCTACTGGTGCCATTGGATAATACGCTCTGGATACTGGCGCTGCACCAGGAATAAGATCAATTGCGAATTCCACGTCTCGCTTCGGCGGTAATCCCGATATATCTTCAAACACGTCCATAAAATCACGAACAAAAGCCGGCTCTTCACTTTCATCACTTCCATTGATGCAAGAACATTGTTTGTCGGCCTAGCCCTAAACTCGACTGGCCCGACAGAACTGCTTCCTTACCGCAACCGTTGTCTGCTGCAAACTCCCCTTCATCCCAGATAAACTCTACCGCTCTCGACTGCCGCAAGTACTTGTGAGAAAGTGGTCAAACCCAGGGAGACAATCTACCTCTGGATGTCCACGTCCAAGCTGCGCATGAACCTCCGTGCCCTGTCTGCATCGTTGGCAACTAAAGGTCCAACGAATCTACTAAGTCTCGTCCATTCTGCTGCATGCACATCTACGGGTGCTCCATTTCGCTTTAGCCCGATGAATTTCTCTTCCATTTCCTCCCGTGCATTCCGCGGGAAAGACTTCTCCAGGAAACTCTTTGAAAAAAATCCGCCCACTTGATCGGCTTGGGCAAGCGGTTCTCCTCCACAAGCCACCATTCTCGGGCGTAGTCCACTAACTGAATGCGTACCACATCAACTCTTTTCTCATCTGGAATCTGTGCCGCAAAAAGCAAGTTCTCTGTGTCAATTAGCCACTGCTCTGCGGGCAACGGCTCCTCCAATCTAGTAAATGTAGACGGACCCAAACGTCTGAAATATGCTACTGTACCTACTCGGTCAAATGGTTTAGCTCCAACACTGTTCACAGACTGTTGAACGATCTGCAAACCTTCCTGAAACGATTCCGCTTGTTGCTGGATCAGCTCGGTCTGTTTCTTTTGATTCTCCAGCATTCCCCTTATCACTCCAAGCATGGCGGCTTCGTCCACACGCCCTTGGTACGTCTTCAAATTCTTACCGGCCATATCAAACACCCAACATTTGCATGATGACAGATTTGAAAAATAGATCAAGGCTAGAACTCCAAGATACTTAAATAGAGTGCCGCATTGTAACTATGCCGCGGTATCATGGTCACAATTACATAACTCCACCCAAGTCGCCTAAGTCCTAGAGATAACAAAGAATCAGGTTTTGAGTCGATATGCAAAGGAAGTTTGCACATCGCAAAAGATATAATCAGGAAGAATATGATTCAAGAATGGTAAAACGGCAAGGTGGCAGGACATGTTTCCTAGACACGGGTATTCTGATTCGTGTATTGGGTACAATACCCAACTACAAAGAATCAACCCGACTACCCTATGGCTCTGATACCAAAGGAACCATGTCACGCCCCGCTTCCCCAAGTACGCTAGAGTGGGCACGTGACATAGCCAACCATGCTACCTGTGGATAGGAAAAATCCTTCCACAGTCACATTACGGTTGTGGAGATATCAAGAACAGGAAAGTAAACTAACTACCTAGTACATGTCCATAAGCCAGAGTAAAAGAGTCAAGAGATAACAATATGCGGAAGCCAAAAGATACAATAAATGAAACACCTGGAGTAAAACTACGTACCGACAGGAACCTCACCGCTCGTCTAACAACGACAAAACTCCTAATCAGTCTGAAGCAAGGTAGAAGAATCTGGGCCATGCAAAACCCAGACGTCAGCGCGTCAAGTCATCAAGTAATAACATAATAAACAGGCAATGCGAATATAAACATGAATAAAGCAGGGGTAACAATAATATGAATCAGAGCAGTGCAGGGTAGCATGCAGTGGGTAAACTAAACTGTTCTATCAGGTTCTCTGTTCTAAAGTCTTTGAAACCAAATTGATGAATCATCGATGTAACTCAATAGTATCCCGTACATACCCGGGACCACGGCCACAATATTCTCGGCTGCAGCCGAGACATGCCGCCAGGCACAAAACAGGAATGTGTACACTAGATAGTATCCCGTACATACCCGGGACCACGGCCACAATATTCTCGGATGAAACCGAGACATGCCGCTAGGCACAAAACAGGAATGTGTACACTCAGGACAGGTAGTGAACTGTCGAGTTACAAGTCAGGTTTCACCTTTGATTTCCCCATACCCCCAAGTTATATGTGCAAGTCAAGTCAGGTATCCCGAAATCAAGAAACTAATGCCAACACGGGATCAGGTAAACAGGTTTGTCTGGATAGACAACAGGAACGGTCCATGAGGACTACATATCAGGTTTGTTGGCATTAGACACAAGATCAGGAACGGGTCAGGTCATGGTACATCATGTCAAGTCAAGCAGTATACGGTACTATGTCGGGTCAATCAATGTGTAGGTAGCAAGACAGGTCAAGAAGCAAGCGATATCATAGGTATACTCGCAATCAATTATATAATCAAGCATGGGTATCAACAACATGAGATAAGCAATGAAGTAAGCAATAGGCAGATTCACTGAATTAGCAGTACAGTTGTCAGTTGTGTCACAGAGATGATTTCAATGTCATGCGAATGCAGTATGACAATTATGGCATTTTAATCATGTTAACAAGTTTAAGCACTTTAGAGGTGCAATGATTTATATAAAGGTTCAATACAGCTATTACAGGTTAAAATGCATACGAGTGTCCGAATGGAACAAAACTATAGAGATAAATGCCATAAGCTATGTCAATATTAAAAATGTGTTTAAACAGGTAAATGTGGTTATTAGGTTCAATTGCAAACTGTAGGTTCCAAGTTTAAAGATAAAATGATATATATCAATATTGTACATGAAAAAGTGGGAAATTATAATAGCAAAGTTAAATTGTGGGTTTTAGGGTGTCATTAATTATAAGTAAATATTGTTTAGCATGTAGCAAGGGTTACTTGCCTCGACGGGTCGCGAACCGGGAATACGGAACGATAAACGTCAGCGGGGAAAACTCGCGACGGGCGCACGGTTCACGGAATGAATCCAAACGACGAACAGTGGAACCACACGGGTCGGGGTACCCCGCTGGAACGTCGGGACGCGTCGTCGGCACGGCCGGATTCCGGCGAGATCAAAAACAGCGAATCTACAAATTTCAAGAATTCATGAAACAATAAAAGAAGAATCAAGAAGAGGGAAGAGAATGAGGATAGAGATGAGGGTGCTCACGAGGATCTGCGGGAAGGGTGGTGACGGTCGACCACGCCGACGGAGCTCCGGCGGTGGCCAACGACGATGGCTAAAGAAATCTGCAGATCGGAAAAATAACAGAGAAAAGAAGAAAGGAAGAGAGGAGGGGAGGTGAAACTCACCGAGGAGTGTGCGCGAGGGTCGGGGCTACGGGGACGAGGTCACCGGCGGCGACTCACAGCGGCGCAGACGTGCGCGGGGGTGTGCAGGTGGCCACGGCTGGTGCAGGGTGCACGGGAATGGAGAAAGGAGAGGAAGAGGAGATGGTCGGGGTGTTGGAGTGTACAGGGGGTGAGAAGGGTGAAGGTGGTGGTGCGGACGGCGACAACGAGAGACCGCCAGCGATAGGTTTGAGGGTGCAAGCGTGGGCTCGGTACACGAGAGAAGAAGGAGGAGGTGGCGAGGAGAGGGAGGCTCGGTTGAGGGCGAGGGGACGACGAGCCCGGTGGTGATGGTGGTGCCGGCGTTGGGGCTGCGGCGGCGAGGGCAAGGCGGCTGGGGTTTGCGATGGTGGGTTCAGCGAAAGAAAAGGATGAAGGAAGATGGGAAAATATATATATAAGAGAGAGAGAGATGAGAGAGAGACGGGGAGAGAGTGAGACGGGGGAGAGAGAGAGAGAGAGAGATGAGAGAGAGAGAGAGGTACGGGAGAGGGAGAGGGAGAGAGAGAGGGAGGGAGGGAGAGGGGCCCACGGGGGGTTAAAGGATGTTTGTGATTGGCTGAATAGGGATATATGAGAGTTAGTAAAATTTAGATAAAAGATTTTGGAAAATATTATTAGGTAAAATATATATATACGGCAGTTACAAACTTAATCGAAATTTGGGATTTTGGCGCAAAGTAAAAGATTTTCAAATCGCGCCCGGGTCGGGTCCAAAAATTTGAAATTGAAATAATAGAATTTTAAGCGGGATCCAAATTTTAAAATGAAGTGTTTTATGATTAAAAAGCATACCCCCAAAACGGACACACGTACGTGCGCGTAGCCGTCCAAACTCGCCCGTTTCACTGAACGGGACGAGAACACGATGTTAGTGTTTATGCCCTAGAAGGCCATTACTGTATCATACTAGTTTGTATATTACTTAATGGAAGCTTGGGATATTCACATGTATATAACAGTCTTGCTAAACATGGTAGTATGCTACTTGGTTTTTCTATCTTAATATGTGAGTGTACGTATTGATAGAGCTCTTAGGATCTTGCTTGACTACCAGCGTTGTGATGGCAGTCACACTAGTGGGGGCTGGGTAGTCTACAAGCACATCCTTATTCAGGTCCCTAGTCGTTGGATTATCGAGACAGAGCATCGGTACTCCGGAGTAGACTAGTGTGTACGCTTCTCATCCCAGTTGGGGAGATGGTCTGTCTCACAGCCGTCAGTACGTCGTACTGGAGATAGTATACAGGTGCTCGTTGGGTTACGGGTACACCGGACAGGACTCACAGGGAACTGTTGGTTGGTTTTATACCAGTCGTCAGTGAACAGTTCCCAGGTGACATGAGTACAGCATAGTCCGCAGACTTGACACTGCTACTTTGCCGCGAGTGTGCCCCACTGTTCTTAGATTGCTACCCTACCACGGCTCAAAGGAGTCGTGCAAACAGGTAGCAGTTGGGTGCAGTCCCGAGCACTTGGAGGCAGTGGCGGTTAGACAGGATTCGTCTCTCCCGGTATTGGGAGTTGATATCGCGCTGTGTCAGAGAGCCATTACGCAAAGTCCCTGGCCAGGGCAAGCGAGATTTGCTGGTAGGTTCCAGTAGTTTCTCAGGGTGTAATGGGCTTCCCTCCGACACGACTTATACCGCTATTAGGGGACTGACGCTTGCCGCCCCCTAGGCCGGATATGCGATAGTCTAAGACGAACGGACCGGACTGTATGGAGATTTTCACATCAGACTCAGTAGGAGTTCGGATGGGTTTCCTCATCGGCCTTCTTATCGACAACTACCTGGGGACCGTTACGTACAGCTAGTGCCGCTTGCGGTCTGTGGTTAAACCCACTGCCAGCGTAGTAGTCGAGTCTCTAGAGTCCCACACAGAGAGTTTTCTATTCCAGGCGAAACGATATAGAGGTCGTATGGTTTTACGACAAGGGTTCGGACGCATACGTGCGTTTACGCGCGTACGACTTTCGGACAGTTTTTACCAGTCGGCTTTGGTTTAAGCCAGTTACTGGTATCCGGTTATTGGATTTTTACAGTCTAAAGTTTTTCCGTATTTTTGCGGATTGGAGGGGCATTCTCGTAATTGTGCGAGAAGCTTCTAGAAGTGGTGACTAAGGAGGTTTAGGTGTCATATGCAATGAATGAGATTAGTGAGTCATGAGGGTGATTCATTCATGTCATTAAAGCATCATAAATGCTTAATGACTCATGATAATGAATCACCATTAGATATTTGTGAAGCATGCTTATTCATCATGTATTATTCTTTTCTTCATAAAAGAGAATGCTTCATATTTATTATGATACTCAATAATCTCATCTCATTATTATCTACACATTCTCTCTCCTCAAGCTCTCTCTCTTCAAAAGACTAATCCTCCCCTCTCATGAGTTGAGTACAAGGCTTAGTAAGACTAAACAATCCATAACCATCACTCTATCTCAATCTATCTTCTTTGATTAGCAATCCAAGAAGGTTAGTTGCCTCAAGTTTAGAGGCTAAGCTTGGAGTTTTGCTCTCGGGTGGATCGTCTACTACTTCGAGAAGGCCGAGGAGAACAAGGAGTTCGTAAAGACGAAGGAGTTGGTTCATTAGGTATAATCCCTAAACACAGTAGTTTAGAAACACTTTGTGTTTGGTTATTTATAGTTTAGCTTCGATTCAAGCGGTTAGTCGATGTTCGTTCACTAAACAAGTTCGTTTTTGAAAATTCCGCCTCCCCACAAGTATTGGGGTGTAGTACATCGACTTACACACGATGCACGGACGCTACCACAGGGTTAGGGGTGTCAAGTAGGCAAGGATGGATATTTTTAATTTTATTTTAGATGCCAAAAATTGTTATATGCAGAAATGAATTTGCCGGGTAAAATAACAGTAAGTAACAATCAAGCAAGATACATAAAATAAAGGTCACACTCCACTCATAAAGTAACAGAAATTAGTAGCATTGGGCTCGGGTGTTACAAAGACAATTGCCATTGATAACTCCATTTTAGTTTTCTACCTCAAATATCAAGCACCCACTTTCTCCGGCTTCCTGAGGCTCAAGAGAATTGGTCCCGCTTAAATCTATATTTACTAGGGTCCTTAATGTAATTTTATATAACTCGAGGGGTTTTATGAAAAATGATTTTAATATACTTTCAAAATAAATCTCGAGTAATTATTTATATTATTTAGAATTGTCATGAATGTGAATTTTAGAGAATGAGGTATATTAGTGAAAATATACATATCTTGAATAGTTCAAGGTATTTTAATGTAAACTTTGTCTTGTATTGATACTTGATGGTATTTTAGGGAAACTTGTCATTCGTTCATTTTCTAGAAAACATGGAATTTCATTATATATATAAAATATATAATTTGATAATATTTATATAATTATTAAAAATTAATTTTATTTATTAACTAGAAAATCTCGTTTTTCTTAAAAATCGTATTAAAATTATTTTGAGATCGTATGCTCCGTGAGGAGGTCTGCATCTCGCTCTACTAGTCTCGAGGATGTGCGATAATCCGCACTATCCAAACCGAGTTCCCCAAAATGGGTTGTAGAGGCATAATTGCAAAGAATTTGATAACACTATTTAAAAGAAAACGGGTTTTTTTTATAGTTCAAGGTATTTTAATGAAAAGTCATATTTCCCCACAAAAATATTGTTCAATAGAATCGTGTTATGTCAAAATGTGTATATGTAAAAGGTAGGTCATTACCTCATGAGGTTTTCGAAAGGTATGCAAAGCAAAATAATTAAAAGATATCGTATGTAAACTTCATGGTATTTAAACGTAAAGCTTAATTAAAGTTATTTAACATGGAGTTTTAGAGTGAAATTGGTTTCTCAACATTAGTTAAATGATTAAAAGTAAGGTATATACATGAGTACAAGTGATTCTTAAGAAGAATTGTGGTTTTCAAAGGTTTTAGAAACAAATGTCGGTATAACTCCACTTACCGACATGTTTTGAAAAAGAGAAGTTTTATAGTAGAAGGAGAAGAAGAAATATGGGACTTACTTGCTAAAAGAATAGAGGGGAGGTAGAGGAAGAGAAAAGTAGCCTTCTTGTAGTCGCGGGTGTTTCCTCCCAATAATAGAAGAGTAAGGCCTTGTTCAAAATTTGAAAAGAGGCAGCGCCTCACGTGCCTTGCACGAGGGCGCCAGCGCCGAGAGCTAAAAACTCTGAGGCAGTGCCTCACGTGCCCCGCACGAGGGCGCCGGCGCCAGAACCAAAAGTTCTCTACCGTTGGATCAAAGATCCAATGAAGATGATAAATCATCAAAATACAGAATTAAATTCTATTGAGGTAATATTCCTCAAATCTTTCTAAACAAGAAAGATTACGCTCTGTAAAACATAGCACCGTTGGATTAAAGATCCAATGATGATTAAAAAATCACTAAGCTACAGAATAAGCTCTGTAGGGGAAAATATTTTCCCCAATATTTCTAAACAAGAAAGATTACGCTTTGTAAAACAGAGCACCGTTGGATTAAAGATCCAATGGTGATTAAAAATCACCAAGCTACAGAATAAGCTTTGTATGGAAAATATTTTCCCAATCTTGTTAAAAACAAGAAAAATATTTTCTGTAAAACAGTAGTCCTTGGATCAAATATCCAACGGTGGATAAAATCCCCAAATCAATTAAGGATCTCTTAATGAGATATTTCTTTAACTAAATCAACAAACTTGCCTCCACTATATAAAGGCCCCAAGACTTCAAGTCTTGTACAGAGGAACCCCCCCTCCCCCAAAAAAAATTTCATATTCAAAAAAGAAGAGCAAGCAAAAAAAAGTGCTTTAAGAGAGAAGAAAGAAGAAGAACTTTCTTCAAGGTAAATAAAAGTAGTAGAGAGCATAGAATCTCATCTGCATATCCGAGAGTTTAACCCTCATAAAGAACATAGTTCTTTTTCCTGGATCCGAGATCCATAAGACAAGTCTCCCATAAATGAGAATTTAATTCTCGTGGGGACGAATTTGTTCTTGGGGATCGAAGATCCAGGGGAGAACAGAGAATTGAACATTTTTAGAAAAATGCACAAAGAAAGAAAAAGCGCCAAGCGCCTCACGTGCCCCTCACGTGGGCGCTGCTCAAATAAAGTGTGCTTAGCACTCAATGGTTGACGCTCAGCGCCAAGCGCCTCACGTGTCCCTCACGTGGGCGCTGCTCAATAAAGAGTGCATGGCACTCAGTGGTTGGCGCTCAGCGCCAAGCGCCTCACGTGTTCCGCACGTGGGCGCCATAAAGAGTATTTAACACTCCATATAAAAAAACCAAAAAAAAATAGAGAGAGGATAAAGTAAAGGGTGAGCTTCAGAGCCCATATCAATGCTCAGCACTGTTTGCATAGAAAAGGGACTAAACCCAAATAAGTGTTTAACACTTTATTCAAAGACTGAGTGGGCTGGGTCCAAGTTGACCAAAAGTCCCTAATTCGGATCAACCGTGCCCATGTGATCATAATTTTTCCAAATTGGTCTTAGTTCCAAACACGACTATTGATCTTCCAACGGACATTGGTTCAAGGGTACATCTCCTCACACCTCTGATAAATGTCGTTGTAATTCTTCAGCGTCTTCAGAGAGGTGGTGGGTCCCGATAACCAACAACTCTTTAGTGTTCTCTCAAATGGACGTGCACATCCCAATATGGACCATAATGTTCTTAAACTAGCTATGGACCGTAATGTCCTTAAACTAGTTGTGGACCGTAACTTCCTTAAACTAAAACGATAGAGCCCAACTGCTCTTTCGTTGGATCAAAAATGATCCCGAACCCTCGTTAAGTAGATCTTAGTCCAATATCGGATTAACGTATTATTAACAAATATTTAAGTTGATCTTAATCTCAAACAAGCTTAACGATCCTTAAATCAACCCAAACCCAAATCTAAGAATATACGGATTTGGACTAATCCACGCCCTATGGGCGACAACACAAATTAGTCTATACAATTCATGGGCAACCAAAAATTAAACAAACAAACACGACACGAAGTGACCTTCTGGAGCCGGAGAAAGTGGTTACCGCGCTGCGGTAACGTAATTAACTGCAGGGGCTTGCGCCTGCAAGGAAGAGCGGCCCCACAATCAAAAACCCCTCGCAAACGAGGGGGAATCTGACGAAGTCTGCTACAACGGCCGTATCTGTCTAAACCTTTGATACACGGCGCCATAAATCAACTTGGCATCTTCGGAGAGGTAAACAGATAAAACCAAATAGCATCTGCCCCCAAATTCAGGCAAGACGACCTACGCGGTTTCATCTCTATTTTCGGCGGTAAACAGATTCTGGCACGCCCGGTGGGACCTTTTCCTCTTTCCACTCCACACTTCGTATGTCGTGTTCGCGAATGAATCGCAGTTTAATATGGTTGCCCCTGGATTTGAGGTACTAAGATTTGGTGTCTTGCTTCGTGCAAAAAAGAAGATGACATCGATGGCTTCCAACTGCACCAATTACAACAGCAACTCCCACTCCGTCCATGCTGGAGGAGTAACTTATGGGCCCCAAGCGGCCTCCATCTTCGCAATGCTAGTAGAACAGGTGACTCAGGCCTCCACTGGACTGTTCTTCGGAACCATGCTCCCTCCAATGAGCTTCAATGCTTCAATGCCATCAAAAGAAGCCCCAAAGAAGTCGGTCTTTGATCGGCTCGCAACCACCATGGCCCCTCTCAACGGGTCATTCAAGTCTGTCGCCTCAGTCTTCGATAGGCTGAGCCAAAACTCCACTGGGCCTGTAAAGAGACCCGCAATACCTGAAGGGATTATCCCGAAGCGGATAGCCATTCCAGCTCCGGTAAACGAAGTCATCAAAGGGGCTTCTCCTGCTAAGAGATCAGTCTTCGCAAGACTGGACGTTCCAACTCCTGCTACGGGTGAGGTCGTTATAAGTGCTTTCCCTATTCGAAAGTCAGTCTTCAACAGGTTAGACGTTCCCTCTCAACGGACGTCAGTCTTCGACAGGTTGGCACCAAAAGTAGCCTCTCATCAAAGCAAGGGGAATGACAAGGTCGCTTCTACAACTGAGGTGATCCCATCCGCAAGACACGCTCGACGTCGCCACTAGCGCCGAGTGAGGAAAGTCGGGGGCAGTTCCCCCTCTGGACTTACCCCACCAGCTCCAATGGTGGAAATTGATGCTGTTGTTCCAACTGGGAACAGTTTCGAGCTGCTCAGGAGAGTGCGCAAGAACTCTCCAACCGCCATCTTGAAGAAGTCTCCTCCGCCTGTCGAAAACACAACACAGGTGAAGCCAGAACATCCTTCTCAGCGGTTGTCCTCCAAGATCCTCAATGATTGGCGGAAAGTCCAAGACTCTGTAATTGACAAAGATTACTCTCGCCGGCTGAAGAAGACGAAGGCTCGGCAAGAGGAGGACCATCCTTCCGCCATACCACGAAAGATATCATCTGCATGGGTGCCTGCCGCAACGGCCCCCTCAACTTCGACCTCCTATAAGAGGAGAACGCCGGAGAAGATCCCCATGCCGGCGGAAAATATCAAAGGCAGTGGACCCAAACGCCCCAAGTCTGGGGGCATGGTTGTGCATACCTTCCACATGGCATCCGGAAAAGAGGATATTCGTGCTTCCGTGTGTCATCGACCACTCACACGGTCTGTGACGAAAGCTCAAAAGCAACAACAAAAGCTCCAGGAAATGTTGACAAGAATGGTCGCACTCACTGGGCAGAAAGAAAGCCCAGAAGTATCGTCGGAACAACGCCAGGAGCAGGAGACCGACACCGAATTCCTATGAAGGGTGCATGAAAAAAAGATAAAGAGGACGTGGAACAAACGGCTAATATAAAACAAATGGCGCTTCTGTTCGAAGACATGGTTGGGATGATGATTCAGCCGGATCCTCCAGCTGAAGACCCTCCAATAATCATTGAAGACGACAGAGGGGAGATATCGAACCCTCCTCCGGCTTTATCAGCAGCCAGAGAGGAGACGATCTCCAAAGGTACCCTTGATGACTACATAGCTTAACAAATACGAGCTCATCAAGCGAACGAAGCGGCAGGCCAGGTCGGTAGAACTGGGCGACCTTACCCAGGCTGGTATGACCAAATTAAGTACCCGCCAGGATATACGATCCCCAAATTCCATGTGTATAAGGGGACGGAAAATCCGCACCAACATGTTGCTCAATTTAGAGCTTTGTGCGGTAACACCGGGGGCGATGACAAACTATTGCTTTGCCAATTTGTCCACAGCTTGGCAGAGTCAACATTTGAATGGTATTCAGAGCTTCCGAATGATTCCATCAAGACATTTATAGAAATGGAGCTACTGTTTACACAAAGGTTTGCAAGCGCTAGACATCACGGCATTAATCAACGCCAGGGTGAAGCCGGGAGAAACCTGGGTTCAGTACGCAATTCGGTGGCGGAACCTATGGTCGAAATGTGAACAGCGCATAGAAGAAGCTCCTGCTGTGGGTATGTTCGCGGGGACCCTTGATCCTCAGGAAACTATATCCCGGTTTATGATGTTCTTCAAACCGATCACCTTCCAGGCCTTGATTGACAAACTGGCCCAAATGGACCAGATGGGCCATAGGCCGTCCTCTTCAAAGACAGATATTCGGAATGATAAGAGCAAAGGGAAAGCGACCTTCGTCGCCAACGCTCAACAACGACCGAGTGACCCGAAACCGGTTGTTTGCCAAAGCAACAAACCAAGATCCCTCGAAGAAAAGTTGAGACGGCTTTACTCGTTCCCCAGGGATAAAACGAGGAGATTATTCAAACTAGCGGTGCGCAACAGGCTCATTACTCTGCCGGATCCGAGACGCCCACTGCAATCGGACGCCGTCAACAATCCCAATTACTGCCCATACCACCGAATAGTGGGCCACCTAATCGAAGATTGCTACGTCTTTAAAAACTGGGTCGAAAACCAGTACCAACAGGGCAAGTTCGCGCTGTCCGAAAACTGGAAGGTAAACCCGCCGCAACAGCACGCTCCTTAAAAGGTGGAAACGCTGGGGGCATCATGCTCATTTGTAGGAGAAGCTCCGTGGGAAGTAGTCCTTTCAATTAAAACTAAAATAATGCTAAAGCATCTTCAAGCATGTCCGGCGATCATGTGGAAAAGCCCGCTGGAGCCTGAGATCATTGAGGGGATGCTTAAACTGCGCTCGGCACCAAACGCCGGTAACAATGGGCAAAACACCCATGTCAAGTCTTCAAAGTCCTCGAAAGGAAAGAAGAAGACCAAGAAGCCTGCGCAGCCTGACGACAAGCGCACGGACCTGCAAAAATACATCGACGCACTGGAGAAATACAACCAAAAGGCGCGGACCCCAGTCACACTTGAAGAGCTCCTCAAGCATATTCTTAAGAACGGAGACAGTGATAATGATGAGGGGAACGACTCGTCAGAAGAACCTGAGGAGTATGTAGAGAGTTGCCATATGGTCTCTCACCTGTCGTTAAAAGACGAAGAAGCTCCCTCGGCATCGGAAAGCAACGCAGAGGAACTGGGGTCAGGACCAGCGCCAGAATCCCTGGAACTGTTAGAAGACCCAATTGACAGGCCGCTAAATGAAGCCCTTCAAAAGAGCAAAGATGACCAAGAACATGAAACGGCCATATATGAAAAGGCCAAGCGTCGGGGTCAAGCTGAAGAAGCTGCGGTAAGGATGAGTCGTAAAGTACTCCAACCGAGCCAATGCATACCGCCTTCCGGACTCCGCTAGGCATATTCTGCTATAAGGTAATGCCCTTCGGTTTGAAGAACGCAGACGCTACCTACCAGAGGGCTATGAAGAAGATCTTCGATGACCTCATACATGAGATTGTCGAATGTTATATCGACGACCTTCTGGTGAAAAGCAAATCGTACGAGGAACACTAGGAGCATTTGAACATAGTGTTCCAGCGTCTTCGGAAGTACAATCTAAAGATGAATCATCTGAAATACGTATTTAGAGTCCCCTCAGGAAAATTCCTAGGATTAATCATACGATACCGAGGCATCGAAATAGACCCATCAAAGATCAAGGTGATTATGGAAATGCCCATGCCAAGAACTCTTAAACAATTGCGGTCTCTTCAAGGAAAGCTCGCGTATATCCGGCGGTTCATAGCCAACCTCTCCGGAAAATGTCGTCCCTACAGTCACCTGATGAAGAAGGGGACCCCGTTCGTTTGGGATCATAAATGTCAAAGTGCACTGGACGAAATCAAGCAATATCTGCAGAACCCGCCGATAATGACCGCTCTGGTCAAGGGAAAGCCCATCATCCTGTACACAACAGCCCTTGAAGATTCTTTAGGGACGCTATGGGCATAGGAGAACGATCAGGAAAAGGAGAGAGCTCTCTATTGTTTGAGTCGAGTCCTCCTGGGGGCAGAAAACAACTACTCCCCAATCGAAAAGTATTGCGTGGCATTGATCTTCACGGTAACGAAGCTCCGACATTACGCCTTGGCACATGAGGTTCATCTCATATCAAAAGTGGATCCTCTCAAATATTTGATGTCGAGAGCCATATTAAAATGAAGGCTTGCTAAATAGGCCCTCCTCTTGATGGAGTTCTCGATAGTATATCAACCCATCAAGGAAATAAAAGGCCAGGCCATCGCCGACTTTCTCGCTGAGCATCCGATACCTGCCGACTCTTCCTTGAACTGCGAGCTGCCGGACGAACACGAGTTTGATGCAATTGACAGGGAGAAAGAAGGGAATGATACCCGATGGGAACTCTACTTCGATGGAGCATCCTCCTTGAAGAAGCGAAAGCAAAACACCCTCATGATTAAAGCCGGGGTAGGCCTTATCTTTGTGACTCCACAATGAGGGATAATGTGTTTTGCCCTGTCTTTAATAGAGCCGAGAACAAATAATGAAGCTGGGTATGAAGCTTTGATAGCAGGTCTCGAGATCGCCACTGACATGGGAATCGAAAACCTCCTCACATATGGATACTCCCAACTGGTCGTCAGCCAAGTGAATGGCGACTATCAGACGTGTAAACCCGAGTTGGTAAAATATGGCGAGAGAGTGCAGCAATAGCTGATACAAATCCCCTCCTACACCCTGGAAAGCATACCACATGCGGAAAATAGCAAGGTGGATGCATTATCTAAGCTCGCTAAAGAACTGGTCGACGAAAACCTCGATGACGTAAGGATCATTGTACAAAGTCGTCGGATTCTCGCACCAGCAGAAATATCTACAAAGACGTCTAAAGGAGATGAAGCAACCGAACAAGAGGCCTTCCAATTGGAGGATGAGGAAAAGTCAAAGGATTGGATAGAAGTCTTCATAGACTACTTCAAATCCCATCAAACGCCCGAAGACGCGTCGTCAAGACATCAGCTCATGAAGCGAGCCCTGTTTTTCGCCTTCGTCATTGGTACTCTGTATAAGAGATCGTTCGATTGTCTATGGATGAGATACCTGGGACCAGAAGAAGCAAGAAGGGTCGTTCAAGAAACTCATGACAGACTTTGCGGTTCCCATCAAGCTGGGCCAAAGATGAAGCTGAAGATCAAAAGAATGGGTTACTGTTGGCCCACGATGATTCAGGAATGCCTTGAATATGCGAAGCAGTGTCACTCTTGCCAAATTCACGGGGACTTCATCCACCAGCATCCGAATCTGCTACACCCAACATTAGCTAGCTAGCCATTCAAAATGTGGGAAACCGATATAATCGGGCCCATCGAGCCAGCATCATCCAAGGGACATCAGTTCATACTAGAAACAATCGATTACTTCTCTAAATGGGCAGAAGCAATCCCGTTAAGGGAGGTGAAGATGGAGAACATCCTCCATTTCTTCATGACTCATGTCATCTACCGGTTCGGCACTCCGCAACGGATCATCACGGATAACGGGCCAGCCTACAGAAGCCATAAGATCAGTCGCTTCGCACAGCAGCATAAAATAGATTGGAGATATTCTTCAGTTTATAATCCCTGAGCTAACGGTCTAGGTGAGGCTTTCAACAAGACCTTGACAAAGATCATAAAAAAATGGGGTCCAGAAATAAAAAGGACCGGCACGAGAGATTGCATGAAGCTCTCTGGGCTTATCGGACCACGTTCATGACGGCCACGAATACAGCACCATTCACATTGGTATTTGGTACGGAAGCTGTACTTCCCTTGGAGATAGAGCTACCCTCTTTATGAGTAGCAGTTCGATACGAGCTGACGGATGAAGAAAATGCCCATCTTCGGATTGAGGAGCTTGATGCCCTCGATGAAACTCGTCTCATGGCACAGCAAAACCTAGAAGCTTACAAAGCGAGGATGACGCGCTCATACGAAAGACTGACTAGGACGAGAACATTCCGCCAAGGCGAACTCATGTTAGTCGTAAAAAGACCTATGATCCCCAACCGTGCCAAACGGGAGAAATTAGAGCCAAAATATGAAGGTTCGTATATCATAGACAAGGTCTACCAAGGTGGGTCCTACTTGCTCATGGATATGCATGGCGAAAGACCATTCCGGCCAATAAACGGCCGGTTCCTTAAGAAATATTACGCTTGATAAGTCACGGCTCAGGTTAATGATGGATGACGACACTCGTGTCCGCTCGTTGTCTTCCTGAGTCCAAACTCTATAAATAGTATCCAGCGAAACCTCGCCTCAAAAGCGCCACGGACCGCAACGTCTTTAAACTAGCTGTGGACCGAGATGTCCTTAAACTAACAACGGACCGAGATGTCCTTAAACTAACAACGTTGCCTCAAACACGGCGACAGTGGAGTGCAAGTCCACAAGTCCCAGTGGTGAGGACTGTGACTAAAATCCCACCGGCGAACAAATGGGCCACATGCGGCGAAACTATTCTCGAGAGTTTTATCGTGCAAAAAAAACGGTACATCCACAAGCGAAATGGGCACGGATGAAAACCCGAAAAGGCTCCGTGAGTAAAAACAGCAGGGCTACCGGCAAGCTTGTGAAAACCCGAAAGGGCGCAATCTCGTTAAAATAAAAACACCCGCAAGGTCCTCTCGACCCTGTAAGGAGAAAACACCTGCATGAGATCCTTACGACTCACAAGGGAGAAACACACTTAGGGATCCCCACGATCCTTAAGGAGAAATTACACTTACGAGATCCTCATGACTCGTAAGGAGAATTCCCCCCTATGAGACTCTCACGGCGTATAGGATTCAAAAGCCTTAAGTTACAGGGATCTAAACATGTTCTTAAGCCATCACATCCCCCAGTTTGCCCTACATGCAGTCCGATATCGGCCCTTGTATACAATCCACGGGCGCAAATAAACGTTTTCCCCACCAATTCCCACCAACGACGAGGAATGTACTCATGTGGTGAATGACACTTGTAAGTCCTCTCGACTTATAAGGAGAAAACACTCCTGTAAGATCCTTACGACTTATAAGAGAACACGCGCTATGAGATCCTTACGATTCCTAAGGAGAAAACGCACCTACGAGATCCTTACGACTCGTAGGGAGAAACACCTTTATGAGACCCTTACGGCTCATAAAGTCAAAAGCCTTAGTCGACAGGATCCTAACCCTGTTTGCTAAGCCACCTTTGTTCGAATCGACAAAGGAAAATGATGATTCGCTCCTAGCAATGTCCTAATGGTAGCGATGCCGATGCCTAAATCGGTATCAAATTCCAAGTCCTTTCACGGCGAATGATGATTCTCTCCTGGCAATATTCCAGTCGTAGCAATGCCGATGCTAAGATTGGTATCAGATCTTGAGTTCCATACTCGCAGCAAAAAATCAGCAAGCCAAAAATGCATATGAAATGGCCGAAATGATAGGGCAACTTGCAACAAAAATCAGCAAGTAAAATATATGCATATAAAAATAGCCGAAATGATTAGGCAACTCACAATAAAAAGCGGCGAGTAAATAAAAAGAAAACAGCCGAAATGATTGGGCACCGCGAAAAATAGCCGAAATGATTGGGCAATCGTGACTTTCGCGATATAAAAAGCTGAAATGATAGAGCATCGCGGAAAGAAATAAAAAAAATGAAACTTTGCCCTGCAGGTGAGATCACATTGACCCCTGTATACAATCCATGGGCACAAACAGAAAGAGAACCATATCGTCCCACTAGGCTTCGTCAAAGGGAATCCAGATCTCGATGGCTAAACCTACAGCCTAAAAATCAATAATGGCGTTCCTTCTCGTTCCAACCAGAAGCAAATACGACGTCAGCAAAACGGAGCCACGGCAAAGTCCCCTAGTTCCAAATCTCGACGGTTCACAGACAGCGTAGAGACTACCTCGGAACCATGGCAAAGTCCCTAGTTCCAAGTCTCGACGGCGACATCCACGGCCTAGAGATCAACCAACAGCGTTCTTCCTCCCTCCAGCAGGATACAAGCGCGACATCAACAAACATAGCCATGGCAAAGTCCCCTAATTCCAAATCTCGACGGTTCACAGACAACCCAAAGACAATCTCGACATTCGTCGCAATATTGCAGACACAATGTCAACCGAAGAAGCAAAGGAAGATCCCTAGCTTCAGGGTCTTGACGGCAACTCAAATGAGACCTGAAAGACTATCGGAGACCATCCCACTCCAGCGCGGAGTGGTCATGACTCATCGGGGCTCCTAAACTGAGCCTAACCTTAAGTAAAAAGCGACATGGAATACCCCTAACGCTTGCTCTTTCGACGGTAATATTACCTGGAAGATTACTTGAATACGTCTTGTCCATCCCCCGAAGGGATCAGAGATACGACAGTCGTGGGGATACCCGAACAACAAGATTGCATATCGGGGAATATATCGGCCAACGTGACGGTGCGACGGGTAAAAAAACCTAGTACCGCATACCCTAACGGACTTTTATTAGCAGGAGTTAACTGTGACGTTAGGACACCCTTGCGAGAACTTCTCGATTCGTCTCGACTCGTGAGGAAATTAGTGTCCTTGCGAGAACTCCTCGATTCGTCTCGACTCGTAGGGAAAAGCCTTAGGCAATAGGGATAAGGACATGTTTCCTAAGCACTGGGGCCCTACAAGTTGGTCCAAGATGGACTATTGCATATTATTCACGGGCCACACTCTCCAAAGTCGAATATCGATAAGGAAGGAAACAACCACTTACGAGTCCTCTCGACTTTTAAGGGGAAAAATTCTCTTGTAAGATCCTTACGACTCTCAAGAGAAAACACACACTTAGAAGTCCTCATGACTCCTAAGGAGTAAATACACCTATGGGATCCTCTTGACTCGTAGGGAGAAAAGTCTTTATGAGACCCTCACAGCTCATAAAATTGAAAAGTCTTAGGCGGCAGATCTGAACCTGTCTTCTAAGCCCTCGCTGCCCTGCAAGGAGATCAAGATAGACTATCTACAAGACGCATTTGCTAAAAGGACATGCCAATATGAAATAAAATATGTTTTTTATTCATGAATGCAAGTGAATACATGATACATTTCATAAAGGAATCGAAATGAATACATGTTATTCGTAAATCGCAAGATTATAGTCAACAAAAAAGGGTACAAAGACGATTATTGAGGAGGAGGCGTCTTCAACAAATCAGCAAGCCGCTCGCGCGCTCCTCTCAATCCTTTCTCGTGATCAGCCGCTCGCGCATTCCTCTCAATCTTTTCTCGTGATCAGCCGCCGCGGCCAACTCCGCTTCCACTTGAGCCCATTGTCGTAAACAGAACGAAAGCTTCCCATCAGCTTCTAGCATGGCCTCTTCACAGTCTTGCATGACCCGCTCGGCGAAGTCAAGTGTCCGCCTCAGTGTCGACCCATCCGAAATACATCTCTGGAGATTGTCAAAAACAGCTTTTAACTGTGCGGCATTAGCTTCAATCTGGGCGCGTAGTCAGACGGATTCACTGGAAGCCACCTCATGTTCCTTTCGTCTCAAGGTCACCTCTTGTTCAAAATGGTGAATGAAAGGAACACTATGCTCGATCCAAGCAGCCCGCTGAGAGTTCGAAGTGAATACTTCAGGAGCTGGACGCTGGAGCTCAATCTCGTGCAGGCAAGCCTCGATCTTTCTGCAGTAATCAACTCAAGAGTCGACGATAGCTTCATCATGGAAATTCACGAGTGTCGCCAGCATTGGATTGACTTCCATGGAAAAATCCGCAGCGGAAGTGAGGGCCTCGGCATTCAGATCCTCGATGAATTCGCTCAACGTTCGCCGGCTATTTACGGCGCCCCTGGAAGATATGCGTTTAGCAAAGGGCCCTGCGGGCATTGGAATGCGAGACTCGAAAGGAGCTGGAGCTGGCGCAATTGCTGCAAAATCAATTAGGGTCAAAAGGTCGACTCGGGGAATAAAGAAAACACATCAGCAGTGAAGTCTTTTATACCGGCTGTGAAAGGCGGTAGGATGGGGAGTACTGGAAGTACTGCTATTCTCTCGTCTCGTCCTCTGACCCGTGACTCTATGATCAACATGAAGAAAACTTAGCAACGGTACATCTATTCGTAAAAGAAAGGAAGAGACATCGGTTGAAAAATATACTAACCAATACCAGGAGGCGGAACGACTTCCGACTGGAAGGAGAAATGCGGGTTCAACACCTGGTATAAATGGTTGAAAAGTACTCCTGCAGAGTTGCGATAATATACTGTCAATATAAGGAGGATGGTACCCACAGTAAAACAAGTAAATCACAAACCCATACCTTCCAATATTTGAGAGGGCACAGAAGAAAGCGAGGGGACAGGGACCGTCAGAGCGGCGACACTTCTTCAGACGGCACAGCCGCAGGGTTAACCGCACCTATACTCAAGACAAACAAAATATCATTAGAAGGGCTGAACAAGATTATAAAAAAAGCGAAAGTAGCGACCCAGCGATTACCCGATAAATCATGGACTGAAACTATGACGGGGGCATTACCGGGTGTAACGGCTTCTTCACTCTCTCTCGGAGGAGTAGACTCCACGCCCGTAGCTTCATCCCATGACTCAACGAGAGTCGTCGTGATAATTGCGACGCCCGCCGATACCAAGGAGCCATAGGGAGATAGCAACGGTCTAGATAGTCCCAGATTACCGGGAAAGAGTAGCCACTTCGGGCTCTGTAGCCGCCAGCGATTCGCCTGCCGTTCCATCATCAGGACTTGGCCCTGCAAGAAATGAGTATATCAGAATTTGAGGGTCGAGTTCTAATAAAAAGACTGGGCGTTACATTACCTTGAAGTAACTTTCCAGTTTCTTCACGAGCCGTGCGTACAACCTGTCTATGGGCAGTAGACAAGACAGCTAGAACATCCGCCAAAGGAATATCAACAGATGGAGTATTACTTGAGCCTGCACCTACGGCCAAGACGGCGTCGCGCTCTTTCGTTGCACGCTTTCTGCGCTTCCTTTCAGTCTGGACCGTGAGAAATGACCTCCTCAAGACTTCCGACAGAGGAACGTCGTCATCCGAACCAAGCTCTACCTCCGGAGCCGATACGGCATCCATCATTGGCTGTTTCAGCGAAGCCTCCTGCGGTAACCCTAGGAAGGTGTAACAACCCCAAATTTCCAATACAAGTTTTTACAAAAAAAATTCAAAATACATAAAGGGGTATTTATTGCCTGAGCACAAGATAAGTAATTAATTAGCAATTTAATTATAAGAAGGAGCTTGTGGCTCATTGGTAATACCTTGCACTGCTGAACCAAGCCACCAGAGTTCAAATCCCATGCCTTACATTATTTTTAATATTTATTTGTTTTAAATTTTTTTAAAGCCCAACAGTCAACACGAGATAACTCCAAATTTTTTCCACTACACCTGAAAAACTAAATATACCAGAAGCTTAATCAGGCGACCCCCCACCTCCTCAGCCCTCGACTCGGCCCGACTCGGCCGAGTCGGCCGGACGGCCGACTCGTCAACACGAAAAAGATGCCTCTTCACCTTCTCAACATCCCTGCACACTCCATTTATTTGGATCGTTTACAAAGAGCCCATTAACCACCATTTACTCCATTTTTTAATGATTTTCAATACATTTTTATATTTTTTAAATTAGAACCCTTCATCTATCCTAAACCTAGCCTAACCCTATAAATATCACCCCTACCCTCTACCCTCTCACCCCAAACTCTGAGCCAACTTTCAAAAATTTCCAACAAACCTTGTGTGCTTTGAAATCGAGCACGAGGCGAAGCTATGGCGAATTTTCCAGCGAACTTCCGACGATCATTCTAGGAGCTCCCGGCGACGAAGCGCACCGGCGACTCCTCTCGTTCCACCTCCCTCTCCTTGTTGTCCTAAACCCGTAAGTCCCCATTTCTATCTTTTTTTTCTTTAAAAAAAATACGGAATTACAAAACCCGATGGAATCGGAACAAAACCGATTTCCGATTCGGTTTCTTTATAAAACTTCACTTTTCTTTAATACAATTATGCTTAAACCCTTTCATATTGACTATTAAACACTAATCAACCAAATTGATCAAGTTTCATATCATAAAAGTAATTGATATTTCATTTTACCGTATTTTTCATTTAAATACCACATAGTTTCAATTCCACCTTCAACGTCACAAAACCTTACTATACCTTTAAGTAGATCATGAGGTAATGACCTACCTCCTCACACACTCATATGCAACATAGCACCATACCTTTGGAAACATAGAATACGGGAAAACGACACATTTTCATTTAAATACCATTTACTTAATAAAACCGTTTTCTAAAGTATTTAGTTTTTAACTAAAGATACATTAGTCCTATTTGAGACTAAGATCAACTTAGTAATATTTTAAGGATTATTAAATTTTATTAAGATCCAGAGCATTTGGTCTCAGTTGCAAGAGACTTAATCAATTTAGGCTTAGTCTACTCGGTCTTTTTTGTTCAAAAGGGCTAAGCACTTATTTGGACTCTATTTGTTCAGCCCTTTTTTTATGCAAAATTGCTAAGCACTTATTTGACGCTCTGGCACTCACATAAGTATCATGTGAAGCCTTCAGTTATGGGCGCTACCCAATCAGTGCTAAGCACTCAGTTATATATATAGTGCTAAACACTTTTTTTATATGGCGTCCACGTGAGGAGCACGTGCGGCGCTAGGCGCTGTTCAATCGGTGCTAAGCACTAAACCGTTTTGGCTGTATATGAAGTGCTAAGCACTTTTGTGTGGCATCCACATGAGGAGCACGTGAGGCGCTGAGCGCTGCCCAATCAATGCTGCACTCAGGCGTTTTGGCTATATATGAAGTACTAAGCACTTTTTGTGTGGCGTCCACGTGAGGAGCACGTGAGGCGCTAGGCACTGCCCAATCGGTGCTAAACACTCAGTCGTTTTGGCTATATATGAAGTGGTAAGCACTTTTATTCAGCGCTCACGTGTATTTCACGTAAGGCGCTGGCCTTTCACTTTGCGCGCCCGCTTGTTCTTCTCGTGAGGCGTTGGGGGCTATTGGGAGGGCACCCACGTGGGAAACACGTGAGGCATTAAGCCCTTTTCTTTTTCAGAGATTAAATATATGTTAATGCCATTTTGGCCATTAATAATCATCAAGATCTCTATTTTGAAAACCTTAGATCGTTTTTTTTTCCACTGGAGAACTAAGTTCTTCTTTTCTTTTTATAAGAACTAAGTTCTTTATGTAGGGTTAAACCCTAATTTCGGAGGAATTAAATTCCCAGAACATATGTTCTTTTTTTCTTTTTTTTTCTTTTTAACCTAGTTCTTTTTTGAATCTTTAATTCTCAATAAAAAGATCTTCCCGATGAGAATTAAATTCTCAACTTGTGGGAGACTTGTCTTGTTGATCTATGATCCAGAGAAAGAACAAAGTTTTTGAGAAGGGTTAAATCCTTAGATAGGTAAAAGGAAATATTTTGATCTCCGTATTTTCTTTACCTAGGGTTTTGAGGAGGCATGTCTTCTTCTTTTATTGAGAATTAAATTCTCTGTTGTTTTGAAGGCTTTCTGTATTTTTCAGAAGCTTATGGGGGGTTCCCTCTATATGAGACTTGAAGTCTCGGGTCCTTTATATAGTGGAGGCAAATTGTTAATTAGTTTTGAGAAAATCTCTCATTGAGAGATTCCAATTGATTTAATTGGTCTTAAAATTTGTTTGGGGAATTTTACCCACCGTTGGATTTTTGATCTAAAGATTTCTGTTTTACAAAGTATGTTTTCTTCTTTTTAACAAGATTGGAGAAATATTTTCCTATATACAAAATTTATTCTGTAAAACGGTGATTTTTAATTACCATTGGATTTTTGATCTAAGAGCTCTCTGTTTTACAGAGAGAAATCCTTCTTTATTTAGAAAGATTGGGGAAATATATTCCCAAAATAAAATTTAATTCTATTATTGGATTTTTGATCCAACCGAGAATATTTTTCTCACTTAGAAAGAATTGGGAGATATTTTCTCCTGATAAAATTTAATTCTATTGTTTGATAATTTATCATCACCATTGGATCTTTGATCCAACGGCTCTGTTTAACAGAGAGTATCCCGATTTTTAGGGAAATATCCGATGTAGAATTTAATTCTACTCGAATTTAATTTGGGCGCCGACGCTCACGTGTTGTGTACGTGGTCGCCACTTAAGAATTTAATTCTTATTTATGATAGGCGCTCCTGTGCTTTGCATATTGGCACCCACGTGAGCTTCATGTACGACGCCACCATAGGATTTAATCCTAAGGGGTTGGCGTTAGCGCTGGCGCCCTCGTAAAGGGCACATAAGGCGCTGCCTCAACAAAATTTAACAGAGCTTGGCTCTTTTTATTATGTTTAAATTTTGGGGAAACAGGTGGCTCCAGGGGCTCGGGGCATTGGCGTCGGCGGCAGAGCGCAAAGGTCGACGGTGTGGAGGAGGAGGCGAAGGCAGCGGGTGGCAAGAGCTTGGAGACGGGGAGGTGCTCGAAGGAGTTGAGGGGGATGGTGTTGTGGTCGAGGAGGAGCAGGGGAGTTCGGTAGGTCACTGGTGATTGGTCGTGGCGGTGAGCTCGACGGTGCAGGGGTTGCAGTGAAGGGGAGTGCGCCAGCGGGTTGGAGTTGCAGTGAGAGGGGATGGTGGTGGTGCGGTGGATGCAGTGGCGGTGAGGCAGCAATGGTGGTCTGCGATGATGGCTGCAAGGTGGTCGTTGGTGCTCCGACAGTGGGTGAAGGCAGGAAGGTGCAGCGGCTGTGGGGGGGTGTTGATGGTGTGGAGCTGTGTTTTGAGAGAGAAAAAGAGGAGTTGAGGTTGGTGACGAAGGAGAAGGTCGGTGGAGGTGATGTTGGTTGAGATGACGTCGGGGGTGAGGGGTGTGGTTGGTGTGCTGTAGGTTAGAGAGTGAGAGTGAGAGAATGAACGAGAGAGAGAGAGAGAGATAGTTATGAAGAGGGGAGAGAGAGTGTAGGGGGGAGAGGTTGAGAGAGAGGATTCGAAGGAGGCAATCTTGGAAGGGTTAAGATCGAGAGGGCGCGTCGGCATGGAGCGGGTCTCTCGTGGTTGAGTGCAAGAGAGGAGGAGTAGTTGGGGAAAAAGAGG
Organism: Agapanthus africanus; assembly: GCA_030015575.1. NCBI lineage: Eukaryota > Viridiplantae > Streptophyta > Magnoliopsida > Asparagales > Amaryllidaceae > Agapanthus > Agapanthus africanus. The sequence continues at coordinate 5,653,579 of JASDDO010000022.1, forward strand.
GAAGAGAGAGGAGAAAGAGAGGGGGGATAGGGACCGGGTCGGGTCGGGTTAGGTTGGGAGTTTGTGTGCGTGGGTTTAGGCCAGTGTAGGTTTGGGATAGGGAATAGGTTAAAAGAAAAGGGAAAAAATGAGAGGTATGAAAATCGTTAGAAAAATATAGGAAAATATTTATTAAAAAAATATGGAAAAATATACATAGAACTGGGGATTTACACGAAAGGTAAGTGTCTACTTCCTCAAGCACAAGCCAGGGGTGTTTGCCAGTTTTAAGAAGTGAAAAGCGGACGTGGAGAAGCAAAAGGGGAGATCGGTGAAGTATTTAAGGATAGATAATGGAGGTGAATACATCTCGAAGGAGTTTACAGATTACTATAAAGAACAAGGCATATAGAGACAATGGACAGTTCCAGGATGTCCAGAGCAAAACGGATTAGCGGAGCGCATAAACAGGACACTACTAGAGAGATCCAGAAGTATGCATTTGCAATCCGGTCTTTCGGAGGACTTATAGGCAGAGGCGGTGAGTCATGCGTGCTATTTGGTTAATATGTCTGCATCCACGGGCATAAATCTTCATATCCTAAAAGAAGTATGGAGGGGAGAGCTACTCAGTTATGATTCTCTACGAGTGTTTGGGTGCTCTGCTTACTCACTCGTGAATCAGAAGGATACGACCAAACTGGAGTCAAAGTCAAAGAAGAGTGTTTTCTTGGGATTCAAATTTGGAGTTAAAAGTTACAAATTATGCGATTCGGAAAACAAAAGGACATTCACCAGCCAAGATTTGATCTTCGATAAGAAATCCATGTTGAAAGACGTGGCTGGAGATAATAAAGAGATAGGTGGAGTATCAGGTGACAACGATCCGGTGGGGGTGGAGTTTTCTTGCGCTCATAAGGATACATATACTAAAGCACAATCTCAGCCTATTGATACGAAGGTGGACGGACAGAATACGGAGACAGACGGTGAGAACCAACCCCAACAGGACCCACAGACAATTGTGTTAAGGAGATCATCATGTACACATAAAGCACCATTCAGGTACAGTTTCAAAGATATGCTCGCATATACTTTAGTCATTGAAAGTAGAGATCCCAGCTTTTATCAGGAGACCATTAGACAAGAGGATAGGGAACGATGGATTGTTGCGATGACAGAGGAGATGGAGTCATTTCGAAAGAACAGTACGTGGAATCTGATTGAGCTACCGAAAGGAAAAAGAGCTATCGGCTGTAAGTGGGTATTCAGAAAAAAGGATGATGAGCAATACAAGGCACAGTTAGTTGTGAAGGGTTTTGCTCTAGGGAGGGGGTTGACTACAACGAGATTTTCTCATATGTAGTCAAACATTCTTCTATTTGAGTTTTGTTGGCAAAGGTAGTTGCTAAGGATTTAGAGTTGGATTAAATGAACGTGAAAACGGCATTTCTGCATGGTGAGTTGGAAGTGACTATCTTCATGAGGCAACGTAAACGATTTGTTGAGCCCGGCAAGGAGGATCGTGTATGTGAACTCAAGGGGCTCTATATGGGTTGAAGCGGTCTTCCAGACAGTGGTACAAGCGCTTCGATTCTTTTATTAGGAAGACCAACTACTCTCGATGTGAGTATGAAATCTACGTGTACTCGATGCAGCTTAAGGATGGATCGTCGATATATCTACTTCTATATATCGATGACATGTTGATCGCTGCAAAGAGTATGGTGGAAACAAAGGCGCTCAAAGCTTTATTGAGTGCAGAATTTGACATGAAGGATATAGGTAAAGTAAAGAAGATTCTTAGGATGGAGATTATTCGAGACAGGAAGGCTAGAAAGTTGTGGCTATCCTAAAGGAAATTTATTGAGAAGGTGTTGGAGAAATTCAATATGAAAGACTCAAGACAGGTAAGTACCCTATCGTCGATCATTTCAATCTATCCTCCAAGGAGTGTCCTAAATCAGCGGAGGAGAAGGAAAAGATATCTTGAATACCATATGCAAGTGTGATGGGATCGCTGATGTACGTTATAGTATATATACGTCCACACATATCGTATGCGGTAGGTCTGGTTAGCCGGTACATGTCAATTCCAGGAAAGCTCCATTGGAATGTTGTAAAGTGGATACTTCGGTATCTAAGAGTATCTAAAGATCTCAGTTTATTTTTTCACAAGTCAGAAAATAAATCGAGCCAGTTGCAAGTATACGTAGATGCGGATTATGCTGGTGACTTGGACAAGAGAAAATCTCTTACATGCTATGTATATACAATTTCAGAATCTCCAATCACTTGAAAGTCGACACTTCAGGATACCGTGGCACTATCAATAACGGAGGCAGAATACATGGCGGCAGTAGAAGTATCTAAGGGAGCCTTAAGGTTAAAGGGCTTAGTTGGCAAGTTCGGATTCGATAAGGGGTCAGTTTCGTTATTTTGTGATAGTCAAAGCGCCATTCATCTAGAGAAAAATTAGGTATACCACAGTCGAACTAAGTATATCAATGTGCGGTATCACAAGATAAGAGAGTTGGCCAATAAAGAAATTGATTTGATCAAAAGTGATATTAAGGTAAATCCGGCGGACATGCCAACGAAGGTTATTCCTACAGAGAAGTTCAAGTTAACTCTGGCTTCTATTCAGGTACTCAAATGTGAGGAAGGGTGACCCCAGTAGGAGGGTCACACCAGTTTCTCTGTCCTGGTTAAAAACCGTAACAGGACCAGTTTCGCAATTCTGAGAAAAGATTGTGGCAGTTCGCGATTTTAAGGTTTGAAGCCGTACTAGCAGGGGAAACGGGGAGAACAACTAAGGAAACCGTAAAAGATATAAGACAAGGGCAACAATTATTCAAGATGGTTATAAAGATATACAAGCCAAGGTGAAAATTGTTGTGAAGGATGCCTTGTATATCGAGATTGTTCGAAAATCCAGAGAAGGGCCAGACGTCTGGAGTAATGAACTTCAGACATTTGGCAATAAAGTCCAGATTTCCAGAGGAGGCCAAGACGTCTGAGCTATGAGCGTCAGACGTTTGGCCACGCTCGGGCCAGACGTGCTAAGGGGCACAGACGTATGAACCATCAAGTTCGGACGTCTTGCAACGCTCTGCTTCTCAAGCAGATGAAGCGCAGACATCTGTCCCTATAGGTTCAGACGTCTTCCTTACAGATAAGCGCAAATGCAATTCGAGATTTATATCGAAAAATCAGTTTCTGGGTGGCAGTTTCGTAATTTTGGGATTGTCACGTCCCGCTTCCCAGTATACGGAGAAGTAGACGTGACGGGCCGCGACATATTTACTCAGAAGTAAACACGTTAAGCGTAAATAAGCAATATAAATGAATACACAAGAATAACAAGAGATGTAATAATAAACAGCTACTTTTATTAACATTCTTTCTTTACATTACAACTAATTTGAAAAGGAAATGTACAATGATAAAAGCAATGCCTAAACAGTGGCATACGAATGAAAAGGAAATAAGTACAAGTAAAAACTAAAAGTCTGGCTCCTCTGTGAACTGATCCAAGTCTTCCTAACTGAGCTCGGTCTCCTGAGAGTCGGGTCCTCCTGATGAACATTCTAAAGAAAGAAAGAAACAGGAATGTCGTCAGCGGACTAGCGCTCGGTAAGTTCCAAAGATAAGGATGGAATAGAACAAGTAAAAAGTAGAGAACTGGTAATATAAACAGGTATATGTTTATTATACTAACGTAGTTGTTTGTAGTTTGGTATAGAATGTATCAGTGTATACGAGAGGAGTCCAACTTGCTCCGTGGACTATAGTAATCGGAAGTATAAGGCCCCGTCAAAACCCACGAGACAACGGCACGGATATTCAGGTAGGTGTCTTTTAGTGACCATCTCGTTACACTTCTAATACATTCCGTACCAGTCTATCCCGTTAAACCCTGTAATGTATGTTATATAGATTGCAGTTATCAGACTTGCCGAGACCATGGATATAAGTTGTTCATGTAAATGGTTTCAGGATTGTATCAAGTAGTCATGTAGTCAAGTCATAACCATGGTTCGGTCAAGTCAAGTCATGTTTGCATGTTGATATTGTTCTGGTATTCAGGTTCAGGTTCAAGTATACATGTTAGATTTGGATTCGGATTGATTTGGACTCAGACTTGAGTCAGACACTTAGAACTGATTTGAATTTTGAATTAGGTTTAGGAGTTATTGGTAACTGCTGCACATGGACGGCAGGATTTGTGTTTTTTACCAAGACAATTACCATTGATAACCCCGTTAAGTTTTTCTACCTTAAATAGGAAAGCACTCACTTTCTCCAGCTCCCTAAGGCTCAAGAGAATTGATCCCGCTTAAACCCATATTTACTAAAGTCCTTAATTATAATTTTATATAACTCGAGGGGGTTTTATGAAAAATATTTTATATACTTTCAAAATAAATCTCGAACATTTATTTATCGTATTTAGGGTTTCATGGACGTAACTTTTAAAATTTGAGGTATTTTAGTGAATATTAACTTAGCTTGAATAGTTCATGGTATTTAATTGTAAAACTTGTGTTTTGGATAACTTGAGAGTATTTTGGTGAAACTTATCATTCTTTTATCTTTTTAGAAAACATGAAATTTTATTATATCTTGAAAATATGTGTTTTGATAATATTTATATATTTATAAAAATTAATTTTATTATTAAATAGAAAATGTCGTTTTCTTAAAAATCGTATTAAAAATCTTTTGAGACCGAATGCTCCATGAGAATGTCTGCATCTCGCTCTACTAGTCCAAGAATATGCGAGAATCTGCACCATCTAATAGCGGGTCCCCTAAAAAAGGGTTGTAGAGGCATAATCGTAAAAAACTTTGATAATACAATTCGAAGAAAACCTGGTTTTTATAGTTCAAGGTGCTTTAATGAAAAGTTGTAATCGCCACAAAACTAGGTTTCCAAGAGTATCATGCTATGTCACTATGTGTGTATGCAAGGGGTAGTTCATTACCCCGTGAAGTTTTCTAGAGGTGATTGCAAGCAAAAAAAATAAATATGGTCGATACAAAGTTCATGGTATTAAAAGGTAAAAATCAATTTAAAGTTGTTTAGTATGATTATTTATGGTGAAAATTGTTCTAAACTTTAGCTTTATGATTAACAAGCAATGTATAGGAATATGAATGAGCAATTCTTAAGAGAAATTGTAGTTTCAAAGATTTTAGAATCAAATGTCGGTATAACTCCACTTACCGACATGTTTTATAAAAAAAGACTTTTATGTAGAAAGAGAAGAAGGGGTGGGACTTACTAGCTAGAAGGGTGAAGATAAGGTAGAAGAAGATTGTGTAGTCGTCGTGGCGTCGCGGGGTCGCCGGAATTGCTTCTTTTCCTCGCCGGAAGTTGACATTGGACTAACTTCACTTCTACTCTATTTGTACTTAGAAAAATTTGATAATTTTGGTTAGGAATTTCAGAATAAGGAGGGGCTAGGGTATGGGGTTGTATTTATAATGTGGAATTAGGGTTTTGGAATTGAAAGAATGAATTAAAATGCATTTAAAATTGGATTAATTGGGAAATTGAATTCTCTGTTAAATTGCAGAGAAAACAAACAGTGCAGGGGTAATGGGGGTATGCCAAGAGTCATGTATGCAGAGCACGGGGGGTTTTACCAACGGGCGACCGTCGGCGCCGGCTGTATCTTCAATCTCGCCAGTCCACTGTTTGAAGGGGGCCGTTGGATTCTTTCCACGTGTTCACCTCAGTTCATACAACATTTTGCACATGTTAGATTTCTCTGATTTTTTTATTTTTGTATGCAGTGCACGTGCAAACTTTTGGGCTTTCAAAATGTTTAAAAGAAAAATCAGTAAAACTAATATGTGGCTGATGGGATTCAAACACAAGGCTATGTCACAGCAGTGCAAGACTTTACCAATGAGCTATAAATGCTTTCTTGCGGTTATTAAACAAAAATAACTTTTAAATTGTAGTCAGGCTTGCAAATTCCATTCTTTACATTAACTTAAAAATTTTCGTACAGTAAAATCATAGTCGTTACAGGGATCTTATTGTAATTCGGATTTGTATGGGCTATATATAGGATTTTAGGGTTAAAGTTTTAAAGTTTGTACTAATCATAAGGTTAAGAGAGGCAAGAGACGGCTCCATAAGGAATCAAGAGAATCATAAGGAGAATTTTGAGAGAGAGAAGAAGATCTCGTTGAAGATCATAAAGGAGAGGGTTATTGTAATTCTTCGGGCTTTTTCTTTTTCTCGAAAGTTCTAATAAAGTTCTCCCATTTTTCCACCAAATCTATTATGTTATTTAATTGTGTTTGTTCTAGTTTTTGTTATTCGTTTTAAAGGGATCTTGGTTTAGATTCATAAGGGTTGGTTGTCGCTCATCCACTACACGCTCCCAACAATATGCCACGTACTTGTTTATATATAAAACAGCTACTGATACCAATGAGAAATGGCTTAGTTGATATGGTGCTTCCTTCTCTAGGGAGAGTGCAGAGTTCGATCCCTAGTGGAAAAAATGTCCACAATTAAACGCTTTGGGGGCAAATTCATAGGCCTTCTTGGGTGTGTGTTTGATGAATTGCCTTCATAGGTTAAGACTTACGGGCCAGTGTCAAAAAAGAAACTGCTATTTATATAAGACGTTTCATATGAAAGATTATGAATAGTGTGCTCAAATAAAATTTTGTAAAAAAGTCAGCAGTCTATCGTACGTAGGCAGCAATTTATCATAGATAAATATTTCTATCATTCATCAAAACTTCGAACTTATGTGAAGGCTAAGAGATTTTTTATTCTGATAATTTAACACACTTCAGTAGTTAACCCGTTTAATTACATGTTGTAATCAATTAAACCGTTTGCAGTTTGTCATAGATAAATGTTTCTATCATTGCATCAAAACTTCAAACTTATGTGAAGGCTAAGAGATTTTTTATTCTAATAATTTAACACACTTCAGGTAGTTAACCCGTTTAATTACATGTTATAATCAATTAACCCGTTTTGATTACGCATCGCTCCAGTGAGAATTGAAACGGATTGCTTTGATCCATATCAATTTACATGCTATATACTATATATGCATAATCATGTAAAGTCACAAGTTTAAAAACTAGGAAACCTTTTATATACCATGCGGCCAGTGATGGGAAAAATTCAGTAGAAATTAAAGGAGAGGTGATGCACTAAAATGAGAGGGGGGGCCCAGCATGTCGTGAGAAAGAAGGCGCGTGGAATATTTATGCGTTTTCTCCACTCCATGCGTATACGTTGTGTCAACGTGACAAGTCGAACTTCAGAAGTCAAACAGCAAGATTCTTATACTCGTCAATGGTCAACGCTCGGTGTTTGCCACCACAGATTAGATGCACAGATATTTTCAAGTGTTATTTATGATCACAAAATGAGACTTATTTCTAATAGATGATGTGGATATTAAGGTTAACGGAAAAAAATGAAAACTTACAACACACGTTATAAATATTTATCCCAAATTTTGGGGACGAAAATGACAGGTCGAATATTAGATTTTAACTTCACGCGTACAAGTGCTATGATAACAAATGTACACCGAGACAAAATAAATTTCAAGATCATATATTGTTCATGACAATGCTCTCTAGACTACAATATGGCAATAGATGTCTACAAAAATGGAAAACGGATCTTATTATCAGCCATGCGAAAAAATCTTTCATGTACCGTATGTGTGCATGTATCCGGTCATATAAGAGAAAGAGATAAAGATATGGGTCACTCAAAACTACCTGAAGATACTCGAAAAATCTTATTGCTTTTTCTCTCACCCGGATGCATTATTGCACCGACTACACCGAATAATTTCTCTAAACAACAAAAAACTTTCTGCATGCACGATATTAAACATAAGGATATATATGGCATGCATATTCCTCTAATTTGTTAACATATTATATAAATAGGAAAATTAACAATTATTCTCCTCTCAATCAGGAAGTGAACTTGGACCTTGGAAAGGAATTTCGTTCATGAAAAATCTCTCTAGTGTGACTTGCTTTCTTACTTAAATGAATGTTTTCTTAACCCTCGCAAAAGTGAGCAATTACACATGCATGCATCCGTAAAACAAAAGGTTTTTTTTTTTCTAGAAGCTATAACACTCCTTAAAATTGACTAAAATCTTTATGAGTTAAAATTAGTGCCTTGGTCTCAGCCATAGCTAAAGAAGCTAGCTTTTATCATTTGCTGCTATCAACAATTAATGACAAATCATGTAATCATTGGGTGTGTTGAATTTGACACACATACGCCAAGTGGTTGACATCCCTTGACCCCAAGTTTTTGATGTTTTGTCTAATGTGGGCCATCCCTTGTCTTTCTTTTCTTCCCCTTTCTTATTCACAAAAATATGTGTTGCTTTCCCCTTGATATATATACATTGCTTTTTGCAAAGGATCATATTTGATGTCTTATTTACATGAATAATTATTGCCTTGATATATATAAGAAATCCTCTCTTACGATTTTCTAGAATTTTAATTTGACTAAACATGCATAAATGAATTTTATTTTGAATAAATCTCACATATATACACTCTCAATCCTTACAAAGTTTGCTAATGTTTAAAGTATTGTCGTATCGCAAAAGTCACAAGTCCTACTCGTCCCTTCTTTGTTTATCACAGTTTTCAAAATTAGATTGTTGCACAAGCCATGACAAATAAGTTATATAAGAATTCGTCAAGGATGTGTATTGTGGTGTGATAGAAGCACGGTTGGAATTAATCAATCAATGGAGAAAGAAAATCCATTGATTTATAAAACTTTCATTAATCGGGAAGTTGTAGGTTTATGTATTAATGTATACATATCTTTTATTTAGACTACTAATACTACATACATTAATGGGTTGCCGCATGAAGGAGAGAAAACGGAAAACATATAACAAAGAATTCCCAGGGTTAATTTTCAAGCAGTACTAATGAAACCGTACATGGCTAATTAAATATACTATTTGCCTCATGGTCTATTGGGAAATTTAAAATCGATGCTGATGTCAATGATGATTAATTAGGGATTAATTGAGTTATATATAAAACTAGATCTTTGGCCACATATTATGCAAGAAAAGGTGAGATATGCTTTTAACAACTAATTAAACAAGAGGACAAATGAAGAACAAACTTACCAAATTTCCTAATGCTTTGTTATATGACCAAAGAGAATGTTTGTAACAAATTAATTAAGAGCTCAATAAGTCTAATATCAACTCTAAGACAAATGATAATGACCTTAGTTCTTACCAAGAGACACGCAAGCGACAAATATTAGTTAAGCCCTAAAAGACAAGATACCTCAACTCTAGATAAGAGATTCAAATACTATATTTTTCTATTATTACGAGGTCTCAACTGCCATCTTAACTTAGTTAATTAGCTAGCAAATCTAAGAGTTAATTGTTGAACCAGCTCTTTTAAATATGCATGATTTGGTCAGATTTGTGTGATAGAGGATAAAAGGATAAGGTTGCTAAGTTAGAACCTTTGGGATAAAATAAAATAAAATAAAATAATATCGAGATAGTTTAAAAAAATATAATCGGCATGACAAGGCTTACTGTTATATATCAACGATCTCTTCTTTTCATTTCTTTTTTTCCCAGATGATTTTTCTTGTTGATTGCAGAATTTATCTTTTCACTGTTGATGTTCAATACTTGGAGATAACCTAAAGATCTACAAACCAACCATGTATGGATGGAATTGATTAAAAATAAAATAACTAAAGCATGCATTCATATGATAACTGGAGTGTACACAATTAGATAGATGTGGTCAGTACTATTTTGCATTCGGTAAAGTGTTTATTTTACTGTTCATCATCAAATAAATATCGGGATGTCGTATGAGAATTTTCTTATATAACATATTAAATTTGGGTCTTTTTTGAAGAGTGTGGAATCACCTAACCTTGTAATTGCCCTCTTTTTGAAGGACTAGAAAACAATATATGGATGACCTCCAGGTCAAGCTGCCTAGATTTTTCTAAATTAAAACTCAATGTTTGAGTCAGCGTATAGTCTTTAGAGCTAATAAAGGAAGGTTATATTTATTTGACAAGGAAGTGAACCATATACTTGTCAAAATTCAAACATAAGTGTCATGTCCCGTTTCCCAAAATACAGAATACGAGAGATAATAAAGTCCGACATGCTTCTACGGTCAAGAAAATATCCTGCTGTAGTCACACTTCGGATTATAGCATTACGTGGTAATCAGTAATTGTAGCACAGGTAATGAGAAATGCAATCACTAATTCTATCAAAACAGATAAAAGATATACCAGATAGAGATCAACGGAAAGATAGCGCTTGTGTCACTGATCTAGATGTCCGCACTATCCTGGATATAAGGCAGGTCCTACTCATGGGCTGGATCCACTTCGTCCTCTGAGTATGCACACTCAGGTCGTCAGAGCGACACATATAGCAATAAATATATATATAATGGGCATGCAATTTTATTAAACATGAGGAGTACAATGGATTGCAGAACATGAGTAAAATAAACATTGACTGAATATGAATGGTGCTATGTAGGTATCATGTCAATAAACTAGGCCATGTGCATGTCACTACTTATTGATCACTAAGTCAATGAAATCGATTGGTGGAAAAGATGCTCGTGTTTAACAAGGGTCTCGTGCATGCCCGAGACTACGATCCACTGTGCCCAGGACATAACCCTGTCAGCCGTGCCGCTAAGCCCCCGACCTAATGTATATATATGTATATCACTAATAACGAATGATCATCCTCTAAATCACCGTGCCTTGCTAAATACGAGTTCAATTCCACCTTGATTTCCCCAATCCCCAGGTTATAGTATGCACTCAGGTATTATATAGGTTGTGAACAAATACGTATCGCTGTCACTTTCAATCATTTTTCCACTTATCAATATCACTGTCGTATTTGCCACAACACCATCACTAACACTACTATATCGACAATGCAATTCAATTGCTAGGTTTCAACGTGAATGTTCACTAAGCAGCGGGTATAAAGCAAACATGAAAGTATGCAGAAATGCACTGAACAGGTATTCACTATTCTATGACGGCCAATGCCATACAACTTGCAAAATTTACGATAAATTATACATATAGAATCGACGAAAATAATATAAAGGACGTACGAAGCACACTTGATTATCTAAACAGTAAAATTTATTTCATGTCAATCGGGATTCAGGTTAGGGAATTTTCATCATTTTAAGGCAGCGATCGATTTCTGGAATTCCAGTTTCAGAACTGAAAGCCCAACTCCGCGCGCGTTTTACCAGTGATTATGTTCAGATTCAGGTATTTCCCTAGTTGAATAAAATCCAGTTCTATCAATTAAGTTTCCAACGCATCAAACGTATTATCATTATCATTTTTGCAGTTGAAGTTATGTCTTATTTAGTGTAGCAGTGTAAGAGAGAAATCTGCAGGAACTGCAGAACACATCGGTACGCTGAAATGCAAATTAAATATCAAACGATGGTGAAGCGGCACTGGACCAGATTCAAGTGTTTGCTAATTAAATCACCTATGTATTCATATGGGGCTCCGAGCATTTTCAGTTTAAAACAGGGACGCACAAGTGTTCAAAGTCGGGTATTACAACGAAGTGTTGTCCCGGACTGCAGTCCGATGCCACATTCGCAGCCAAAAATAGTTACAGTAATCTTATCGATACCGAAAAATGAACTATAGATGGTTTTAGATTATCAAGTCGGATACGACACGAGCCCTAAAACATTAAGTTGCGAGTTGTATTCAATTTAATATGGATTTTAGAACATGAGATGCGCGATGAATTCCAGATTCAACGTCGGCCTTTGAGGGCGTCATTTCTTGTGCGAAACATTATTTTGCCTTCAAATTTATACACGATAATTATAAACAGTAGAGAGATTTATTGATCATAAGTTTCGCTATTTTCATTTATGTTTTGATTTAGGATTCGTAGCGAACACTCTTACATTATATACATGTCGCGATTGAAACATCGGTTTTACCCAATTAATTAAAGTGTGATTTAATCACTACAAGTTTTACACGATACTAGTAAGGTAATGTTAAATCCGAATGTGTTCCACTCGATATGATTAAATGGCGATGGTCGCATATTAGAATGTAACAATGATTATAGTGTAAATATAATATTAATATAACTATAATTGACAACTAATAATTTATAGCATGCAAAGCAAGTGAGGGGTTCACTTGCTTTCGGTCGCTTGATATAGAAGCGACACCACGTGCGGGATCCGTCTCGTCACTCGAGTCGATGCGATGCTGGACGCGTGCATGACGCGGGCGTGATGCGCGAAGATCCGGTGCCGGGGGCGGTGGCGACGCGGGTGTGATACGGTAGTGGACGTGGTAATGACGCGGGCGCGACATGGTACTGGGCACGGTCTTGACTCAGCGCGTAGTCCGGGAGCGACACGGCGCGCACACTGGATCAGGTACGGTGTGGCACGGGGGCTGGCACGACGTGGCACGGGGAGTGGGTACGGGGTGCGACACGTCTGGGTATGCAGTGGCACGGAGGCGGGCACGGTGTGAGACACGAGCGTGATACACACTGCGACGGACATGTGCGGTGTTGCGACGGCGACTACATTAACTACGATGATGGTCACAGGGACTGAGGCCACAGCTTGGACGGCAATTCCGGCGACTGGAACAGCGGGGATCGCAACAAACTTACATGTTCGACGAAATGTCGGGCATTAATTTTGGCTTGGAACTTGGTCTCGGCTGGGGTACGACACGGGGAGCTCGGGGTCCAGCGGCGGTCGGGGGAGTTCTGACGATAATGGGCTCAGTTGGAAGGAGAGCAGCGGAAGCTTGGGCAGTAGGTTAGAGCTCGGGTCGTAGAGGCAAGGTCGAGATGGAGATGGGTTTTGAGGGGGCTCGGAGATGGAGGCGGTGCTGGCGGCGACGTTGTTGTCTCTGGTGCCGTCGAGGGGAGGCTGCTACAGTAGGTAAAGGAATAGGGAGGATTCGATTAAAGACGAGAGCGAGGGGACCTCAGCGACGAGGTCGGTGGTCTTCATGGCACGGTGGGCTCCGGTGAGGAGGCTTGGTGCTCGCGGTGTTCAGGTGGCCGGAGTAGACGGAGACGATGGTTGCTGAGGCTCGTAGAGGTTAGGGCTCAGTTTGTGGTCGACGGTGAGGTGGAGGCAGGCGAAGGCGATGGTGGGTTCTCATGGAGGCGAGTGTGGTCACGAGGTGAGATGGAGGGGAGCTCGGGGCAGGCGAGGGTGAAGGGAGGGCTCGAGCTCGGGGAAGAAGGAGAGGGAACACGTACGAGGGAGAAGGAGAACAAGAAGGGGAAGAAAGGCTGGGGAGTTGGGGGAGCTCGTCTTGGGTGAGCGTGGGTCGTGCGGAGAGGAGAGGGGGTGGCCGCGTGGGTCGCGGGACAGTTGCGGGGATCTCGGGGAAGCGCAAGGGAGGGGGAAGACGTGGGTTGTTACGGGAGCGGGCCTCACGGGAGTGGGGGGGAAACGTGGCGGGAAAACGAGAAGGGAAGGAGAAGAAGAAGAGGAGGAAGTGCGGGTCGGGTCGGGTGTGGGTTTTGTCGGCCGGGTTCGGGAAATAAAGGAAAGAAAAATGGAGAGTTGGAGTTTGCGATGAGGGAGTGGATTTAGAAAAAGAATTTGGAAGATAAAAAAGGGTTAGGATTTAATTGAGGGTGTGGCCCTGGGCTAAGAAAAGAATTAGAAAAAAAAATAGTAAGTAAAGATTAGAGTTTGGGTTAGGGAAAAGAATTAGGAAATATTAAATAAAGTTTAGTAAATTAATATTAGAAAGTGTAGGAAATTATTTAATCAAATATTCTAATAGAAAAATTTCGGTAAACTTTTATTTATAAATACGGGAAATATGTTTAAAGAAAACTGTTTATTAAAATAAGTAAATATGACTCACTGTAACAATTTGCCGGAATAATTGAGAGAGCCACATCAGAATGTTCATTAATCCATGTGTAGGTTGAATAATATTTGCAAAACAGCCACAAGGCTCTTGGGCCAACATTTTAGCCCAATATATTCTAATCCTATTATTTTCACTCGACTCTATCCTAATATTCTCATGGCTATGTTGTGATAAAACACCTCCTTTTTGCCTGAATAAGCAGGAAAGAACCATCGGTTTTAAGGAAAAAAAGTCTTCCATCCACCGGATGCATGCATGTATCTAAGTCATGGAAGAGAAATTATTAGAGGTATCGAACCCAAAGGGTTGTTTTAAGAACCAGCATCTCCGCGACTATAAGATTATCATGATCTCCAAAGGTCAACCTTTTTGTTTCCAAAGCACCACTCAACTTTTATATCTTTTTGGACAAGGTTCATAATTAAGCTGTTTATCAAGGAAACTTAACAGTCGTTAATGGGTAAACTAGAGATAAGTAAACTTGAGACGGCGTTTTGCTAATCGATAAAACATAGGGTTATTCGTCAATTATTCTTATGCTCGACCAATGTTCGAGTCATCTACCAGAGGTGTACATCCCACAAGTAAAACCATCCTCTCTAAAAATGGAAGGTAGAGCTTGCTAGTTCGATTACCAGAAGCAGTCGCTAAAATAAAAGTTATTCAGATCAAGCTCATGGACCAAACCAAAAAGGCCAAATTTGAAGTCCCATAAACCATGATGTGCTGACCGTCGAGACTCCAATTAACAACAAAACATGGGGGCAAACTATCGTTCAACCTCGGCCCTCGACTGTAAGATTTTCACGATTTTCTTAAACTCAACTTTTTTTGGTTCCAAACTTCCACTCAACCTTTATAAATTTTTATAGTTTTAGTAAAGGTTCATAGTTAATTTGTGTATCAAAGGAATTTAACAGTTCGTTTACTTAGTAGGTAAACTCAAGATAGATAAACTCGTGACAGCATTCCACTAATCGACAAAATATAGGGTTTTCATCTATCCTCTACTCAACCAATGTTTGAGTCATCCAACAGAGATGCAAACCTCGCTAGTAAAACTATTCTCTCGAAAAATGGAAGGCAGATCCTGTAAGTTCGATTACCAATCGAAAAATGGAAGGCAGATCTTGCAAGTTCGATTACCAAAAGCGGTCGCTAAAATAAAAACTATTCAAATCAAACACATGGACCAAACAGAAAGGCCAAATTTGAAGGCCCGTCATATACTAGGATGGGCTGAGAGTCTAATTTTCATTAAAACAAAGGGGGCAAGGAAAATAAAACTGAATAGGGCAAAACCCTGAAAACATCTGGCCCAAAATTATAAATACACCCCCTGCACCCTGACCTTTTCGCCTCAAACCCCTTCAAAAGTTTTAAAGCCTCCCTTATCCCCATTTTCTCCGACTCACAAAGCTCCCCATCTCAAAAAATGGGAACCTTAATCTCTTCATCTTCTCTCATCTCCAAAACCCTAATCCCCTCCTCAATCCCCAACCCTAAAAGTCCCAATTTTTCAACTCAGGCCTCTTCTCTTCGCCTCAAGATCCCACCTTTGTCTCCTCTTTCTCTTAAGAAGCAACAAGCCATGAGATTGTCGAATCGATCGATCGTGAAGGCGATGGCTGTGAACAGAAGCAGCAGCAACGAGCCCAGAGAGACGATTATGCTGCCAGGATGCGACTACAACCACTGGCTGATTGTTATGGAGTTCCCTGCAGATCCGGCGCCGACGAGGGAGCAGATGATCGATACTTATCTCAATACGCTCGCTACGGTGCTTGGGAGGTAAAGGAAATGCGAAAATCTTAAAGCAATTGAAGTACCCATTTAAGAAATTTTGTTGATTTAGTTCTTAATGTCTAATGCTACATGCTGTAGTCTCAAAAGTGGAAGTTGAAGGTGTGGTGAAGGGGTGAGAGAAATATGGGGAAAAGTCGGGGTTTTACGTGTGATTTGGAAGCTAAGGCTTTTTAGAGGTGAACTGTAGGGTAGGGTTTTAAGTTTTGTGTCCAGGAAAAGAAGAGGTTTGATCGATACTGTAGCATGGTGAAGGAGAGGGGAGGGCATTGAGCATATTGTATAAGCGATGGCTAAATCCCCGCGTATATAAGGAATCCAATCTTTTTAGTCCTACAACAACATTGATTCTAATTTAAGTAAACATATTAAGTTTTTTTTTAAACTTATCAAAACACTAAAAGAAAGCGTTCTAAGATAATCAAGATCCTTAACCCGTAATTAGATTTAGCTCTAGAGTTGTACAGAAATTCAAACAATCAATCAATAAGAAAAAGAAAGAGAATAAAGGCCTACAACTCGTAAAAGTCTATAATCTTAGTAGTCTTAGACTATTAGTAGGCCTCCTCTTGAGCACCCTAAACTCAAGCTATCAATGTTGGAAAAAACGGAATATTCGCTCAAATATTCAACCGAATATTCGGATTCAGTGCCAAAACAAACAAACACTGTAATGTTCGGTCAAATATGTGTCCAAACCGAATATTCGTCACACAAGCTGTATATTTGAGGTGAATGGCGTGAATATTCGACCGAATTGGCCCATTAGGCCCAAATAAAAGAATACAACTAAAAAATCAATTGTGGGATCCACAACTTATTTAAAAATCAAGTGGGCACACTTATTATTTATCAAACTCTCTCCTCACGTCTCTCTTCTTATTTTTCTTTCTCAATCAAGATTCGAACTCACAATCTTCCGATTTAGTTCGGACACCTTACCATTAAGCCACATATATATTAGTTTTCTATATTTTTCTATATTTTTTGAATATTTTATATGTAATATGTAATATTTATATGAAAATATTGATGGTCATATAATCTGAATAAACCGAATATTCACCGAATAAACCGGATATTCTTTATTCGCCGGCCAACCGAATAAATTTCAAATCTGTTCTTTACAACATTACAAGCTATGATGGTCACCATCATTCTTCTCATTGGAATGGAAATAAAAATTCATCTTCGATGATCGATGTGGTGACTATGTCTTTGATAAACACCTTTGAATGATATAACATATGTTTTGAAGATGAATTGATAGAAAAATCTCCCCTTTGAGCGAGATAATGTTGGGTTGGAAAATTAGGATTTTATGTGGGCTCATGAGGCTAGGGCTCTAGGGGCATACTTCATGTTAGGGTAAAATTTTATGGAAGAAAGAAGATTAGATAAAGGACAGAAGATAGAAGCTTTGTGGTAGCTCCCACCAACATAAGAACACATTTTCTAATTATGAGGAAGTTGATTCTGATATAAATAATCATTCATGCTAAAGTTTTTTTAATCTTATTAAGATACTAAACTAATCAAGATTCTTGATTCTTAATTAGAATTAGTTTGAGACTTTAAGTACTGCAAAATCGAACTTTTAATCAGTCAAATAACAAAAATAAAATAAAAGGCATTGTCTGTTATTCTCTAATAGTCCTATTTATTCTCACCGGCTTGGATAAAATTCACCATTGGTAAATAAGTTTGTGATTGATTGCATGATTTCTATGTATTAAAACTCCTTGGTTCATAATCATAATTAAGTCATCTCAGACCATTTTCTTTAATGAATCAAATATAAAATTAATTTTTGTTCAACACGATATAATCAATGATATTCTCAATAATTTTAATGTCTCGTACTGATAGGTTGCAATGATTGAACTAAAAATAATATAACATATTTCTTGAAGAGAAATTGGTAAAAGATGAAGAATGGTAAATAAGTTATGTGATGGAAAATGATATGATATGAAGTACCGAACAGGAGAATATATAAGATATGAAACCATCGGATTTAAAAACAATGGTGGAGAGTGGATTAGTTAGGTTTTAAGAGTAACAATGTAGAGGCGGTTGTAATTTTTGACTTTTCATGTGTTTGTTTGACAACATGCATGCATGTGATCGCATTTGAAGCAATGGTTTGGCTTACTTTTTATCTCTTAGAGTTTGGAAAATTAAAAAGGTACCAACTAATGGACACATCATTATGATTAAAGGTGGATCACTTAGAGGTGCAGAACAGAGATATGCATCCCTTTACTGGCAATCAAACTGTCTTTCAACTTTAAAGTTCATATATTATACCAGATTTCTGTATATAAATTTCATGCAAAATATGGTTTTACATAAATATTAATAAATTCAAAATCTTTGCGTTAACCCGTAATTAAGAATCACAAATCAACTCCTGATTCTCATTAAATTGCTTGGTAAAAACTTTGGAAATAATATGTTGCGTTCGATCGGATTAATCCATTCGTTAAACATGTTCGAAAAGAACTTGTACATCACTCTTTTTTAAAATTATTTCTGTATTAAGGAAAAATAAGACATGCAGAAATATTTTAATTAAAAATAACGATAACTAACTATCAAGCCTTAAATCTATATTTCTATATTCATTAATGTAAAACAAAATGTCAAAAGTAGCTATTAATATTAGCTTTTAATATTTTTCGGTAAAAGTTTTTACCGATATCTGAAATAGTGATATTTACTTGCTTATTGGTCCATGAGTAGTATCGATATTTGCCGGTATGACCAGTATAACAATATAATAAATTATTTATAATGAATATAATATATTAAAAATGCATTGAACCTATATAATATATAATATATAATATAAATTATATAATAATATTAAATACCTTAATAACCTTATTATAATATTGAATACTGATCTATGATCGATAATTGTCTCATAACCGGTACCGATATATCGGTTGGTATGCAACCGATACATTACTTGGTTCAAATATTATTTTTGACATTTTAAAAAGAATTAGACATAAAATCCTATTAAAAAGACCGCAAATGTCATTCTTGTTGTAAAGAATGGAGGATGTAACGAAGTTTCTTTCTATAATGGAAATATTATTTGGGTTATTATTTTTCATACACTTGGATTGATAGATCGCGACGATTGTAATAAAAATGACAACATATTTCTTTGAAGATAAATAGGTAAAAGACGAAGATAAATAGCAATGCTTGAAAAAGCGATTGCGTGTAGCAAAGCGTTCAGACTCGTAGGAATAGCATAGCGTAAACTACGTAGCGAAAAACGTAGACTACATTGATTTTCCATTTTACAATATAAAAATAACATTTATATAAATGTTTTTTGTAACGATCAATTTTCAATAATTAGAAGAATGAAGTTCCAGGAGAAAGAATTGAAGACCCGTCCATGCTACAAAATCTTGCAAAAGTATATGCAGAAAAAATGATTGCTAGCGAAGACTTGCAATTAAGTTGTTGTAGGAAAACTACTAAAAAGTTTTCAATTAAAAGAATTATGTAAGTCTGAAACATATTTTGAATAATAAGTTCATGATATTTCTATAAGAAATTGATGTAAAAAAGAATTTTCATGAAAGAGATAAATTGCATTAAAAAACATAAAAACTTCAATAACTTGTATGTAGAGATTCAAAGATAAACCTTGTACACTTGTTTATCTGAGATGGAAAAATCTAAACTTTTATCCTTATAATCATCAAATGAGAGAAAACGCTAGAATTCCCACAAAGAGAGAGGCTACAGCCTTATGCCCTAGTTTGCTTGAGAAAGAATAAGTTGGAAAGGAAGCAAAATTTTGGAGAATGCTTCAATTATTGATTGATGGGTCCCACCAAATTTAATTTTGAACCAAATTATACTCTTTGACATCTTTAGAATAATCTAGTTTGGAACCAAAGCTAATTTTGAACCCTTAAGGTTTTAATTTCTTTTTGACTTGTCTATGTAATGGAAGTGTGAGCTTTCCACATGGAGCGCGCTATTTCTTTTTAAAGCAAAAACCACTACTTTGCTCTTCAAACGTTTTCTCCATACGCCAAGTGGTGAGTCCATGCAAAAATAAATGCTTTGTAGCGAAACGCGCTATGTAGTGCATTTTTGCAAACATTGATAGATAGGTTATGCGGTGGAAAATGGTAAACTGGTAATTCACATGTTGATGAAAAGAGATCAAATCATTCACGTTATGATTAAACACATAAGTGATACCATCTTCATTATAATGTCCAACCCTCATACATTTTATTCGCCCGATTTCAAAACAAGACATGGGCGATTGCTTCATAGATTTGGAAGGAACCTCTCAGGACACTATTTCATCACTACTTGACGTCTCAAAACTCCTAAGAGTCCCTATGATAACATAATGCTAGTTTGTACAATTTGTTGCACACAACAAATACTGTATAAAGTGCAAAATAACTGCAGATTCACTATGCCCAAAATTAATGGACAGTTTCCTGAGAATGCTAGAGTTGTGGACAAAATATTCACTCGAATGATCTCTCTCCTAATAAATATCGATAATATTCACTATAGAATAAATATTTGGAAAGAGAGTGTTCTGGACACTATTTTAGAGATGGCTACAAGTCTAGAATTGGGCTACTTATATTACCCGTTGATCTTGAACAATGCAAATAAACTATGAAGCTACCTTCCTCTAAGGACCACTTTTTGCACAGTAAGTTCAATATCCTCTATTGGCTTTACTCGATAATATAGGAAACTATATGAAGGGTACTCTATCACAATTCCATTTGTGCTCTATACTCTTTTTTATTGTTTTTCGACTTATAGTTGTGTTTACTGTTTACTTTCCATGCTAGATGGGACATTCCCTACTTTCCCTTCTTAGGTCCATCTTAGGTTGCACGGATACTTCCAAGGGGTTGCCGTATCCGTGTCCGACACGTGTCGGACATCGACACTTACAAGACACTTACACGATGCATATCGGGCGCGTTGTATATGTTATATACGTATCGTATGTGTGTCATATGCGTATAAACATATTTTTAGTATGTTATTAGCGTATAATATGTTAGACTAGTTAATTTTTCCTTATTTACTGTTGTCATAATAGTTTGATACCTTACTTATCTTTATAAGATTATATATATAGTCGTGTCCCTGTATCCTATATTTTGGGATTTTGCCGTGTCGCCGTATTGCATTGTGTCGTATCCGTGTCTCCGTATCCATGTCCATGCAACCTTGGGTCCATCCAAAGGATAAGTTTAGTATATTGCTTGTTGATAGATCATTACTAAGTTCATTCTGATATACACAACACCACACTTTAACTAGTTCTTCAATATAGCCACTCTCTAAAATACAGCAGGATGGAGGTGAAAAATTGATAATGAGCATCTTAGCAAGGAAGCACATCATCAGAGCGACTTACTAAGCTGATTAATTCGATAAACCGAATTGATTAAAATGGATAAAATCATGAAAGCTCGAAGGTATCCTTACTTTGAAACCATTGTTCTAGGAGTTTCATGGTAACTGGAGCACGTTCGTTAGTTTACCCCAAACAGATACAAGTTGCTCTTCTTTTTATTCAATTGAATCGTTATTGTTTATAAAATCCCATCTTTAAATAATTCTACCATTTAAAAATATAATTCCCATCTATACCGCAGCATTTTCAAGGAGATAACAAATAGTGTAACAATTAAGTAACTTCAATTCTGAATAGGATCATAATCCCACTGTTTCAAAATCTCACCTACCTTTCTATTTCAGTGGTCTTCAAACTTAATTTATCATCCCATCTTATAGCATAATTAAAGGGTTGAATACTTACTCAAGCCCAGGTCTTTGCAACCCTGTATTTGGTGCACAGGTGATTTTTGTTCCTTGTATGAGTTTTGATAATTAATTCCCAGTAGCTGTTGATGAGGACTTGTGTAGATGATTATTGACCTAGATTTCTACTGTTGCATGGTCCACCATGTGTTTTTGTTATAGAAAATTCATTACAATGGAAGATCATAACTTGGCAGAGTCAAGCACATCTACATAATGATATTAATGATATTGCAGGTTTCAGCCGATGGAAATTTATGATCTGGGGATTTCATTATGAGGAATAACCAGTGCTAGATGGTCTATGGCTACGCTATTTGTTAAAATTGATAAGATGGTCCTTAATGTACTGTTTTCTCTAAGCATTGAATTCCCGTTCAGGCTATTAAATTTTTACTACGTTATTTTAGCTTTTCTCTGGGTACTTCCATTTCCCATCGTATGATTAAATCCGATCCTCTTAATTTCCTTGCATTTGTGTATAAAATTATCACATATGTTTTTACCATACCCTTTACAGCATGGAGGAAGCCAAAAAGAATATGTATGCTTTTAGTACCACCACATACACTGGTTTCCAATGCACCGTGTCTGAAGAGACATCAGAGCAATTCAAGGGTGAGCATTCTACAAAGTCGAATCTTTCTCATTACTTTGCTGCATCATTATAATTTATTTGTGTGTTTAATGTAGGATTGCCAGGTGTTCTATGGGTACTGCCTGATTCCTATATTGATGTCAAAAACAAGGATTATGGAGGTTAATAACATTTTCTTTTGGGTACATATGTCGTTATATAATTTTACCTTCTGTGTTGATACAATGTTGTGTTTTTTATTCAGGCGATAAGTATATAAACGGTGAGATAATCCCGGGCAAATACCCAACTTATCAACCAAAGCAACGGAGTAGCTCAAAATACGAGAGCAGAAGGTATGAAAGGCGAAGAGATGGTCCTCCCCCAGAACGTAGAAAACCAAAGCCTGCAGCAGCTCCTCGTTCTGAATCGGCTTCTTCATGAGGTTAAACACCTTTTGTATTTGGCTAACCTCAAGTACCGCAGCATCTTCCATAATGGAACCACCAGGATATGATTATTTTGTATGGATGATGTTACCGCTGAATGTCCTTTTTTTTTGGGGGGTGGGGGGGGGGGGTGGGTGGGTGTTGGTGAACTGTTTGTATGACGTGAGCTGCAAGTGTGGGTGAGAGGTTGTGCAAGTCCATTTGATGGCAATGTGCCATTTGAATTATATTATGTTACTATCATATAGTTGTGCGTTGAATTTTGGAGAATGCCTATTAGTTTAATGATAATTGTTGATATTGTTGGCATAATTTAGCAAGTGCCTCACCAATGCTTGCCTTTTATATTTCAATGGTAGCTGTGTGTAAAGAACTGCTGTATTTTCTGTTGTTTCTTTCATGAGTGGTTGAACTTTATAACTGTTTTAGAACTTTCAGCAATGTAGAACTTGTAATTGAGCCTTAGTTTGATGTTATAAGATAGTTTGTTATTATTGCTAGAATATTACTCCCTTTTTGGAACAGGAAAAATCTTTTCTGCACAAGCCTCTTGCAAGCCGGCTTGTAGAGAAAGTTTTTTCCTTGGGAACATTAGGATGTGAGAATTTGTTCAGTTTAGCTCTTGGATTTGATTTGTCTTCAAATTGAACATAATATTCTACATAAATTGTGTAACCTTTTCTTTTACGTTAGGTCAAGGTTGAAGCCAAATGCAGGGCTAATAGAAAGTGGCATCAAAAGTGGAAATTTTCACTTTTGCCTCCCATTTTCTATTAATTTGAGTTTATGAGAAAAATCAACAAGTTAACAATTTTGTTATTTTTGTGTGGTAGCAATGATGAAATTGTAAATTCCTCACTTTGGCGGAACCTATGTTTATTTACACTTGTGCCATTAGCCCAAAGGTTCTCTTTATTTCCATTATGTCATCACCTTAAAACCTTTTAGGTTTTCACTAAAATACCATGAGCATTCGGCATTTTAAAGATAAAATACCATGAACTTTGTTGTTTGCAAACAAAAATTATGGACTTCTTTATCACAGTTAGGTTTTCGCTAAAATACCATGGGCCGAGGATGCAGGAAAGTAGGTTCGAAGCTACTCGACCTACTAGGAGAGGACTTTTATATATAAATGCTATAAATTTTATTTATTGCAAATAAATACCATAGCTTTCACCATTTTCTAGATATATACCATGAACTTTATTTATTACAAATAAATACCATGAATTCCGCGTTTTCTAGATTAATGCCATGACTTTGGTTTAACATAAATAAATACCACGATCTTTCATCATTTTCCATATAAATATCATGGACTTTGTTTATTGTAAATCAATATTATGATTTTTCGTCATTTTTGGATAAATACTACGGACTTTGTTTATAACAGGGAGATTTCATTTTTTGCATATAAATACTATAGGGATTGTTTATTACAACTTTCAATAAATTCTGGATAAATACCATGGATTCTGTGTATTACAAACAAATACCATGAAATTTTAATGTTTTCATATCAATGCCATGGACTTTGTTTATTACATAAATGTCATGAACTTTTACCATTATGATCACCGACTTAGCTATTTATGAGCCTGTTTGAATGAGCTTATTTTTAAATTATTATTTGGCATAATCACTTATAAGTGATTATTTTTTGAAAAAAAAAGTAAAATAATCACTTTATAAGTGATTATGACAAATAAGTTGTTTGATATTTGGATGATTTTATATGAAAAGTGATAGATAAGTGATCATTGAGCTTAAAATGACTACAAGGACATCATTAATGTCATTTTAAAATTTGGATGAAAAGATTAGGGGTATTATGGTATGTTACTTGGTCAACTTTACTATTCCATAATCACTTATCAAATAAGCTAGGAATCCTAGCTTATTTTTAAGTGGGAAAAGATATCATTTTTAAGTGGAAACACATAATTCAACACTGTAATCATTTATCTTCAGAATACATCGAAACAAGTTTATTGATGCGGGGTCCATATTGACGAGAAAAATAAATGATTGTTGACCAAATTATTTTCGCATCCAAACATGCCCTGTACAAGGTATTTCATTGAGTTGAAGTTATTTAATGTGCAAATAATTCTTGGTCATAACTGACATTATAGTTGTGACATAACAAAGCCCATGTGACAGAAGGGAACAAATAACATTAATTGATTAAAACTAACAAAGGAGGTTGTTGCATGTGGGGGTGCAATGCTTGTGAACATGCTCGATGCTGCTTGTACTCAACATATATAGCTGCATTACCTTAATGCCTCTAATATTATTTTGCCCACATCATTCATTCATTCAACTTGTTTCAAAATTGCCTTACTCAATAGTATGCACTATTACTGTACGCCCTACCTGTTTGTGCCTCAATGCGTTGTCTATACAACACACTTCGCTTTTTTGCTTTTTATTAATACCCCCCACACATTGGAACATGCAAGCTCAGCAAGCTAGGGCAAATTATGAACAATATGTTTTCCGTCCGTCTAGATTTTATATATGACTCTAATAGAAGTAATCCGACGAAAATGTTATTTATATACGATAATATTTAAATCATATGAAGAGCTAAGTTTCCCTTTCGGGTTTGTACATGCATCACTTAATTGGATGCGTATGTTCTCATAGAATAATCTTTGGCAACCTTGGTTTTCACAATAAACTTATGAAGACTTGCTAGCAGGCTGTCCTTAGGGTTTATGTTTGAACACCAAATCAAATGAAGGATGCAACAACAAATGTTTGGGTTGGATTTATGTTTCCATCACCTGGTAAGCATCATAGTAGGTGATGGAAAGCATATGATTGTTTCTAATCAAACAGTTTTAACATCATAGTGAATTTACCAGTGAACTACGTACAATGACCGGCACATGTGGGATGCTCAATATATCAAAGCATGGGCATGTGTGTTAGAAATTAAACTTGTTTTCGGTTACAAAGAATTGAAGAGACATCGGTTATAAAAAGAAGGGATACCAATTCATGAATAGGTTTAATGAAAGGATATGTAACGGTTATTGTAATCAATTGGTATTATGAAGAGTCATAATGAAGGGGCATGTAAACTCCTATATAAGAAGATGTTTTGTAAAGTTTTTATGAGAGCAAGGAAAATATAAGAATAGTTTATTGATACTTTCTCCATTCTCTATCCATTCTCTCCTCCAAACACATTCGGCTATATCGTAGACCGAACATAAAGTTGTGAAGATCCTAACAAAGTGGTATCAGAGCAAGGTTCGAAGAAAATGTCGAAGACAACACTCTCGTACAACGCCCCACGCCTCACCAAAGATAACTATGAAAATTGGAGTATCAAAATGAAGACTGTTTTGAGAGCAGTAGGCGCTTGGGATGTGGTGGTCCGAGGCTATGATCGGCCTCAAGATGAAGCTGTACTGACGGCAGCTCAGAGAACGACCCACGAAAAATTATTCGAGAAAGATTGTACCGTAAGATACTTTATCGAGCAAGGTGTCGATGATTCGACTTTTGAGAAGATTTCGGCTGCCACTAATGCAAAGCAACAGTGGGAGATACTTGAGAAAACCTTCCAAGGAGTCGAGAAGGTTAAAAAGGTACGCTTACAATCACTAAGGAGGGAGTTTGAATTGTTAAAAATGGAGGAGAATGAATCGGTGACTGACTATAATGCCCGAGTGCTTACGGTGGTCAACCAAATGAAGAGGAACGGAGAAAAAATGGAGGATGTAAGAGTGATAGAGAAAATTCTTCGGTCACTACCACCGAAATTTGACTTCATTGTGTGTTCAATTGAAGAGTCAAAGAATCTTGAAGAAATGACGATAGATGAGTTGATGGGTTCACTAAAAGCCCACGAAGAACGGTTCGTGAAAAAGCAAGAACCGATTGAAAAATTACTACAAACACAAGTTAATTTGAAAGGTGATTCGGTTGAAAATGGTCAAAATGACCGAAATCGAGGAAATACAAGCGGCTGAGGAAGAGGCCGTGGCCGAGGTCAATTTGGTCGAGGACAAGGTGGTCGAGGAGGTCAAAACAATGACGATAGAAGCCAAAGCCAAAATTTCGGCCGAGGTCGAGGCCGAGGACGATCGACTGGTGGTAGAGGGAGACCGAATGTTCAATGCTATAATTGCAAGAAATTCGGTCACTACGCAGCAGACTATTGGGGAAAAACAGTCGAGGAAAAATCAAACTTTGTAGAGAAAGAAGATTACAATGACGATGTACTTCTGCTGGCTTTTAAAGGTGACGAAGAAAGTGCCGACACTTGGTATCTCGATACTGATGCAAGTAATCATATGTGTGGCAAGCGAAACATGTTTGTAGACTTGGACGAATCGGTGAGTGGCCAAGTCACATTCGGTGACTGTTCGAAGGTACCAGTAAAAGGCAAAGGTAAAATTTTAATTCGACTGAAAGATGGATCACAAAAATATATCGAAAATGTGTATTATGTGCCGAATATAAAAAACAACATCTTGAGTTTGGGATAACTCTTAGAAAAGAATTTCGATATTCATTTAAAGGATCGAACTCTTTTCTTAAGAGATAACCGAATGAAGTTGATAGCAAAAGTGCAGATGACGAAGAATCGGCTATTTCTATTGGATATCAAATATGGTGAAGCAAAGTGTCTAAAATCATCGGTGAAAGATTCGGCTCGGTTATGGCATATGAGGTATGGACATCTCAATTTCGGCGGACTAAACTTGCTGGCGAGGAAGAACATGGTCAAAGGTTTGCCGATTATGAATGAACTGAAAGAGTTATGTGAAGGGTGTTTACTTGGTAAACATCACCGAGCAAGTTTTCCAAAAGAAGCCGAGTTTAAAGCCAAGGAGCCATTACAACTTGTCCACACCGATGTATGTGGACCAATTACTCCAAATTCATTTGGTGGAAAAAGGTACATTCTAACATTTATTGATGATTTCACAAGGAAAACATGGGTATATTTTCTAAAAAATAAATCGGAAGTTTTTGAAAATTTTAAAAGATTCAAAATGAATGTGGAAAAAGAAAGTGGGTTTTATTTGAAATCGGTCAGGTCAGACCGAGGTGGAGAATTCACTTCAAATGAGTTTGAAAATTTTTGCATAGAAAATAGGATTCGGCATTTCTTAACGGCCTCCTATTCACCACAACAAAATGGAGTGGCCGAACGAAAAAATAGAACCATATTAGACATTGTGAGATGTATGTTGAGTAGTAAAAATATGCCGAAGGAATTTTGGGCAGAAGCGGTTGCATGTGCTGTGTACATTCTAAACCGATGCCCAACCCAGAGTCTACAAAATGTAACACCGCAGGAGATGTGGCATGGTTATAAGCCGAATGTAAGTCACTTTAAAATTTTCGGGAGCATAGCATATGCTCATGTCCCCGAACAAAAGAGAGTAAAACTTGATGACCGAAGTTCTCGGTTGATTTTTATCGGTTATGATCTAAGAACCAAAGGCTACAAGCTGTTTGATCCAGTCAATAAGAAGGTCATTGTTAGCCGAGATGTCGAATTTGATGAAGAAAGCTCATGGAGTTGGAGCGATGAAGCCGAAAGCAGCAGACCGAATGAAGTACTCGGTCAAGAAGAAAAGAAAAGAAATAAAGTCGAAGTTGATGTTCCATCGCCTGCAACAACACCTCGGTTCAATTCGCCTCAAGTCAGTTCTCCACAAACCGAAGCGTCGTCAAGCTCAACTCCACCAAGAAATCTAAGGACGAGGACTATGACCGAGTTATATGAGGTAACCGAAATGCAAAATAATCTAACATTATTTTGTTTGTTTGCCGAATGCGAGCCAATGAATTTTGAAGAAGCGGTCAAAGACCGAAGGTGGAAAGAAGCAATGGACGAAGAAATCAGTGCTATTGAGAGAAATGGAACTTGGGAGATCATCGAACTTCCCAAAGGCAAGAAACCCATAGGAGTGAAATGGGTGTACAAGGAGAAAAAGAACGCTAAGGGAGAAATCGAGCGATACAAGACAAGGTTAGTGGTCAAAGGCTACAAACAACAAGCTGGCATTGATTATGATGAAGTTTTCTCACCAGTAGCGCGACTCGAGACAATTCGACTGATCATTGCTATGGCGGCTCAATTCAGTTGGAAGATATATCAATTGGATGTTAAATCGGCATTTCTCAATGGATATCTTGAAGAAGAAGTCTACATCGAGCAACCACTCGGTTATGAGAAGAAAGGACATGAGTTGAAAGTACTGAAGTTAAAGAAGGCTTTATATGGCCTGAAGCAGGCACCGAGAGCATAGAATAGTCGAATCGACATATACTTCCAAGCACACGGTTTCATGAAGTGTCCTTATGAGCATGCATTATACATAAAGAAGTCCGAAAAATGTGATATTTTTATAGTATGTTTATATGTGGATGATCTCATCTTCACAGGAAACAATCCACGTATGTTCGATGACTTCAAAAGCTCGATGGTTAAAGAATTTGAAATGACCGACATCGGTCAGATGGCATATTATTTGGGAATAGAGGTAAAGCAAAGACCGAATGGGATTTTCTTATCCCAAGAAGGATATGCTCGGTCGATTTTGAGAAAGTTCAATATGGAGCAAAGCAATTCGTTCAATACCCCAGTAGACTGCGGAACAAAATTATCAAAGTTCGATGAAGGGAGCAATGTGGACTCGACGCATTTTAAAAGCTTGGTAGGCAGTCTTCGGTATCTTACATGCACAAGACCGGATATTCTATATGGAGTCGGCTTGATCAGCCGATACATGGAAGAACCGAAATTGACACATTTATCAGCGGCGAAAAGGATATTGAGATATATCAAAGGTACACCAAATTTCGGTTTGTTCTATTCGAAATCTAATAATTTTGAATTATATGCATATACCGATAGCGATTGGGGAGGAGATATAGATGACCGGAAAAGTACGACAGGGTACATTTTCTTCATCGGTGAATCAGCATTTACTTGGTGTTCCAAGAAGCAACCGATAGTGACACTATCAACTTGTGAAGCCGAATACGTTGCTATATCGGCTGGAGTTTGCCATGCTATATGGCTAAGAAATCTGCTGAAAGATCTAAAGGTTGAATAGGAAGGACCTACGAAGATGTATGTGGACAACCAATCTGCTATAGCACTGGCGAAGAATCCAGTGTTTCATGAACGAAGCAAGCACATTGATACTCGGTATCACTCTATCAGAGAACATGTGAGGAAGAAAGAGGTCGAACTCGTTCATGTCAAATCACAAGATCAACTGGCCGACATTTTTACAAAGCCCCTAAAATTTGAAGTGTTCGCAAAATTGCGAGGAAAGATCGGCATGGTAAAACAAGTTTAAGGGAGCATGTTAGAAATTAAACTTGTTTTCGGTTACAAAGAATTGAAGAGACATCGGTTATAAAAGGAAGGGATACCAATTCATGAATAGCTTTAATGAAAGGATATGTAACGGTTATTGTAATCAATTGGTATTATGAAGAGTCATAATGAAGGGGCATGTAAACTCCTATATAAGGAGATGTTTTGTAAAGTTTTTATGAGAGCAAGGAAAATATAAGAATAGTTTATTGATACTTTCTCCATTCTCTATCCATTCTCTCCTCCAAACACATTCGGCTACATCGTAGACCGAACATAAAGTTGTGAAGATCCTAACAATGTGTTCGACTTGTCCTAAGTTTCTATGACAAAAAAATTGGTGTGATGCTATATACTGCCATCTAGCCCATGTTATATAGTAAATGATACCTTTTCATCCCATTTTATGGATAATTAAACCTTTTGAATCAACCTAATTATTCCATGCATGCACGCATGCTTGTTGTACCATTTAGTTTGTGATCCAAGGGAAATCAATCTGTTCTCAATGGCCATGTTGGTCCATTGAAGAACAATGGTCCTAGATAGATGGATGAGTTTTTTGTCCGCCTACATTTTATCAATCTCATTATACATGAAACAAAAGGATCATCAGATTTCCATATATAATCTTGATCTTTATATCATAACAGAGTGTTTCATTCCCAAACCTTTCCCTCTCCCTGTCTCTCTCAAAAAAAGACTGGTAATAAATAAAATGAGAACCACCCTTTCTCTCTCCTCCATCTTCATCCTCTGTTATCTCCTCCTCCCACCAGTGATCCTCACCGGCGGCGACCCCATCCACGACCTCCTGAAATCCCACGGCCTTCCCCCGGGCCTCCTCCCAAAATCGGTGACCAACTTCAGCTTCGACCCCTCCACCTCCATCCTCGAAGCCCGCCTCCCAAACCCCTGCTACGCCAGGTACGACAGCCTCGCCTACTTCGACACCCTCGTCACCGGCCACCTCACCTACGCCCAACTTAAAGGCGTCGACGGCTTCCAGCAGGAGGAGCTCTTCGTCTGGCTCCCCGTCAAAGCCATCTTCAACATGAACCCTCACTCCGGCGTCATCCTTTTCGATATCGGATTGGCCCATAAACACCTCTCCATGTCTCTCTTCGAAACGCCGCCGGATTGCAGACCCGCCCCCGCCGCCGCCGCCGGTTAGTTGAAAACTTTAAACTCCAAAATGTATTTTGTGTCACATGACTATCATGGTAACGTTTCCATATCTGTGTTTGCTTTGCTTAATCTGGGGACTTCATCTTTTGGCTGCTCATAGTTTCAGAAGCTCTCTTCCCTTGTCTTTATTTATTACCGAACTCAACAAAAAAATGTGTGTTGTTTTGCAGAGATTTTTGGCAGAAAAGGAAAATTCCAGGAGCGAAGATGATATTTGCCCAATAAATAGAAAAGATGATCTCGGTCTTTCTTAAAATTTTCCTCTTATTTAGATTTTTTTTTTAGTTTTATGGATTTGTGCTGTTGTAAATGAAATCTGAGAATCAAATATCTACTTAGGTTTATGAGATTCATATTTATTTGTTTATTTGCTCTTTTTCCTAATTCTTGATAATTGATAATTTATTAGCTTCACAATGATTTTATATTTTATTTTATTTTATTTTTATTTTTTTTATTTTTAAAGTCAGTGAGTGTTTTGATGGTACGTGACCCTGGTGCCCACATCCATGCTAACATTTGTTGGGAGGTGATAAGGTGGTATCTGCCTTTTTAGGGTTTGGAGAATCTCATGTCGACATTTTGTTAGCTATAGGTGCTCATTTCTTTGTTGCACATTGGATTCAATTCTTATAATTTTGACAGGTCAACCAGCTAGCATATCATATATATTGGGTTTCAATCTATATGAGACAGTTATCTTGTATGTTCATTTATGTCTGAGACAATTTCAATCATATAATAAAGAGGGCTAATTTGTAGCGGTGGATTTAGATTTAATTTGTGGAGGCGATGATAACAAAATACTATTGGAAATTCGGAATAAAATATGGTTCTATACAATCAATCTAAATCCCGATGCTTATGCTTTAATAAATACATTGTGATGATGATCTATGATATGTTAAACAGAGAAAGTTGCCAAACTGACGGCCTTCGTACACTGTTCCGATAAATTCATACACGCTGACATGGGCATACACGCACACAAACTAATTACCTTTCAATTTTCAAACAGAATTATTATTATTATTATTAGCATGCATCGTTAAAACAAACAATTTCCGGAAAATAATTAAATTATGCTCTCGAGGACTGTAGAAATCTCACATGGTATAGTTACTGATATAGATTATCATGATCGGGTTGCTGCTCCTTTCAGGCATGAAATTGCTCGATTAGGACTTTTGCAGTCATGTATGTCGAGGTAACCTAGGTTTGGGAACGCCTTGCGCAATTTAGACTCGTCTGCCTCCATATCATGTAAAGACCTCAGGCGCAAAATCTTGACTGCAGGCCATTGATCATCACAGTTTAGAGTAGTCAACTTTCTGCCTGGTATGTATAGCCTTTCCATGTTTCTTACCTCAGTAGGAACCAACCACTGTAACCATGTCCCTGGAAAGCATCGAATGTCTAGCTTTCTAAGATTTGGAGGCGGAAATAAACCAAGTGTTGGATACTGCAACACCAGATCAGATAATGACGATGGTGGTATGTTTGCCGCCCGTGTTACTGTTAGTGAGAGGAGGGAGTTCATTTCACTCATCATTTCGATTTCTTCTAGATCCGAATCACGGCAAAAGTTAATGCTTAACTTCCTTAGCTTCTTTAGTCCACAGAGGTCATTTAATCTACAAGGATCGTGGTTTCTCGAACTCCTG
The DNA here is from genome assembly GCA_030015575.1 of Agapanthus africanus. Taxonomy (NCBI): domain Eukaryota; kingdom Viridiplantae; phylum Streptophyta; class Magnoliopsida; order Asparagales; family Amaryllidaceae; genus Agapanthus; species Agapanthus africanus. The sequence continues at coordinate 5,686,430 of JASDDO010000022.1, forward strand.
ACGACAAAGCCCTTCAACACTATGAGATTATAGAGAGAGCGGATCTCATGAGGCATGTGATCTAACAAGCCACACTTGGATACATCCAGGTGAGTTAGGTTCTCGAGCTTTGTAATTTCAACCGGCAAACTGTCCAAATTACGACATGCTCGGAGATCCAAGATCCTTGGCTCGTAGAGTAAACCGATAGATGGCTGCAGCTTCATGATTCTCGAAATGCCTTGGAGGCTGAGATATCTGAGTTCACTGAAAGTTCCCAACCAAACCAAAAAGTTGGTGCTCTCTACTTCAATGAGATACCTGGGAGAACTCTGCCATCTTCCGAGATGAGCAGCCACGACTTTTCTCATCTCCATAAACCTGTTCCTTTCAAAATTTCAGGTACCGCCTCTTTACATTAAAGCATATATTCTAGGGTTGTAATGTCGATTCCTTGCTACGTCCGCAAGGGTACATAATTAATTATAGGATCAAATGGCATTCCAATATGTACCTACAAGCTGTCAATAACCTGAGGGTTGTGACGTCGAAAGATGGGCGAGATGAAGCCCGTGTTGATAAGGGTGGTTAAGCACTCTTCTCCATCCTCATGCTCCGCCATCCAACAGTAGATCAGCGTCCTCTTTTTTAATCACCGAATCCATCGGGAAAATAAGCAAGAACTTCAGGCGGTGCTTAAAAATGGTTGAGGATTTCGTATTGCTCTTTAGTTGTAAGCTATCATGTCCTCAATGGGATCGGTATCGCTCTCCTCGCATTCTGGCCGCAGATCAGGATTATCACTAGCTGTAGATGGCGTACATATCATGGATTTGAATTCAGGTAACCGGGCAGCAGGAGCCAGCCTTTCATTTAAAGCATCGGTCCAAGAGTTGTTTCTTTAATTAGATCTTTGTTGTTGTCGCCGCCGATTTCCAACAGAAAATCAACTCGCTTTGCTACTTCCCCAACTTCACCTAGCATATATCTTCCCAGTCTCTCCACCCCGATCAAGGTCTCCCTGATGTGGTGGATGCCGTCCTTGATCTTCCACAGGAGATCGTCTCTCCCTGAGGACTAAACGTGTTTCAGTTTGGCCTTTTCCAGTTGCATTAACATGACACGGAAATAATTTGACCACCTTATCTTATAGCATCCTGAAACAGGGAGGAGAAAGAACAACAGTTCGACAAGGACGATATCCAGCCCGAAAGATCAGTATAAATGCAGGAAAAAACAAAATGCAAATTTTACTCAAAAAAAGAGCAAGCAAGTCCTTGGAAGAGGGTCGCCTTAATGAAATGGCATGGCTTCAAGTAATGGCCATATATAATAAATAATCTTATGGTATTTGATTTAACCATTATTAATTTCCAATATGTATATAACTTCACGTAATATCATCTCTCTCTTGTTAAAATTTATCAACTTTATACACTCGAATAACACTTTGATATGTGATTATCTATAAGTATGTTCAGATTAATGATATGGGTCAACAATAAACTATTCAAATCAATGGATTTCTATTGCAAGAGCTTACAGAGAAAAAAGAAATCTATTGCAGGAGCTTAATCTGATAGCATGCATTCTCATGAACTCGATACAAAGTAAATTATTCGAATCAATGGATTTTGTATCTCATAAGAGAGTAAATGTGAGATTGACAATAAGGGGGACTTCATAAAATGCTTTTAGCCTGAAAACTACATTAAAGATTGCATGGTTCAGCTACGTGTGTGTGCAGAGATACATGACATCAACAAATTAGAAGTTGATTAAAGGCTGAAGATCATCAAATCCTTAAACCATAGCTTAGTCATAATTATGAGCACTCTCCCAAACTGAAAAATCTATATAGATCCTGACTATTTCTTCGTTTTAACGACAAATAATTAAAAGGAAGTGGATTATATATATAACCATAACCACAGCAACAAAATAACAACTCTTGTGAATAACAAATGAGAACTATATATATATTTACATATATGTTATAGGAACCATCCAGTATATGCATGCATCGATTTATCTCAGTTACAAAAATAAAATTAAGATCTTGATACCACAAGTAGCTCAAGTAATTTTTTGAGAGAGGCATATATACAGCAACAGCTTCAGATGACAGAACTCAACTAGAATTTTTAAGAATGGAACAAAATTTAATTATGACATTTTTAAGGCATATATCAAACATGCATGGTGTTCAAGGCTTAGGCCCTGCTCTTATAAAAAAGCAATTAAACAAACTGAGATATGAATAACACAAGAATACCTTTCTATTCTTATATATATACAGAAAGGGCGAGGTATTCGCAAAATAATATTTCGAGTCGGATTGCCCCTTAAAATTACAAGGATAACTCATATTTCCAACATACAAGTCAGATCTGAGATGCAAATAATAATCGTACTTGATTGTAAGCTATTGTTGCCTCCTCCAAATGGATCGCACCCCTTCATTTGGATGTGTATTTTCATACTCGAATGATGGATAAGAATCTGGTGCAGCTTATGATTGATATCTGAGTCAAGTGTTCCAAACATCAAATTAGACCGGACTTTTAGACCGACATTACATTGTTAAGTGAATCGTGACCGATGACATACTTTGTTCCCCCTGCATTTTTTTCTTTCAAATTAGCTTGTAGCTAGTAGTCATATTATGAAATAGCTGGGTCGATAGACATACCTAATAAAGAGAAAATAGGTAGATTACACTAAAGTACCCTGAACTATCGCGTTTTTCACTAAAATATATTAAAGTTTTCATTTTACATTAATATACCTTAATTGCTTGCTTTGAACGTATTTTATCAAAAAGAAATCCCTTCAGAACCATACTTTACGCGTGGTATCTTACTATAATAAAAAAAAAAGTGATGGTATTTTAGGGTAATTTATCCAAAAAAGAAACTAGTGGTTACTTCTCTGATCTGTTAAAGGCTCCAACTAGAACCGAACACATACGATCCATTAAGTTTGTTGATGCCCTAAAACAAACTGCAGTCTATAATCTACACGCATTGCAAATCCTTACATAGTAATCAAAAGTTGAGAGTTACATGCGACAGAGTCCTATATATTTATTTGCGTATAATCGTGTAAACCAAGAGCTTAAATGAACTACTGGAGAGCAGATTATTTTGGCTGACAAAAAGATCAACACGCGGAAACATAGCCGCTAGAGTTTATAACTATCGACCAAAGCTATAATAACATAGGTAGAAGCAGCCTATTTTAAGTATAAAAATTATCGGAAATCAAGATGAAGTGGGGGTGAAATATGACGCACACCCTATGATGATGCTCTATATTGGCGACCTTCCAGATCAGGACACGTGACAGATGACGTGTCTCAGAACTCAGAAGAGAGGGCGGGCCGATCAGGCCACCCCTGTACCCGACCTACAAGCACAAAGCTGGCTCACCTCAAGGCCCCCTGCAAATTGGTCTCGGCTTCTCAGATCGCCTCCAAGCTACCGCAGGACCAAGATACCTCGGCCCTCTCGCTCGTTCCCGAGCTCTCCCACCGAGACCATCTTCCTCGGTCCCTCCGACCGACCAACTCCACCACTCACAGGCGTAACCGCCGCTCCGCAAATCTCTCCATGCGCAGATTCTCCGCCAGCAACGTCCCACGTTCCACGCCATCACGATCCTCATTAATGGGCGATCCGCTCTTTACGTGGGCGTGACGTCGGGAGCGTAACCGCCGGCGAGATTCTCGCGCCTTCTACTGCGTGCTGCCGCCACTATAAAAAATCCCATCACAGAGGGGTCAAGTAAGCCATTTTTTTACACTTTTATGCCGTTACTATGCTCGGATCTCATCACTAACTTGAGTGTCGGAGGGTCCTTGGTGGTACCAAACCATCCCGGGACTTCTTTGCAGGTACTCGGCAACACCTCCCTCACCTCACCTCTTCCTCCAAAAATCCATTGAGACCCGCACGCGAAGGAAGATAATCAACTAAGTCCACCGCGAGATCAACGGAAGACAACATCTGACGGAGGCCCGAAAAGGACCTCATCAGACGGAGGCCTGAAAAGGACCTCCATCAGTTGGCGCCGTCTGTGGGAAACGAAACTCCACAAAAAACAAAGTTGGCCTTCCGATCTCCATCCACATGGCAAGCGATCATCCTGAAGATCCAAATACCAGCTACCGCCTCCCCCTCACCGGAGACGCAGATGAACCTCTTCCGGCGACCGTCATCAACGCCCTCGTCGGCCGAATAAACTCGTACTCAAAGCGCGACGACAAGAACGCCGTGCCGTCCCCGGACAATCCACCACAAGGAATTACCAGCGCCAAGCCGCATAGAGAGAATCAAGCAGCCCACTCTCGACCCGACCCACAAAATAAATCGGAACGAGAATGGGAGGCTAAGGCAACCGCGCAGCTTCACTGCCCGGTTATCCTTAGCAGGCCTCCTACGGCCCCTCCAACGCTAAGGATCAAAGTCCTCCTTAGAGGCAGCCGAGCGGCTTCCCTGCTCGGCTATCTCTGGCCTGTAGCTTTCCTGCTCGCAACGCTAAGGATCGGAGCCCTCGCCATGAGGCAACTGCACAGCTTCACTGCCCGGTTATCCTTAGCAGGCCTCCTACGGCCCCTCCAACGCTAAGGATCAAAGTCCTCCTTAGAGGCGGCCGAGCGGCTTCCCTGCTCGGCTATCCCTGGCCTGTAGCTTCCCTGCTCGCAACGCTAGGGATCGAAGCCCTCGCCATGAGGCAACTGCCCGGTTATCCTTAGCAGGCCTCCTACGGCCCCTCCAACGCTAAGGATCAAAGTCCTCCTTAGAGGCAGCCGAGCGGCTTTCCTGCTCGGCTATTCCTGGCCGGTAGCTTCCCTACTCGCAACGCCAGGGATCAAAGCCCTCTCCAAGAGGCAACCGCGCAGCTTCACTGCCCGGTTATCCTTAGCATGCCTCCTACGGCCTCTCCACCGCTAAGGATCTAAGCCCTCACTAAGAGACAGCCCAGCAGCTACCCTTCTCGGCTATCCCTGGCGGGTAGCTTTCCTACCGTGACGCCAGGGATTAGAAAGTCCTCCCAGAGGCAGTCGAGCCCGAGGATCCTTCGCTCGGCTATCCCTGGCGGGTAGCTTCCCTACCGCAACTCCAGGGATCAGAAAGCCCTCCCAGAGGCAGTCGAGCCTGAGGATCCCTCGCTTGGCTATCCCTGGCGGGTAGCTTCCCCACCGCAACGCCAGGGATCAGAAAGCCCTCCCAGAGGCATTCGAGCCCGAGGATCCCTCGCTCGGCTATCCCTGGCGGATATCTTCCCTACCGCAACGCCAGGGATCAGAAAGCCCTCCTAGAGGCAGTCGAGCCCGAGGATCTCTCGCCCGGCTATCCCTGGCGGGTAGCCTCCCTGCCGCAACGCCAGGGAACAGAAAGCCCTCCCAAAAGCAGTCGAGCCCGAAGATCCCCTGCTCGGCTATCCCTAGAGGGTAGCTTCCCTACCGCAACGCCAGGGATCAGAAAGTCCTCCCAGAGACAGTCGAGCCCGAGGATCCCTCGCTCGGCTATCCTTGGCGGGTAGCTTCCTTACCGCAACGCCAGGGATCAGAAACTCCTCCCAGAGGCAGTCGAGCCCGAGGATCCCTCGCTCGGCTATCCTTAGCGGATAGCTTCCCTACCGCAACACCAGGGATCAGAAAGTCTTCCCAGAGGCAGTCGAGCCCGAGAGTCCCTCGCTCGGCTATCCCTGGCGGGTAGCTTCCCTACCGCAACGCCAGGGATCAGAAAGTCCTCCCAGAGGCAGTCGAGCCCGAGGATCCCTCGTTCGGGTATCCCTGGCGGGTGGCTTCCCTACCACAATGCCAGGGATCAGAAAGCCCTCCCAGAGGCAGTCAAGCCCGAGGATCCATCGCTCGGCTATCCTTCAGGACAAAAGCCCTTGCCAAGAGGCACCGAGAAGTAACCCTGCCTGGCCAAGGGTCCTTGGTAGGCTTCTTACAGCCCTATAGCTCTTCCCGCGCTAAGAACCAAAGTCCTCCCAGAGGCAGTCGGGTCCTTGCTCGGCTATCCCCGGTTGGTAGCTTCCTACCACAACCGAAATGGATCAAAGTCCTCGCCAAGAGGCACTGGGCAGCAACCCTGCTCAGTCCCCGTCCCGAAGGATCAAAAGCCCTCGCAAGAGGCAACCGAGCAGCTGCCCTGCTCGGTCATCTCCGGCTGGTAGCTCCCTGCCCATGACGCCAGAGATCGAAGCCCTCGCAAGAGGCATCCGAGCGGCTACCCCACTCGGTCATCCCAGGCTGGTAGTTGCCTACCCACGACGCCAGAGATCAAAGCCCTCGCCAAGAGGCAACTGCGCAGCTTCAATGCCCGGCCATCCTTAGCAGGCCTCTCATGGCCCTTCCGACGCTAAAGGTCAAAGCCCTCGGAAAGAGGCACCGAGCAGCTACCCTGCTCGGCCATCCTTAGCGGGCATCCTCCTGCCCATCAGATGCTAAGGATCTCAAGCCCCCATCGTAAGGCCGCCGAGTTCCTTCCTGCTCGGTGCATCCCAGCGGGCATCCTCCTGCCTATCAGACGCTGAGGATCTCAAGCCCTCACCGTGAGGCCGCCGAGTTCCTTCTACTCGACGCATCCCCAGCGGGCATCCTCCTGCCCATCAGACGCTGAGGATCTCAAGCCCTCACCGCGAGGCCGCCGAGTTCCTTCTGCTCGGTGCATCCCCAGCGGGCATCCTCCTGCCCATCAGACGCTGATGGTCTGAAACCCTCATCGCGAGGCCGTTGAGTTCCTTCTGCTCGGCGCATCCCCAGCGGGCATCCTCCTGCCCATCAACGCTGAGGATCTCAAGCCCTCACCGCGAGGCTGCCGAGTTCCTTCTGCTCGGCGCATCCCCAGCGGGCATCCTCCGCCCATCAGACGCTGATGGTCTGAAGCCCTCATCGCGAGGCCGCCGAGTTCCTTCCTGCTCGGCGCATCCCCATCGGGCATCCTCCTGCCCATCAGATGCTGAGGATCTCAAGCCTTCATCGTGAGGCCGCCGAGTTCCTTCCTGCTCGGCGCATCCCAGCGGGCATCCTCCTGCCCATCAGACGCTGATGGTTTGAAGCCCTCATCGTGAGGCCACCGAGTTCTTTCCTGCTCGACACATCCCCAGCGGGCGTCCTCCTGCCCATCAAACGCTGAGGGTCTGAAGCCCTCTTCGCGAGGCCGCCGAGCCCCTTCCTACTCGGCGCATCCCGACTGGTAGCTTCCTACCCAACAAAGACAAGGATCAAAGTCCTTCCAGACTCGACTACCCCTGGCCGGTAGCTTCCCTACTCATAACGCCAGGGATCAAGACCCTCACCAAGATCAACCGAGCAGCTTCCCTACTCGGTCATCCCCAGCAGGCATCCTTCTGCCCAACAGACGCTGCGGGTTTGTAGCCCTCATAACGAGGCCACTGAGCCCATCACATGCAGTGGATCCGAAGCCCCAACAAGAGACATCAGGTCTATCCAATACTGAGTAATCCCCCCTCAACTTCGGGGCCATGGAGATCCCTCCTTCTCAGCAGCGCTTGGCACACTCAGTAAGTGATCGAAATCAACTCGACGACCGATCGCTCCACATGTCACGCCCACACTGGGATGCGCCCCATCAGTCCACAGGTCTGCATCGCGTCGGCCAACCGACGCTTGACACGCAGATAGTCGCTTCAGTGACAGGATGCACAAATCAGCGCACTTTCCTTAAATGCATAGATTTCGCCCTGATTCGCTGGCAGAAAATGTAGCTGACAGCCCGGGGACGCGTCCTGACGAAATCTTAAGAGGGAGCTCTCCCCGGACGGCCCGGCAGTCCACTCTTGGCCCGACCCGCCAGCTGGTCGGGACAAGAGTGGGGGGCTAATGATGATGCTCTATATTGGCGACCTTCCAGATCAGGACACGTGGCAGATGACGTGTCCCAGAACTCAGAAGAGAGGGCCCATAGAGGCTGATCAGACCACCCATGTACCCGACCTACAAGCACAAAGCTGGCTCACCTCAGGGCCCCCTGCAAATTGGCCTCCTCGGCTTCTCAGCTCGCCTCCAAGCTACCGCAGGACCAAGATACCTCGGCCCTCTCGCTCGTTCCCGAGCTCTCCCGCCGAGACCATCTTCCTCGGTTCCTCCGACTGACCAACTCCACCACTCACAGGCGTAACCGCCGCTCCGCAAATCAACGGTGAAAAAATGGTATAATCATATTAAATTTGGTGTATCCATATCTTAGATGATGAAGATGGAGGTGATGTATGCCGATTGTCGAAAAAAATCATGGAGGATGCATTTTTCCGACGTCAAAGAAGGATATTCCCTCGAATGGCACATTTCCACCATTAATCTCTATATGAGATTAATGGTGGAAATGTGCCATTCGAGGGAATATCCTTCTTTGACGTCGGAAAAATGCATCCTCCATGATTTTTTTCGACGATCGGCATACATCAGCTCCATCTTCATCATCTAAGATATGGGTACAACAAATTTCATGTGATTCTACAACTTTTTCACCGTTGATTTAGTGGATTCAATATTAACGGTTTACCGACGATAGAACTTTTTACATTTCTAAATCAACGGTGAAAAGGTGGTGGAATCACATGAAATTTGGTGTATCCACATCTTAGACGATAACGATGATAATGATCGGTGCCGATCGTCGGAAAAAATAAAGGAGGGCATACTTTTTCGACGCCATAGGAGGAAATCCCCTCCTATGGCCTCTTTCCTCCATTATTCTTTCTCTATATATAACAATAACGATGAAAATGATTGATGCTGATCGTCGGAAAAAATGAGGGAAGACGTGCTTTTTCGACGTCATAGGAGGAAATTCCCTCCTATGGCATATTTCCTCCATTATATATATATATATATATATATATATATATATATATATATATATCACCCAAGGTTCCCTTAATGAGGTGGATGATGTCCTTGATCTTTCTCAAGAGATCATATATATGTATTTGAGACCCAAGGTTCCCTTAATGAGGTGGATGATGTCCTCGATCTTTCTCAAGAGATCATATATATGTATTTGAGGACGAAACATGTTTTGATTTGGTCTTTATTTTTCAGTTGCATTAACATCGGACGAAAATATTCGGCCACCTTATCTTCTGGCATGCTCAAAGAGAAGAAAGAAGAATGGTTCGAGAAAGATTGATGAAAATCAACCAAAAAAGTGTATATAAATGGAGGAAAATTAACCAAAGTGGAATGTCAGTATCGCTTATTGACTTCACTATATATAACTTACTCGCGTGGTTAAGCTTTGCAAAATTACACCTGTGTGTTTAGATACATGTAATCAAAAAATCAGAAGTTGATTAAAAGCCGAACATTAAATATCTAAACCATAATGTCAAGGACTATTATAATAAGTTTGATAAGAAAGCAATAAACTCGATCGATTTTATTAAGAGATAAATCATCTTAATTTATACACCTCATAATATAACTAACCAATAACTAATAATCCTAACAATCTAACACTCTAATCATAATCTCAACAACATAAATCATGATAAATATAATATCTAATACAGTTATATTCAAATATCTCATAATCTAACAGCCTCCTTTAAACTCATGATGGATAACCGAGAGTTTGGATTATATCTTGAACCTGCAACTTGTAAAATGACAGAGAAAAATAACAGATTTAAAGTATCGAGCATGGCAAACTAATACTCTTTGGTCTCTTTCACGAATTACAAGATGGTCCAAAACACTGGAAATACTTAAAGGAAGAAGATCATGCTCCTAAAAGACGTCATATAAAAAATAGTTGCTTGGACTTGATATGGTATTGAGTCAAGATCAAGAAGAGGTTCCACAAAGAAATAAAAATGATCAAATGATCAAGAAGAAGTTCCACAAACAAATAAAAATGATCAAAAGACCAAGAAGAAGTTCCACACAGAAATAAATGATCAGAAGATCAAGAATATGTACCATCAAGAAAATAAGAAGGAAAAAAATCAAGAAGAAATTATATCAAGACCAAGAGATTAAGATAAAGTTAGATCAACGGGAAAAAAAACCAAGAATTGTGCCGCAGTGTTTGCAAATGTTCCTCAGGATAGTCAGAGGCAGGCTATTATCACACATCTTATCATCTTTTGCAACGGATACCGCATCGGCTCACAGTGTGCAGTTTGCTTAGGTGGGTTTTGTGGTTATTCGTTGTATTGTATATTCGTTGTATCCCTGTACTCTCTATCTACTATTTTCATATTGACTTAGAGACTTGGTGAGGACGATATTGTATATTATGTCGTGACTTGTTGTCTTTTATACAGTTTCCTTTCTATCGTCTTCTATTTCTTCGCTACGGCGTCGTATATTTGTTGTGATGGTTATTTTCCTCATTTGGACATGGATTTGCTCCCGTTGGGGATTCTTTACTTTATATTTATGTTGTACCCACTTTTGGGGTTGTTTTTTTAAAGGAGGTGCTGTCGAAATTTTCAAGAAAGAAAATTGGACTTAAAGAATTTATACTTGAGATTTTTTTTAAAGGTTTAAACAATGTTTCTTATCTTTTCTTGTTTTTTAATGGTCTAGAATTCTAGGTTTAGGTTTTTTTTTACTGCGTTACGCCTATAGACGTTGCGTAGTATTAGGGCCGTCGCGTGCCAATTTCGGGTCGTGACAAAGTTGGTATCAAAACGCTAGGTTTTTACCTTACGGAGTGTAGGATGACCTTGGTAAGATGGAGTAGGTAGATTAAGCAGAGTAACGTAGTGTGTGTATATCTGCAGCATACTCACGTTGCAGTACTCCGCCTAAAGTGACCTAAGTACAATTGCTTGAAATTCCTTTCTTGATGATTCATATCCTTGTGATTCGATTTCCGTGTTCATATCGAATCCTATCTCTATTTATAGCCTTTGCCGCCGACGACTATGGGGACTCAGAGAGGTGCAGCGAGGGCCGAGGTTAGAGTTGACTCGGGTGGGTCAAGGACTGACCAGGATGGCACGCTCGTTGCACATGTGCAGACGGTTTCGCCTTCGACTGATAGTATCGTTGGGCTTATGGCAGAGATGCAGGACTTGCGCCAGACGATGAGTTCTTTGGTTGAGGCCATTCGAGCGCAGCGACAGAAGGTTGTCACCCCTATTACCCAGTTGTTCCTTACGATCAGCACACAGCTTTCCGTCACTTACATAACACCGGTGGATACAGCCCTAGTTGACGAGACACGTATTCCAGAGACTTTGGGAGTTCCGGAACCGTGGAGGACTCGTACCGGGGTATCAGCTCAGAGACAGAGGCTTAGTCGTCGAGACAGCTTTCGTGACCATTGCGGGAGTAGCAGAGGTTTGGGACCAGGGGATTCGTGTTAACTGGATCTGCTGTTTGTTGTGTTAACTTCTGTCAGCGGTTATTTTGTTGCGCGACACGTATTTCGGTCCTGTGCCAATCGGTTAGGAGATTCATCCGTCATTTGATCCTTCTAGAGATGTTGGATTTGACGTTCTCCTGGGCACGGATTGGTTATCTACGTGCTAGGCGTTTGTGGACTACCGCGAGAAAACAGTCAGGTTTGTTTTCCCGGCAAGTCAGCTCTCGTTGTGTAGGGGGACAGTGGTACTGCCTCTCACAGCTTGAATTCAGCCTTTTTCGCTAGACGACTTTTGAGGAGAGGATGTCGAGGATTCTTGGCGTTTATTCGTGATACCGGAGCCACAGTGAGTTTTTTTTGGACCGGGTACTTATCGTGCGAGAGTTTTCCGACGTCGTTCTAGATGAGCCGGCGAAGCTTAGGGAGCTTAAGGATCAGCTGCAGAGTTGTTGGTTGGGGGGCTAGTGCGTCTGAGTGTTTCACATTGAGGAGCTCCTATTTCTGTTCGTTAAGGAGAAAGAAGGCAGTTTGAGGTTGTGTATTAATTGATCGTCAATTGAACCGGCTTATGTGGCGGTTTGGTATTTACCTCGCATTGACGATTTCTTCGATCAGCTCCAGAGTGTGAGACATTTTCTAAATTTGTTCGGGGATCAGGTCATCATCGCTGCGGGTTCGGAGTGATGGCATTCCGAAGTCTGCCTTGTGCATGCTACGGCTTTGTGTGTTTTGGTGGTGTCATTGGACTCACCAATGCCCTAGCGGCATTCGGAGATATGATGAACCGGATTTCTTCAGGCCGTTCCTCGACCAGTTATTGTTGTGTCATGATAACATTCGGGTCTTTTCCTTGTGTCGTGAGGAACAGAAGCAGCACTTGAGGATTTGTTTTGCAGACATTGGGAGGGTGCCAGCAGTTTGCTAGATTCTCGGAGTGTTCCTTCAGGCTTATTTGTGTTGACTCCTAGGTCTTGTAGTTACGGGAGACGATTTCGTATGGTTCCGTAGGAGATCGAGACCGTACAGCTTTGGCCCAGACTTGTGTACGGACGGAGGTCTGTTGATTTTGGGCTTGGCAGGTTTTACCGCCGTTTCGTGCAGGATTGCTAGTGTAATGCTGCACCGTTGACTGGACTGACCTGAAAGGAGGTTTCTTTTTCTTTGGACTGAGGCATGCGTGCGGAGTTTTTCAGCAGTTGGAGATTCAGTTAACAACTGCACCAGTTCTTTCTTGCTTTTTGGTTCGGGCAACTTTGTTGTTTTAACTGTGATGGTTCACGAGTAGGGCTCGATTGTGTCCTGAGGTGACACTATAGAGTTATCGCTTTTGCTTCCCTACATTTGGAGGAAGTATGAGCAGGATATCCCACTCATGATCTGGAGATGGCCGCGGTGGTAGTGCGTTGGGGATTTGGAGACACTACTTGTTCGAGAGTCGTGTCAGATTTTCACGGACCACCAGAGCTTAATGTACATCTTCCTGCAGCGGGTTTTTGATTGTTGAGACAGCGCCTTTGGATGGAACGTGTGGAGGATTGTGTTTGTGAGATCCTTTATTATCCTTGGCAAGGCAATTGTGGTAGCTGATGCTGGAGTCGTAGGCCCGGGGTTAGTTTGTTCCAGTTGTGCGCAGTCAGAGACAGTCTTCTGCAGATTTACAGTTCTTGTGCGATCATTGAGTATAGCTTAAGTTCGCCTCTACTGAGGGGACAGCTTGCTCATGTCCGCGCCCGACCACTTTTCCTTAATCTCTTTCACGGGGCACTGCCCGCCAATGCTCGTTCGTCAAAGGTTCTTGAGCCTACTTGGCTGGGTAATGATTCGAAGTCCTTGATTTGTGACAAGGGTGTGCTAAGTTTAGGGACGCGTTTATGTACCTGATGTTGATAGGTAGAGACGCGAAATCCTAGTGCAGGCGCATCAGTCAGCTTTCAGAGTTCATTCAAGTTCCACCAATTGGTGACGTGAGTTGTGAGATAGTTACGACTGAGCAGGAATGAAGTGAAGTTTCGGATTTCGTTTCAAGGTGCCTGTCTTGTTGTGAGCGTAGGTTGAGCATTGAGACCGACTGGAGAGTAGCAATCTTTAACCGTTCCGGAGAGGGAATGGGAGCAGATCTCCATGAATTTGCATTGTGGCGTCTACCCAGGTTTAGTCAGAGTGTGACTCCATTTGGGGTGTTTGTTGTCCGGTTATTCTCAGTTTCCTCAGTTGTTCTTTGTTAAGTTTGTGCGTTGCACGGAGTTCCTTCATGCGTTGTATCCAATTGGGGGCACCCAGTTCTCTTGCCGTCTTGGGCATGAGCTTCAGGAAGCCTTGGGTACTGGTTGAGCTTTAGCTCCATCTTTTCATCCGCAAGCTGATGGTTTTGTGAGAGCGGGCTATACCGAATCTAGAGGTTATGCTTGTGCATACGTACTAATTGTTGTCGGCAGTTGGGGATCGTCACTCGTCATTGTTAGGGTTCTCCTTCGATAGCGGTTATCAGGAGATACTCCAATTGGAAACCTTTTGGTTTTGATTGTTAGGTGGTGTCGTTATCCAGTCTGTTTTTCTGACTCTGCGTAGTAGGATTTTTGGACCCCGGCTAGTCTAGAGACTTCAGAGATGATCCAATTGGTTCAGGTTAGGATGATGACAGCCAGTGCAGACAAAGGTCTTATGTCGACCATGGTGGTCGTAGACTTGGGTTCGCAGTGGGAGATCATGTATTCCTACGGACTTTCCGATGAATGACGTGTTGAGTTTTGGGGAGCTTATCCCAGGATCATAGGTCCTTTTGAGATCCTTAAAGCGAGTTGGTTCCGTTGCCTATAATTTGGCACTTCCGCCCAGATTTTTGAGTATTTACCCCGTATTCCTTGCGTCGATACTTTACAATTACCTTCATGACCTTTCTCACATGATTCGGCACCAGACCATTTGTCTTGGACGCGATCGTTTCGTTCACCGGCAGCCAATTGTGTTAATGGCTCGGCAGGTGGAGGAACTTCGGTCAAGGGTCTTGCCATTTGTGGAGGGTTTTCTTGGACGTAGCCGTATGGTAAGATGATCACTTGGGAGGCACCGAGCGAGATTTGGGAGTTTTGTAATCTTCTCTTTGAAGGCATGCTTAGTGAAAATTTTAATTCAGGGACCGAATTTCTTTAAGGGGGGAAAATTGTAACGTTTCAGAAATCGTTTTGCGAATTTTTCCGTTTTAGGGCAAAATTGTCTGTATTTTCCGTTTTAACCCGATTTTGATCAAACTTCCGTAGAAACTTACCGGCACCTTTTTTAGCTAAAATAAAGCTTGTGCGCGAACTTTAGGGGTATTTGGGAGGTTTTGGTTTAGAAAGAATTTTTCCTAAATAAAATATTATTTTAAGCGGTATTTTGTGCACGTAAATCGGGAATTTTTTTCTCTTGTGAATAAATTATTTTTGTCACAAGAAAACTTTGGAAACTTTTTTTTTAAATATCCAGATATTTTTGGAGTGCAAAAGGATTTATTTTTAAAAAGAAAAGAAAAGGTGTAATAGTGGCATATAGCATTTATTACTCTTTTTCCTAGCAATTTCTTCACAAAAAATTCACAAAAATACCCCCTCACTTCTCTTGGCCGGCCCTTCCCTTCCCCTTGCTGCCCTCCGTCATTTCCATCCATTTTCAACTCATTTTGCATCAAATAAATCATGAAAAATCCAAATTAATTCATAGAAACTCAAATATATTCATTTTCTTTCATTCTTGAACTCAAAACTAGCTTGGATCTTCATTCAAAACATCATTTTGGAGGAAAAGATGATGAGTTTGGTTTCTTGGTTTTGATCTTTTGTGGAGGTATAAAACCCTAACCCTAATCCTTTTTGTTGTTTCTAAATTTCTAATTAGCATATTAATTGTTTATTTAAGCTTTTAATTTCATGTTTGAAATTCAAGACTTGATTTTTATGATAATCTAGTTATGGTAAAACTTGATTTATGTGTTTAATGTTTTAGTGAAGTGTTAATTTGTGATTAGGAAAATCTTGACCTAGTAGAAAATGATAATTATTGCTAATGAATACTTTGTTTAATTATGAAATTTTGTTTACTAGGTTTTTGCTAAAATTTAATTAGCAAGTGTTAAAAATCTAGAAATGGTTTAGATAGCTTAGTTAAGCTATTATAAGGTGTTTATAATCGCTAGATATATGTTATCTTAAAACTAGTGCGAAATATTGCGATAAGCTGCTAACTAGGTTTCGGGGTTTTTCCGACGTGGGTTCGATTGGTCGTTGCGAGGTTATATCTATTTTATTCCTCGTAATTGTTTGTGTTGTGTTGTGCGATCGGGACCATCTGGGTCTAGACTTGGTGTTTTGTAGTTTAGCGACCCCGGTTAGGGTTTTTGGCCGATGTCGTGCGCGATAGATGCGCTAAGTGCGCAGTACAATTTTCAGGGCGTTATTCTTGCATTTCGATATCTTTTCGTCAATGTAGGATATTTGCTTATGTGATGTGTTTGTGAAATTTTAGGTTCGCAAGCGGGGACTTCGGACGCTACGACAAGGGAAAACAGGTGGTAGGCTTCACTTAGCCAGGAACGTTGGTGAGTAGATTTAATATCTACAGGGGAATCGCCCGAATGGCGTTATGCGTTTGGGCTAGAGATGTTACTTTTGTCGCATATTCTATGTCAGATTTAGGATTTACGCATTCACCATACTGCTTAGTTATTGTTGTGCTTGGACTAGTATCCTTAGGACACTGCACATATTATTGACGATTCATATTGCACGAGCACTGATTGTATGCTACACACACCGTCAATAATTGCTATGTCACGCACAACCCACATATAGAAATGCTATTGTTGGTTAGGAACATTGAGACAATGATTCATATTTCTTATCGTATATGACATTTAGCATACCTGTATATCCACATGCTTACACATATGCCTTCACATACTTACGTGTTAGATACATGTATACCTATAGAGATCGTACCATTAGTGATAGGTACATACACACTTTATGTCATAGCTACAGGTATACTTTGTACCCATACTTCACTTATACCCAGGAGGTATACTATATCATTAGTTATAGGTAGATACATATATCTTGCTATACCTTTATATTGCACATATATCTGGTTATAGCTACATGTTTACCTTTACTTGATATTATTTTAGAATTGGAGAGATTAGGAACCGCATGATATTATATTAACTTGTTACAGTTAATTGCTGTTTTTCCTTTATATGCTCGCATTTCAGATTTATGATGTGTATATTATATTCATGGATTTTCGTATTGAGATATGGATTTTTCATGATATTTTCTGGATTTGGGGACCGTGGGAGTTCATGAAATTATGCATTATTTGAAAAACCCGGTTTCCCTTGATATGACATTTCAGCATTCACCATGAGATTTATCGGTTCTGATTATATATTCCATAAAAGGAGTGGTGCCGTATGAGGGTACATGATGGGGCCCGGTACGGTTCCCCTCGGCAAGATGATCGACGGTCCATACCGATTGAGCCTGGAAGGTGGGCAAGTACCTACCGGTGACATTACCAATGACTCGGCGGTTATCATGTGGATACCGACGGGAGTCATGTACGTATAGATACATCGAGAGTCGAGGGTCAGAGCTAGGAACTCGTGCTTTCGGGATAGCGTATGATACGTACATATCAGGGGGCCAGTCATGGTGACAGCACCTGATAGATCAGCATTTCTGTGTCGATGCTTGACACATTGGTTTCATGATATTTCTTTTTACTCCTTTGTATATATAACAGGGGATTAGGCCGCTGTTATATATGCCCTTACACCAATATTAGTGGAATGGGCTGCTAATATATGTGTATTGACATTAATTTATATACATCATCATATTTATTCATGCAAATATACCTAGAATGTAAAGGACTCATTGACATTGGATTTAGGACATTTGAGAATTCATTTGATATTGATTACAGGATATATATGAGATTGTTGTTTTGGTACATTCGGGGTATACGAGATGTTCCCCTCCGAACGGCGGCCTGGACGTTAGGACGTCTGTGCCTGCGGTTCGGGGCAGATGCTATTTGGTTTTATCCGTCTATCTCTCCGAAGATGCCAAGTTGATTTATGGCACCGTGTATCGGAGGTTTAGACGGATGCGGCCGATGTAGCAGACTTCGTCAGATTCCCCCTCAGGGCGAGGGGTTTTTGATTGTGGGGACGCTCTTCCCTGCAGGCGCAAGCCCCTGCAGTTAATTACGATACCGCATCGCGGTAACAATTTTCTCCTTCTCCAGAATTTCACTTCGTGTCGTGTGTATTTGTTTTGTTTGTGGTTGCCCGTGGATTGTATACGGAGACTGAGTAATGCCGTCGCCCGTAGGACGTGGATTAGTCCAAATCCGTGTTTACTTAGATTTGGGTTTGGTGTTTTAGTTTAAGGATACATTAGTCGCGTTGCGGCTAAGATCTACTTAAACGTTCGTCAAGGATACGTTAGTCCTGTTTTGGACTAAGATCGAATCGACGTAGTGATTAATTTAATTATCTGGCCGTCGGGACTCGTCACCTCTCTGACGTCGTTGAGGGATTACAACGACATGCGTCAGAGGAGTTCAGAGATGTACCCTTGAACCAAAGTTGATTCGGAGTTTTATTGTTTATTTAAAGATCTAAGGACACATTAACCGTATTTAGGGCTAAGATCAACTTAGACGGGACCGTTTAGATCCGGCAAAAGAGCGTTCGGGCTCTATTGCGCCAGTTTAAGGACGTGGTGGTCCATCGCCAGTTTTAAGGACGTGGTGGTCCATTATTAGTTTAGGGACGTTTCGGTCCGTTGCCAGTTTAAGGACGTAGTGGTCCATATTCCAGTTTAGGGACGTCTCGGTCCGATATTAGTTTAGGGATGTCTCGGTCCGATATTAGTTTAGGGACGTTTCGGTCCGATATTAGTTTAAGGACGTTTCGGTCCAATATTGATGTGTGGTCGTTGGGACCCGTCACCTCTTTGACGTCGTTGAGGAATTACAACGATGAATGTCAAAGGAGTTCGGAGATATACCCTCGAACCGGATGTAAATTGATTTAGGAGAGCCATTTTGCTCAGTCAATTTAATTTAAGGACTTATGGCCACAATTGGGCTAAGTCCAGTTTAACGTTTGCTTTTGCATTGCACTTTTTATTTAGGCTCTACCCACAAAAGATACAGAGTATCAATTTATTTTAGGGTCTGCCCATTCGTAAATTATGCAAAGTATCTACCCTGTCTGGGCTTTGCCCCTTTTAAAATGCATAGCATTCTGAATATTTGGTTTGGGCTCTGCCCACTTATAAGTGATGCAGAGCATCCGTTTTGGTTTGGGCTTTGCCCCCATAGAATAATGCATTGCATTTTATTAAGCCTGTTAGGCCTTCTTTTAATTGGGCTTGGCCCTTTTGTAAGCAGTACAATGCATTTGCGCTTTGCGCTAAGCAATGAGCGCAAGCTCATATGGTGATGACACGTGTCTGTTCCCCTCCGAACGGCGGCCGAGACGTTAGGACGTCCTGTGCCTGAGGTTCGGGGCAGATGCTATTTGGTTTTATCCGTCTACCTCTCCGAAGATGCCAAGTTGATTTATGGTACCGTGTATCGGAGGTTTAGACGGATGCAGCCGATGTAGCAGACTTCGTCAGATTCCCCCTCAGGGTGAGGGGTTTTTGATTGTGGGGACGCTCTTCCCTGCAGGCGCAAGCCCCTGCAGTTAATTACGCTACCGCATCGCGGTAACAACTTTCTCCTTCTCCAGAATTTCACTTCGTGTCGTGTGTGTTTATTTTGTTTGTGGTTGCCCGTGGATTGTATACGGAGACTGAGTAATGCCGTCGCCCGTAGGACGTGGATTGGTCCAAATCCGTATTTACTTAGATTTGGGTTTGGTGTTTTTAGTTTAAGGATACGTTAGTCGCGTTGCGGCTAAGATCAACTTAAACATTCGTTAAGGATACGTTAGTCCTGTTTGAGACTAAGATCAACTTAACGTGATCGTTTAGATCCGACAAAAGAGCGTTTGGGCTCTATTGTTCCAGTTTGGGAGATTCATAGTCCAATTTGGGACTAAAGTCTGTTTGGAGGATACGTTAGCCATTTTTGAAGCTAAGATCGACTCGAACGTTTGTTAAGGATACGTTAGTCCAGTTTGAGACTAAGATCAACTTAACGGGATCGTTTAGGTCCGACAAAAGAGCATTTGGGCTCTATTGTGCCAGTTTAGGGACGTGGTGGTCCATATTCCAGTTTAGGGACGTGGTGGTCCATCGCATTTATGGCCGTCGGGACCCGTCACCTCTCTGACGTCGTTGAAGAATTACAACGATAGGTGTCAGAGGAGTTCAGAGATGTACCCTTGAACCAGAGTTGATTTGGGGTTTTATCATTCATTTAAATGTCTAAGGGTGCGGGACCGTTTAGATCCGGCAAAAGAGCATTTGGAGGCTCTATTATTCCAGTTTAGGGACGTAGTGGTCCACTTTCCAGTTTAGGGACGTGGTGGTCCATCGCCAGTTTAGGGACGTGGTGGTCCGATATTCCAGTTTAGGGACGTGGTGGTCCAATATTAGTTTAGGGACGTTTCGGTCCGATATTAGTTTAAGGACGTTTCGGTCCGATATTAGTTTAAGGACGTTTCGGTCCATATCGATGTGTGGTCGTTGGGACCCGTCACCTCTTTGACGTCGTTGAGGAATTACAACGATGGATGTCAAAGGAGTTCGGAGATGTACCCTCGAACCGGATGTAGATTGATTTAGGAGAGCCATTTTGCTCAGTCGATTTAATTTAAGGACTTATGGCCACGATTGGGCTAAGTCCAGTTTAGCATTTTATTTATTTTGGGCTCTGCCCCTTTTTATAGGTGGTGCAAAGTATCGAGCTTGTTTGGGCTTTGCCCATTTAAAATGCATAGCATTCTGAATGTTTTGCTTGGGCTCTGCCCATTTATAAATGACGCAAAGCATCTGCTCTTGTTTGGGCTCTGCCCCTTAAAATAATGCATTTGCGCTTTACTGAGCCTGTTAGGCCTTTGGGCTTGGCCCTTTTTAATGCATCTGCGCTTTGCGATAAGTAATGAACGCAAGTTCATATGGTGATGACACGTGTCGTGCCCTGATGAGCGCAAGCGCACTAGCGCAGTGCACTGCGTTGTTGCGCTGCGCTATTGCGCTGCTGCCACGTGGCGCGTTCTCGATGGGTTGCGCTAGTTCAAGAGAGCAAAGCTCTATCTTAAGGGCGCTTAGCGCAAGTGGTTTTATAGCCGACACGTGGCGCTCTCTTAAGAGCGCAACGACGCAACTTGGAAGTGCAAAGCACTAAGAATCTTTTAGATTCAGGAAGGGAAGTGCAAAGCACTGTTTAAGTTCTTGATCTAAATTAGATCAAGAAATAAATTTTTCTTTATTCGAAGAACCAGAGGTTCTTAAAAGTGCAAAGCACTATTCTTTTATTTTTTTATTATTATTATTTATTTATTATTATATTTTTTTTTTATTGTTTTTAGGGAACCGAAGGTTCACCAGAAGTGCAAAGCACTGTTTTCTTTTTATATGAAGATCATCCATTTTTTTTTAGATCCATGATCTATCAGAATGCCTTTCTTCTACCTCATGAAAGTTCTTTACCTCTTTCTCGAGATCTTCTCAGAGTTTTCTCTGCTTAGAGTTCTTGAGTTCTCTTTTTTTTTTGTAGAGAATTCCTCCTGCCTTTGAATTGAGGCTTAGGGTCTTATTTATAGTGACCACAAATCTGTTGAATTTGTTAACAAGATCTTTCCTGAGTGATTTTGGGAATTTTCCCACCGCTGGATCTTTGATCCAAGGGCTTCTGCTTTGCAGAAGAAAATCTTCTTGTTTTAACAAGAACAGAAAAGATTTCTTAAATCTTTTAATTCTGTTTGGCGCAGTGCCCCAGCGCGTGACACGTGTCGCGCTGTGCTGACACGTGTCGCGCATTCATTTTTTTTTTTTTTCTGTCGTACAGCGCAGTTGCGCTGCGCTGACACGTGTCGCGCAGCGCGCAGTTGCGCTGCGCTGACACGTGTCGCGCAGCGCGAAACTGCGCTGCGCGCGTTTTTTTTTTTTTTTTTTTAGAGCTTTGCTCTGATTGGAGAAAGAACAGAAGCATTGCTTCTTTTTCCACCTTGGAATTTGAACAGAGCTTTGCTCTGATTGGGGTAAACAAATGCCCCCCCACCGTTGCGCTTACGTGGCCTCCTAACGTGAGCGCAGCGGTGGCAGACTCCGAACCGTCGCGCCATCCCTTGGAAGCTGAAAGGGCACTTAATGTCTATAAATAGGACCTTTGGTCCCTTAGATAATTCTTATCTCTAAAATTTTACTTTCAGAACTCAGAGCCCTGCTCTTTATTTTCAAGAATTTTAAGAGTTAAACTCTTAAAACTTTTAGGTGAAAATTTTAATTTGGATTAAATTAAATTAAATTAATTTTCATTGATAGAGGCTCGCTCTCAATAGATCCCTGATCTAAAGGAAATCTATTTAGGGTTTCACTTAGCAGAGCTTTGCTCTACAGGTCTTAAAGGGATCTAAAGAGAACTAAAGGGGACCCTACTAGGGTTCCATAGAGCTCTGCTCCCTGAAAGATTTTTCTTGGATTTTCTTAATTCATTAATAGAGCTTTGCTCCTCCCAAATCATATAGAAGAACTCTTAAGAATTCTTCATGGATCTTGGAACTTAAAGATGACATTTTATTCCTCAGTGTATTATATCGTTTTGCTTAATCAGTCTTCCTGATAATTCTGTTGATCCTCTTTCACAGGAACAATGAACGCCCACATATATGCCCTTAACGAGATCATCTCGTATGGGGACATCCGCCGACTTGGCCACTCTCAAAATCGGGAGTTCACAAACGAGGAGTGCGCTGAAATAATGAGTCGCTTCGACGCGTATAATGGTCCACTGCTTCCCCGACGTTCTTTTCTTCTTAAACTTATCGTGGGAGCTATCTGGGAAGCGCTTCCCCTATTCTGTTCCGGTGTGCCGCTTAAGGCGTTGGATGCCGCTGAGGAAAAGGTGCACTCTGTGTACCTATTGAACTTTATCTCGAAGAGACGGCGAGACAGTCTTATTGACCTCTTGTACGAGATCTTTCAACAGTCTGCCATACTCGCTGCTTATCGGAGGGTGGAAGACATCGGGAGGGACCTTGACGCTTGTGCTCGCGAAAGGAAGCACACTAGGATGGTCTGCGAGGCTTGGAAAGTCATAGATAGGACCGCTTTTGAATTCCTCAATCCATGCCCTGGATCTGAGGTTATTCCATTGTAACTTTCGTTTATTGTTTTTATGACTGTAAGAACTTCGGGCAATATTAATGGAATTTTTTTTTATCCCAGCTTCTCTTTATTATATATCTTTGTCCTGAGTCTTTTTGCCCATGCATGAATGAATGCGTCACGCATGCCAGATCAAATGTAGACCGGATATTCTCTCTGTCATCTTCTTTCTTTTAAAGTCAGCAGGCTGTCTTAATAACCATGGTTGATGGATGTCTAAAACGAGTATTCTGACTTCCTCAGGAAATAGCGATGGCTTAGGCCGCAGGTTCAGGTCTAATGCCTAAGACTTTTCAATTCTATAAGCCGTGAGGGTCTCATAGAGGCTTTTCTCCCTGCGGATCGAGAGGATCTCATAGGTGGATTTTCTCCTTAGGAATCGTGAGGATTCCTAAGTGTGGTTTTCTCTTATAAGTCGTAAGGATCTTATAATAGAATTTTCCCTCTTACGAATCGAGAGGATTCGTAAGTGGTTGTTTCCCTCCTCGTCGAAATTCGACTTCGGAGAGTGAGACCCGTGAATAGTATGCAAGAGACCAGTTTGGATTGACTTGCAGGGCCCCATTGCTCAAAAAGCAAGCTTTTCAATCCTTGCTGTCTAAGACTTTATCTCACGAGTCGAGCCGCCTCGACAATTTTTCACAAGTCGAGACGAATCGAACGTTTCTCGCAAGAACATCTTAACGTCGCATTTAACCCCTGCTCTTTACGACAGAAGCCCGTTAAGGTCGGTGGTACTTAGGGTTTTGGCCATCGTACCGTCGCATAAGCTGATATAGTTCTCGATAGGCAATCGTGTTGTTCGAGTAGCCCCGCGACTGCCGTGTCTCTGATCCCTTCGGGGGCTGGACAAGACGTCTTCAAGCAATCCTCCTTGGCAGTTTGACCGTCAGAAGAGCAGGCGCTAGGAATTTGCCATGCCGCTTTTTACTTGAGGTTAGGCTCATTTTGGAGAGCCCCGATGAGTCATAACCACTCCGCGCTGGTGTGGGATGATCTCCGATAGTCTTTCAGGCTTTATATGACTTGCTGTTAAGACCCTGAAGCTAGGAATTTGGCCTTTGCTTCGTTTGCTGGCATTGCGTCCTCTGTATCGAGACGAATGTCATGGTGGGAACTAGGGATTTTGCCGTGGCTCCGTTTGTTTGATGACGTTGCGTCTGCTGTATCGAGACGAACGTTGGGGTGACATCTAGTCTACTGTATCGAGACGGACGTCGAGGTTGTCTCTAGGTTGCTGGTGAACCGTCGAGGTTTGGAACTAGGGATTTTGCCGTGGCTCCGTTTGTTTGATGACGTTACGTCTGCTGTGTCGAGACGAACGTTGGGGTGACCTCTCGTCTGCTGTATCGAGACGGACGTCGAGGTTGTCTCTAGGTTGCTGGTGAACCGCCGAGGCTTGGAATTAGGGATTTTGCCGTGGCTCCATTCGTTTGATGACGTTGCGCCTGCTGTGTCGAGACGAACATCAAGGTGGTGACCACTCTGTGCTGATGCGAGATGATCTCCGATTGTCTTTCCGGTTTTATGTGAGTTACCGTAAAGACGTTGAAATTAGGAATGTGGCCTTCGCTTCATTTGCTTTGTCATGTCTGAATCCTTGCTGGAGGAAGAACGCTGAGATTGACATTTCGTCTACTGTATCGAGACGGACGTCAAGGTGGTGACCACTTTGTGCTGATGCGAGATGATCTCCGATTGTCTTTCCGGTTTTATATGAGTTACCGTAAAGACGTTGAAGCTAGGAATGTGTCCTTCGCTTCATTTGCTTTATCATGTCTGAATCCCTGCTGGAGGAAGAACGCTGAGGTTGACATTTCGTCTACTGTATCGAGACGAACGTCATGGAGGTGACCACTTCATGTGAGATGGTCTCCGATTGTCTTTCCGGTTTTATGTGAGTTTCCGTTAAGACGTCGCAGTTAGGAATGTGGCCTTCGCTTCGTTTGCTTTGGTGTGTCCAAATCCTGTTGGAGGAAGAACGCTGGGGTTGATATTTCGTCTACTGTATCGAGACGAACGTCAAGGAAGTGACCACTTTCTGTGAGATGGTCTCCGATTGTCTTTCCGGTTTTATGTGAGTTACCGTAAAGACGTTGAAGCTAGGAATGTGGCCTTCGCTTCGTTTGCTTACACTGCGTCTGGTATATTGAGACGAATGCTGAGGTGGAGCTGGGATTTTGCCATCACTTCGCTTTGTTTCGACCATGGGGTCTTTTGTTAACTTTGCATGTACATCCCGCTGGGCTGCGAAGGAACGCCGTTGTTGACATTGCGTCTGTTGTAACGAGACGAATGCTAAGGTGGAGTTGGGATTTTGCCGTTACTCCGCTTTGTTTCGACCGTGAGGTCTTTTGTTGACGTTGCATCTGCCTCCAGCTGGACTGCGGAGGAACGCTGTTGTTGACATTGCGTCTACTGTATCGAGACGAATGCTGAGGTGAAGCTGGGATTCTGCCATCGCTCCGCTTGATGATGTAACATCTGTGTCCTGTTGGAATGAGGAGGCACACCGTTGTTGGTCTCCAGGCTTTAGATGTGGCCATTGAGATTTGGAACTAGGGACTTTGTCATGGTTCCGTTTCGTTGCGATTCTGAGGTCAGTTGTTGGCGTCATGTCTGCATCTAGTTGGAGTGAGGAGAAACGCCGTTGGTGATCTTTAAGTTGTCGATATTGACGTCGAGACCCTGAAGTTAAGGACCTTCCTTTGCTTCATTTGTTGACATCGTGTCTGTAATATTGCGACAAATGTCGAGATGGTCTCTAGGTTATCTATGAACCGTCGAGATTTGGCTTCGCTTTCTGGTGGAGCCTGTTGGGAAAGTATTGTTCCCTTTTTATCTGTGCCCCTGGATTATATACAGGGATCGATGTGATTTCACCTGTAGGGCAAAAGTTTCATTCTTTCATTTTTTTTTATTCTTTCCGCGATACTCTATCATTTCAGCTTTTATATCGCGAAGGTCGCGATTGCCCAATCATTTCGGCTATTTTTCGCGGTGCCCAATCATTTCGGCTGTTTATTTTATTTTTACTCGCTACTTTTTATTGCGAGTTGCCCAATCATTTCGACTGTTTATTTTATTTTTACTCGCTGTTTTTTTTTATTGCGAGTAGGGAATTTGGGGTCTGATACCAATCTTGGCATCAGCATCGCTGCGACTGGAATATTGCCAGGAGCGAATCATCATCTGCCGTGAAAGGACTTGGAATTTGATACCGGTCTAGGCATCAGCATCGCTGCAACTGGGATATTGCCAGGAGCGAATCATCATTTGCCGTAAAAGGGCTTGGAATTTGATACCGGTTTAGGCATCAGCATCGCTGCAACTGGGATATTGCCAGGAGCGAATCATCATTTGCCTCTGTCGATGTTGAACAAAGGTGGCTTAGTAAACAGGGTTAAGGGTCCTGTCGGCTAAGGCTTTTGACTTCATGAGCCGTAAGGGTCCCACAAAGGTGTTTCTCCCTACAAGTCGTGAGGATCTTTTAGGTGTGTTTTCTCCTTAGGAATCGTGGGGATTCCTAAGTGTACGTTCCCCTGTAAGTCGTAAGGATCTTACAAAAGTGTTTTCTCCCTATAAGTCGAGAGGACTTACAAGGGTTGTTTGCTGTACAAGCATATCCCTAGTCACGGATGGGACTTGGTTAGGGAAATGTTTATTCGCGCCCGTGGATTGTATACAAGGGTCAATATTGGACTACTTGTAGGGCAATATTGGAAGTTTGTGGGGGTTTGCTTAAGCACAGGTTTAGGTCTCTGTAACTTAAGACTTTCAAGTCTTACGGGCCGTGAGGGTCCCATAAGAGAGTTCTCCTTACGAGTCGTGAGGATCTCGCAAGTGTATTTTCTCCTTAGGAATCGTGGGGATCCCCAAGTGTGTTGCTCCTTTGTGAGTCGTAAGGATCTCACGCAGGTGGTTTCTCCTTACAGGGTCGAGAGGATCCTATAAGTGTTTCTTTAACGAGGTTGCGCCCTTTCGGGTTTTCACAAACACTCGCCGGTAGCCCTGCTGTTTTTACTCACGGAGCCCTTTCGGGTTTTCATCCGTGCCCTTTTTGCTTATGGACATACCTTTATTTTTTTTATATTTTTTTTTTACGAGGTCGCGCCCTTTCGGGTTTTCACGAACACTCGCCGGTAGCCCTGCTGTGTTTACTCACGGAGCCCTTTCGGGTTTTCATCCGTGTCCATTTTGCATGTGGACGTACCTTTTTTTTTTTTTTATAACACGTCAGCCTGAAGATGCTGCGGGTTGGGAGTAGTTTAACGACGTTTCGGTCATTTGCAAGTTTTAGGACATTGCGGTCCGTCGTTAGTTTAAGGACATCTCGGTCCGTTGTTAGTTTAAGGACGTTTCGGTCCGTCATCCAGTTTTAGGACGTAGCGGTCCGTTAGGCTTTCTCTATGAATGAGCATGATGCCCCCGGCGTGTCCATATTTTTCGGAGCATGCGGTTGTGGCGGGTTCACCTTCCAAATTTCGGACAACGCGAACTTGCCCTGTTGGTATTGGTCTTCAACCCAGTTCTTGAAGACGTAGCAATCCTCGATCAGATGACCTACAGTTTGGTGGTAAGGGAAATAATTAGGATTATTAATATCGCCTGGCCGCAACGGACGTTTTGGACTCGGCAGATTGATGAGTCTGTCACACACTGCCAGCTCGAACAGTCCCCTTGTTTTATCTTGCGGAAACGAGTAAGGACGTTTCAACTTTTCCTGGAGGAATTGCCGCTTGTTGCTTTGGCAAGCAACCGGTCTAGGGTCACCTGATTGTTGGTGAGTGCTGGCGACAAGGGCCGTTTTTCTTTTTCCTTTATCCTTTTTGTTCGATCCTTTGTTTACGGGGCCGAGATTTTTTCCGAGTAGCATGCGATTGCACGGCTGAACGTTCTCGCAGCTTCTCAATTCCTTTATTTTTGAAATAGATTCCCCGAGGGAAGAGTTGGGGGCAGCTTCTTCGTCAGAGTCGCTTCCAAAGGTGATAATTTGTGATCCCTTGAAGTCGGCTATATGACAGTTTGCGGCGGCTCCTTTGCGCTCATATATCGCATTTTTCCGATGTCCACAAGCTTCACACTTTGTCCTGTCGAAGTGTTGCTTTTGAGCGATATACCCTTGCCATCAACAGTTAAAGGATTCGCAGTCTTCGGTAGGATGTATGATCTTCTGATGATATAAACAGAAGTTAGGGTGCATCTCTACCTCAGAGAAAGGATTTTCTTCGGAGGGCGGTAGCTTCATTCCTACTGATAGAGCTTTGGCAAACCGTTTCCTCGTCTTGAATTTGTTTTTACCCGCAGTGTATGGCTTTTGATTTGACGGGAATACCTTGGTTCTTTCCAGTATGGCCATTTTATGCTCTTGATTGGCTTTTGCTTTCAGACGAATTTCATTTAGGACGGCATCGATCAACTTGTCTGACGGCCGTAGAATCTCCGGCTCAGGGTTCGCCATTGATTTCTCAGCGCAAGGAGCCTCCTCATCATCCGTCAGTGAATGAGAAATCACATGACAAGTCGCTACGTAGTCTTCAGATTCATCCGATAAGTTTTCTCCATCGTTTTCATCCTCGACGAAAGAACAAGTTGCCCCCGGCGTGTCCGTTTTCTTTGGAGAGTGTGGCTGTGGTGGGTTTACCTTCCAGTTTTCCGACAGCGCGAACCTGCCTTGTAGGTACTGATCTTCGATCCATCCCTTAAAGACGAAACAATCCTCAATCGGGTGACTTACTGTTTGGTGGTAAGGGCAATAATTGGGATTATTAAGATCGCCTGGCTGCGACAGACGCTTTGGACTCGGCAGATTAATGAGTCTGTTGCACACGGCCAGCTCGAACAGTCTTCTCGTTTTATTCTGAGGAAACGAGTAAGGACGTCCTAGCCTTTCCTCGAGGGATGGACGTGGACGCACGTTGTTTTGGCGAACGACCGGCTTTGAGTTGCTCGACTGTTGTTGAGCATTGGCGACGACGATCGCTTTCCCTTTTCCTTTCTCATCTCGGGAATCTGATTTTGGAGGAGACGGTCTATGGCCCATCTGGTCCATTTGGGCTAATTTGTCAATTAAGGCCTGGAAGGTGGTCGGCCTAAAAAACATCATGAATTGTGAGATGGTCGCCTGCGGATCGAGAGTGCCCACAAACATGCCTACCGCAGGTGCCTCTTCTATGCGTTGTTCGCATTTCGACCATAGGTTTCGCCATCGTGTTGCGTATTGGACCCACGTTTCGCCGGGCCTTATCCTGGCATTTATCAATGCTGTAATCGGGGTGCGTTCACTAGCACTTGCGAATCTTTGTGTAAACAGCAGTTCCATCTCTGCAAATGTTTTGACAGAGTCGTTAGGTAGCTCCGAATACCATTCAAAGGCTATTTCTGCTAAGCTGCCGACGAATTGACGTAGCAACAATTTGTCATCGCCTCCAGTATTGCCGCATAAGGCCCTGAATTGAGCGACATGCTGATGCGGATTCCCTGTCCCTTTATATACGTGGAATTTAGGGATCGTATATCCTGGCGGGTAACTGATTTGGTCATACCAGCTCGGATACGGTCGTCCGGTTCTAACAATTTGCCCAGCCGCTTCATTCGCCTGATGAACCCGGATCTGCTGGGCTATATATTCGTCTAGGTCAACTTTGGAGATTGCCTCCTCCTTGGCTGTTGATAGAGCCGGCGGAGGATTTGACGTTTCTCCCCTGTCGTCTTCAAGGACGATCGGAGGATCTTCAGCAGGAGGGTCCGGCTGTAACATCATCCCTACCATATCTTTGAAGAGGAGCGCCATCTGCTTTATGTTAGCCGCCTGCTCTGCAGCTTCTTTGTCCCTCTTTTCGAGAACTCTGCGTAAAAAGTCAGCGTCAGTTTCTTGTTCTTGACGCTCATCCGAAGAAGTTTCAGAGCTTTCTTTTGGCTCAGTGAGTGCAGCCATTGTAGTCATCATTTTCTGAAGCTTTTGCTGTTGCTCCTGGGCTTTCGTCACGGATCGGGTGAGCGGTCGGTGGCCTGTAGAAGTGCGGCTTTCCTCCTTTCCAGAAGCCATATAAACAGTGTGCACCACCATGCCCCCAGACTTGGGACGTTTGTGTTTGGCGCTTTTATACTTCGCCATGTTCACAGGGGCTTTTTGTGGCCTCCTTTTTTGAGTGATTGGAATTAAGGGAGCCGTTGTAGTGGGCACCCCAGTAGCTTTTGCTTTTTGTGGTTTAACAGAGTAATCCTTCCCCTGCCGAACCTTCATCTTTTTCTGTCGTCGGAGGCAGTCTTGATCGATCACCGACTCTTGAACCTGTCGCCAGACTTTGTAAATTTTAGAGGACAGCCGTTGAGGGGGCTGCTCTAACTTCTTCTCTGGAGTATTCTCCACAGGTGAAGGAGTTCGTTTCAACATCGCAGTAGGAGAGTTTCTGCGCACCTCGTTGAGCAGTTCAAAGCTGTTCTTGGTTGGAACAGCAGCATCGATCCTCACCATCGGAGCTGACGGAGTTATCCCAGAGGGGGAGTTGCCCCCAGCCTTCCTTACTCGACGCCAGTGGCGACGTCGGGCATGTCGTGCTGATGGAGTTGTTTCAGCTATAGGGGTGACCTCCTCATGCCCCCTGTGTTGGTCAGAATATACCGGTACCAGCTTTTTAAAGATCGACGTCCGTTGAACGGGGACGGCCAACCTGTCAGAAGCGGGCTTCCGAACATGGGAAGCAACCTTGGTGACTTCGCCAAGAACGGGAGTTGGAATGGCTATCCGCTTCGGTATAACGCCTTCTGGTATGGCAGGCTTCTTCATGAGCCTGTTAGAGCTCTGGCCTAGTCCGTTAAAAACTGAAGCAGTGGAGTTGGACGACCCGTTGAGAGGGGTCGCGGCAGTAGTAAGTCGATCGAAGACCGACTTTTTTGGAGCTTCTTGCAATGTCATTGGGGCGTTGAAGCTCATTGGTGGGAGCATGGTCCCAAAAAATAGTCCAGTGGTGGCTTGAGCCATCTGCTCCACCGGCATTTTGAAAAGGGAGGCCGCTTGGGGCCCATAAGTCACTCCTCCAGCAACGGCGGAGCGAGAGTTATCGCTGCGGACGATGCAGTTCGAAGCCATTGATCTTCTGTTTTCTGCACGGAGCAAGACACCAAATCTTAGTACCTTGAATCCACAGGCAATCACAGCAAACCGCGATTTGTTCGCGAACACGACACACGAAGTGTGGAGTGGAAAGAGGAAGAGGTCCCACCGGGCGTGCCAGAATCTGTTCCCCTCCGAACGGCGGCCGAGACGTTAGGACGTCCTGTGCCTGAGGTTCGGGGCAGATGCTATTTGGTTTTATCCGTCTACCTCTCCGAAGATGCCAAGTTGATTTATGGTACCGTGTATCGGAGGTTTAGACGGATGCAGCCGATGTAGCAGACTTCGTCAGATTCCCCCTCAGGGTGAGGGGTTTTTGATTGTGGGGACGCTCTTCCCTGCAGGCGCAAGCCCCTGCAGTTAATTACGCTACCGCATCGCGGTAACAACTTTCTCCTTCTCCAGAATTTCATTTCGTGTCGTGTGTGTTTGTTTTGTTTGTGGTTGCCCGTGGATTGTATACGGAGACTGAGTAATGCCGTCACCCGTAGGACGTGGATTGGTCCAAATCCGTATTTACTTAGATTTGGGTTTGGTGTTTTTAGTTTAAGGATACGTTAGTCGCGTTGCGGCTAAGATCAACTTAAACATTCGTTAAGGATACGTTAGTCCTGTTTGAGACTAAGATCAACTTAACGTGATCGTTAAGATCCGACAAAAGAGCGTTTGGGCTCTATTGTTCCAGTTTGGGAGATTCATAGTCCAATTTGGGACTAAAGTCTGTTTGGAGGATACGTTAGCCATTTTTGAGGCTAAGATCGACTCGAACGTTTGTTAAGGATACGTTAGTCCAGTTTGAGACTAAGATCAACTTAACGGGATCGTTTAGGTCCGACAAAAGAGCATTTGGGCTCTATTGTGCCAGTTTAGGAACGTGGTGGTCCATATTCCAGTTTAGGGACGTGGTGGTCCATCGCATTTATGGCCGTCGGGACCCGTCACCTCTCTGACGTCGTTGAAGAATTACAACGATAGGTGTCAGAGGAGTTCAGAGATGTACCCTTGAACCAGAGTTGATTTGGGGTTTTATCATTCATTTAAATGTCTAAGGGTGCGGGACCGTTTAGATCCGGCAAAAGAGCATTTGGAGGCTCTATTATTCCAGTTTAGGGACGTAGTGGTCCACTTTCCAGTTTAGGGACGTGGTGGTCCATCGCCAGTTTAGGGACGTGGTGGTCCGATATTCCAGTTTAGGGACGTGGTGGTCCAATATTAGTTTAGGGACGTTTCGGTCCGATATTAGTTTAGGGACGTTTCGGTCCGATATTAGTTTAAGAACGTTTCGGTCCATATCGATGTGTGGTCGTTGGGACCCGTCACCTCTTTGACGTCGTTGAGGAATTACAACGATGGATGTCAAAGGAGTTCGGAGATGTACCCTCGAACCGGATGTAGATTGATTTAGGAGAGCCATTTTGTTCAGTCGATTTAATTTAAGGACTTATGGCCACGATTGGGCTAAGTCCAGTTTAGCATTTTATTTATTTTGGGCTCTGCCCCTTTTTATAGGTGGTGCAAAGTATCGAGCTTGTTTGGGCTTTGCCCATTTAAAATGCATAGCATTCTGAATGTTTTGCTTGGGCTCTGCCCATTTATAAATGACGCAAAGCATCTGCTCTTGTTTGGGCTCTGCCCCTTAAAATAATGCATTTGCGCTTTACTGAGCCTGTTAGGCCTTTGGGCTTGGCCCTTTTTAATGCATCTGCGCTTTGCGATAAGTAATGAACGCAAGTTCATATGGTGATGACACGTGTCGTGCCCTGATGAGCGCAAGCGCACTAGCGCAGTGCACTGCGTTGTTGCGCTGCGCTATTGCGCTGCTGCCACGTGGCGCGTTCTCGATGGGTTGCGCTAGTTCAAGAGAGCAAAGCTCTATCTTAAGGGCGCTTAGCGCAAGTGGTTTTATAGCCGACACGTGGCGCTCTCTTAAGAGCGCAACGGCGCAACTTGGAAGTGCAAAGCACTAAGAATCTTTTAGATTCAGGAAGGAAAGTGCAAAGCACTGTTTAAGTTCTTGATCTAAATTAGATCAAGAAATAAATTTTTCTTTATTTGAAGAACCAGAGGTTCTTAAAAGTGCAAAGCACTATTCTTTTATTTTTTTATTATTATTATTTATTTATTATATATTTTTTTTTTATTGTTTTTAGGGAACCGAAGGTTCACCAGAAGTGAAAGCACTGTTTTCTTTTTATATGAAGATCATCCATTTTATTTTTAGATCCATGATCTATCAGAAGGCCTTTCTTCTACCTCATGAAAGTTCTTTACCTCTTTCTCGAGATCTTCTCAGAGTTTTCTCTGCTTAGAGTTCTTGAGTTCTCTTTTTTTTTTTAGAGAATTCCTCCTGCCTTTGAATTGAGGCTTAGGGTCTTATTTATAGTGACCACAAATCTGTTGAATTTGTTAACAAGATCTTTCCTGAGTGATTTTGGGAATTTTCCCACCGCTGGATCTTTGATCCAAGGGCTTCTGCTTTGCAGAAGAAAATCTTCTTGTTTTAATAAGAACAGAAAAGATTTCTTAAATCTTTTAATTCTGTTTGGCGCAGTGCCCCAGCGCGTGACACGTGTCGCGCTGTGCTGACACGTGTCGCGCATTCATTTTTTTTTTCTGTCGCACAGCGCAGTTGCGCTGCGCTGACACGTGTCGCGCAGCGCGCAGTTGCGCTGCGCTGACACGTGTCGCGCAGCGCGAAACTGCGCTGCGCGCGCTTTTTTTTTTTTAAGAGCTTTGCTCTGATTGGGGTAAACAGTGTCGTGCTTGGTGAGCGCAAGCGCACTAGCGCAGTTCGCTGCGCTGTTGCGCTGCTGACACGTGGCGCGCTCTGAGCAAGTTGCGCCAATCCCAGAGAGCAAAATTCTATCTTAAGGGCGCTGAGCGCAAGTGGTTCTATAGCCGACACGTGGCGCCCTCTTAAGAGCGCAACAGCGCAGTTTGGAAGTGCAAAGCACTAAGAATCTTTTAGATTCAAGAAGGGAAATGCAAAGCACTGTTTAATTTCTTAATCCAAATTAGATCAAAAAAAAATAAATTTTTCTTTATTCGAAGAACCAGAGGTTCTTAAAAGTGCAAAGCACTATTATTTTATTATTTTATTATTTTTATTGTTTTTTAAAGAACCGAAGGTTCACAAGAAGTGCAAAGCACTGTTTTTTTTTTATATAAAGATCATTGATCTTATTTTTAGATCAATGATCTATTAGAAGGCCTTTCTTCTACCTCATGAAGGTTCTTTACCTTTTTTTTCTTGAAATCTTCTCAGAGTTTTCTCTGTTTAGAGTTCTTGATTTTTCGAGAAAATTCTTGATGCCTCTGAATTGAGGCTTAGGGTCCTTTTATAGTGCCCATAAATTTGTTGAATTTGTTAACAGGATCTTTTCTGAATGATTTTGGGAATTTTCCCACCGCTGGATCTTTGATCCAAAGGCAGAAGAAAATCTTCTGGTTTTGGAAAGAACAGAAAAGATTTCATAAAATCTTAATTTAGTTTGGCGCAGATGCCCCAGCGCATGACACGCGTAGCGCAGCGCGGAGCGCAGCGCATCTGCGCTGACACGCGTCGCGCAGCGCGGAGCGCAGCGCATCTGCGCAGACACGCGTCGCGCAGCGCGGAGCGCAGCGCATCTGCGCTGATGCGTTGCGCAGCTGAAGCGTTGCTTCCTTCAATCAGAGCTTTGCTCTGATTGGGTGCGCTTTCTTGGGCGCTGCGCTGACGTATTAGCGCCATGCACGCGGCGCG
This sequence comes from Agapanthus africanus, assembly GCA_030015575.1. Lineage (NCBI taxonomy): Eukaryota > Viridiplantae > Streptophyta > Magnoliopsida > Asparagales > Amaryllidaceae > Agapanthus > Agapanthus africanus. The sequence continues at coordinate 5,720,945 of JASDDO010000022.1, forward strand.
TTGCGCCCGCGACTTGAAGTGTTGCTTCAAAATTTGAATTCAAACAGAGCTTTGCTCTGATTGGGCGAAACACGAGATATACTTGATATTGTACATACGGGATATGTGAGATCTACTTGATGTTGTACATTCGGGATATACGAGATATACATGATATTGTACATACGGGATATGTGAGATCTACTTGATGTTGTACATTAATGATATGTGAGACTTTGTAACACCCTAATTCATGTATACCAATTCCAGTGCACGTATTTCTTTATTTATGGTATTTTTCCTGATATATTGTGTTTTGGATGCAAATATTATATCTGACATGCGCATTTTACAATATAACATTTTAAGTCAAATAAAATATTTTAAAAATACATTGTGTGGCCTGCATGATACCTCTAACCCCACGGTAGTATCCGCGCATCTTGTTCTTGTCCCGTTCAGTGAAACGGACCTGTTTGGATGGCTACGCGCACGTACGTGCATCCAATCTTGGGGGTATGCATTTTCGTTACCCGGGCATTCATTCTGAAATTTGGACGTCGCATATATTTTTCATATTTTAAAACCGGATTTTTAGACCCGATCCGGACGTATTTTGGAGTAGGTTTGTATTAACCAGAAAACTCAAATTTTATTAATATTTTATTCAAATGTATTACATTTGCATGGGCACAAATGCACACACGTTCCTCCCTCCTTTCTCACTCACGTTATCTCTCTCTTCCTTCATTTGTTATATTTTCCCCCTACCTATTTAGATCTAACTTCTCTCTCTCTTTCTGCACACCCATAACACATGTTCCCTCACTGGCCCCCTCTTTATCTCATATAATCCTTATATTTTCACCCATACCCATGTTGGATCTGCACCCATTTAATTATACTATATTTATATTCTTCCTTTCCTTTATAAAACCCACGTACACCTCTCTCCTTCTCTTCCATCATCATCGTTTTCCTTTCCCGCCCTCGCCTCAAACTCGCGCTCGAACGCACGCCCACGCCGCTCGCTCGCCGCCGACCGCCTCTGCCTTCGCCGCCTCCACCTCGTTGGCCTCCCCTCGCCCATCTCCTCCTCTCACCTCCTCCTCCATCTCCCGACGCCTGCAGCCCCGAGCCCTCTTCCCTGCACACCCGAGTCTACACCCGAGCCTCCATCGCCCTTCGCCGGCGATCCCCTCGCCGTCGTCCCCATCTCCATCACCTCCTCCACTCTTTTACTAGCCTCCCCTGAAACCCCGACGACACCCACCAAGCTCTCCGCAACCCAACACAACCCATCGCCTGCACACCTTCCTCGCCGGCGACCCCTCGCCGTCGCCTCCTCGTCCTCACGGCCACCCTCTCCTTCCTCTCTCTCTCCTCTTTCTCGACTGCAACCAACCCGACCTCGCTGCAACCCACAAACTCGACCGCCTGCACCCTCTAGCCAACGCCGGAAAACCCCCCCACCGCCGGCAACCACGTCGTTGTCACCTCTTCTTTACTCCGTCAGCCTCACCAACACCTCTCTCATCTCTTCCCCCGCAACCACATGACCCACCTACTGAATCCTTAGAACCCGGGAAACCCTCACTGCATACCCACTGTCCGCCGGCAACCCCAACGCCGGTGACCCACTACCTCGTCTTCGCTCCTCGCTGTTTTCTCTGAAACCCCAGAACCCAAACCCAGAGCCACACTGAAACCCCAGCCCTTCCTTTATCTTCTTCTTTTAATCTCTGGCTTTCTGGGATTCGCGTTTTCCGGTGATCGCCGGAGCCGTACCCATCACCGACGATCTGGGAGACCCAGTGGACATCACCAGGCAGTGTGGTCGTGTTCTTGCTTTGTCTGGTTCCGTTCTATACGCGAGCGTGTATCGAGACCTTTGCCGACGACGCACGCGGCGTACGCAACCCGTGTTGAGATCCGTTTAGGCAAGTTTACCTTGCTACATGCTATGATATATATTTTACATCCATATTAATAATAATATTACATGTTCATTACATTATGCATCCATATTGCAGTTTACCGCTTTACAACACTCGGTCATATCCGTACTGTATATTACATATTTAATTACATGCCTGAACCTGATTGCTTCATGTTACTGCTATATTAATATACCCTACTTGATAGTGTACATCATATGACTCTTTGACTCATGTTAGGATATCACTGCTTATTACTCGTGCATCCGTACTTTTACTGTGATTCGACACTTACTACAGATTTACTATGAGCATCCTTGTGATACCTGTGCACTACCTGACATAACCCGATTTACCACTGCTTGATACCTGATCCGGTTAATAATACCGACAACCCTGACTTGTCCTGACGGACGTATTCTGTTGTCTATATAGACAAACCTGTACTTGCTTAATCCTGCGTTGTCATTAGCTCCAGATTATCAATACCTGACTTGAACACATAACCTTGGGGTATGGGGAAATCAAAAGTGTAACCAAAGTGTAGTTTAAAAGGGTATTACTTGATCCGTGGTCCCGGGGGATAACGGGACAGAATCATTCGTGATTCTTACTTGATCCGTGGTCCCGGGGGATAACGGGACAGAGTCATTCATGACTCCCACTACCTGATCCGTGGTCCCGAGGGATAACGGGACATATTCTTTTAGGTTACATGGAGGAGTACACTAATTGATTTCAATAACTTTAGAGTAGATAACCCTATAGCACAGTTTAGACTATTCACCGCACTCCACCTATTTATATCTTGTTCACTGATCTATATTCATGTTACTGTTTACTTGTTATCGACGACTTGTTACTGTTCATACTTCATGCCTGCATATTTCATTTGCTTAAAATTATTGATATTATGACGCACTGACGTCTGGGTTTTGCATGGCCCAGATCTCTTATCTTTATCGCAGGCTGATCAGGAATACTTCAGCCGACAGGCCGAACAGTGAGGATCTTGTTAGTTTAGTTTAGTTTTATTTCCGCACTTTCTTTCCCTGATGTGAGTCCGTGTTTGGGACGTGCATTCCAGTCTATTATTGTACTTGGATATTTTGCTTCCGCGTTTAATTCATGACTCTTTCTTTCTGGCTTATGGACATGTATTAGATAGTTTATTACTGTTCTTGATATCTCTAGACAGCCGTAATGTGACTGTGGAGGGATACTTCCTAGCCACAGGTAGCATGGTTGGCTCTGTCACGTGCCGATCTTAGCGCACTCTGGGAAGTGGGGCGTGACAGGGTTTCTTTGGTATCAGAGCCATAGGTTTTAGGTTTATCGGGTTTGATTCTTTTGTAGTTGGGTATTCGACCCAATACACGAATCAGAGAACCCGTAATTAGAAACATGTCCTGCCACATTTATATTCTTGAATCTATAACTATCATATTTCTTGAATCCTGTTTACCTTGCTAATCCCCTTCCATATTGTGGCATCAGAACCATGGCTGATGAAGATTTACGAACGTACCACAGGCGTGTTGATAATGCCGCACTGCTTGGGGTGATTCGTGGAATGCTCGAGAACCAGAAGCGGCAAACCGAGCTGAATCAGCGGCAAGCCGAAGCTTTCCAGGAGGGTCTGCGGACAGTCCAGCAGTCCGTAGACGCAGTTGCAGCCAAACCAGCACAGCGTGTAGGTACCGTGGCAGATTTTAGGAGACTTGGTCCGTCTACCTTCACTGGTCTGGAGGATCCGTTGCCAGCGGAGCAGTGGCTGGTGGATACGGAGAATTTGCTCGTTGCGGCGCAGATTCCAGAGGACAAGAGAGTGGATGTCGTACGTATCCAATTGGTAGACTATGCCCGTGAATGGTGGCTTGTGGAAGAGACCCGCTGGCCCAAGCCGATCAGTTGGGCAAATTTTTCGAAGAGTTTCTTGGAGAAGTTCTTCCCGCAAACTGCACGGGAGGAAATGGAAGAAAAGTTTATCAGTTTGAAGCAGGACGGCGTACCCGTGGATGTACATGCGGCTGAGTGGACACGGCTCAGTAGATTCGCTGGACCTTTAGTTGCCAATGATGCTGATAGGGCACGAAGGTTCATGCGTAGTTTGGATGTGGAAATTCAGAGGCACATCATATCTCTGGGATTGACCACTTTCTCTCAAGTTCTTAAAGCAGCCCGAGAGCAGCAGAGCTTGTCAATGAAGACTAAAGGTACGCAGCAGCAGGCAGTTGTGGTGCGGAAACCGGTATTTACGCCAAACCGAGCGCCTATACACAGAGGTATACCAGTAAACCGACGTGGAGTAGTACCGATGAAGAAGCCCATCGTACACGAGCAGAAGGGAAGGACGTTTTGTGAGTTCTGTCATCTCCCTGGGCACCTGCAGAAGGATTGTCGAAGGAAGCTTGGACTCTGTTTAGTTTGCGGGTCAGGTAATCATACTCTCAATGCTTGCCCGTCGAAGCTTCGGTCGAGAGAAGATGCCCAGAGGCCACCGCAGAAGCCGATTCAGGGGCAGAAACAGATAACTCAGGGACCCAATCAAGCTCGAGCCTTCACCCTGACGGCTGATGAGGCCAAGGCTTCAGAAGAAGTCGTTTCAGGTATCATACTTGTCCACGACTTTCCCGCATTAGTATTATTCGATTCTGGTGCATCCCATTGTTTTATGTCGTCCAAGTTTATTGCCGCACACTCGATTTCTTGCACGACCCTACCTTGTTGTTGGGACATACACACTGGGAACGGGAAAATCATATCTAGTAGTGAGTGCAAGAATTGTTCAGTTATTATCTGTGGACGAGAGTTATTCACCGATTTCTTAGTGATCGATACTGGCAGCTACGATGTTGTCTTGGGAATGGACTTTCTCGGCTCTTTCCACGCTCACATTGATTGTAGAGCAAAGAAAGTGATTTTCCAGATTCCCGGACATCCGGAGTTTGTTTTTGCCGGAGGTAGCAGTTCTGTCGGGCTAGTCGAGTTTAGGGCTCGGCCGACAAGCGTCGTTCTTTCGTCGATGGAAGTCGATAAGGAGGAAGCGCCAGCTGTAGTCCGAGAGTTCATGGACGTGTTTGAGGACATCTCAGGCTTACCGCCAAAACGAGATGTGGAGTTCGCGATCGATCTTGTTCCTGGTGCAGCGCCAATCTCAAAAGCGTACTATCCGATGGCACCAGTGGAGTTGGAAGAAGTAAAGAAGCAGGTTGCCGAATTTCTAGAGAAGGGTTGGATTCGCAGCAGCAATTCACCCTGGGGAGCTCCAGTTCTTCTAGTCAAGAAGAAAGATGGCACAAGGAGAATGTGCATCGATTATCGAGAATTAAACCGGGTGACTATTAAGAACAAGTACCCGATCCCTCGCATCGGTGAATTATTCGAGCAACTCAGTGGCGCGAGGGTATTCTCGAAGCTGGATTTGCGATCTGGATATCATCAAGTTCGAGTTAAATCAGAAGATATTTGCAAGACTGCGTTCCGAACTCGTTATGGGCATTACGAGTATTTAGTGATGCCATTCGGAGTCACGAACGCACCGGCGATATTTATGGACTTGATGAACCGAATTTTTTCACCATTCTTAGACCATTTTATAGTGGTGTTTATCGATGATATTCTGGTTTATTCAAGAAACTTGGAAGAGCACGCAGAACACTTAAAGATCGCACTGCAAACGTTGAGGCAAGAAAGATTGTATGCGAAGATGAGCAAATGCGAATTTTGGCTCGAAGAAGTGAAGTTTTTGGGGCACGTCGTATCCGGAGCTGGAATCGCTGTTGATCCTGAAAAGATTGCAGCAGTTCAAAATTGGCCGATTCCGAAGAACGTAACAGAGATTAGAAGTTTTCTTGGACTTGCCGGGTATTACAGAAGGTTCGTGGAGAATTTTGCTCGTTTAGCTGAGCCTTTGACCAAGCTTACACGAAAAGAGACACCGTTCGTATGGACGGATAGATGTGCGTCAGCTTTTGAGGCGTTGAAGCAAAGGTTGATAACCGCACCTATTTTGACCGTACCCGACGGTTCCGGAGGATTGGTGATTCACAGCGACGCGTCTGGGAAAGGTTTGGGATGTGTTTTGATGCAGCACGGGAAGGTTATAGCCTACGCATCGAGACAGTTGAAGACTCATGAGAATAATTACCCAACTCACGATTTGGAGCTGGCAGCAGTGATTTTCGCCTTAAAAATTTGGAGACACTACTTATTGGGCGAAAAGGTCGAAGTATTCACCGATCACAAAAGCCTAAAGTATGTGTTCACGCAGAAAGAGCTCAACATGAGGCAGCGTAGATGGTTAGAACTGATGGCTGACTATGATCTCGATCTCAAGTACCATCCGGGGAAAGTAAATGTAGTTCCGGATGCGCTTAGTCGGTTGCCAGCAATACGAATGTTGACAGCACAGAAAGAACTTATCAAAGACTTTCGAAGATTCGAGCTGGAGATTGTGCTACCGCATTCTTCGGGACAGTTGATGCAGCTGCAAGTACAGTCGTCGTTGATCGAGAATATTAAAGCAGCGCAATTACAGGACCCTAGATTGCAAAAGTTTCGAGAACAGGTTGAAGCTGGACTTCGAACGGACTTGTTGATTCATGAAGATGGTTCGTTGCGATATGGTAGCCGTTTGTGTGTGCCGAAAGGAGACATTCGCGAAGAAGTTATGAAGGAGGCACACAGTTCCGCATATTCCGTACATCCAGGAGGCACGAAGATGTACCGTGATCTACGACAAAATTTCTGGTGGGAAGGCATGAAAAGGGAGATCGCCCGCTTTGTAGCAAAGTGCTTGGTGTGTCAGCAAGTTAAGGCTGAACATCAAAGGGTAGCTGGTTTATTGCAACCACTTCCGATTCCTTAATGGAAGTGGGAACATATAACCATGGATTTCGTGACAGCTTTACCGCGGAGTCCTAAGGGAAATAATGTTGTTTGGGTGATCGTTGATCGATTGACCAAGGCAGCCCATTTCATACCGTTTCGTATTGGTCAGTCGACGGAAGCGTTAGCAGAACGATACATACAGGAGATTGTGAGATTGCATGGAGTGCCTGTGAGCATCGTTTCCGATCGTGATACCCGATTCTTATCACACTTCTGGAGGAGTTTACACGAAAGCTTGGGGACGCGATTGAAGTTTAGCACTGCTTATCATCCCCAGACAGATGGCCAGTCGGAGAGAACAATCCAAACTCTTGAAGACATGTTGAGAGCTTGCATGCTAGATTTTAAGGGTTCATGGGAGGATCATCTACACTTGGTGGAGTTTTCGTATAATAACAGCTTTCAGGCGACTATTCAGATGGCTCCATTCGAAGCGCTATATGGCCGCAAGTGTCGCTCACCTGTCTGTTGGGACGATGTTGGAGAACGAAGATTGTTGGGACCGGATCTTATCGTGCAAACAGTAGAGAAGGTTAATATTATCCGGAATCACATGAAGGCAGCACAAGATCGGCAGAAAAGTTGGGCCGATACAGCAAGAAGACCTTTAGAGTTCGCAGTTGGTGATTTGGTATTCTTAAAGATATCACCGACCAGAGGAGTAATTCGTTTTGGGAGTCGAGGCAAGCTTAGTCCTCGATTCGTGGGGCCTTTCGATATCATTGAGCGCGTTGGAGAAGTAGCGTACCGATTGGCTTTACCACCATCTTTGGCGAGTGTTCATAATGTGTTTCATGTATCTCAACTCCGTAAGTATGTTCGAGATGAAACACACGTTCTAGATCATTCGGAGTTGACAGTAAGGGAGGACTTAACCTATGAAGAACAGCCAATGTCGATTGTTGATCGAAGAGAAAAGGCTCTTAAGAAAAGGGTTATCCCTCTCGTACTTGTTTCATGGGGGAATCGCTCGCACAGAGATTTGACTTGGGAACGAGAAGACGAGATACGACAGAAGTTTCCACACTTATTCTTATAGGTTCTTGATTGTTTATCTTTCCTTGTCTTGGGAATTTCGAGGACGAAATTCTTTTGTAGTTGGGTATAATGTAACACCCTAATTCATGTATACCAATTCCAGTGCACGTATTTCTTTATTTATGGTATTTTTCCTGATATATTGTGTTTTGGATGCAAATATTATATCTGACATGCGCATTTCACAATATAACATTTTAAGTCAAATAAAATATTTTAAAAATACATTGTGTGGCCTGCATGATACCTCTAACCCCGCGGTAGTATCCGCGCATCTTGTTCTTGTCCCGTTCAGTGAAACGGACCTGTTTGGATGGCTACGCGCACGTACGTGCATCCAATCTTGGGGGTATGCATTTTCGTTACCCGGGCATTCATTCTGAAATTTGGACGTCGCATATATTTTTCATATTTTAAAACCGGATTTTTAGACCCGACCCGGACGTATTTTGGAGTAGGTTTGTATTAACCAGAAAACTCAAATTTTATTAATATTTTATTCAAATGTATTACATTTGCATGGGCACACATGCACACACGTTCCTCCCTCCTTTCTCACTCACGTTATCTCTCTCTTCCTTCATTTGTTATATTTTCCCCCTACCTATTTAGATCTAACTTCTCTCTCTCTTTCTGCACACCCATAACACATGTTCCCTCACTGGCCCCCTCTCTATCTCATATAATCCTTATATTTTCACCCATACCCATGTTGGATCTGCACCCATTTAATTATACTATATTTATATTCTTCCTTTCCTTTATAAAACCCACGTACACCTCTCTCCTTCTCTTCCATCATCATCGTTTTCCTTTCCCGCCCTCGCCTCAAACTCGCGCTCGAACGCACGCCCACGCCGCTCGCTCGCCGCCGACCGCCTCTGCCTTCGCCGCCTCCACCTCGTTGGCCTCCCCTCGCCCATCTCCTCCTCTCACCTCCTCCTCCATCTCCCGACGCCTGCAGCCCCGAGCCCTCTTCCCTGCACACCCGAGTCTACACCCGAGCCTCCATCGCCCTTCGCCGGCGATCCCCTCGCCGTCGTCCCCATCTCCATCACCTCCTCCACTCTTTTACTAGCCTCCCCTGAAACCCCGACGACACCCACCAAGCTCTCCGCAACCCAACACAACCCATCGCCTGCACACCTTCCTCGCCGGCGACCCCTCGCCGTCGCCTCCTCGTCCTCACGGCCACCCTCTCCTTCCTCTCTCTCTCCTCTTTCTCGACTGCAACCAACCCGACCTCGCTGCAACCCACAAACTCGACCGCCTGCACCCTCTAGCCAACGCCGGAAAACCCCCCCACCGCCGGCAACCACGTCGTTGTCACCTCTTCTTTACTCCGTCAGCCTCACCAACACCTCTCTCATCTCTTCCCCCGCAACCACATGACCCACCTACTGAATCCTTAGAACCCGGGAAACCCTCACTGCATACCCACTGTCCGCCGGCAACCCCAACGCCGGTGACCCACTACCTCGTCTTCGCTCCTCGCTGTTTTCTCTGAAACCCCAGAACCCAAACCCAGAGCCACACTGAAACCCCAGCCCTTCCTTTATCTTCTTCTTTTAATCTCTGGCTTTCTGGGATTCGCGTTTTCCGGTGATCGCCGGAGCCGTACCCATCACCGACGATCTGGGAGACCCAGTGGACATCACCAGGCAGTGTGGTCGTGTTCTTGCTTTGTCTGGTTCCGTTCTATACGCGAGCGTGTATCGAGATCTTTGCCGACGACGCACGCGGCGTACGCAACCCGTGTTGAGATCCGTTTAGGCAAGTTTACCTTGCTACATGCTATGATATATATTTTACATCCATATTAATAATAATATTACATGTTCATTACATTATGCATCCATATTGCAGTTTACCGCTTTACAACACTCGGTCATATCCGTACTGTATATTACATATTTAATTACATGCCTGAACCTGATTGCTTCATGTTACTGCTATATTAATATACCCTACTTGATAGTGTACATCATATGACTCTTTGACTCATGTTAGGATATCACTGCTTATTACTCGTGCATCCGTACTTTTACTGTGATTCGACACTTACTACAGATTTACTATGAGCATCCTTGTGATATCTGTGCACTACCTGACATAACCCGATTTACCACTGCTTGATACCTGATCCGGTTAATAATACCGACAACCCTGACTTGTCCTGACGGACGTATTCTGTTGTCTATATAGACAAACCTGTACTTGCTTAATCCTGCGTTGTCATTAGCTCCAGATTATCAATACCTGACTTGAACACATAACCTTGGGGTATGGGGAAATCAAAAGTGTAACCAAAGTGTAGTTTAAAAGGGTATTACTTGATCCGTGGTCCCGGGGGATAACGGGACAGAATCATTCGTGATTCTTACTTGATCCGTGGTCCCGGGGGATAACGGGACAGAGTCATTCATGACTCCCACTACCTGATCCGTGGTCCCGGGGGATAACGGGACATATTCTTTTAGGTTACATGGAGGAGTACACTAATTGATTTCAATAACTTTAGAGTAGATAACCCTATAGCACAGTTTAGACTATTCACCGCACTCCACCTATTTATATCTTGTTCACTGATCTATATTCATGTTACTGTTTACTTGTTATCGACGACTTGTTACTGTTCATACTTCATGCCTGCATATTTCATTTGCTTAAAATTATTGATATTATGACGCACTGACGTCTGGGTTTTGCATGGCCCAGATCTCTTATCTTTATCGCAGGCTGATCAGGAATACTTCAGCCGACAGGCCGAACAGTGAGGATCTTGTTAGTTTAGTTTAGTTTTATTTCCGCACTTTCTTTCCCTGATGTGAGTCCGTGTTTGGGACGTGCATTCCAGTCTATTATTGTACTTGGATATTTTGCTTCCGCGTTTAATTCATGACTTTTTCTTTCTGGCTTATGGACATGTATTAGATAGTTTATTACTGTTCTTGATATCTCTAGACAGCCGTAATGTGACTGTGGAGGGATACTTCCTAGCCACAGGTAGCATGGTTGGCTCTGTCACGTGCCGATCTTAGCGCACTCTGGGAAGTGGGGCGTGACAGACTTACTTGATATGATAGCCAAATTGGGGGCTGATTTGAGGAAATTGGGATTTGGATTGTCTTGATGGATTTTGATCCTACCACGATATCAGGATTCCGTGGAAATGACATGTTTCATTCCATACTCTACATTTACTGTTTATGCACTGCTTCATGCATTAGTATACCTGTTAGAGTACCTTCCATGACTGTTGCATTTACATACCTTTATTCATATCATTTCTTCATGTATTAGTAGTACTGATATAGTACCTTACATGATTGTACATACAGATTGTCATATTATTATTGCTTCATGTATAAATTGTACCTGCTAGTGTACTTTTTCATGATTATTGCATTACATATGACCATTCATTGCTTAAATGCTTATGCTAGATTCGCGCTGTACGTGCACACTCGCGATTATCTGCATATGTTATTTACTATTCACGAGTTGGCAACTCACCCCGTTGTGCCACAGTGTTTGCAGGTGTTCCTCGGGATAGTCAGAGGCAGGCTATTATCACACATCTTATCATCTTTTGCTACGGATACCGCATCAGCTCACAGTGTGCAGTTTGCTTAGGTGGGTTTTATGGTTATTCGTTGTATTGTATATTCGTTGTATCCATGTACTCTCCATCTACTATTTTCATATTGACTTAGAGACTTGGTGAGGACGATGTTGTATATTATGTTGTGACTTGTTGTCTTTTATACTGTTTCCTTTTCATCGTCTTCTATTTCTTCGCTACGGCGTCGTATATTTGTTGTGGTGGTTATTTTCCGCCTTTGAGCGTGGATTTGCTCCCATTGGGGATGCTTTACTTTATATTTATGTTGTACCCATTTTTGGGGTTGGTTTTTATAAAGGATGTTCTGCCGAAATTTTCAAGAAAGAAAATTGGACTTAAAGAATTTATACTTGAGATTTTTTTTAAAGGTTTAAACAATATTTCTTATCTTTTCTTGTCTTTTAATGGTTTAGATTTCTGGGTTTTGGCTTTCTTTTACTGCGTTACGCCTGTAGACGTTGCGTAGTATTAGGGCCGTCACGTGCCAATTTCGGGTCGTGACATGTATGTTGGCTTCTTTCAAGCCTAGTGTTTCTGAAGATGGCCGGGCGTCCGTGTGTGCTTATCAAGGAGATCATTTCTCGTGACGCTGTGTATCTTTATAGCCTCGATCGCTCCGAACAGATGTACGAGGCGGTGATAGACCGCGTGGAGGGCCACTTTGGACGCCTTCTTTCCCGGCGATCTATTCTCCTCCAACTGCTTGTTTACGCGATCTGGAGGATGTCCTCGGGTCTGCACAATGCCCTGTCTCCACGGCCGAGGGATGAGGCGATCGAAAAGTTGCACTCGCTTTACCACCTCGGCCTGATCTCGTAGAGCAGGCAGGAGCAGTCGGTGGGTCTTTTTCTGGAGTGTTTCCAAAAAAGGCAGATCGTTGCTTCTTGCCTGTCGGATCAGGCCCCCGACGCTTCCGTGGCATCTAGGGTCCACGAGCACCGTCAGAGGGAGCGGGCAGAGAAAGGTCAGGCTCGGCTGCAGGAGATCTGCTCGGAATACCATCAACGGTGTTTTCTTGATCCTTGCCTCGCTCTATTGTAATTATTGTAACGCTGGGGAGCTTATAATACCATTTAATTAATAAAGTTTGTTTTTGGCGGTAGGGTACTGTCTCCTTCAGATCTTCTTCAGATGCTGTCCTTCAGCGATCCTGCGATGGCTATGATTTGGTTTTGGAGTTGTTGAGTGTAGACCTCAATGGGTTGGTGTTGGACGCCGAGCTTCCTACAAAAAATTCTCGGGATGGATGACCACCGTAGGACCCTCCGACGATCAAGTTAAAGCCAAGGAATAGGAGCAGAGTAGCGGCGTATTGAGATAATTCTAGTTACTCGAGTCGTCTGAGAGAGGGGTTTATGTAGGGGTCGTGTGGAGCGAGCGGGCGCGAGATCACCACCGTCAGTTACGCCCCAGCGTTATCCTCGCATTGAATGGCGGGATGCGTCCATTAATGGAGGGATGCGCTAGCGTGGGACGCGGATTGTGGGGAGGCGGATGTCTCGTCCTGGCGATATACGTGGAGCCGTTGCGGGGCGCATGGGATCTGCGCTCCCGGTAGGTCGGAGGAGGCCGAGAAAGCTCGGCACGTCGGATGCTCGGAGACGAGCCTGGAGGCCGAGGAAGCTCGGCATGTCGGATGCTCGGAGACGAGCAAGAAGGCTGAGATAGCTCGGAGGCGAGCTGTTGGTAGATTCCCAAGTGAAGGCGAAATGTATTCAGGGAGGTCTTCTGGAAGGTCGGACACGTTTCTCGAGACGAAGCCCCGAGAAATTCTCATAATGCAACTCATTTATTCCACCTCCGTATCTTTCGGGACACGTCATCCGCCACGTGTCGTAATACGAAGAGACACCACTTGTGAGCATCATCAATAGTGTTTAGGATTTAACTTGTTTGTAGATGGAAGGTTAAAGGTTTCAAGCTATTGCATGCCTCCTCCAAATGGAGCACCACCTCAATCGAATGACATCTGGCATCTTATAAAATCATGATTGATAGACACAAAAATAAATTTCTTATTATCTAACATGTTTGCCGATGCAGTCTAAACATTCTGCTGGATTTCCATACCTTCTACCATTCGCCAGCTTGTTGGTCTACCATGTGGATCATACAACGTTAGAATTTTTTTTATGGAATAGAATGATATCAGGCGGTCATATGTATCCAAATTCATCCACCAATTCGGTAGTCTATGCGGAATCAATTGAGATGATAGGTTATTTACACAGAGAGATGGAAAAAATAGCGGATCAATATATTCTCTGAGAAAAAAATTTGATCATAATTTAGTTGGCATTCAGAAAAATTATCTAATGAATTATAAGTTTAATAGATCTTGTTTAGCAGAAAAGACGGATATTCCTTGATCAAGCATCTAATGAATTATTAGTTTAAGAAATCATGGAGCTAAAATAACTCATTCAGAATATATTTTAAAAGATTACGCGGTGTGATTGGGTCGAACAAGCTCTTATGAAATAAATACTCAGCCTCTTATGAATTATCAGGTACTGTTTTATTTAATATTTATACAATTACTCTTTTACCCACAAAAACAACCTCTGCACGTTGGGTTCAGCAATAATGGCATCCTTCGACATGGCAGTTACTCATCTTATTTGACCCGAAGCAGTGTTTTTTTTTGAAATAGGATGTTTTGAATTTAAAATTATAAAAATATAATAATTTGATTTTTATTTGTGAAAATAAGACGGTTTGGTGAACCCCACCCCCTTCCCAGTTTAGAGGACGGGTTGAACCCGCCCTCTACCTATTATAGGGGAGGGCGGGTTCCTAGAACCCGCCCTCCCCTCAATTTTGAAGAGGGCTCCTTTATAAAGGAGAGGACGGGTTAACCCGCCCTCAATAAAAAAAAAAATTATGGGGAGGCGGTGGGGTCCACCAAACCATCCTATTATCATAAACATAAAACAAACTGTCCTAATTTTATAATTTTAAATTAAAACGATCCTATTTCAAAAGAAAAAACCAAAGCAGTAAGTCGTAAACATGCAGTATGGCACGCGACATTTCTTTACCATTTAACATGCCACGTGTCTCTGCTCCTCGCCCTTTTGTTTTCCTCATCATAGAGAGAGGCCATGGAGGCGATCCAAAACCCTTGCAAAAAGATCCCAAATCAAAGGTTTTTTTTTTGAAATAGGATGGTTTGAATTTAAAATTATAAAAATATGGTAGTTTGATTTTAATTTGTGATAATATGGCGGTTTGGTGGACCCCATCCCCTCCCAGTTTAGAGGACGGGTTTCTAGAACCCGCCCTCTACCTATTAACCTGCCCTCCCCTCAATTTTTAAGAGAACCCGTTCTCTATCATAAAAAATAAATTAAATTTTGGGCCCACTAAACACCCTATTATTATAAATATAAAACAAACTAAACTATTTTTATAATTTTAAAATCAAACTACCATATTTAAAAAAAAAACCAAATCAAAACGATGGAGCGACGTGGGAATCTCTGCCCAAGGATCTGCTCCTCAGGATCTTCTCCAAGCTGAGCATCGACGAGCTTGCGGTGGGCACGCCGTCGGTCAGTGGCGCGCGGCCCCGCTTGATGCTAGCCTTTATAGGGTCCTCGATCTCGAAATTGGTGGGTGATCTGCAGCAAGATCAGCAAAAGGATCGATGTTGGGGAGTTTGTGAGGATCGTGTTGCCGCGCGGCGAAGGGGAGGTCGAGCGCGTGATGTTTCCGGCTGATTTGGGAAGTGGAGATCTCGTCTTTGTGGCCGACAGGTTGTTTTTGATCTAAAAACCTAAAATTTTGAAACTTTGTTTGAGATTGAAGTTTTGGTTTATGTTTTTTGACTGAATTTGGACTTGCGAAGGATCAAGTTATGATTTTTATGTTTTTTGAAGCTACCGGTCACTTGAGGAAATGCACATTTTGAATACTTCCTCTTATACAATACTAAAAATTGTTGCTTAATGTCTAATCTTGATTCAAAGTTAGTCTTGATTAAGCTTAAAAGAAAAGCATTTGGCAATGTTAATGGAAAAAGATGAAATTTTTGAGGGAAAAGTAAAGGGTTTGGTGAAAAACGTGAGAAATAAATAGATGATTTACCGTATAAGAAATTGAGGGAAAGTTGCTTATGTTGGAAGAAAATACAATCATCCTTTTTATTTTTCATGATTTTTGAGGCAGATGTATTCAAAATTAATGTTTGTGGACATATTCGTCTACAAGAATGTAATCAGAAAAGGGAAATATAGAGGATTGTGCTCAATAGTTTATAGAGTATACAATGTAGAAGTTTTCTCCTGGAAGATTTTGAGATTAATGAAAAACCATTTGAGGAAATCAATTACTTGGATTGTTGGAGTTCAACCTTTCCGTGAATTTCTGGGTTTTCATTTTGAAGCCAACTTTGTTGGTGATGCACTCATGCTTGTTGATAGTTTATATTAGGGTTTACATATGTCTAAATGCTCTCGCTTGTCTATTAATTGCTTACATCTAGGGGTGTAAACCGATCTGATACAGATCAGATATAGGGTTTACCCTATACAAGTACAATAGTTATTGGAAATAAAAAGTACTACCCGTATTTGATCAGAGTCGGATATGGACATGAAATGGATATTGAAAAAATATACCTAATAAAACCAAAAGTTGCTATTTTTGCTGGCAGACATGGACACAGAACGAAACGAATATAGGTGTAACCATATCCATATCGGTTGGCTATTATTGAATGCGGACATTGATACTGCCAATCTACGGAAATTTCTATCCATATTTGATAAAACTTAGATAGTAATACGGAGTTAGCGCAGATTTTCCATAGCCCTTTACATCCCTACTTGCATCCCATTCATCTTAGGGTTCATTTACTAAATTTTAGATATTGGTCTAAATTGGTTTTTCTTCATGATTAAATGATTGCATTATACATTTGCATTCAAATGCCCCCTTCTGTCACCTATCCATAATTCCAAATACTATTTTGTCTAGTAAAAATAAAAAGCACTCCGTTGTCTAGTTAAAAAAGGTACTCTTTTGCGAGAGATCAATGAGGTCTTTTATAATTTGAATCGCCTACACATTGGTAATTGTGAAGAATGGTATATTAAAAACCCTATAAAAAAGATTTCGCTTTGAGATCATGGGACCAATACAATAGGTACTGGGAATCCATGATATATCCATGAAAAGTTTAGACACGGGGAACATATAAACAACAACAAAGCAGGAAAGTATCTTCAACTATTATAATTGCCTACCTGTTAGAGACTTAAAAGACATTTGTACAAGGAGTGGAGAATTCCGTCAATTGTTTCCTCTTCGTTTCTTAATCTTTTTTAGACCTTGAATCAATATAACTTGGAACGTGGAACGTTTTGATATGCGGATTGAAAAACAGAAACACAGGACCCTTGTCATGAAACATGGTAAGATGGGGGTAGTCTTTTTCGATACTTATAAGGAGTGCATAACGTAGCTCTAGACATCGAGTATTTTTGGACCATTGTATATGCGTGTGTATATGCATGCATTGATTATTTTTAGTATAATTTAACACAAACCTGATTTTATACCCATTTAACTTAAGTTTTTTAATCTGTTAGTTCGGAGTGTTTCTTCCGATCCGATATGGTAGTGTTCCCAGATTGGAAACGTTCATTCAAAATCACATAGCGTTGATGGTTTAGCGAATTATAGTTACACATGTTTTTGTAATTTGTTAGATCAGAGTGTTTCTTCCGATCCGATAAGGTAGTGTTTCCCGATTGGAAACGTTCATTCAAAATCACATAGCGCTGATGGTTTAGCGACTTATAGTTACACAGGTTTGAGTACAAGAGTGGAGGCAAGTTTTGAGAAATCCACTAATTTTGGCCACGGATTGACCGTTTGGTATGAGGATATGATCATATGAACTATCCAATCTGTTGGATATAGATGCTCTCAAGTCAATTATTGTAATTGAATGACCTATACGAGAGAACAATCTTACTCGAGATGATAATATGCTATCTGGTTTGTCTTTATTTTTCATGTGATGCGTTTATTCATTATCACGTGTCGTTTTGACATGAGCTAAAGTCCTAGGATTTTGCTTGACTATCAGGACGATGATGGAGATCATACTAGTGGGGCCTGAGTAGTCGATAAGCACATCCTTAAATGTGTCTAGTCGTAGGAGTATCGAAACTGGACATCGGTACTACAGTTTAGACCAGTGTGTACGTTTTCTGACCCGGTTGAAGGGCGAGTCGAAGGGCGATAGCTGAGTCTGCAGCTATTGGTGTTTTACATCAAGGATTGTATACATGTGCGCATTAGAAGAGTTACACTGGACGGAATCATCGAGAACTTCTAGTTGATGATATACCAATGTCAGATAGCAGTTTTCTGGTGACATGAATACATGGTAGCCCTAGGACCTAAGATCACCATCGTGTCTCATGTGTGTTCTCACTATGCTTAGACTTCTACCTTACCATGGCTCAAAGGAGTCGTGCAAACAAGTTGGTTTTTATTTGGTATAGTTCCGAAACACGTGGAGGCAATGAAAGATCGGTACTACATGTTTTTGTTGGGTTTTGTTGCATGTTATAGTTCATGATCCTATGTTTGCTTGAAGTTGCTCTCTAGATTTTTAAAATCATCGCTTCCGCCATGTTATAAACTATTGTAGAGAGTATAGCAAACTTACAGTGGTATCAGAGTTGGTCCAATGACTACGTGTTTTCGTGGCGAGATGAATCCCTAAATCTATTTTTCGATGCACATTAAAAATTGTTTTTGTGTGCTTCAAAAACCTTTTCTTTTTAGTGTTTTTTGTCGCGCTCGGGTTAATTGAAGGGTTCAATATGAAGTTAGAGGTATTACGGAAAGTAGGGAGGGGCTATCCCCACCCGGGAGCACCAATTAGTGCTCTCAGGAGAGGGTGAACACCCGAGAGCACCATTATGGTGCTCTCAGGTCAGCCATGACCCGAGCCTGCTTTTTGGTGGGTTTGGGCCATGGTACCCTCGAGCCTTCGAAATGCCGATCTAATTTTTCCCCGGGGCTTTACAAAAAATTTGGGCGCGTTTCGGGTTCGTTTCGACTCGTTTCGGGGCTAAAAAGTGATGATTATTGTGTTGAGGTGAATAATGTTTTTCAAGTATTGAAAATTACCGTTTCGGCTTTGAAGTTTTTGGGGTTCATTGGCCATTTGCGACGAGTTTAATAGATTAAAATGTTTATTAGATATAACTCGTCGGCGTAACGCGGTGTTTAACGTCGTCGATTTGATGCGCTCAATTCGACGGGGTTGTACGTATATATTGTGTTATATTGTGATGCTTGTTTTAAATGTGTTGGATTGCCGCGAAATGAAAAAACCCGTGCGGAATTGTGATAAGTATTATTTCCATTCATACTTGTAGCCATCTTGCATATTCCTTAGTTCGGGACGATCTCTAATTTGTGGTCGTCGTTTCTGCTTAATGTATATTCTTTGTTTCGGGATTTAGCGGTTCACATGTGGTCGTAGTCGTTGTTTTATGTATTATTATTTGTCGGGACATGATCATGTTGTGATCGTTGTCGCCATTGTATAATACAGGTATAGGATTACCCCACGGAGAAGCGCACGAGCAATCGAATTCTAAATTGCAGCGGGTGGCCATTTCAAGGAGTTGAGATCGGGTCGCTCGAGTCTAGGATTAGCTGGTTGCTTGCCGCGCTTGTAGTGGTATAGGATAGACCCGCGGAGAAGTGCTCAAGTTACCGAATTCGAGAAAGTGTCAGGTGTCCCCTTCATGATGATGGATTGTCTCGTTTCTTGGGTTACCTGGTAGCTTGCCGCACTCGTAAGGGTTTGCTTTTGGCTGCGTATCACGCGACCATGGATTGTCACGTTTCGTTTGATGGCTCGAACGAAACGCGGGATTTCTAGGTAATCTGACCATTCCATCTCAATATTTTCATTACTTGTGATGTGATTATCTGACTGTGATGATATTTATCGCTTGCATGTAATGTTGATTATCTGCCTGCGATGATATATATGATATATAAATAAATGCTATATACGTTTTGCACCTGCGTTATTCCCGTCCCGTCCTGCTGTAAGTTAAGTAACCTTACGGTGAAGACCCGGGTCCCCATGACGAATGCGGACGGCGTATATGTGCATTTTATTTTATTTTCATACTTTTCTGTGATTGTATGAGAAGATATTAGGTAATGTGATTATCTATTTGATGGGATTGCATTGATTCGGATTAATGCAAAGATAACAAACCTAAAACACATTGTAGGAACCAAATATTAGATATTGGTGTTATAGTCGATTATTTTGCTTTGCATTGAGATATTCGGTTAGGAATATCCTGCGCCTCATTCGACGAGGAAAGAGCCTAGATCCCTTTACATGGAGTGACCTCTTTGGTAAAAGATTGTGTTACTATAAGTTTGCAAATTGAATAGCCGTATCTTATTACTTTGCACAGAGGTATTCAGTTAGGAATATCCCGCACCTCATTTTATGATGTAAGAGCCCTGATCCCTTCATTGGGAATTCGCATTTAAGCAATATTCTATGTAACTATAAATTTGCAAAACCATTCGGTTTCTACGATAAGATCAAGTTCATTACGTTAAAGGTTTTCTTAAAAACCAGCTGTAGACTTTTGTCATTTTAGGAAGTAGAGTACTTTAGTATTCGTGCTGCGTTTGTTGATCATTCATCAAGGCGAAGTGTACGGTAGGCAAGTGATGTCTTCCTGTTTGCATGTGATGCGATTGGCTAGGACGGTCGTATGGCTTTGTTGATCATTTGTCAAGGGTCTATACGGATGGATCTAGATTGATCAAGAAATGATGGGTTGAACTTGACCATGACTCATTGATTTGTTGATCATTCGTCAAGGTCCTAGGGTTCTAGGGGTAGAAACTGGTATCGAGAGTTTCAAGTGCTGAAACTTGCAATGAGATTGCATACCTTCTATGGAGTGGAGTAATTTGTTGATCATTCGTCAAGGTCACCACGCCATGATAGGTTGGATCCCGATTCTCACCGTGAGTAACAGTTACTCTCATATCCCGGCTAATTCTCCTTTTAAGGTTTGAAGGAGAATTCGACTGATTAGATAAATAAACCAATCTAATCTTGATAGAGTGCATGATGAGTGTTTCTTTTCTCTCTCTAGCAGCGATCTAATACCGACCTTATGCTAAAATCTCGTAAACCAAGTTAACCGAACCTTTTTACAATCAATAGATTTGGAATGTCATAACTGTCCTATTTCACGACCTAGTCGCATGTCTTTTACCTTCCCATTTCCTTTTTTGCTTTCTCCAGAACACTCTGTATTTGATACAGAGATCCATATTGCTCGGAAGGTCATCGTCTTGCTAGATACGAACTCGAAGAAATTGTTTCGGTCAAGGATGTCCGCAGGTTCTGAAGAAAGCGACAATTCATTTGTCTCTCATCTCAACCTTATCTCAAGTTTGAGAGCTCCTTAAATAAGGAAGGTATATCCGTTACGCTTGTTGGATAGTCTTCTTTCAATCCCGATGCTGAAGCTAAAGGGAAGGGAAAGAAGAAAATCAACTAGTATAAGTTTGGCATAAATAAGGTAAGAAAGAGAGACAACAATAGAGGACGAAATGAGCGGAAAAGAAAATACAACTACTGTTATGATCCTGGACAATGAAAAGAGACATTACTTGGAATACCCGACCACTTCTTGAAACATTTTGATGTTTCATGGATTCTATGTGATTGTAATCGAAAACCGTTTTCCAATTAATTCGGATTCCTGGGTATATAGGCATTAATATCCCTCATCTGTAAGTTATTACAGATGCTGAGAAGGATTAGATTATTGAAAAGCCGATTTGATCCTTAATATCGGAGCAATTGTTGCTATTGGGGAAGTCATCTGGTTTTGCCTTTCGGCAAACTTTTGGTTTTGAATACATGTTATTATGTACTAACTTTTAAAACTGATATATCCGTCTCTTTATTTGATAAAGTGGGATATAAATTTTCAAAAATTATATTATGAACATTTACCTTTATCATTTGATGATTGGGTAAAGTGCCTTGAATAGCGAGATATGCATTCTTAACTAAAATATAGTTTTCAAATTGCAGCACACAAAGTATGTGTTAGTGAACTCATAGGGCTTATACATAATGATGTATGTTGTCCGGCGTCCGCTCGCACAAGGGGTTGTATTCATACTTCGTTCTGTATTACTACAGGTTCTCTGGTTTTAGACATGCATTCTTGTTGAAATGTGAAGTCCAAAGATTTTGAGAAGTTCATAAGATATAGGAAAAAAGTAGAGAACCAAATGTTCTTCGAAGTGTTCGAAGATGTGAATACTTATGCTAGGTATTCCATAATAATATAATCGAGAATTTGATTCTCTTTCAAATTGCTCATTTGTGGGTGTGCTCCATGATGGGTAATGCTGAATCGCCTTTTTCAATTAAGAGATGCACTAGAAATAGATGCATATCAATTGATAATGGTTCCATCTAATATGTGCCTTATATTTTATATCTGATAAGAATGTATTATCATCTTAAGATTGTTAAGATGTTGAGTTGTACGGCTTATGCATAAAACCAGAATCCAGATAAACGCAAGGCACATTTTGGTAATGGTAATTTATGGGTTATCTCGGGTATTGACGAAGGTTTAACATTCGACCATTTACAAAATCAAAAGTTTTGTTCTCGACATGCCATCTTTTTAGAAAAGGAATTTCCTGTAAAAGAAATTAGTGTGAATTTGGTAGAACTGGAAGTGATTTCAGAACCACAAACAGTTTCTGAAAATTTAGTAGAGCCTGGTGATTCAATTGATCCTAAGAAACCTTAGCCTACTTTGCAGATTTAGTAGGTGGTCTCAGCCACCTGAGAGGTACTACGGTTTCCTCGTTGACGGTGACAAAGATGCTTGCAAAATGTGATGATGACCGTATCAGTTATCAGTAGATCATGGGAAGTGGTGACTTCCGATTGATGGCTGGATGCCAATTTATCCTAGTTAGACTCCATGCACTGCAACAAAGTGTAGACTTTGTTGGGTCCATCCCAAAAGGTAAAACCCATTAGGAGCAAGTGGATCTTTCGAGATCGGTGCAAATAAAAATGTACTGACCTAACAAGGCTAGATTTATAGTAAAAAGTTTTCATCAAATACCCGCTGAGAATTGTGATGAAACTATTACTTCAGTACTTGTGCTGAAGTCCATATGGATATAACTTGTCATTGTTGTCTTTCATGACTATGAAATCTGACATTTGGATGACTATAACGTCTTTCTAAATTGGATTTAGAAGTGTATGTGTATATGACTCTGACAAAGGGTTATTTTAGTCGGTGGGAGCAACGGTAAGCGTGTAAGTTGCTTAAGTCTATTTTTAAACTAGAGCAAGCATAGCGGAGAAAGATCATCTTTTTTGAAGATATAGTCAGTGTTTGACTTCATCAGAATGAGAGAGAACCTGATATTTGTAAAAAGGTAGTAGGGGTGTTGTCAAATTTCTCATACGGTATGTGGATGACATACTCATGAAAGTGATGTTCCTATGCTGCAATCTGTAAAACAATGGTGGTCACAAGTGTTTCTCCATACAGAATATAGATGTTAGTCCAATCCTAAAGAAATATAGGATAGCATTGAAGAGCATTTGATGTTCTTGGTGTATAGTAATGACAACATCCTGAAGGAGGTGGATACCGATTCCAGCTTCCCATGGAAGACAGCGTCTGTTGTGAGTTATAAGTTTACCTTCTATTGAGGAGTAGTATATTGGAAATAGTTCTAAGTGGGATACTGAGATAGTCACGACGTTGGATGCCGATTGTGAATCAGCGAAGGATACCGCTCTAGAATTCGCTGGATATAATTGTTCATTTATAAATATGATCTCATCGTCTGTCCAAGCAAATACTAAGGCAGCTATCGCTTAGTTCGGGAGATATTTGATCTTCACGAAGTTGGGATTCATGGAGAAACAGAAAGATGCGCTGTGCCGGGTCCACTCATTCTCGAACACAGTTTGCGAAACTGCTAGTACAGAAGTTGGGTATGCGATACCGCAATAATTGGCCTTAAGTGTAGGTGGGAGATTGTTGGATATATGTCATCAAGTCAATTATTGTAATTGAAAGAGGATCTATATGAGAGAACAATCTTACTCGAGATGATAGTATACTTGCTATCTAGTTTGTCTTTGTCTTTCATATGATGCGTTTATTCATTATCACGTATCGCTTAGACATGAGATAAAATCTTAGGATTTTGTTTGACTACCAGGACGATGATGATCATACTAGTGGGGCCTGGGTAGTCGATAAGCACATCTTTAAATGTCTCTAGTCGTAAGAGTTTCGAGATTGGGCATCGGTACTCCAGTTTAGACTAGTGTCCTAACCCGGTTGGACGGCGATAGCTGATCCAGCAGATATTGGTGTTTGACATCAAGGAACTCCTAGTTGATGATATACCAATGTCAGGTAGCAGTTCTCTGGTGACACGAATACATGGTAGTTTTTAGGACATGAGATCGCCATAATGTCTTATGTGTGTTCGCACTATACTTTTCTATCCTATCACGGCTCAAAGGAGTCGTGCAAACAGATTTTTATTAGGTATAATCCCGAAGCACGTGGAGGCAGTGAGCGATCGGGGGGATTCGTCTCTCCTGGTATACGGAGTTAATATCGCGCTGTGCAGTTAATGACTCCAATCATAAATCGATGGCCATCACAGTGGAGATAAACTGTCAAGTGTTATGAGCTATATCTCTGGTTGGTTATGAGTACTCCGTCGCACGACTTATCGAGTTATTGGGGTCTGACAGATTCCAAACCATATACCCGATATGTGATACTCTTAGACGAAGAGACCGGACTGTACGATGATGTCATTGATAGACTTTACAGGGTTCACATGAGTTTGCTCGTTGACCTTCTTTCAATCAATACTTGGGTAGTCGTTACGTGCAGCTAGTACCGATGACATACCCGTGGGCTATGGATACGATCCTAACCTACTGCCGGAGTATTGTCGAGTCGTTAGAGTCCTACACAGAGCTTTTCCAGCACATGCGAAAAGATGTAGGCACGTATAAGGATACACGCAGGAGTTCGACCAAACACGTGTATTTGATACATGAATTTTAATCGGGTGTTAATTGATATTAGCCGGTGTGTGTATAATCGGAAGTGTTTAGTTAATAATTAAATATATATTTATATGTTTATATATTAACTAATATCATGCTCACTTTATCATTTTCTTCTCTTTGTTAATATTTATATTTGATATAAATATTATGACATGTATAAAGATACATTGGAGATGGGTGTATACGACTTATATGGAAGATGAGAACACTTCTAAAAGAAAACGAGCCGTAGAAATTAGATGGTAGTAGAGTTCTATGGATGCTTTCTTTGATGACTCATTTTGGATGACTCATGTTTGAGTTTTGTTTTTTTGTTCTCATCTAAAACCTCATCTTCTCATTCTCGTCACTTGATCACCATGGCGCTCTCTTTTTTGATTTTCTTCAAGTGAGAAAGTAGAAATAGAAAAGAGAAAAATAAGTGAGCTAATTATTCTACATCTCCTATTAATCATTCTTTAGCAAGTTTAATTAGTGGGTGGTTTCATTTTGATGAGATCAATTTGAAGCTAAAACTTGTGTTGAAGTTATCTCAAAATGGATCATCTTCGGCAAGGAGTTTATCGAGCAAGTTTGTTCTGGAATTTGTGGAGGCTAGTCGGAATCCAAGAAGATGTGGCTAATGCGTTACAAAGGTTGTAGTCTCTTTAAACTTGTAGAATTAGCTCACTGGTTTTGTTGTATGTTGTAGTTGTTGTTCATGATCCTATGTTTGCTTGTATTTGCTCGCTAGATTTTTAAAATTATCATTTCCGTCATATTATAAACCCTATTATAGAGAGTATAACGAACTTACACAATCTGGCTTGGTATCAAAATTTAGGTGGGTTGAGAAGGCACAAGGGATCACCAGTACGGCTTTGATCCTGGCAAGTTTTGCATCAAAATTCGATGAAACCTTTAATTGTAATCTGTAGTGCTATAAGAAACTCTACCGAGTCACTGCTTTGTAGAATTGTTCATTTTATCTCACATTCAAGGCGGTTACTGCAATCTTATCTAATGTGTTCTTTTTACATCCAATGTGGCTCTGGCACACACATATTAGAGGATTGCCTAAAACTTGATTTACAGGAATCTCTGTATCTAATCAACCACATCATGCCTCGTTAATCAAACATCAATCAAACACGGTTTGTCATTTTTTTCAAAATTGTGTTGCTCATCTTTTGCAGGTGCCCTAAGCTCAAATGCTTTTACTGAAGGTGGCCCTGTCCCTGAACCCTATCAAGGGAAGCATTTTGCTATGCAATAAGAAAATGGAAAGACCTTGTAGGCATGCACGTGCGTGTATGCTTTCTGAGAGCGGGGGGGGGGGGGGGGGGGGATCATGCGTCAAGTTTGTTTCGACTGCAAGAAGTTTGTTTCTCTTGGAGTTGCTGGAGAGCTGTCGAGATAAAATGCATACTACATCGTCCATTGCTTCCCAAAGCTCAAATCAATCGATCTCTCACATGCCAATTTCACGCACGACAACCTGTCGTACATCATGCAGGGCTGCAAAAAACTTGAATCTTGGAACATAGCTGGTTGTGGGAGACCAGGAAAGTATTAGATTTTGCTACTTGGTTTGGAAAGTCGAAGCTTTTTTTTGTCGTATAGCTTAATAGCTTTTGTCTCAGCTTGTAGTATGTGGTAGCAACTACCATCGGAAGGGCAGTCGTCTTTTTGGCCTGTACATAGTTGTAACATGACTGCTGCCAATGTTGAATCTTCTCATGTTATTGTGACTCAGTTTATAAACAGCACAACTCCCAGAACTTAGTCAAATTTAGTTATATTATCATGGGTTCGAAACATCAATATTGACTGAAACTTGGGATGATCTAGTATTCGGTGTCAAGATTGAACATCAAAACGGACTGTGTTGCGAAGATGAAATATTTGTAGCGAAAAATTGAATCTGAAAGGGTCAGCTCATTGTTTAGTTTGTTTTAATGCTACATTTCTTATCGGTGCATGTGGTAAAAATATTAATTACGCGCTGCAGGTCTTGAAAAGAGACGAGACAGACATTACCTGCGATTTAGACTTTCCTTTTCAAACACATAGAATAAGTTCTATTAGATAGAAATAGTTGAAAACCAGTAGAAAACCATCACGGCAAAAGGTTTGAATTGTAGTAAGGTTTGAATTGTAATGGTTAAGTTTGAATTGCAGTAGTTAAGACGATATGGTTATTTATTTATTTATTAAATTTATATCATCTGCTTATTTATTTATTCAAAGAAAAAAGGTTGCACCAAACGAACACCTAAAAGTCTTAAGTTAAAAAAAGAAATTTATTTGTTAAAAAATGAAGAACAAACCAAGTGTTATAAAGCTTACATATCGGCTTATCTCACCTCTAAAAGGTACGTAATCATTTACACGCTTTTGGAGTAGTGTTTTACAATTCTCCAACCAATCTCATAAATAATCATCTTTAGGTGTAAACCATAGTCATTAAAAACAATATTGTTACATAATTAAACACTAATTATATTTATACCAAACTGATGCAGCATGGGCCATGATGGCACATGGGATTAGCTCATAATAATAGAGAACCTTACCCAACCCAACACAATAATTTCATTAAAGTAGAACTTGTTATGGAGATCTTTTGGCAAAAAAAAACTCATCATTGAGATTTGATGCCATCAAATTTAAAGAAAGCAGGGGCTTTTATGCTTATTTCCTCAGCGGTCAATACACGTAGCCGGCTCGTTCTCATTTTTTGCTCGTTTCACTTTCGATTCAAATCTCTCCCCTTTCCTCTCTATTGCTAACCCTAGAACAGCGAAATTCCCCCTTTTGCACCAAATTTGGGCGCCTGGCTGGATAATTTGCGAAATATTCTTGGGGGTATGTTTAAAGGTACCGACTTTAGTTTGTGATTTGATTTTCGATTCAATTTTCTTGTTTTTGGGAGTAATTCCTTCTGTTTTCTGCTTTTTTATTAAGGGTTTTGTTGAGATTTGAGGAGCGCTGGAGATATTTTCGATCGAGGTACAATTTTATTTTCGTATTTCTATAATTTTATTTAATTGTTGGACCAAATTTGTCTCGCCAACTAGATTTTGATGAAATGTAATATGAACATTCGGTAGCAGCAAGAAAAAGTAGCCCCCTTTTTTCCCTCCATAATTTGAGATAAAAAGTTCTTTTGTATCCTATCATTTTACTCTAGATCTCAATTTAATTTAGTTTTATGATTAATGATGCCAATTTAGTGATGCGCTTTTTACAGAAGTTTTTTTTGGGTATAAATGATTATTGACATATGTTCTATGATATATAGGAAGATAAGGATCCTGTAGTATTGTTATCTATCAACGATAGATTACTTATACAAATATGATAATAGGCTCCACCCTTGCAAGTTTTGGATGTATTGTGACTCGATTCGGTATCCTTGACTGTTGTAATTTTTACTTCATGGCCACTCCTTTTTCCTGATACCTTAGGGAATTATAATGTTATGTCAAAATAAAGCTTTCATATTTCTCTCTCAAAATATTAATAATCTAATATAAATTAGAAACTCAGCTCACTAACTTAAGTTTATCAGCTAAGCTTCCTTCCTCTAATTTTTTTCCTAACTAACTATCAGCTTCTTTCTCACCTTATACTAAATCTAAAAAATTTCCAAGGTTTAGTTTTCGATTAATGCTTTTTCTCATTTTGTTCTTCATATGTATTTCTTGGACATGTAAAGCTCTTGAAAGTCGAGATTCGATTGCATCTTGTCGTTCACTAGTTAGTCATGAGTTGGTCATGCCTTTTCGTTTTTCTCAATTATGCATCTGCTTAAGTTTAATATCTCTTAGTACACACCAGTTGTGTGCATTTATATCAGTCTATCGCTTTCCCATTTTGATCATTGATGTGTGCAACTTTTGTGTATGGCTAGCATTTTGTTCGGTGCAATCAGAGTGCAGCACTATAGGATATTGTTTGTCAGCACCTCATGGCCAGGATAAAACCTCAAGCGCTTCTAATTCAGAGTAAAAAGAAGAAGTCTCCAACACGTATCAGTCTTTCTACTATTATTACATTCAACCTCGTCATTTTCTTGCTTGTTTTCTCTTTGTACGCCACCTACAAATATTGGTACCGAAGGTTAGTACTTGTGCAAATTCTTGAGCATTAATCTGTTCGATTATTTTTACTGATATGTTAATTGTTATGATTATTTCATGTAAGTTGGTACTTTTTTTCTGATGATCTAAAAAATCATAACTAACTTCCTTCCAGGTCAAGTGATCAATCAGATGTCTATTTAAATACCTTTGAGGTAAGTTTCTTTGTTAACGTCTCTATTTGAACTTTACCCCAGATCCTCTGTTCTAGTTTTCCTATCGTTAATACAGTATACAGTGACTGCTATCACATTTTTAATGTATTTAGATTTTATTTTTACTGCATCTAGTTTCCTTGTGGTTTTGACTAAATAAGATTTTTATTTGTCCCTTGTTTTTTCTCGCTAAAGCAATCTGAAGTGTTTGGTGAACGGAAGAAGTTCGACCTTCCAAGTTATGCTGTAAGTTACTCTGCTTCTAAATTTTCATTTCAAATCTATTGGGTTTAATCAATTTTCATCTCGATGCTGTAAAATTCTGTTAGAATCTTTACATCTCTGTTATTTCTGTCATCATTATGGGTATTTGTCTGTTGGTTCTGTCAGTTCATTATTCAATGTTTATTCTATGTCATGGAAATGGTCGTGAATTTGGATTAATTTTTTTATCATGGGAGAACCTGTATGGTAACTCAGTCCAGTAGAATGTATGTTGCAGGGGTTTGTTGTCGAGGACATGCATCCATATCGGACTCATATTTGTATCAGATTCGTATCCATCTCAGATACTTTTGGATTAGTCGAGGATACTTGTTGAACTCAAACTGGCACATCCTAAAACTTATATTATGTTCAATATGTATCAAACATGTATGAATGATTAAAATATCTACTATATATTCATCAAACCAACAAAATAAGTGCATCTTTAGCTTGTATCGTTAAACTTTTGAAGAATCCGTGAATCCGACTCATATCGTATCTTGTATCCATATATAATTTTGTGCCACTTAGAGTAACTTGATGTGAAACTAACTTCTTTAGATGGAAAATGAGTATTAGAAAACAGTTGCGCATGCTAAGGCAGCAAAATAATTGATATGACTTTATGTGCATATTCAAGTTACCCCTTTACTGCTCAGTAAAGCATGGCTAGTAACATTAAATTTCTACTGCAATTGTACACACTGTCTTAGTATTGAAGATCAAGCATATAAGAAAAAAATATAATGGTTTACATTATTCACAAAAAAGGGGAAAAGAAAACGGCCTTAATGCATTTTGACAGGCCGTGTTAGATAAACAGCTAAGTAATGCTTCTACCTCGTTTTAAATTATTTTAAGTACTCTTATGTTCTCAAAGTTAACTATGTTCTATAGTATGTAGTCATATGCTGGAGAGATAACTATGAGATAGACATGACTAGTTTTTGGTTGTAGAGTTCCTTTGTTTCTTCTTTCCTGGACAATTGCGGACTGCTCTTTTCTCATGTATTGGAGGTTTGCCAATAGTACACCTGCATCATTATCCTAGGTCCTACGCAAATGCGCTATTTTTTTGTCATTAAAATGTTTCTATTTTCAATCCGACGATGTAGGATTCATCTGTGATATTTTTAGTTATGTTTTTTAAAAATCAATCATGCAAAACTACACTATATATTCTGAATAATGTAATGATCAACACATCAAGCCCTTTGCAACATTGTCTGTACATTGAATGACCTAAAGCAAACAGTGAGTGAAAATGGATCACTTATGTACTGTCATATGCTTCAGATAGCATTAGGTCAGATTACTTCAGGGAAAATGAATTCCATTTTTAGTAGACAGGCTTAAATCATGAGATCATTCTACCTTATTTACTTCTTGGTGTCCTTTTTCCCTTCTGTTGTCGCTTATGTGAGCAAATGCTCATAAGTGCGAAAAGCGCAATATATATTAGAGACAATATGATATTTAGTTATCTTGAGAAAATTTATCAACTAATGCGTGCCTCTATTTTTTTTATATACTATATTTGCTTATGTTCCTGATTGCTTGCTTTGTCTTATCGTTTATAATTCCTTTGCCATATAATTTGTTGGTGAATAAAGATTGGCAATTCAAATTAGCATCTGTTAGTTTTATTTTTTGGTTATGCTAATATAGGTTGTGTTTCTTATTCATTGGAGTTTATTTGTTTCCGACGATAAAATTCACTGTAGTTTACTTCCTTCAGGTTGGCATTATTTATGTTTTAGCAATGGCCATGAACACTTGAGCAAATCGTACACATATACTTATGTTTCGAATACATGTGGAAAACAACTGTTGTTGCTTTTAAGTATTTAGTGCGCAATAGTTGATTTGTGAGCTGCTTGGCAACACCATATTTAGCCAGGAGATGCACCTTTTTTCGATCACTGAGTCAGAGGTCCACGGTTGTCTATTTGTTTTAGAAGAAATTCAGCTCGACATAGATCACCCGGCTACATATTTAGACATATTACAACCAAATGTCGGTTCTAATTTTTTTTAATAACCTTAATTGTTCTTTATTTAGTTCTAAATTTTGGTGATTTTGTAACAGATTTTAAACACTGCAAAAGGTTCAATAACTACTAAGCTATATAAGGATGCTTCTCCTGAGGTTGTGGATAAGTTCCTTGATTTGTGGTGAGCATTTAGTTAACTTTATCTCCTGAAATTTAGCATTTTCTTTCATCAGTGTCCTCTACTCCGTGAGCTGTGCAATCATATTTATAATAAAAAATATAGCCTTGAAATATTTTTCTTTTGTTTTTTTTCCATAGTTTAATTATATTTTGTTACATGTATAATTAAATATATAAAATAATATAGCCGTGTCCCCGTGCCCTCCTTTTTACAAATTTACCGTGTTCCGTATCCGTGTCTGTGTCCGCACCCGTACCGTGCCCGTGTCGGTGCTTCATAGAAGCTCGTCAATCTAGGTTTTACATTACTATGCACTTTTCACCATCTCCCACTTGTATAAATTTTCCATCTCTCACGTTTGTGTTGTGCCTTATTTTGTCCCCTTCTGGTGTCTGCTTGAAGAAGGGATTTTAACCTAATATCAACCCTCTCATGTCTATTACCAAAATTCAGGTCAAAAACTTGGATAAGAGAGAGAGAATCGTCATCGAACTTAGTAGGCTAGGTGGGAGGTACAAAAACTTGCTTGCTGGTTATGTTGTTTATTCATAGGAACCAGGGGGTTAAGCTTTCATCATTATTTTAGTTGATGAAAGATCTAAAATAATGGGCATGGAGAATGATTTTTTTATAGGGAAGCGAATGAACTTTGAGCCATGATTGTAAGCCAAAAGAACCAAACTAATCACATCCTCAAAGGAACAACTTGTGTTTGTGGAGTGTTTTAGTATCTTCACTCTGTCTTTGCTGATGTTTCTATATTTGGCAGTCAAAAAGGTCATTTCAAAGGGATGCTTTTTCATCGAGTAATCAAACACTATGTAATTCAAGGCGGTGATCCCCAAGAAGTTGGAGCTGCAGAGGATTGGACAATGAAAGGAAAAGCCCACAGTAAACTTGCAAGGTCTATCATTTTTACCTATATTTTGTCAATTTAAACATTTTTATGATTTTAAAATTTCTTCAATAAGCTAACTTAACCTATATTATTACATATTTAAATGTTTTGCTGTGTTTGTGCCTTTAAGTTCACCACTACATTAAACTTTCTTATTTCACGACCAGCCCTAAGCATGAGGCATTCATGCTTGGAACCACAAAGGCTAAACGAGATGGTAAAGGTTTTGAGCTCTTTATCACGACGGCTCCAATTCCTGACTTAAGTGACAAACTTATTGTATTTGGAAGAGTTGTCAAGGGGGAGGATGTTGTTCAGGTAAACTGCCAATTTCTTCATTCCATTTCTTGCCACATATGTGTCACCCATTTTTATCTTTACATTTATTAACCATTGTTCAAATTAAAACTTAGGAGCCTTAATATTCAAAATGATTGTGACTTTCTTTTGAATACCAACTTCACATTGTACAGTTTTGATGGAATCTTATTCTAGCATTCAAGATCCCTTTTCCTCTTCGAAACACAGACTCATTGTCTTTTATGTGATTCAGGAAATTGAAGAAGTTGACACTGATGAACACTACCGGCCAAAGTCCCCTATAGGGATTATCGACATCGTACTAAAGAACGAGCCATGAGCGGCGTCGATGCATACAACCAACATTTGAAGTATCCAATTGGTTAAAAAGTTTATACACAGCTCAAATTTTGACTATATGTAGAAATGTTCTATGCTCCAAACCCTTAATGTAAACGGTTGCTTGGAAGATCCGCTGCTTTCCTTTTTCAGATTTTATATACATGGGCATGAGGGTGCAAATTGTTTGCAAAGAAGCTGTACACAGGCAAAACACATTAGGAAGTTTTATTTGTTCAGTTGTGTTTTTTTGTTTCTCTGAAAAGTGTCAATCTGTTCCTTTGTTTTTCATTGGTTTGCGTATTTGAATTAGCATCCTTGTTGATGCTTGATATTTGGCTGCATTGGTTTGCATGTTCGATGTTTGGTTTCCTATCATGCAAGGGAAGCTGTAAGAGTATATATATTGTGCTATTAACCCTTGATTTTTTATTTTATTTTATTGTGATAAAAAGGGGGATGATTGTGCTAATTATTCCTCTGTATATTTCAAGTTATAAGGCCTTGTTTTGGTATGAAGTTAGGGAAACGATTGTTTATTGTGGAGGTAAAGAATATGCGAAGTCTAGTTTGCAAGGCCTATCTCTATTTTAAGAGCCGGCTGGTTTCCTATCATGCTGCGATGAGGGGCTTTGGAGTTTTTTGAACTCCAAAATATTGTGTTTGTTTAAACTCCAAATCGGATGTTTTCTTCATAAATTTTGAAGTTTTGAAAACTTCGAGTCGATAGGTTTGGGGCAAACTCAGGATTTCTCGAGATAATAAAAAAGCGATAACGATGAATTAATTAATTCATCCTTGTTGCGCTAATTAATCCTTATGATATGTTTTAAAGATTCTCACACTTTGGAGTACTTGAGAGGAGGGATCGATGCATCTCCCCCACCCCCCGCGCCCCTCTATTTTGGAAATGGGAGATGAATAGCCAGTAATAAGTTGAGAAGAGAAACAGTCACCATTTCAATCTTGGGAACTGGCTAGTTGAAGCATATTGGACTTGACTCTTTCTTTTATATATATATATATATATATATATATATATAGAGGCTTAAGGGTCCGAGAAATTTTCCTGAGCCCGTAACCGAATAACCCCCCTCACCCAAAAAGAAACAGACAAAAAAAATCTCTTGCCTCCCTCGCTCCTCATGCCTCCCTCCCTCCTCCAGCGCCTCCTTCCCTCCCTCCTCACGCCTCGCTGCGCCTCCCTCCCCCACAGACCTCGAGCGCCTCCATCCCTCGCCTTCTCGAGCGCCTCCTCGAGCGCATTCGCCTTCGCCTCACCTTGCCCTCGCCGTGCCTTTCTCCAGTGACGAGTTCCCTCCTCCAACGTTGATCTCTCTCCTCCCCTCATTTTTCTCGGTTCTTTTTTTTGTCCAAGGCCGAGCTAGGGTTCTGGCCTTTCATGGATCCGACGACGAGTTAGGTTTCCGCTCCTCCTCTTCTAATTCTTTGCTATGATGTTTAAAACCTGAGCAAATTTTGGTTAACATTTAGGTTTTGCATAGAATTTGGAAGAGTTTATCTTCTCTCAAAATTTCCTCAGAACTTATTTGTTTGGTTGCAAATTGATGAGAGTTGAATGTTAATGATCAAACCGATAGCATTTTTAGTCCCAAGAATCACACTAGCGTACTTGTACTTATTTTCGGTATTATTGATCAATAATAATTTTTTTTTGTTTTCCTGCCACCAAGTCAATTTATCCTGAAAGTTGCTGATACCTTTCTTTGTGTATGTTGTGTGCTACAATGATCTCCTTGCTTCCATTTGATGAAAAAATGATTCATGTTGTGCTGGGGCATTTGAATGGTCTATACTCACTTTGTCAAAAAGTAATGGAGGCATCTCCTACCATCAGTTCAGGTACTCTTTTGAGTTTTTCCAATTTGGGTCGTCGCGCAGTGCCTTGCCACCTCGCCGCATTCGTTATTGTCGACCGAATTCAACTTTTTCTTTCGGATAGCATGACCAATGCAGTAGAGGTCATAATATAATCTTATACATTTTCTCATGATCATTATTGTTTATGTAAGATTTGAGAAATGCAGATGCTTTAACCCTTTGGAATTGAATGCTTAACTAATTAGTTTTTGTTTCAGTCATCATCATCATCATGAACCTTGATTAAGTTCAAGTGTAGTTGATGGAGAAAGGGGGTGAGATGATGAAAAAAGAAAGTGAAGCAGTCATGAAGCAACTGGCAATGTCAGGACTGTTGTTTTGTTGCAGAAAGTGAAGCAGTCGAAGACTCTAGCGTACTTGTAAATATTTTCGGTATTATTGATCAATAATAAAAAAAATTTGTTTTCCTGCCACCAAGTCAATTTGACTGATGATTTAATAAACTTTTTCAGGCGGGGGATCTCAAACTTCTATAACGGGAAATCCAAGTCCTTTGCAACCCTATCAGATGTTATTGCCACTTCTTCTTCCGTCAAAGATCTCACCAAGCAAGAGAATGCTTACACTCGAAAGAGAAGAAATCTTCTCGCATCGAAGAATTTCTGTCTCAAGACGTCCTCAACTCAATTAAGAAACACAGGAGGTGGTATCTCCAAAAAATCTCCGACTAATGGGATGAGCATGCTTGTCCTAGCCATGGCTATCAGCAAAGAGGATGATGAACACAAGTATCGGCTTCTTCCTCCATTTCATCCATCGGGGAAAAGTTCAACTTCAACTTCAAATTCCGGTTCTTCTCCGTCCCGACCATCATCGCCTCAATATTGTTCATTTCCAATGAGATCTTTTTCATTGACGGATCTTAATGCTGCTGATAAAAGGTTCTATTGAATGATATAGCGTGCTGATCGTGATATTTAACCTTGTACATTTTAGGTGGGTTAAGTTGGCGGTTGTGGGGAAGTGATGAGAATTGGGTGAGCTTAATTTTCTCGATGAGCCAATTTATACCGGTTCATTTTGTTGTGAATGGCATTTTGGTTGTTGTATCATTATGCTCTCAGCTCATGTTTATGGGAACCTTTTTTATGAAACGCTGTCAATTCCATTCCTGAATCTCGCTATGCATTCTCATTAGTTTTGTATAGAACACAGATTTTGCACGTCTCTATTTTTGTGTGTGTCTAATTAGGTAACAGTTTTGCCATGATAAGCTTCTCATTTCAGCAGTGGAAGAGCAGGAATAAGAAGAAAAGGTTTTATACATTGGTTGGGCTGCGAGTGTTCATAAATTGCAAACAGCTACTTGTACAAAATTACTTGTAATTGACTCCTTGCTATTTCAAAATATACCAACCTTAATTGTTATGAATACACTGCATACATTCATACATACATTATTATGACAAGACAAACAGAGGAGTACATAACATTCCTTAAGAAACACAAAGGAACAATACTGAACACAGAATATACAATATGAACCCAAACAACATAGGTTCCATTATTTGCCAGTGGATAACATAAAAATTAGAGCAGAAATTCGCATTTTTTGATCAATTATGTATTTATTCACCAATCCATCGCCACTTCCTTGAGCCCAACAGCATTTACAACCTTCATGCACTGCTCTTCATCATACTTCCACACCCACCACCACAACCACCACTACCACCACATCCGCCGCCACAACCGCCTGAACCTGCACGGGCTGCCATATTTCCACAGCCACTGCCACAGCCGCCGCCGCACCCACCAGATGCTCCATTTGTGACCATATTACCACAGCCTCCACCGCAGCCGCCTGAACCTACATTAGCCGTCATATTTCCACAGCCACCGCCACAGCCAGCCGAACTTCCATTGGTCATCAAATTTCCACAACTGCCGCCACAACCACTACCGCAACCACCTGAACTTACATTAACTATATTTCCACAGCCGCCGCCGCAACCACCTCCGCAACCGCCAGAAGCACTATTCATCACATTCCCATTCAAAACATTCCCACAACCACCGCCACAACCTCCACCTTTTACGTTGGTTCCCAGTTCTTTTACTGCAGCCTCAACTGCGACCACTTTCGATGAATCCAAAGTCAAATTCTTCAAACTCTGATCATAAGTTTTCACCTCTTGTTTTGAGATTTGTTTAATGTTCTCTCCATTGCATCCTTCTTTCTTTAGTATAAACAAAAGTAGGATTGCAGGCAACACAATCCGATCGTCATCAACCTGTTTACGGGCAATTCATGGGAAAATTTTATCATGATGTTTAAGAGTGTTAAATCACAAGGTACACAAGAAAAATGAGGAATTGTAATACCTTTACCAAACTTGATTTTGTGTCAAACAAGGCTACAGATCTACCATAGGGATGATCAACGGAAAACTTTACAGCTGTAATGAAGTCGAGTTCGATATGATTACAGTTTTTGGGTTCATATTCTAGTTTTTTCCCAGGGAAGAGCTTAATCTGTTTCAACATCATAAATTTATATTATCAAGTGATACAATTGGCAAAGGCAATGAAAACAGAACATTCGGGAAGCATAAAATTTGTGAGGGGAACTCTTAGTAACAGAAAGAAGCATACCTGGTTGTCACCTGTAAAATCCCATATATGATCGTCTTCTTTATTTTTCTTCTTGATATATGGAGGGAGAAATTATGGTCCTTGAACGACCAGGCACTTTCTGTATGCTCCGCTAGCAGACGCGGCTTTCTTGCCTGTCTCGTAACTCCTACGATACTCTTGGATATTCCGTCATTCATTCCCTTCTTTTTCTTTACGATCCTGGTGTAAGAAAATGCAAGAAAAAATAATTTAAATGCTATTGACCTGTCTGCCATGATTCAGAATAACTTGTAAATTTACGACTTCTTTTAGAAGATAAACTTGGTGGCGCCCTTTGTAGTTGTTAAGAAGTTACTCATGCTTATCATATGTGGCATTCTCATGAAATTTACCACATTTTACACGCATGCATGCACACACGACAATTACTTGACTCTTCGTGTAGATATGCCAAACCCCTTGTTACCCCTAGGCAAATCTTACGCATCATCTGCCAATCCAATTTTAGTCGGCCTTTTTCAGGACCTAATGACAAATTCACGGCTCCCTTTGCTTAGATTTTGAAGATAGCTGCTTGACAGCAATCAACAAACCATTTAGCAGCACCCCCTAACAAAACAATATTAATTTACGGTCAAAATTTCAAAATTATAAAGAAACAGGTAGAGAAGAGCTGGTCCTCTAAGTTCTGCATGACAACAAATATGAAAAAAAAATCAATACAATTCTTTACCGGTGCAGTAAAGCTTCGACATATGTAGTAAAGTTCTTGATGAGTTCCTTACCGGTCCCATTAGCTTCTTTTGGAAACAACCATTTCAGAACTGAAAGTTTAACATGCACAGTTTGCAAACCCCAGATTTGTGGTATAGAGATGCATACTGATGATAAGGCTCAGATATGCCGGCTTCTAACAACGTGGCCTTGTTTGAGTTTGGAGCTTGGATAACATATAACAAGATGGCTGCAAAATGGTTGATGCAATACTTGCACGCAACCCAATCTTGCCTCGCCATATCAATAAATTTGGAGCTTCCTGGCAAATCATCATCGCCACCGAATTAATCTTACATGGAACAGAAAGCTCAAATAAAGCATTCTACAAGGGCTAAAATCGTTACTGCCAATGAGTAATTTTATAGCAAGAGCAATTAATTTGGCCCAAAATTCAAAAATAATGACGGATATCTAAAAATATAAAACAAGAATATCATATTTGAAGCCAAATTCATGATACCATCACCAAAAGTTGGAACATTGAGACTAAAAAGTTGAATTCGGTCGACAATAACGAATGCGGCGAGACGGCAAGGCACTGCGCGACGACCCAAATTGGAAAAACTCAAAAGAGTACCTGAACTGATGGTAGGAGATGCCTCCATTACTTTTTGACAAAGTGAGTATAGACCATTCAAATGCCCCAGCACAACATGAATAATTTTTTCATCAAATTGAAGCAAGGAGATCATTGTAGCACACAACATACACAAAGAAAGGTATCAGCAACTTTCAGGATAAATTGACTTGGTGGCAGGAAAACAAAAAAAATTTATTATTGATCAATAATACCGAAAATAAGTACAAGTACGCTAGTGTGATTCTTGGGACTAAAAATGCTATCGGTTTGATCATTAACATTCAACTCTCATCAATTTGCAACCAAACAAATAAGTTCTGAGGAAATTTTGAGAGAAGATAAACTCTTCCAAATTCTATGCAAAACCTAAATGTTAACCAAAATTTGCTCAGGTTTTAAACA
This sequence comes from Agapanthus africanus, assembly GCA_030015575.1. Classification (NCBI taxonomy): domain Eukaryota; kingdom Viridiplantae; phylum Streptophyta; class Magnoliopsida; order Asparagales; family Amaryllidaceae; genus Agapanthus; species Agapanthus africanus. The sequence goes on from JASDDO010000022.1 coordinate 5,760,090, forward strand.
TCATAGCAAAGAATTAGAAGAGGAGGAGCGGAAACCTAACTCGTCGTCGGATCCATGAAAGGGCAGAACCCTAGCTCTGCCTTGGACAAAAAAAAGAATCGAGAAAAATGAGGGGAGGAGGGAGATCAACGTTGGAGGAGGGAACTCGTCACTGGAGAAAGGCACGGCGAGGGCGAGGTGAGGGGAAGGCGAATACTCGAGGAGGCGCTCGAGAAGGCGAGGGATGGAGGCGCTTGAGAAGGCGAGGGATGGAAGCGCTCGAGGTCTGTGGGGGAGGGAGGCGCAGCGAGGCATGAGGAGGGAGGGAAGGAGGCGCTGGAGGAGGGAGGGAGGCGTGAGGAGCGAGGGAGGCAGGAGATCTTTTTTGTCTGTTTCTTTTTGGGTGAGGGGGGTTATTCGGTTACGGGCTCAGGAAAATTTCCTGAGTTCGAACACAGGACCCTTAAGCCATATATATATATATATATATATATATATATATATATAAAGTTTCCATAGTGATGTTGGTCCTTTTCGGGTCTCCTTCAGATGTTGTCTTCCGTCGATCTCCCGATGGATTTTGGAGGTGATCTCCTGTTGCGTATGGGTCTCAATGGGTTTTGAGGAGATTGGTGATTTGAGGAGTTTAGTGCTGAGTACCTGCAAGGAAGTCCCGGGGTGGTTTGGTACCACCGAGGACCCTCCGACGATCAAGTTAGCACGTGATCCGAGCAGAGTAACGGCTAAGTGGAATAAAAATGGCTTACTTGACCCCTCTGTGATGGGGGTTTATATAGCGGCGGCAGCACGCAGTAGCAGGCGCGAGAATCTCGCTGGCAGTTACGCTCCCGACGTCACGCCCGCGTAAAAAGCGGATCGCCCATTAATGGGGATCGTGATGGCGTGGAACGTGGGACGTTGCTGGCGGAGAATCTGCGCGTGACGAGATTTGCGGAGTGGCGGTTATGCCTGTGAGTGGTGGAGTTGGTTGGTCGGAGGGACCGAGGAAGACGGCCTCGGCTGGGGAGCTCGGAGACGAGCAAGAGGGCCGAGGAGTCTTGGTCCTGTGGCAGCTCGGGACGAGCTGAGGGGCCGAGGAGGCCAATTTGCAGGGGGCTCTGAAGAGGGCCAGCTTGTGCTTGCAGGTCGGGTACAGGGGTGGTCTGGTCGGCCTCTGTGGGCCCTTTTTTCTGGGTCCAGGGACACGTCATCTGCCGCGTGTCTTGATCTTGAAGATCGCCAATATTGACCATCATCATTAGCCCCCCACTCTTGTCCCGACCAGCTAGCGGGTCGGGTCAGGAGTGGACTACCGGGCCGCCCGGGGTGAGCTCCCTTCTAAGGTTTCGTCGGGACGCATCCCCGGGCTGTCAGCTGTCTTTTTTGCCAGCGAATCAGGCGAGATATCTGTATTTAAGGAAGGTGCTGTAAATCCCCGTTCCCATCTCAATAAAAGTTTCTAACTTTTCCTAATTCCCCGAGTTTTTCTTTTCCTTTTCCCTCGTACTTTTGTAGGTAATTGGTTGCTTAAGATTAATATTTAATTTGTCCAACTCTTTTAAAATCGTAGTCCAAAACCAAAAGCAAAAATACACTAATATACACAACCTAGCCCAACAAATAAAGTAAAATATTAACATTAAATTTTAAACCCCCGGCCCAGCACCCACTCCTCAGCCCAGAAGAAAAATAAAATCATAATAAGAATTTAAATCCCCGGCCCACTCCCTCTCAGCCCACACCTTCCAAGCCGCGCCCGCTTCACCCGACCCGACCCGCTCTCTTCCCTTTTCTTCCCCAACGTCTCTATTCTCCCCAATCCACTTTTCGCGCCCATCTTCGAGGCCACGTCGCCAGGCCGTTTCCCCACGACTCGCGTGCCCCCTCGCGATCTCCTCAACCTAACCCTTACTCCTCTATCCCTCATGCTCTCTCAAACTCTTCAACTCTCAAACCTCCTCTCCCTCAACCCACTACGAAACCCACTGCCATCTCTACACCTCGCCGCTCAACCTCCGACGACGACGACTGCGACCTTTCCCCTTCTTCCTTTCCTCCTCCTCCACCAACAGAGCCCTTCACTACTCCTCCTCCATCAACCGAGCACCCCTGCACACCCAACCCACACACACCCGAGCTCGGCCACCCTGCACACTTGACGCCGGCGAGCCCCCCCCGACCAGAACCACCTCGTTGATGCCCCAACGCTATCGGCATCATCATCCTCACTCCAAACCGAGCCCCACTCTCTCTCTCTCTCTCTCCAAGATACCAAAAACCATAACTTTCCCTCACTACGAGCCCACTGTGTACATCGCCGGAGTGCCGCCGCCGACCGTCGTTGACCCCAGCGCACTCCCTGAGATCCACTGAGCACCCCCTCCGCTTCCAGCAAGCACAAGCCATCTCCGGGCGACTCCGACGTCGAACCCGAATCGCGAGCCGAGGCCGTGAAACCAAATCATGCCGTTCGTCGCGCGTTCGTGATGTTTCCGCTGTCATACATCACCCAAAACATTTCCAGGCAAGTACCTACTTGCTACATGCTAATTTATTCGTGTTACAAACTAAAATCGTATAAATTCCATATTTACAATACCCGATAAATTATATGACATACCTGTTCGATGTAAGATTCCAATGAAAATCCTCATTTAATTTGACGGAACATGATGGCATTTGCTGGCCTATGTGATATTGAACACTATGTATAAATTCCACTGGGAAATATGACTGTTAATGACTAAAACGAACACCCCCAAATACACCCGTAAAACTGGTAATTTCCCGCATCTGAAAATTGTTAAAATCACCATAAATTATGTACTTATTGAAATGATGCATTCAAGGGCTCAAATCGAAGCCGACTCGACGACCTGTAACCCTATGCAAGTTTCTAATGGTTTCTGTACTGAAATTATGACGATAATTGGGTCGGAGTGCGGCTCTGGACTGTAGTCCAGAGCGACTCTGGTTACCGTTCACTGTCCCGTAATGTGTACCACCTTGTTTCCTGAACTCGTATGTTGAGGAACCCTGCAGTTTATTAAAGGTTAATCTGTTAGCTAAATAACACAAGTGGTTTCATTCCGTTTTATCGTCGTTTGCTATTTAACCTGTAATTTAAAAGAACAGGACATATAACAGTCCAAAACAGAATCAGAATTGACATACTAGTGTTGAACAGTGGATAACTTTTGATGTACAGACGCGATTGAGAATCCGTCTGTTGCGTTAAACACCCTATTGGAAATCATAGATTTTATTCACTGTAGCGTTGCTAAATTCTGATCCCAACTGGGTGAAATTCGTGTCGCGAAACGGACGTTCAGTTCAGAAACTGAATTTCCTGCAGCGAGCATTTAAAATGAAACGGCTGTAACTTGAATACCGGAAACCCGATTGAACTGAAACCAATTTTGATGAACTGCTGACAGAGTGTACTTATTATCGTATTTGTATCATTTCGTTGAATTCTGAACATATGAATTACTGCAATTTTTGTAAGTTTGTGACGTGCATATTGGTTCATAACATACATGACTTGTTAACGGCATACATACACATATCTTACCCGATTGCCATATACATAGTGTTAGTGCGTGTTAGTGTTCAGTGGACATTGCATTATCGTGCGTGAATGAAATTGGTTTAGGAGTGTCAAGTACACCAATGGAAAGTGAATGATTCGTGACAGTGATTAATACAGTGAACAATGATAAAACCGTGCCATTGGTATACTTGTACACGACTAAATCATAATCATAAATAGTGTAAACCTGGGGAAAAAGGGGAAATCGAAGTGGAAAGAGTATCGTATTTAGCGGGACCATGTTTTAGAGGATGATCATTCGAGCAGTGATATATATATTAGGTAGGATCTAGCGATCCGGCTGACAGGGTTATGTCCCGGGCATGTGGGTCGTTGTCTCGGGTATGTACGAGACTCCTGTTAAACATGATCCTCCTTTCCACTATACGATTTCAAACATGACTTAGAGACCGATAGGGACACAGATCATACTTTGCATCATTTAGTGACATAGTGATTACACGCATTGTACTTTCACTGTTATTACCGTACTTACCTGTTTCACATCATCATTATAATAACATTGCTATTACGTCGCTCTGACGACCTGAGTATGCATGCTCAGATCTCGTGGAAGAACCAACGCAGGAGTCGGATTTACATTTCGAGCAGACGGAGGTCTAGTCTGGAGTACTTTTCTTCTTTTCTACTTTCCAAAAAGAGATCTTGTACTTGAACTTGGTTAGTAGCACTTCTTGTTTATTTGTAAGCTGTGAACAATGGATTTTAATGTAATAATTTAGTGATGTATTTCCTTTACTGCTGTGCTTTGTTTACTGATTACCATGTAATGCTAGAAGCCGAAGTGTGACTATGGCGGGATTATTCCTTGACCGTAGGAGCATGGTTGGCCTAGTCATATATCGTTTTCCGTATTTTGGGAAGCGGGGCATGACAGGTGTGCCGGTTCGTGCGCTCTTCCACTGATGCGACGGTCCACGTATCAAGCGTCGGTTGGCCGACGGGACGTATGCAGGCCTGCGGCGCCTGATGGGATGCGGCCCAGTGTGGGCATGATATGTGGAGCGATCGGAGCCGTTGGACATGAAGTGGCGTTTTGGCGGGAGATGAAGGGCGCCGTTGGATGAGGTCGCTTGCAGTGATAAATAGGGGTGGGGCCCGTTCCAAGGCCCCTACTCCTTCATATTTCCCCGTTCTAAATCCTGGTTGCTCGGCGCTCGTCTTCTTTCTTCCGCTTTCGTTTCCTGATGATCCCTCTTCTCAAGGTTAGATGTCTTCCTTTATAGAGTCGGTAGATGTCGTAGGAGTAGGTTCTAGGGACCCTTTAGTTGAGCCTGAGTCATCCCGGGGAGCAGGGGTCGAATCCTCTCCCCGGGATCGTGCGGCGGGGGCAGCCCCCAGGGTGGAGGCGGTAGATGCGGCCCCTGGCGCCTCGTGTTGGGTGAGGCATGAGGACGAGCTCTCCAATGCTCGGGCTCGCTTCCACATCCCCTCACGTTATACACTTCGTCTGGCCAAGGAGGGAGAGAGGGTAGACCAAGTACGAGGCAGGGAGATCGTCCTGTATTTGGAAGCTTTTTGGGGTGGAATGCGCCTGCCCTTCTCTCCCGAGGTCGTCGAAGCGCTGAACTTTTTCGGGTTAGCCCCTAGCCAGTTAGTGCCGAACTTGTGGAGGATCCTCCTCGGGTTCCTGATCCGCCTGAAGTTACTGGAGGTTCCCTTCAGCCTCTCCCTCCTTGATTCTTCCCTCGTCTTCAAAAATCACCCTGGTGGTCGAGCGGGTGACCCGAGGTGGGTCTACCTCTCCTATAGAAAGTGACAGGGGGGCGCCGCCGGGACAGGGGTTGTGGCCCTGCCTTCTTCCATTCACGACTGGAAGTAGAAGTTCTTCTTCGTTTTCCCTCCCGAAGGCGAGGACTGGCCCGTGCCTACAAAGTGGTCAAGGGAGAAATGCTTGCCGGGGAACCAGTCCAGTGATCCCATCGCGGTGAGAGTGGCGTCATGGGAGCCCATCCCCCGATTCGACGTGCTGCTGTCTGAGAAGGTCCTGAGTTGGGCCGGGCTTAGCCCCGTTGAGTTCGTCGGTAAGTTTCGGCTTGCTTTTTGGCTTGTATATTGCTTGTGTCGCTGACTTCTTTACATTTGGTTTTGTGTAGGACCCATGGACCTGGACTCTCTCCGATCTTCCATGCGCCAGCCGAGGAAGGTCGTGAAGGCTGGGGGCGCCAGCTCTTCCCGCTCAAAGCCTGCCCTGGCTCCTTCTCCTTCGGTGGTAGCGTCTCGTGAGTGTTCGGGGGAGGATCCCGCCCCAGGGCCTAGCAGAGTGTCTGGCCGGAAGCGGGCTCGGATTCTGGAGGACCCGGTCTCGGAGGAGGAGATCGGCTCTCCCTCGGAGCCGCTCAAGAGGAGTTCCCGGAGATCTTTCCGGGGCTCGTCCTCGCCGATCATGGTGGAGGAAGGGGGCCTCCAGTTCGCAGTGCCTTCGGGGCTATCCGTCGTAGATAGCCTGCTGCATGAAATAGAGACATCGGCCGGGGGTAGAGTCCCCGCGGGGACCTTCAGGGCTCAGATGGCATCCATCGCCCAGGAGTCCGTGCAGGTAAGTGTTTGGTTTTTTGTGAGATTCGGTGCCTCCTTCGTTTTTCTGATCACTTTCCTATCTTTCAGGTTCTCCAGCATGTTGCCCTCGCCTTACGAATGGAGGCCGAGGTGATAGCCCCGACGATGAAGGCTGCGGGCCAGCTCGCCTCGCTGGAGGAGAGCTCCAAGCGGGAGCTGGAGGCGGTGATGGAGAGGGTTTCCGCCCTGGAGGGCGAGGTGGAGGCCGGGAAACGGGAGGTTGCTCGGTACCGCGAGGCCACCGTAGCTGCCGAGGCCAAGCTTGAGGATGCTCAGGTGCTCGCCGGCAACCTGAAGAAGACGGTGAAGACCCTCCGGAAGGAGCTGGGGGTGGCGGCCGAGTCGGCGAAGTCGGCCGACCTTTCGGCGGCAAAGGCGGTGGAGGGCTACAAGAAGTCGAAGGACTTCTATGATGACCTAGCCGTGGCCACAACCCTCATCTGGCACGAGGCCCTTGACGCCGTTAAGGCCCGGATGCCGGAGTTCGCCGACGAAGAGCTCTGGGCCGAATACCCCCTCACGGACGCCGAGGAGCAGGGGAAAGAAAATCCTGACAAGGAAGTCGCCAAGGACCCTGCTCGTCTCGTGGCGGATGTCGAGGGTCCCGAGGTCGCGCCCGGCCCCGAGACCTAAAGCCCCCGTCTTCCTCCTTTTATTTTGTTGCTTTTGGAATTTTTGTAAGCCTCCAGGCAGTTTGTAAGGCTGGGGAGCCCAAAAAATACCCTTTGTAAAGACTTTTCCTTTGGTAATAAAACTTTTTCCTTTGGTTTCATCGGTTTACATTTTATCTTCTGTTTGTGAAGAATGCTCGTAAAATATCTCTTCTTGCACTGTTGGGCTTCCATGTCAGGTCGGCTGTCTGTCTAGCGATCGTTCGTCGAGTTGATTTCGATCACTTGCCAAGCATGCCAAGCGCTACTGAGTAGGAGGCGTCTCCATGGCCCCGAAGTCGGGGGGGATTGCTCAGACTTGGATAGACCTGGTGCCCCTTCTTGAGGGCCTCGGATCCTCTGCATGTGATGGGCAGATGGCTGTCCGCCGCATTTGTGCCGAGCATGAATGGGAAGCTGCTCGGTTTCCCCTTGGTGAGGGCGTTGCAAGCAACGACCACTAGCTGGGGATGGTCGAGCGAGGGTCGGGTTCGACCGCCTCTGGGAGGACTTTGGATCTTTAGCGTTGGAGGGGCTGTAAGAAGCCCACTAAGGATGACCGGGCAGTGAAGCTGCGCGGTTGCCTCTTGGTGAGGGCTTTGATATCTGGCGTCGTGGGTAGGCAACTACCAGCCTGGGATGACCGAGCGGGGTAGCCGCTCGGATGCCTCTTGCGAGGGCTTTGATCCCTCGCGTCTTGGGTAGGGAGCTACCAGCCGGAGATAGCCGAGCAGGGTAGCTGCTGAGCTGCCTCTAAGGAGGGCTTTGATCCTTAGCGTTGGAAGGGCTGTAAGAAGCCCACTAAGGACGGCCGGGCAGTGAAGCTGCGCGGTTGTCTCTTAGTGAGGGCTTTGATCTCGGGCGTCGTGGGTAGGCAGCTACCAGCCTGGGATGACCGAGCGGGGTAGCCGCTCGGATGCCTCTTGCGAGGGCTTCGATCCCTGGCGTCATGGGTAGGGAGCTTCCAGCCGGAGATGACCGAGTAGGATAGCTGCTCGGTTGCCTCTTGCGAGGGCTTTGATCCTTCAGGAAGGGGACCGAGCAGGGTTACTGCCCAGTGCCTCTTGGCGAGGACTTTGGTCCCCGTCAGTTGTGGAAGGAAGCTACCAGCCGGGGATAGCCGAGCAAGGACTCGACTGCCTCTGAGAGGACTTTGATCCTTAGCGCGGGAGGGGCTGTAAGAAGCCTACCAAGGACCCTTGGCCTGGCAGGGTTACTTTCCGGTGCCTCTTGGTGAGGGCTTTTGTCCTGAAGGATAGCCGAGCGAGGGATCCTCGGGCTCGACTGCCTCTAGGAGGGATTTTGATCCCGGTCGGTCGTGGTAGGAAGCTACCAGCCGGGGATAGACGAGTAGGGTAGCTGCTGAGCTGCCTCTAAGGAAGACTTGGATCCTTAGCGTTGGAGGGGCCGTAGGAGGCCTGCTAAGGATAACCGGGAAGTGAAGCTGCGCGGTTGCCTCTTGGCGAGGGCTTTGATCCCTGGCGTTGCGAGTAGGGAAGCTACCGGCCAGGGATAGCCGAGTAGGGAAGCCGCTCGGCTGCCTCTACGGAGGACTTTGATCCTTAGCGTTGGAGGAGCCTTAGGAGGCCTGCTAAGGATAACCGGGCAGTGAAGCTGCGCGGCTGCCTCTTGGCGAGGGCTTTGATCCCTGGCATTGCGAGTAGGGAAGCTACCGGCCAGGTATAGCCGAGCAGGGTAGCTGCTCGGCTAATTCTTCATGAGGTTTCGCCCGACCATCCAGTTGCAGGTATGGGGAACAGGAACGGTCGTGGTGACCGTGCGCGTAGCATGCACATTGAATGTGGGGGAGGCGAAGCGCCAAGGTCGCATCGTTTTGATTCCGCCAGAGAAGGCTCGATGGTCGCCGCGTGTCAGCGACTTTTTGGGTGAAAGCGGGCGACTGTTGAGCTCCGTTGGGGCACAGTGGGCTATATAAGGCTGAAGGAGCACTGGTCCTTCCTTTCTTCATAGACAGATCGTTGAGAATGCAAGACCCCCCTTTATTATCCCCGAAATCATCCACTTCGAAGACGTATATCTCCATGACCAGAACTGCACCGAGGACACGGTGCAGTTGGTCTACGGGAGTATCGAAGGCCATTTCGGCCGGCTGCTCCCCCGACGCTCCTCCCTACTGCAGCTGCTGATGTACTCCATCTGGAGGGCGTCGCCGGGGCTTTACAACCCCTTGTCCGAGCAGCTCTATGACGAAGCCGTGGGTAAGCTGCGGTCTTTGAGGCACTTCGGCCTGATCTCCGCGAATCGGTTGGCTCGCTCAGAGGCACTCATCCATGAGTACTACGAACTGAGGCTCGGGGTCAATGCGCACGGGGGGGAGGGGAATCGAGGGCTGAGGTTGGATCTCGCGAGGCCTCGGCTGACGGAGATTTTTACCGAGTACCATGAGCAATGCTCTCTGCACCCCCTTCCCCCGCTTCTGTAATTTTCTTTTTCTTTTGTATGTATGGCTGAGGAGCTCACAATACCTTTTGAATAAATGAGACCTTTCCTTCTTTTTCGCAATGTTCCATTAATCTTTATTGAATTAACAACAGACCCTAGGAAGAGTTTACATTGCCTTAAAAGAAAAGTACATGTTAATAGATGACCTTATTAGCGCGGCCTGAGCTCCCCGGAGGCTTGCTGGTCTCCGTGCTCGTCACCGGGTATGGGGCTCCCTGAGCGCCGGACTGGTCATCTGCCGAAACAAGCATGATCTGGCCGATGGTCAGCTCGGCGGAAGGAGGACGCTACTCCTGCTCGCGGCCGGCCTGCCGTTTGTCCCTCAAGTAGGCTGTTTCCTGATTTAAAATCAGAAAAGCTTATGGAAAAGGCTTCAGAAAAGGGTCACGTGCTTACACGTGACCAGCAGTCACGTGTTGGCACGTGACATCTAAAAGCATCAGCAAGGCAAATTCAGCTTCCCGACTGCATCAAAGAAAAGGGCTTCAGAAAGGGTCACGTGTTCCCACATGACCTGGGTCACGTATTAGCACGTGACAATTAAGAGCGGCTTCAAAAGCAAACCGGTTCCCTGATCAAATCAAGGAAAAGGCTTCAGAAGAGGTCACGTGCTCCCACGTGACCAGGGTCACGTGTTGGCACGTGATACTCAAAGCAGCAGACTTGTTCTCCGTTTAAATCAAGAAAAAGAGTCCAGCCGAGGGTCACGTGCTCACACGTGACCAGAGGTCACGTGGTGGCACGTGACGGTTAAGCAGCAACCAGAAGACAGAGCGCAAAAAGAAAGAGGAAGGCTCGTTCCAAGGGGGTCACGTGCCCACACGTGACCGACTTCAAAGCCCATTTGTTAACAGAATTAAATTCTGAGAAAAGACTTCTCAAATCTTTCCAAAAGAACCGATTGAATTAAAGATTTAAAGGTGATTAAATATCATCTATCTATGGGAAAATCTCGAACTTGGAAAGATTTCCCCTTAAAATCTAACCGAAATAACAAAGGAGAATCTCTGGATTTAAAATCCAATGGTGAATAAAATTCACCTAATAATCCAAAGGTCCAAAACGAATGATGGATACAAATCAAATCTCCCAATGGAAGATTCATCAAAAAACTAATTGACTCGGCTGCTTCTCCTATAAATAGGAGCCAAGAGACACACAAAAAAGAGAGACAGGAGATATACGCAGAGGGAAGAAAAGAGAGAGAGCCTTGATACTTTAGAGGAATTTGGATCTTCTGCAAAAGAAAACCCTAGGTAAGAAAGGGAAGGTTTCATTTGAAAGAAAAGAGAATTTAATTCTCAACAGAGTTTAACTCTGATATAAAACAGAAGGACATATTTCTTCTCTCTTTGATGGAGGATCTGTAAAGTGCACATCTCCCCTTGAGTTGAGAATTTAATTCTCAATGGGTTGAGATCCTGCCATGCAGATCCAAAGCATAGAGAGGGAATGGAAGCACGAGAATTTAATTCTCACAGAACTATAGGAATTTAATTCCTTCAAAATAAAATTAGGGTTTGACCATGTGTTATGGGAATTTAATTCCTTCAGAATGAAAAGAATCAGGGTTTAACCCTAGTTACGAATTTAGTTCTGTTAAAACAACAAGAATCTAATTCCCTTAATCTTATTCCCCGGAATAATTCTCTAACAGAGAGTGGGGGTTTAATTCCTTAAAGCTTTTATTAGGGTTTAACCCTATTCAGTTCTTCACATATATGAGGAATTTAATTCCCATAGAAAATTCAGAGTTCAACTCTTCAAAAGGAACTAGGAATTTAATTCCTCTGAAATTATTGTCAGGGTTCAACCCTACGAGGAATTTAATTCCTGAAAGGGATTAACAGATCTTCTAAACAACTACAGAAAAGCAGGGTCACGTGGTGACACGTGACCCCCCAAAAGATCTACAGAAAGCCCTTTGAGGCGGCGCCTCACGTGACCCACGTGACCCTTGGCAGAGGCTTTAACATACCTCATTTAAACACCCGTCACGTGATGACACGTGATGCTCCAAAAGATGCGATCTTCTCAGCAGAACAAACGAAGGGAGGGCGCCCTCACGTGCTACCACGTGACCCCTCTTGCCTCAGCGTATAACGCTAAATTGGAACCCCTGAGCCCAGTGTTAAACACTGTTTTGCCTTAGTGTTCAACACTAATAAAAGAGCTTTCTTGCAGTGTTTAACACTGAATTTCTTAGTGTTTAACACTAAATTAAATCTCTGTTGACAGAGTTTAACATTAATTTTCTTAGTGTTTGACACTAATTTGAAGCCTCTGCTGCTAGTGTTTGACGCTGATTTGCTCTAGTATTTAGCACTAAGTTGAACCCCCCCTGTTGTTGGTGTTTAACACCAACTGTCTTTTAGTGTTAAAACACTAACTTGATCCCAGTGTTCAACACTGCTGAATTAACGTTAGCCCAATTGGCTAAATGGCCAGAGGCAAAGCCTCTCCTTCAAGGGACCAACGGGAGGGCCGATGTCCCAGACATGATTGGACTTAGCCCAAGCTGGCCATAAGTCCTCAATTCGTAATTAACTGGGCTAATGGGCTCATAACATAATTAATTGGTCTTGATCCCAAATTGGGCCAAAGACTATTTAATCCACTCCGGTTCCAGGGTACATCTCTTCACTCCTTTGATACTTGGCGTTGTAATCCCTCAACGTCTTCAAAGAGGTGATGGGTCCCGATGACCACACATTGATATGGACTGTGGGGTCCTTAAACCCATGGACTACGACGTCCTTAACCTTGACCAAGATGTCTTAAAACTAACAATGGACTGTGGGGTCCTTAAACCCATGGACTACGACGTCCTTAACCTTGACCGAGATGTCTTAAAACTAACAATAGACTGTGGGGTCCTTAAACCCATGGACTACGACGTTCTTAACCTTGACCGAGATGTCTTAAAACTAACAATGGACTATGGGGTCCTTAAACCCATGGACTACGACGTCCTTAACCTTGACCGAGATGTCTTAAAACTAACAATGGACTGTGGGGTCCTTAAACCCATGGACTACGACGTCCTTAATCTTGACCGAGATGTCTTAAAACTAACATTGGACCGCAATGTCCTTAAACTACCAATGGACCACCACGTCCCTAAACTGGAACATGGACCACTATGTCCTTAAACTGGCATTGGACCACCATGTCCCTAAACTGGCAATGGACCACTATGTCCCTAAACTGGAACAATAGAGCCCAAACGATTTTTTGTCGGATCTAAACGATCCCGTTTAAGTTGATCTTAGCTTCAAATACGGCTAACGTATCCTTAAACCTTTCAAACAGACTTTAGTCCCAAACTGGACTATAGATCCCCCCAATGAACTCTGGTTCAAGGGTACATCTCTGAACTTCTCTGACATCTGTCGTTGTAATCCTTTAACGTCGTCAGAGAGGTGACGGGTCCCGATGGCCATACATTAAATGGACCACTATGTCCCTAAACTGGAACAATGGAGCCCAAATGCTCTTTTGTCGGATCTAAACGATCCCGTTAAGTTGATCTTAGTCTCAGGTTAGACTAACGTATCCTTAACAAACGTTTGAGTTGATCTTGGCCTCAAATATGGCTAACGTATCCTCAAACCAAACCCCCAAACCCAAATCTAAGATAATACGGATTTGGACTAGTCCACGCCTTACGGACGACGACATAACTCGGTCTCCGTAAACAATCCACGGGCAACAAAACATAAAATAAATACACACGACACGAAGTGACCATCTGGAGAAGGAGAAAGTTGTTACCGCGACGCGGTAGCGTAATTAACTGCAGGGGCTTGCGCCTGCAGGGAAGAGCGTCCCCACAATCAAAAAAACCCCTCAAGCGAGGGGGAATCTAACGAAGTCTGCTACATCGGACGCATCCGTTCAGACCTTCGATGCACAGTGCCATAAATCAACTTGGCATCATCGGAGAGGTGAACGGATAGCACCAATTAGCATCTGCCCTGAATCTCAGGCGAGACGCCCAGTCGCGCCGCCATTCGGAGGGGAACATAGGCGACGAGGTGCCTCGATCGGATGAGCTCCTCGATGTAATCCCAGAGTTGCTTACAATCCTCCATCGCGTGGCCTAGCGTCCGGTGGAAGGCGCGGTAAGGGCCCCGGGTTCGCTTCGAGGCTTGACGCGGGATTGGAGGGAACTTGAAGAACCCCTCACCCTGGGCCTCCTCTAGTAACACTGCGAGGGAGACGTTGAGAGGGGTGTACTCCTGGAACTTCGGGTGATAGGGCTGCTGGTGCTCCGGCCTCTCTTCCCGAGCCATCTTCTTCTGGTCGGACCGTTTTGCTCGGGGGAGGTTCGCGTTCATCTCGGACTCCAGCTGAACCTCGCGCTCGGTCCACGTCTTGACCTCGGCCATGGTCTTAGGTTGTGCCAACGCAAAGGAGCACAACCACTCCTTGTGCCTAAGACCAGATCTGAGCGCCGTGATGACGATCTCGTCTTGGTGCTCGGGGACTTCGAGGAGGGCATTGTAGAAGCGGATGATGTGAGCCTTGAACGTCTCCTTGTCCCCGCTCTTAATTATGAAGAGGTAGTCGACTGTGCGCTTCTGCCGACGGCTCCCAACGAAGTGGCCGAGAAACTGAGTAGCCAGCTCGTCAAAGGTCGAGATGGAGCGAGGCTCGAGTCCTCGGAACCAGTCCCAACCAGAGCGGATGAGGGTGGCTGGGAAGGCCCTGCACTGGGCGGCGTCGGAATGGTCCTGGAAGCTCATCCCCGTGGTGAAAGCATCCAAATGGTCTTTCGGTCGGTTTTCCCGTCGAACAGAGAGACCTTCGGGGGCTTGTTGTGCGAGGAGACGTGGACAGTGAGCAGCCCCTCGGTAAACGGCTTGGTGAGCGAGTCGGCGGCGTACTTAGCCCCGTCGCCCGAGAGGTGGCCTTCCCGGCGCATGCCCTCGATCTTCTTTTCGAGGGTGTCGAGTCGGCCGTGGTACCCCGAGGATTCGGTGCCTTGTGATCCCTGGCCTCTGCTGTGGGAGACCTGCGTTTGAGCACGGACCCGGTTCCTCTCGATGAGGTTCCTCAGATCCCCGGGCGAAGTGGCCCTCGAGCCGTCGACGAGTCCCCTCTATGCGACCCCGTCTAGGGAGGGGGTGTCGATCATACCTGTGGACAGGCGATGTGACCGACATCTTCTCAGGGGGTAAGGGTCGCGAGGAGGCTCGAGGTGAGGTGCTCTGGTGGCGGATCTCGGTGTGGTGCCGTGGGGTGCCCAGCGGGCCTCAGGGAGTATCGGCCCGTGGGATCTATGGCCGGGGGTCGTAACCTTCCAGTGGTCAACCGTGCCGACAAGGGCAGAGCCTTCTGGAGGTGGAGGAGCGGCGATATGGGGCCCTAGCCCGGTCGTTTGGACGTGGACGAGAGCCTCCATGAGGGACTGTAGCCGATCTATTCGGCTGGCGAGGACGTTGATGATGGCCTCCGGGGGAGGTTCATCCGCGCCTCCAGTGAGGGGGAGGCGGCGGATGGTACACCTGGATCTTCAGGATGGTCGCTTTCCATGTGGATGGAGATCGGAAGGCCAACATTATTTTTTTGTGGAGTTTCTTTCCCACAGACGGCGCCAACTGATGGAGGTCCTTTTCGGGTCTCCTTCAGATGTTGTCTTCCGTCGATCTCCCGATGGATTTTAGAGGTGATCTCCTGTTGCGTATGGGTCTCAATGGGTTTTGAGGAGATTGGTGATTTGAGGAGTTTAGCGCCGAGTACTTGCAAGGAAGTCCCGGGGTGGTTTGGTACCACCGAGGACCCTCCGACGATCAAGTTAGCACGATATCCAAGCAGAGTAATGGCTAAGTGGAATAAAAATGGCTTACTTGACCCCTCTGTAATGGGGGTTTATATAGCGGCGGCAGCACGCAGTAGCAGGCGCGAGAATCTCGCCGGCAGTTACGCTCCCGTCGTCACGCCCGCGTAAAGATCGAATTACCCATTAATGGGGATCATGATGGCGTGGAACGTGGGATATTGCTGGCGGAGAATCTGCGGGTGGCGAGATTTGCGGAGCGGCGGTTACGCCTGTGAGTGGTGGAGTTGGTCGGTCGGAGAGACCGAGGAAGACAGCCTCGGCTGGGGAGCTCGGAGACGAGCAAGCGGGCCGAGGAGTCTCGGTCCTGTGGCAGCTCGGGGCGAGTTGAGGGGCCGAGGAGGCCAATTTGCAGGGGGCTCTGAAGAGGGCCAGCTTGTGCTTGCAGGTCGGGTACAGGGGTGGCTTGGTCGGCCTCTGTGGGCCCTTTCTTCTGGGTCCAGGGACACGTCATCTGCCACTTGTCCTGATCTTGAAGATCGCCAATATTGAGCATCATCACATAGCAGTAGATCAAGTAAGAAAAATACCAGAAGGGAACATTTTCAACTCTAAGTGATGCTTTGGCGAGGATGTGTTGAGTTTGAATGGTCCGAGGATGATTGCGCCCCGAATATCTGGTAGAATATTGGGAGCTAGATCCGAGTAGCTCCAACGATGACTTCGATTCGTTTCCTGATAATGATGTTGATGATTTGAATGTATGTCGTCATTTTGAATATCATCTGTCTTGTAATCGTGAGGGTTGTATGTTTTGTATTCGCATACGATACGCGATTGCGACGGAGTTTCGATCCGAATCGAAACTTCGTGGCAATCGATCAATAAAGACTAGCATGCTAGATTTACAAACAAATTAATTTTTACAAAACTAATTTAATGTGGATTACAACTACTGCATCACATATCAAACTTAAACACAAAAAGATGTAAAAAATTATGACTACGAAACACTCCGAATAGCCCCAATAGAATAGTTAACATCACATGCAAACTAGACTAATCAAACATAACCTGAAACCATAAAACCAGCACACAAGAACACAAAACAAATTCGACACCAAATGTAAATAGAAGAACTGGCGAGGCCGGTCATTTGGCCTCTGTCGCCAGCCAAAATTTTGAGGATGGATCTCGATTTTGTTTGGTGTTCTAGTTATATCAAATACAACAATCTATACTTGTTTAAAAAAATTTCAGAGTCCATTTAAAATTCGACAGAAAGTTGGTCTTTAGGTTTCGGTTTTTGGAGTTGTTTCGTTTTCGCAATTCTAGAAACATCGTATAATCTTCTAGCTTTGGCTCTGATACCATGGAAGTGTTTGTTAGCACCACTACTGGGTTTTACAAGCATCAAGCATGCTAATTTAAAATTTTTTAGGGTGCTAATTAACACTAACCTAGAATCTAAACTAGATGATTAGGGTTTTAAGCATGATATCAAAAACTAAACAAAGAGAAAAAGGCTACAACTTTTGTAGACCATGTCGTTCTCTTCTTAAGCTCTGTGTAGTAGTCCATGCGAGTCCACTAGAATCTGTTTACTGCCGAAAACCGGGAAGACAAACGTCTTGCCTGCATTTGGGGGGTAGATACTATTTGGGTTTATCCGTCCATCTCTCCGAAAATGCCAAGTTGATTTATGGCACCGTGTATCGGAGGTTCGGACAGATGCGACCGTTGTAGCAGACTTCGTTAGATTCCCCATCGTTGTGAGGGGTTTTTGATTGTGGGGACGCTCTTCCCAGCAGGCGCAAGCCCCTGCAGTTAATTACGTTATCGCGTAGCGATAACCACTTTCTCCTGCTCCAGATGTTCACTTCGTGTCGTGTGTGTTTGTTTTATTTTTGGTTGCCCGTGGATTGTATACGGAGACTGATTTGTGTTGTCGCCCGTAGGGCGTGGATTAGTCCAAATCCATATATTCTTAAATTTGGATTTGGTTTGATTCAAGGATCGTTAATCTTGTCTGGGATTAAGATCAACTTAAATGTTTGTTGAGGATACGTTAGTCTAACTCTCACTGATTTTTCTTTTCAGATACTATGGCCGCTTATCTGTATGATCTTGAAGAAATTATCTCCTATGAAGACATTCGCGTCCAAGGCCGCTGTCAAAACCAGGAGTTTACAAATCCCCAATGCGCTGAGGTTATGCGTTGCTTCGATGAATACAATGGTCGACTACTTCCCCGTCGTTCCGCTCTTTTGAAGATCATCGTGGGAGCAATTTGGGAAGCACTTCCTGAATTTAACGAAGCCATGCCGCTTAAGGAACTTGATGATGTCGAAGACAATGTGCACTCAGTATATCTGATAGGCTTGATCTCGAAGAGGCGGCGAGATGATCTTGTTGATATCTTGCATCAAGTTTTCCAACAGACGACGATAATCTCTACCTACCAGAGGACGGACGAAATCAGCGAGAATCCTGACGCTTGCATTCGTAAGAAGATGCACACGGAAATGGTCAGAGAAGCTAGAAGTATTTTACTCGGCCTTGCTTTTGAATTCCTCAATCCATGTCCAGGATTTAGTGTTTTACCATTGTAAACATTTTTTATACCATGTATAAGTTCCTGGAGCATGAATGAAAAAGCTTCCTCTTTCCCCCTTTTTTTGCTCACATGTATTCTGCATGAAGTGTCGTTATACTGTTGTCGGTATTCACGTGTTTTGCGCATGAGGCGCTGTTGGGGATTTTAATTCTGAACTAGCGCCGGCGCTCACGTGTTATGCACGTGCGGTGCCACTTTAGTTTTCAAAAGGATCAACGTGGGTGCTCACATGGTATGCACGTGAGGCTCTGCTGATGAGGTCGTTTCGCCTCCCTACTCTGATTTCAATGAGTCACCCTTTTCTTTTCCCATGCTCCCCTTTTTTAGGCCTTAGGAATAGTTCCACTATGCACGACATTTTCTGTGCATAGCCTTGAATGCTTCTCTTTATAACCCGAAGCTACGTCTTCCTCTTTCTTCACAGAGAGAGAACCATTTAGACCTTTGGGTGATCATTTTGAGAAACAAACCAAAGGTTATGGCTTGCAACTGTCCCCACGCTCGTCGGCAACCCTGGGAGGTGCCTATCGAGGAGATTATTCCTCGTTTTGCCGCACGGTTAGCGAATCCTCTTTTCACTGATGACCAATGTGATGCGGTACTGTATGAACTCTTGGCCCGTAGGGGCTCTCCTCTTCCTATGGGTTCCATTTGGATCAGGATGATTTTCTTGTCCGTGCTTGCTGATATCCCCCCTCATCCGGCAGAGACGACTCCGGCTATTCTTGATACGGCGGAGGACAAAATTGAGTGTTTTCACGAGGCACACTTAATTACTCAGCCTCTGAAGGATCGTTTGGTTCATGTACTGAGTCAAATAAGAGCTCGGCGGGCTATCATGTCCGCTTTCGCTGATGAGAACGGTGCTAATCGGTGGGGAGCAACTCCTCGTGAAGACCGTCGCTTCGACATGGTGGAGAGGGCAGAGAGGGAATTGGAGAACTTTGTATTTTGTTTTGTTAACCCCTGTATCTATGATCCCATATTTGGCGATCTTTTCCCTGTAGAGTAGTATATTTATATCGATGTATTTCTCTTATTATTGTCTGTTGAATGTTTTCTGTTGAATGTCTTCTGTTCATCATATATTCGTACGTGTATCCCTCCTCTGTACATGAGCTTTATACTTTACCCTTAGGAATTTTCTTTTAAGTGTGAGCGCTATTGTCGTGTTGCCCGCAAATCAGCGCGTTTTGGACACCATTTTCATTTAAGCAGGCATATAGTCGCGAATGCATGCTTAGTGGGGTGTGCGCCAAAGACACTACTTATTGCCTTACATAGTACATGGTTTGTGCATGTTTGGGTTGAGTATTGTCGTCGAGTGGAGGCTTGCTTATATAATCTTAAGTGCATACGCCTTCCTTCCGAGCTCCTAACTGCAAAGGTGAGCCTGCGGGGGTGGATTGAGCGGTGCGCCGCTAATCTACAGTCTTGCGAGAAGAGGCTCAACCGGAAATTTTCGGAGAGGGAGCTAGCTTCAAAGGCTTTGGGGGAACTCCAGGCACAACTCACTACTAAGACCACCCGTGCGTACAAAATTTGGCGGGTGCTTCAAGAAACTATCACAGAGGTGGTAGCTCTTGATAAAGCCGTTATCTTTACCCGCGAGATGGTTGAAGCTCATAAAGTTGCTGAAAAGGAGCTTGAGAGTCGGTTCGCTTCGTATCAGACTCAACAGTCTCAGGCGGAGACCCGTCTTGTTGCAATAACAAAGCTTGAAGCTGAGGCCCAGCGGAAGAATGCTGAACCGACGAATTTATTGCACCATCCACCAGCTTAAAGATTTTTTTTGTATATTCTCCTTTTTTGTATTTACTCCTGAATAAGAGTATCTTGTATTCATTTTGATTCATGAATAAAATACATATTTTATTTCATACTGGCGTGTCCCTTTTAGCAAATGCGTCTTGTAGATAGTCTATCTTGATCTCCTTGCAGGGCAGCGATGACTTAGAAGACAGGTTCAGATTTGCCACCTAAGACTTTTTAATTTTATGAGCCGTGAGGGTCTCATAAAGGGTTTTTCTCTCTACAAGTCGAGAGGATCCCGTATGTGTCTTTTCTCCTTAGAAGTCGTGAGGACTCCTAAGTGCGTTTTCTCTTGAGAGTCGTAAGGATCTCACAAGAGAATTTTTCCCCTTACAAGTCGGAAGGACTTGTAAGTGGTTGTTGTTAGTTATGTATATGCCCTAGAGACCATTATTGTGCATATGATGTATATTATAGTGGATGCTTGGATATATATAGAGATGACTTTCTTGCTCGATATGATAATATGCTATCTGGTTGCTCTTTATCTTAACATGTTGACTTGTATTGTGTTACTGTCTTGCTCTCACATGTTGATAAAGCCCTTAGGATATGTACTTGACTACTAGGACTATGATGGAGATCATACTAGTGGGGCCAGGGTAGTCCACGAGTACATCCTATAATTGTTCCTAGTCGAGGGTGTATCGAGACAGGGCATCGATACTCCAAAGTAGACTAGCGTATACGCATCTTGACCCATACGATGGGCGATGGATGATCCCACATCCATTGGTGTTTGACATCAAAGATGGTGTACGGGTGCTCAGTGGAGACTGGGTACACTGAACGGACTCGCCGAGAACTCCTAGATGGTATTATACCTATCGTCAGATAGCAGTTCTCTGATGACACTGGTACAGGTTAGTCTGTAAACCCGAGATCGTCATAGAGTCTTGTGTGATTCCCACTGTGTTTTGATTTCCACCTTACCACGTTCATGATAACGTGCAAAACGACGGCTTTTCGGTACTTTCCCGAATCACATGGAGGCAATGAGTGATAAGAGGGGTTTCGTCTCTCCCGGTATTAGGGGTTGATGTTGCGCTGTGTTCGATTGGCTATAACTGGAAGTCCTTGGCCAGGGCTGATATGGAGATCTACTGATAAGAGTTATCAGTAGCTTCTCGACCCGTTATGAACCTCGCATCGACACGACTTATCGGTTACTGGGGTCTGACGTTTACCACCCCTAGACTGGATATGCGACATATCAGACGAAGAGACCGAACTGTACGGTAGTTTTACTGATTGGATTCACAGGAGTGTGTGCAGGCTTGCTTGTTGATCTTCTGATCGCTTAATACCCGGATGGCTGTTACATTTAGCTGACCGCTTGCAGCTTGTGGGTGTTTGATATGATCATCACCTACTGCCGGCGTATTGATAAGTCTTTAGAGTCCTACATAGAGGTGTCCTTGATCAGGAAAAATGGAGTAGGAGCACATATGTGATATGTGCGGAACCGAGATTAATACGATATTTGATACCGTATTCTATTCTCGCGATATGTGATATCGGCCGGTTATATGTGATATAGCCGGGTTATCGGATCAAGTGTTGATCCGATAAAATGATACATATTATATTAGTCGGTTATATGTAATATAGCCGGATTATTAAATCAAGTGTTGATTTAATAATTTAATGTAGAATTATATATATTTGATATATTAAATTACATTAACTAATATTAGCTCACTTAAGAATTACTTTTTCTCACTTGATAATACATTGATATATATGTGACATATATTAATTGTATTATTTTCTTTTGTTCACAAATTTATATATGTGATATATAATTATGACATGCTTGGTTACACATGCAACATGGATGTGAGAGACTTATACTATGCTAGGGTTTATATTTATTATTAAGGAAATTCAAAATTGTTGATTTTGTCATGGTTGATATTTTGGAAGAAGATTGTAGAACCTTGACTAAGTCCGCCTCTTTTGTTTTCTCTTAAGATATTTGTTAACCTAACTTTAACCATAGCCTATGGTTTAGTCTCTACAAGGGTTAAGCATGACATTCTTAACTCATGGTTGCATTTCTAACCTCATCAATATAATTCATTCATCACTTGCTTCATCTTCTTCTTCCTCATTGAAAAAGCTTTCTAGCTTTTGATCTTGTGATGAAAGATTGTGAGAAAAAGAAAACTAAAGAGAGCAAAATTCATATTTTATCATCCTCTTCTATACTAGCCATATAAATTAGTGTGTTATCTTCACTAATCCCTAATTAGTGAAGAGATAGCTTGGGTTTGTGACTCCTCAAAGTAGATCATCTTGGATAGTGAAGATTTCAAGCAAGTATGCATCATTCACTTCATGGAGCCTCTCAAGAGTCCGGGAGCTTGATGATCGCAGCGAAGGGACCACAACTTGGAGCTTATGAAGCGAAGGAACGGACTACAAAGGTTGTAATCCCTAAACACTTAGAAGTAAAGTTGTTTGCTTTATCGATTCCGTATGATTCTTTAGTTAAGAACCTTGGGTTAGGGTTCTTTAGAACGGAAAAATTTTAATTTGGCATGGACGATGCCACCCGAAATCTTGCTGCCGTGCTATACAACCCTATAGTTGTTTCCCTCCTTGTCGTGTTTCGACTTTGGAGAGTGTGGCCCGTGAATAGTACGCAATAGCCCGTCTTGGACCGACTTGCAGGGCCCCAGTGCTTAGAAAACAGGTCCTTATCCCCATTGCCTAAGGCTTTTCCCTATGGGTCAAGACGAATCGAGAAGTTCTCGCAAGGATACAAATTTCCTCACGAGTCGAAACGAATCGAAAAGTTCTCGTAAGGATGTCCTAACTTCACAGTTAACTCATGCTAATAGAAGTTCGTTAGGGTATGTAGTACTAAGTTTTTTACCCGTCGCACCGTCGCGCTGGCCGATGTATTCCCCGGTATGCAATCTTGCTGTTCGGGTAGCCCCGCAACTGTCGTGTCTCTGATCCTTTCGGGGGCTGGACAAGACGTCTTCAAGTAATCTTCCAGGTAATATTGCCGTCAAAAGAGCAAGCGTTAGGGATATTCCATGTCGCTTTTTACTTGAGGTTAGGCTCAGTTTGGGAGCCCCGATGAGTCATGACCACTCCGCTCTGGAGCAGGATGATCTCCGATGGTCTTTCAGGTCTCATTTGAGTTACCATCAAGACCCTCAAGCTAGGGATCTTCCTTTGCTTCGTTGGTTGACATCGTGTCTGCAATATTGCGACGAATGTCGAGGTTGTCTCTGGGTTGTCTGTGAACCGTCGAGATTTGGAACTAGGCGACTTTGCCATGGCTCCATTTGTTGATGTCGTGCATGTATCCTGCTGGAGGGAGGAAGAACGTTGTTGTTGATCTCTAGGCTGTGGATGCTGCCGTCGAGACTTAGAACTAGGGACTTTGCCATGGTTCCGAGGTAGTCTCTAGGTTGTCTGTGAACCATCGAGATTTGGAACTAGGGGATTTTGCTGTGGCTCCGAGGTAGTCTCTAGGCTATCCGTGAACCATCGAGATTTGGAACTAGGAGACTTTGTCGTGGCTCTGAGGTAGTCTCTAGGCTGTTTGTGAACCGTCAAGATTTGGAACTAGGGGACTTTGCCGTGGCTCCGTTTTGCTGACGTCGTATCTGCTTCTGGTTGGAACGAGAAGGAACGTTGTTGTTGATTTCTGGGCTGTAGATGTAGCCATCGAGATCTAGCTTCCCTTTGACGAAGCCTGGTGGGACAATGTGGTTCTCTTTTCGTTTGTGCCCATGGATTGTATACAGGGGTCAATGTGATCTCACCTGCAGGGCATGAGTTTCATTTTTTTTTATTTCTTTCCGCGATGCTCTAACATTTCATCTTTTTATATCGCAAAAGTCGCGATCGCCCAATCATTTCGACTATTTTTTCGCGGTGCCCAATCATTTCGGCTGTTTTTTTCTTTTTACTCGCTGCTTTTTATTGCGAGTTGCCCAATCATTTCGGCTATTTTTATATGCATATATTTTACTCGCTGATTTTTGTTGCGAGTTGCCCTATCATTTCGGCTATTTCATATGCATTTTTGGCTCGCTGATTTTTTGTTGCAAGTATGGAACTTGAGATCTGATACTAATCTTAGCATCAACATCGTTGCGATGGGAATATGGCCAGGAGCGAATTATCATTTGCCGTGAAAGGACTTAGAATTTGATACCGATTTAGGCATCAGCATCGCTACAACTGGGATATTACCAAGAGCGAATCATCATTTGCCTTTGTCGATTTAGACAAAGGTGGCTTAGCAAACAGAGTTAGGATCCTATTGACTAAGGCTTTTCAATTTTACGAGCCGTAAGGGTCTCATAAAGGTGTTTCTCCCTACGAGTCGTGGGGATCTCGTAGGTGTGTTTTCTCCTTAGGAATCGTGAGGATTCTTAAGTGTGTGTTCTCTTATAAGTCGTAAGGATCTTACAAAAGTGTTTTCTCCTTATAAGTCGAGAGGACTTACAAGTGTCGTTCACCACATGAGGACGTTCCTCGTCGTTGGTAGGATTTGGTGGGGGAAATGTTTATTTGTGCCCGTGGATTGTATACAAGGGTCAATATTGTACCGCTTGTAGGGAAACCTAGGGAACGTGATGGCTTAAGAACAAATTCAGATCCCTGTAAATTAAGGCTTTCGAATCTTATGAGCCGTGAGGGTCTCATAAGGGGGATTCTCTTTGCGAGTCGTGAGGATCCCGTAAGTGTAATTTCTCTTTAGGAATCGTAGGGGTCCCTAAGTGTGTTGCTTCCTTGTGAGTTGTAAGGATCTCACGCAGGCGTTTTCTCCTCATAAGGTCGAGAGGACCTTGCAGGTGTCTTTATTTTAACGAGAATGCGTCCTTTCGAGTTTTCACAAACTCGCCGGTAGTCATGCTGTTTTTACTCACGGCGCCCTTTCAGGTTTTCATCCGTGCCTATTTCGCTTGTGGACGTACCGTTTTTTTTGGCGATGAAACTCTCGAGAATAGTTTCGCCGCATGTGACCCATTTGTTTACCGGTAGGATTTCAGTTGCAGTCCTCATCATTGGGACTTGTGGACTTGCATTCCACTATCGCCGTGTTTGAGGCGACGTTGTTAGTTTAGGGACATCTCGGTCCGTTATTAGTTAAAAGACATCTCGGTCCAATGCTAGTTTAAGGACGTTGCGGTCCGTTGTTAGTTTAGAGACATTTCGGTCCGCAGCTAGTTTAAAAACGTTGTGGTCCGTAGCTAGTTTAAGGACGTTGCGGTCTGTGGATTTTAAGGCGAGGTTTCGCTGGATACTACTTATAGAGTTTGGACTCAGGAAGACAGCGAGCGGACACGAGCATCGTCATCCATCATTAACCTGAACCGTGACTTGTCAAGCATAGTATTTCTTAAGGAATTGGCCGTTTATTGGCCGGAAAGGCCTTTCGCCATGCATATCCATGAGCAAGTAGGCCCCGCCTTGGTAGACCTTGTCTATGATGTACGGGCCCTCATAGTTCGGCTCGAATTTCCCCCGTTTAGCACGATTGGGGAACATAGGTCTTTTCATGACTAGCACGAGTTCGCCTTGGCGGAATGTTCTCGGCCTAGTCAATCTTTCGTATGAGCGCGTCATTCTTGCTTTATAAGTTTCTAGGTTTTGCTGTGCCATGAGACGAGTTTCATCAAGGGCGTCGAGCTCCTCAAGCCGAAGATGGGCGTTTTCTTCATCTGTCAGTTCGTACCGAAATGCCACTAGTAGAGAGGGTAGCTCTATCTCCAAGGGAAGTACCGCTTCCGTGCCGAATACTAACGCAAATGACGTTGTGTTCATGGTCGTCTTGAACGTGGTCCGATAGGCCCAGAGAGCTTCATGCAATCTCTCGTGCCAGTCCTTTTTATTTCTGGACACCGTTTTCTTTATGATCTTTGTCAAGGTCTTGTTGAAAGCCTCAGCTAGTCCGTTAGATTGAGGATTATAGACCGAAGAGTATCTCCAATATATTTTATGCTGCTGTGTGAAGCGGCTGATCTTGTGGCTTCTGTAGGCCGGCCCATTATCCGAGATTATCCGTCGCGGAGTGCCGAACCGGTAGATGACATGTGTCTTGAAGAAATGGAGGATGTTCTCCGTATTCACCTCTCTTAACGGTATTGCTTCTGCCCACTTAGAGAAGTAATCGGTTGTTGCTAGTATGAACCATTGTCCCTTGGATGATGCTGGCTCGATGAACCCGATTATATCGGTTCCCCACATTTCGAATGGCCATCTAGCCAATGTTGGGTGTAGCGGATTCGGATGCTAGTGGATAAAGTCCCCGTGAATTTGGCACGAGTGACACTGCTTCGCATATTCGAGGCAGTCCTGAATCACCGTGGGCCAATAGTAACCTATTCTTTTGATCTTCGGCTTCATCTTTGGCCCGACTTGATGAGAACCGCAGAGTCCATCATGAGTTTCTTGGATGACTCTCCTTACTTCTTCTGGCCCCAGACACCATAACCACAAACAATCGAACGATCTCTTATATAGAGTATCATTGACGAAGGCGAAAGACAGAGCTCACTTCATGAGCTGATGTCTCGATGATGCATTTTCGGGCGTTCGATGGGATTTGAAGTATTCTATGAAGACTTCTCTCCAATCCTTCGCCTTCTCTTCATCCTTTATTTGGAAGGACTCTTGTTCGGTTGCTTCCTCTCCTTTAGACGCCTTCGGAGATATCTCTGCTGGTGCGAGAATCCGGCGGATTTGCACAATGATCCTTACGTCATCGAGGTTTTCGTTGGCCAGTTCTTTAGCGAGTTTGGCTAACGCATCTGCCTTGCTATTTTCCGCACGCGGTATGCTTTCCAGGGTGCAGGAGGAGATTTGCGTCAACAATTGCTGCACTCTTTCACCATACCTGATCAGTTCTGGCTTGCATGTCTGGTAGTCGCCATTTACTTGGCTAAAGACCAGCTGGGAGTCTCCATATATGAGGAGGTTTTCGATCCCCATGTTGATAGCAATCTCGAGAGCTGCTATCAAAACTTCATACTCGGTCTCATTGTTTATTCTTGGCTCCGTTAAGGAAAGGGAAAAACGCATTATCCCTCCTTGTGGAGTTACGAAGATAAGGCTCACCCCGGCTTTAATCATGGGGGTGTTTTGCTTTCGCTTCTTCAAGGAGGACACTCCATCAAAGTAAAGTTCTCATCGGGTATCACTCCCTTCTTTCTTCCCATCGACTGTGTCAAACGCGTGTTCGTCCGGTAATTCACAGTTTAAGGGAGAGTCGGCGGGTATCGGATGCTCAGTGAGAAAGTCGGCGATATCCTGACCTTTTATTGCCTTGAGGAGTCGATATACTATCGAGAACTCCATCAAGAGGAGGGCCCATTTGGCAAGCCTTCCTGTTAATATGGCTCTCAACATCAAATACTTGAGAGGATCCACCTTTGATATGAGATGGACTTCATGTGCCAGGGCATAATGTCGAAGCTTCATTATCGCGAAGATCAGTGCCAGGCAATGCTTTTCGATGGGGGAGTAGTTGTTTTCTGCCCCCAGGAGAACTCGACTCAAATAATAGAGAGCTCTCTCCTTCCCCTGGTCGTTCTCCTATGCCCATAGCGCGCCTAAAGAACCTTCAAGGGCTGTTGTGTACAGGATGGGGGGCTTTCCCTTGACCGAAGCGATCGGTACTGGCGGGTTCTGCAGATATTTCTTGATTTCATCCAGTGCGTTTTGGCATTTACGATCCCAAACGAATGGGGTCCCCTTCTTCATTAGATGACTGTAGGGACGACATTTGCCGGAGATGTTAGTTATGAACTGCCGGATATACACGAGCTTTCCTTAAAGAGACCACGGTTGTTTGAGAGTTCTTGACGCGGGCATTTCCATAATCACCTTAATCTTTGATGGGTCTATTTTGATGCCTCGGTGTCATACGATGAATCCTAAGAATTTGCCTGAGGAAACTCCAAACGCGCATTTCATAGGGTTCATCTTCAGGTTGTACTTCCGAAGGCGCTGGAACACTATCTTCATATGCTCCCAGTGCTCTTCGTACGATTTGCTTTTCACCACAAGGTCGTCGATATAACATTCGACAATCTCGTCTATGAGGTCATCGAAGATCTTCGTCATGGCCCTCTGGTAGGTGGCGCCTGTATTCTTCAAACTGAATGGCATCACCTTATAGCAGAATATGCCTAGCGGAGTCTAGAAAGCAGTGTGCTTTTGGTCTTCAGGATGCATCTTGATTTGGTTGTACCCTGATGATCCATCCATGAAGGAGAAGACTTCATGGGTGGATGTGTTATCGATCATCAGCTCAGTAACAGGCACTGGGAAGTCATCTTTCGGACAAGCTTTGTTGAGATCCCGAAAATCTACGCAGATGCGTACTGTCCTATTTTTCTTCATTACCGGAACGATATTGGCGATCCAGTCAGGGTATTGAACTTTTTGGATGAAGCCAGATTCGATTAGCTTCTTGACTTCGGCATTGATACTCATCTCAAGCTCGAGCCGCATTCTTCGTGGCGCCTGTTTAACTGGCTTGACGTCCCGCGATATCGCCAGTTTATGCACTGCTATCTCTGGATCTAATCCCGGCATCTCGGAATATTTCTATGCTAAACAGTCTTTATACTGCATAAGCACGTCTTTTAACGTGGCCACCCGTTTCTCAGACAGCAGCTCACTGACGAATGTTGGCCTTGGCTCGTTTGCCGTCCCCAAGTCGATTTTTCTTAGGTTGTTTGCTGTGGTGTGTATCCCATCTTCCAGCTCTTTTGGCGCCGGTGGAAATTCTGAGATCACCTCATTCTCGTCTTCATTTGCGAAGCACTGGGAGAGGTCGTTCATATTCTCGTGCTCTCCTTCCTTTGAGAGTGTTATCACATGGCAGGTACGAGCTCGTTTCCAAGCTCGATGCCGATCTAGACTTTCCCTCGCAGTGTAGGTTGCTCTCGGCTCATGCTTTCGTAGCGGGGATACCCTCCAACTGTCGGATAGAGAAAACCTGCCTTGCTGATATTGATCTTCAATCCAGTCTTTGAAGATGAAGCAGTCTTCAAGAGGATGTCCCACAATTCGGTGGTAGGAGCAATAATCTGGGTGATGGACCCCGTTCATCTGCTTGGGGTATCGAGACTCCGAGAGCGTCATCATTTGATGCTTCATGGAATATGTTCCTTGTCTTGTCTTAAGGAAAAGAGTATTCCCGACCCATCTTCTTCATAAAAGACAGGTTCCAGCTGACTTTTTCTCGCTCGTGTGGCTTCTTAGATCCGCTTCGATGTCTTTGAACGTCGTCTCCATTCTAGATCTTATCATTGCTTCTGCGTCGGACTTTCCCTTACCGCGGGAGCACGCAGCAGGCTGAGGGTGAAAGGGATTGTCATCCTCCGTAGCCTGCTGAATGATACGTTGCGTCCTAGCTTTTTCGTAAATGGCCATTTCGCGACCGTGGTCATCCCGAACCTTTTGACCCGCTTCTCTCATCAGCTTGTCAATATGTTCTTCGAATGACGAGCTTGGTATTTTCACGGCGGAATCTCGCTCTGGTTCGACATCAACGCTATCTGGAAATGCATTCGCTTCTCCATCGGAGTTATTTATGATATGGCAGCCATGGAACCGCTCCCGTTTATTGGACCAAACGTATCCAAGGCCAGTCGTCTCCATTCTTCCATTGGGCATCTTCCGCTGAGTCCCGGGAACGTCCCAAATCTTGTTATAGAACTAGGTTTGTCGAGCAGTCTGTTTGAAGGGTACGCCTTGGCGTCTTAATAGCCTTTTCAGTCCCTCTGCATAGTATCTGGGTAGACGGATTGGTTGAAGTCTGTCGAGCGCGGGTTCACCACCGTGTCATCCTTCTTTCTCCACCTTGGTCTCCATGGATTGATAAAAAAGGATCGCCTTCTCACCCTTTTTCTTAGGAGGGACGTAGAAGATTTGCAGCTCTTTCACGCTGTACGTATCAAGTGCATCAAGTTCTTTGTAATGCCGCTGCAGAACCATGGTAATTTGTAAACTCTGGTTAGCTCCAGCAAAGGTCTGTATTGACGGGCGGATGGAGAACACTGTGTTGGCCTCGTCCTCAGAGTCACTGCTAAAGACTAGAATAGGAGTAGATGGTCCTGGCCTGTTGCCTTGGGGTTGTCCCGAGTAGACCATCTCTTCGTCCTCCTCGGTATCGCTCCCAAAGATCGGGATAGTGGCGATGGCTTTTTGTTTATTCTCCGGTTTGCGACACCTTTCCATGTCCTCGAAGTCTGGTAAGAAGTACTTGGCGTCTTAATATTTGCGGACTTCATTTACAGAGAATGGGTTCAGCTCCCCTGTAACCATGTACTTGAGGCCATCCTTGAAGTACTTCATACACTGATGTTGTGTAGAAAGGATAATGTTGTACTCATGTAACCAAGGCCTTCCGAGCAGGGCGTTGTAGCAAGTCTTGGCGTCAATAACATAGAACTTAATATCAGTGACGAGCAGCCCGAAGCGTAGTGTCAGTATTACAGACCCGAGCATTTGTGATGACTGCGAGTCGAACCCGGAGATAGTAATTTTGTCCCGAGCAAGATATTGAACATTCATGCAAATCTCCTTCAACACTCTCACGTTGAGAAGGTTGGCGGAGGACCCGTTGTCAACCGGAATCTTCCCTATCCTGATGTCGTGGCAGTACCCGGTAACATACAGAGGACGGTTGTGCTCGCACGTTCCGAGGAGGAGATCTTCATCGCCGAATGTGACGTCAGTTGTATGAACCTCTGCCGGCTCATCCTTCATCTTTTCTTCCGTAAGGAAAGGTTGGAACTGATCGGACTCTTGTAACGCCTTGATCAGAGAATCTCGTGCCTCTTTAGATAGGAGAAGGGCATCCAAAATGCTTAATTATGAGGGTATCTTCCTCAGATGTGCCAGGACATTGTAATCCACCTTGTTCTTCTTGAGCGGGTCCTTGGCTGTGAGCTCTTCGATGACTCTATCATCGAGGGCAATCTCCCCAGGAACTTTTTTCTTCCCTTTGTCCCTTTTGCCCAAACCTTTGTTTGAAAGTCTGAGATTCTTTTCAGGCAACATACGGTTACGCAGCTGAATGTTCTCACAGTTCTTCATTTCCTCTTCTTTTTCAGAGGTGGATTCCTTGAAGAGAGGGTCGGGGGTTATTTCTTCGTCAGAATCGCTCCCGAAGGTAAGAACTTGAGACTTACATTTTGTTGGGATGGCATCAACCATATGACAGTTACCGGCTGTTCCTTCACGCTCGTCTGTCGTGCTTCTCTGTTCCCGACGGGCTTTGCGCTTCATTCGCTTGAAGCGTTGTCGATGGGCAACGTATCCCTGCCACCACTTCTTGATGGCATTAACTCTTCAGTAGGGTGCGTGACCTTCCGATGGTATAAGCAGTAGTTCGGATGTACATTCGTTTCGTCGGGGCACGTACTCCCGGGAGTATTTCCTTCGAAAGGAGGCAGCTTCATTCCTATTGACGGAGCTTTGGCGAACTGCTTCTCTACCTTGATTCTGCTCTTGCTGGTGGCAAGTGCGCTTCGATCCGGTTGGGGTACTTTATGACTTCTCATTACCGGGGCTTCTTCAGTTTGATGCCGACGCTTGGCCTTTTCGTATATGGTCGTTTCACGTCCTCGATCAGCTTTTCTCTTTTGGAGGGCTTCGTTCAGCAGCTTGTCTATCAGGTCATCTGACGGTCCCATGGATTTTGGTTCTGGATCTGCCCCCAGTTTCTCTATGTCAGGAACTTCTTTCCCATTTATCGACGAGTGAGAGATCATGTGGCAACTCGCCACATAATTCTCGGGTTCTTCTGAAGAATCGTCTCCTTCATCAATGTCACTGTTTCCGTTCTCAAGAACACGCTTGAAGAATTCTTCCAATGTGACTGGGGTCCGCGCTTCTTGGTTGTATTCCTCCGGTGCGTCGATGTACTTTTGCAGACTCGTATGATTGCCGTCGAGCTGCACGGGCTTCTTGGCCTTCTTCTTTTTCTTTAAAGATTTCGAAAGCTTGGCCTGGAGGTTTTGTCCATCGTTACCAACTTTTGGCGTTGGGTGCGGTTTCAGCATTCCGTCAATAATTTCAGGCTCCAGCGGGCTTTTCCACCTAATCGCCAGACATGATCGAAGGTCCTTCAGCATTCATTTAGTTTTAGCCGAAAGGACAACTTCCCATGGAGCTTCCTCTATAAATGAGCATGATGTCCCCGGCGTATCCACCTTTTTAGGAACGTGCTGCTGTGGCGGGTTTACCTTCCAATTTTTAGACAACGCGAACTTACCTTGTTGGTACTGGTCTTCAACCCAATTTTTGAAGATGTAGCAATCTTCGAATGGGTGGCCCACTATTCGGTGGTAAGGACAGTAATTTGGATTGTTGACGTCGCCCGATTGCAGCGGGCGTCTTAGATCCGGCAGAGTGATGAGTCTGTTGCGTAATGCCAGCTCGAACAATATCCTTGTTTTATCCCGGGGAAACGAGTAAGGACGTCTCAACTTCTCTTCGAGAGCTCGCGGTTTGTTGTTTTGGCGATTCACCGGCTTCGGTTCACTCGATTGTTGTTGATGTCGCCCCGTTCTGACGACTTGGCCTGCCGCTTCGTTCGCTTGATGAGCTCGTATCTGTTGAGCTATATAGTCATCAAGGGTAGCTTTGGAGAACGTCTCCTCCCTGGCTGCTGATAAAGCCGGAGGAGGGTTTGCTATCTCCTCTCTGTCGTCTTCAATGATTATTGGAGGGTTTTTGGCTGGAGGATCCGGCTGGATCATCATCCCAACCATGTCTTGGAACAGAAGCGCCATTTGTTTTATATTAGCCGCTTGTTCCGCGGCCTCTTTGTTTTTCTTTTCAAGCACCCTTCGTAGGAATTCGGTGTCGGTCTCCTTCTCCTGGCGTTGTTCCGACGATTCTTCCGGACTTTCTTTCTGTCCCGTGAGTGCGGCCATCCTTGTCAACATCCTTTAGAATTTTTGTTGTTGCTTTTGAGCTTTTGTCACCGATCGTGTGAGTGGTCGATGACCCGTGGAAGTACAGCTTTCCTCTTTCCCGGAAGCCATATACACCGTGTGTACTACCATGCCTCCAGACTTAGGGCGTTTGGGTCTACTGCCTTTGATATTTGCTGCCGGCATGGGGATCTTCTCCGGCCTTCTCCTCTTGTGGGGGGTCGAGGCTGAAGGAGCCGTTGCAGCAGGCACCCACGTAGATGATACCTTTCATGGTATGACGGAGGGATGGTCCTCATCTCGCCGAGCCTTCATCTTCTTCAGCCGGCGAGAGTAATCTTTGTCAATTACAGAGTCTTGGACTCTCCGCCAAACTCTGTGGATCTTGGAGGACAACCGCTGAGGAGGCTGTTCTGGCTTCACTTGTGTCATACTTTCAGCAGGCGGAGGAGACTTCTTCAAGATTGCGGTTGGAGAGTTCTTGCGTATCCTCCTGAGCAGCTCGAAGCTATTCCCAGTTGGAACAGTAGCGTCAATTTCCACCAATGGAGCTGGCGGGGTAAGTCCAGAAGGGGAACTGCCCCCAACTTTCCTCACTCGGTGCCAATGACGACGTCGAGCATGTCTTGCGGATAGGATCACTTCTGTTGTGGAAGCGACCTCGTTATGCCCCCTGCTTTGATGAGAGGCTGTTGTCGGCGTCAGCCTGTCGAAGACAGACGTCCGCTGAGAGGGAACAATCAATCTTGCAAAGGCCGACTTTCTGGCAGGGGAAGCAGCCTTGGTGACTTTGCCCGAAGCGGGAGTTGGAACGGACAGTCTTGTGAAGACCAATCCTTTAGCAGAAGAAACCCTTTTGACGACTTCGTCTACCGGAGCTGGAATGGCTATCCGCTTCGGGATAACCCCTTCAGGTATCGCGGGCCTCTTTGTGGGCCCACTTGAGTTTTGGCTCAGCCTGTCGAAGACTGAGGCGACAGACTTGGACGACCCGTTGAGAAGGGCCGTGGTAGTTGCAAGCCGATCGAAGACCGACTTCTTTGGAGCCTCCTGTGATGATATTGAAGCATTGAAGCTCATTGGCGAGAGCATGGTCCCGAAGAACAGTCCAGTGGTGGCCTGAGTCACCTGTTCTACTGGCATTGCGAAGATGGAGGCCGCCTGGGGCCCATAAGTCACTCCTCCGATAGGGACGGAGTGGAAGTTGCTGTTGCAGTTGGTGCAGTTGGAAGCCATCAATATCATCTTCTCTTCTGCATGGAGCAAAACACCAAATCTTAGTACCTCGAATCCAGGGGCAACCATATTAAACCGCGATTCGTTCGCAAACACGACATACGAAGTGTGGAGTTGAAAGAGGAAAAGGTCCCACCGGGCGTGCCAGAATCTGTTTACCGCCGAAAACCGGGAAGAAAAACGTCTTACCTGCATTTGGGGGGCAGATGCTATTTGGGTTTATCCGACCACCTCTCTGAAAATGCCAAGTTGATTTATGGCACTGTGTATCAGAGGTTCGGACAGATGCGACCGTTGTAGCAGATTTCGTCAGATTCCCCCTCGTTGTGAGGGGTTTTTGATTGTGGGGACGCTCTTCCCTGCAGACGCAAGCCCCTGCAATTAATTACGTTATCGCGTAGCGATAACCACTTTCTCATGCTCCAGATGTTCACTTTGTGTCGTGTGTGTTTGTTTTATTTTTGGTTGCCCGTGGATTGTATACGGAGACTAATTTGTATTGTCGCCCGTAGGACGTGGATTAGTCCAAATCCATATTTTCTTAGATTTGGGTTTGGTTTGATTCAAGGATCGTTAATCTTGTTTGGGATTAAGATCAACTTAAATGTTTGTTGAGGATACGCTAGTCTAATTTTAGACTAAGATCTACTCAGCATGATTTTGGGATCATTCTGACCTAACAAAAGAGCATTTGGGCTCTATTGCTTTACTTTAAGGATGTTACGGTCCGTAGATCACCATTTTTGGTATGAGGGTTTAGCTTAAGGACGTTGCGGTCCGCAGCTAGTTTAAGAACATTACGGTCCATAGCTGGTTTAAGGACATTACGGTCCATTGGGGCATGCTCATGGGTTTGGGAGTGCATCCAAGAGCTGTTGGTTGTCGGGACCCTCCACCTCTCTGACATCGTTGAAGAATTACAACGACATGTATCAGAGGTGTGGAGAGATGTATCCTTGAACCGAACTCCAGATTGAAGGGAGAGATCATGGTGGAACGAACATCATTTTAGATGCCATGAGTTGGGAGATCATCAGTCATCTTTGGAACTAAGATCGATTTGGGGAGACCTGAATATAGGGAGGCTCAGTTGATTGATGGTCAAAAGGTTTTGGTCTCGGAAGACTTGGCCAATTTTGGCTAAGGTTGGCCTTTCACAGTGTTAAATACTGATATTTGCTTGGTGCTCACGTGCTCCCACGTGAGGCTGTAAAGCAGTGTTAAACACTGCAATTTGGAGCACTCGCGTGCGGCACGTGAGACATCCGAAAATTGGGCATTGCTTCTTTGGGTTTACTCCATTTTCTTTTATCAGTGCTAAGCACTATTGGGGGTCACGTGGGATCACGTGAAGCGCCCCAAAAATGGGAACTGTCTGATTTTATTCCCCTCTTCCTTTTACAAGTATTAAGTACTATTAGGGGGTCACGCGGAATCACGCGACTCTATCTCAGTTGTTCCTTTTTGTTCCTCAAAGGTGCTCATGTGGGAACACGTGATCTGTTGTTATAGCGTTGTACGCTAATCGTTTATTTTATGTGCATGGAGATCTTGGCCTGAGTTTTGAGAATTTCATATCCTTTGTTTTATAAGAATTAAATTCTTATGCAGGGTTAAACCCTGGTTTTATCAGAGGAATTAAATTCCTATATCTTTTGGAAGAATTAAATTCTTCAAACTTATTTCTTTCCTCTAAGTTTTAGGACTGCATAACTGAATCTTCCTGATGAGAATTAAATTCTCAACTTATGGGGAGATCTGCTTCTGCAGACCTCAACCAGAGGAAAACTAAGTTCTTGTTTGGAAGAGTTAAACTCTTGTAAGTGGAGATAAAATGATTTCTAGGTCTTCTTTTTTTTTTACCTAGGGTTTCTTTTCTTCAAAGAGAACTCTTCTTCTTTTTTTTGTTTCTCAAATCTTATGGGGGGTCTTCTCTGTACAAGACTTGAAGTCTTGGGTCCTTTATATAGTGGAGGCAAGTTTGTTGATTTAGTTAAGGAAATCTCTCATTGAGAGATTTTTTTTAATTGATTCGGGGATTTTATCCGCCGTTGGATTTTGATCCAAGGACTTCTGTTTTACAGAAAATATTTCTCTTGTTTTTAACAAGATTGGGAAATTTTTTTCCATACAGAGTTTATTCTGTAGCTTGGTGATTTTTAATCACCGTTGGATCTTTAATCCAACGGTGCTCTGTTTTACAGAGCATAATCTTTCTTGTTTAGAAAGATATGGGAAATATTTTTCCATACAGAGCTTATTCCGTGGCTTGGTGATTTTTAATCACCATTGGATTTTTAATCCAACGGTGCTCTGTTTTACAGAGCGTAACCTTTCTTGTTTAGAAAGATTGGGGAAATATTTTCACCTACAGAGTTTATTCTGTAGCTTGGTGATTTTTAATCACCATTGGATCTTTAATCTAACGGTGCTCTGTTTTACAGAACGTAACCTTTCTTATTTAGAAAGAACGAAGGAAATATTTTCCAAATAGGGTTTTGATCCTTCCTATTTAGAATTTAATTCTATCGGCTCAGAAAGCATTAGGAATCCTCACGTGTAGCACGCGACCCCCATTGCATTAAACTAGTTTGCTTATAGGCATCACGTGTTGGTACGTGAGCTTTTCTGGCCTGTTATTTGTTTTAGGAAGTCGCATATATAGTTTGTATATAGATGCTCACGTGCCTGCACGTGAGGCTCAATTTCAGCCTTATTTGTTAAGCGCAATGCCTATAATCTTTGCTCCAAGACGCATCACGTGTGGGCACGTGATACTCCATTTGGGAGAATTTTTCCCATCGCTTTTTATTTATTATTTATTTATTTATAAGGGAACAGGCTTCACTTGAAGTTGGATCGAGCATCCTTTGCGATCTTCGTGCCGAAAATGATCCACCTGAAGCTCCGCTAATCCAAGCTAGCTCTTCACTAAACTCTTTAGTGAAGAAAACACACTACACCCAAATGCTAATCTAGTGTAGGATGGTGAAGTAAGGGTGTTGTTTGCTTACTAGGATTCTCACAAGCTCAAGGGTTCACAACTCATGTGAGAAATTGAGCTTGGAGGTGGAGGTAGAGGTGAAGAAGATGGAGAGAGCTAGAGAGCTAGAAGCTCAAGTGAAGAAGAATGAACAATTGTTCAAGCATCAAGTGAAAAAATGCAGTGAAGAATGGTTTATATCTTTTTTCAATAATTGAAGCATCCATTTTAAAACTATAATCAAATGGAACCATACTTCAATAGTGAGTCAAGACCAATATATCATCAAAGCCATGCTTCATCCATTCCATAAAATGTCACCCCATTTCCTATTTTCCACAAAATAGAAAACTCAACCATTCTTCTTAATACACACACATATCAAATATATATATATATTAAGAAAATAATTAGTGAGCAAATAATATTAGTTAATATATAATTATATCAAATATAATATATATCAAATTATTAAATCAACACTTGATTTAATAATCCGGTTATATCACATACAGCCGACTAATATCATTTATCTGTATATCACATTATCAAATCAACACTTGATTCAATAATCTAGTTATATCACATATAACATAACCGATAATAAATAACCGCCAGATTAGAATACGGTATCACATACTCGTATTTAATCTGGCCTCCGCACATATCAGCATATGTGCCCTTCTTCGTTTCGCTTGAACTAGGAAACTTCTGTGTGGGACTTTAAACACTCGTCAATACGCCAGCAGTAGGTAATGATCATATCAGTTACCCACAAGCCGTCAGCAGTACTAGCTGGACGTAACGGCTACCCAGGTATAGAGCGAATAGAAGATCAACAAGCAAGCTTATCCAAACTCCCATGAAGTCTATAAGTAACACTTACCGTACAGTCCGGTCTTTTCATCTGATATGTCGCATATCGAGTCTAGGGGTGGAATCATCAGACCCCAATAACATGATAAGTCATGCCGATGTGTGGCCTATAACGGTACGAGAAACTACTGATAACTCTTACCAGTAAATCCCGTCAACAGCCCTGGCCAGGAACTTCCTGTTATAACCAATCAAGCATAGCGCAACATTAACTCCCTATACCGGGAGAGACGAAATCCTTCCTATCGCTCATTGCCTCCATGTGACTCGGGACGTACCCAAAATCCACCTGTTTACACGACTCCTTTGAGCCGTGGTAGGGAGGAAATCAAAGCACAGTGAGAACCACACAAACTCTATGACAATCTCGGGTCTACAGACTAACCTATACCAGTGTCACCAGAGAACTGCTATCTGACGATAGGTATGGTACCATCTAGGAGTTCTCGGTGAGTCCTGTTCGGTGTACCCATTCTCTAATGAGCACCTGTGTACAATCTTTGATGTCAAACACCAATGGTTATGGGATCAACCATCGCCCCATACAGGGTCAAGAAATGTACACACTAGTCTACTCTGGAATATCAATGCCTTGTCTCGATACTCTCTCGACTAGGAACTGTTAAAGGATGTGCTTGTAGACTACACAAGTCCCAGTAGTATGATCTGCATCATAGTCCTGGCAGTCAAGCCAACATCCTAAGGACTTTATCAACATGTATATGAGAGACAGTATAATAATACCAGTGAACATGTTAAGATAAAGGCAACCAGATAGCATACTATCATGTCGAGCAAGAAAGTCCTCTATATATATATCCAAGCATCCACTATATCATAGAATAATGGCCTTTAGGGCATACATATTCCTAACAGGACCAACCCCAACAGGACTCACAGGCAATAGAATTAAGGAGATCAACACGTACTCATAAAGCATCAGACAGATACGGTTTTGAATACATGCTCGCATACGCTTTAGTAATTGAAAACGGAAATCCCAGCTCTTATCAGGAGGCCATTGGGAAAGAGGATATGGATCGATGGATTATAGCGATGACAGAGGAGATGGAGTCACTTCGAAAGAATAGTACATGAAGATTGACGAAGCTACCGAAAGGCAAAAGAGCTATTGGCTACAAGTGAGTATTCAAAAAAAAACGAGCAATACAAGGCACGTTTAACTGTGAAAGGTTTTGCTCAAATGGAGAGGGTAGACTACAACGAGATTTTCTCGCCAGTAGTCAAGCATGCGTCTATTCAAGTGTTGTTGGTGAAGTTAGCTACTCAAGATTTAAAGTTGGAGCAAGTGGACGTGAAAACGGCATTTTTGCATAGGGAGTTGGAAGAGAAGATCTTCATGAAGCTACCTGAACGATTTATAGAGCCCGGAAAGAAGGATCATGTATGTGAGCTCAATCGGTCTTTATATGGGTTGAAGCAGTCTCCCATACAGTGGTATAAACGTTTCGATTCTTTCATGAGGAAGACCAATTATTCGAGATGTGAGTATGACAGCTACGTATACTCAAAGTGACTTAAGGATGGGTCATCGATATACATATTCCTATATGTCGATGACATGTTGATTGTGGCGAAGAATATGGCGGAAATAAAGACGCTTAAAGCTTCATTGAGTGAAGAATTTGACATGAAGGACTTAGGTGAAGCAAAGAAGTTTTTAGGATAGAAATTATTTGAGACAAGAAGGATGGAAAGATATGGCTATCCTAAATCAGGTATGTTTAGAAGGCGTTGGAGAGATTCAATATGAATGACTCAAGACAGGTGAGCACCCCAATCGGCGGTCATTTCAACTTATCTTCCAAAGAGTGTCCAAAATCAGCGGAGGAGAAGGAAAAGATGTCTCGAGTATCATATGCAGGTGCGGTGGGATCGCTGATGTACGCTATAAAATGCACACATCCAGACATATCCTATGCGGTAAGTCTGGTTAGCCGATACATGTCAAATCCAGGGAAGTTTCATTAGGAAGCGATAAAATGGATACTTCGGTATCTAAAAGGATTTAAAGATCTCGGTTTATTCTTTCACAAGTCAGAACATAAATCGATTTAGTTGCAAGGATGCGTAGATGCGGATTGCGCTGGGAAATTTAATATGAGAAGATCTCTTACGGGCTATGTATATACAGTTGCAAAATCTCCAATCAATTGGAAGTCGACATTTTAAGATACTGTGGCGCTTTCAACGACGGGGGTAGAATATATGGTGGCAGTGGAAGCATCCAAGGAGGCCTTGCGGTTAAAAAGGTCTAGTTGACGAGTTCGAGTTTGATAAGGGCCGGTTCCTTTATTTTGCGACAGTCAAAAAGCCATTCACTCGGCGAAAAATCAAGTATATCACAGTCGAACTATGCATATCAACGTGCGGTATTACAAGCTAAGGGAGTGGGCCGAGAAGGTGATTGATTTGATATAGATCGATACTAAGATGAATCCGGGGAACATGCTAACAAAAGTCATTCCTGCGGAGAAGTTCAAGTCTACCTTGATTTCTATTCAAGTACTCAAGTGTGAGGAAGGACGACCTAGGTAGAAAGGCTGCATCAGTTTCTCAGTTCTGGTTAAAACTGTGACAGCATCAGTTTCGTAATTCTGAAAAAAATATTATGCCAACAAAGGAAACGAGAAGAACAAATAAAGCAACCCTAGAGGATACAAGACAAAAGGGAAACAAGCTGGCTATAAGGTTCTACGAGCTAAGGTGGAGATTGTCATAAAGGGTGTCATGTATTTGTTCAAGAATGCGAAGTCAGAGAAGGGCCAGACGTCTGAAGCAAAACGCAACAGACGTCTGGTATTTAAGATCCAGAATCCATAGCAGGACTAGATTTCTGCCTGTAGGCAGCAGACGTCTGGCCAAGCTCTGACCAAAAGTATGGATAACCACCAGACGTATGGATCTATAATTAAGGGCAGACGTCTTGTTAAGCTCTGCTTCTCTGCAGAGAAATTTCATATGTCTGCCCATAATAGGTGCAGACGTCTGCCATGGCGATAAACACGAATCTGCGGTCGGGAATTATCTCGAAAATTCAGTTATTTAATGGCAGTTTTGTAATTTATGGAATCGTATTATAATTTAAATTGTATAGGCTATATATAGGATCTTACAGTTATCAATTAGGGTTGATAGAATTTGATCATAAAGTTTAAAAGGAGACAAAGGCTCCGTAAGGGTTCAAGGCTATCGAAGGAGAACTTTGAGAGAGAGCAATGTGATCTCTTTGGAGATCAAGGGGAGGGTTTATTGTAATCTTTTTGTAAGGTTGGTTTCTCTTAAAAGTTCTTATAAAGGTTTTTCTTGTTTCCCCTTATTAGTCTTTTGTGTTATTTATTATTGGTGTTTGTTTATTTTGTTATTCATTTTAAAGGGATCTAGGTTTATAGATCCGCGTCAGGTTTTCCGCTGCGTTGTGGTAACAACAGCATTCAAAGATGGCAACCTCTGCTCCAAACTCTATGTGGTGCCACCACCTCTGTTACTTAGACATCTCTCAAAGATGGCAACCTCTGCTCCAAACTCTATGTGGTGCCACCACCTCTGTTACTTAGACATCTCGAACTCCAGAGTATGTTTAAATGGCTTCTTGGAGTTCTATGATGGGGCGTACGATGTAGCAGAGGACTTTCGATGTGAAAACCTCCGCCTTAACGATGCCAACTATGATTTCGAGGAAACGTATGACCTTTGCCTTGACGAGATGTATGGTTTGACTGATTTTATCGGCGAATGATTTTATCTTGGATCGATATCTTAGTTTTCAGAATGTTGTGGTTTCAATAATAAATGACGAGCGAATTCGCAGCTATATGTCGTTTTCTTTCCTTCTTCGTCTTATGTAAAAGAAAAAAAAAATCCTTCGTTAGCTTAATTGATCTTCTCTAATTTTTGAATGTTGAGATTTTAGAGATTTTTGTTGGATATGATAGCAAGCATTTAAATCATCTCATGATATCGACCACTTAATGTTAATCCTAGGATTTAATTCAGGACCCATTTGTTGTTGGAATTTAGCCGTCGCCAGCTACAGATACCAACCTAGTTGCCTAACTTGATGCATATTGTAGGGCCTTTATTTTGCTTAGTTTATGGCTCTCTTTCCCTCACAAGGATCAATCATCTTTAAATTCCTGTCCCTTTTGTGGAATGAGTTTCTAAAAGCTCTAATTTGCGTCCAAATTCATGTCCTCGCCGATAAGTTGTTATCCGATAGAATTTTATCTTTGTCGTCTATGAAATCAGATAGTATTATGAAGTAGTCAAAAAGTTGGATAAAAAACAGAAATATCTTTATCTATAATGTTACACAACTTGATATCCCTCGGTATACAACTTGCTTCATCAAAAAACTAATATTCACATTAAGATTTTTCTTCTTCTTCGACCCTTTGCCTTGTGACGCGAATATAACAAAAGATTGCTGCGAAAACGGTGGTAGCGAGCCCACCGAGGATTACCTCTGCGCCTGCAATCGATCTATCGAATGGCCGAAGCTTTGGATGAAGAGCCATAGTTGGTGCTTCAGATGAATGCATACTAGTAGAAGGTGGCTTGGCTTCTCCATGGCTATGCATCTCAATTGAATTGGTATTATGAATTATCACCGAAAACGGCCGAGCCATAGCAAGATTTGTGATCACACTGGCAAGAATCACGCAGAAGAGAAATCGGCAAGACATGGAGATAAAAGACAAGGGACTCAGAGAGAAAGATTGAAGTTGTTGAAAATTTGGGTGGTGAGAGAGAACATAGTGTGTGTCTCTTTATATAGTGATTAAGTGAGTATGATAATGATTCTTGATTGACTCATCATTAAAGAGACAAGGGAACACTTTGTGCATGGTGGGTAGTGGCAGCTTTCAGTCTTTGGGATTTCTTTAATTAGTTTAAACAACTGTTTATTTGCAAAGTGGAAAGAAAATACAGCTGGTTTTTTCTTGATCAAAATTTTGGTGCCGACCACCTATAGAGGGTTGACATCAGATTGACAAAACAATTGTTATGAAAAATAGGAAAGATTTCAATTTCGATAGAGATGTTTTACATTAGATGCATGTACTATTTTGCTTAATTATGGTCTACAATTAATTATTTGCATTTTTTGTTTTCTCCATTGATGAAGTTAC
The DNA here is from genome assembly GCA_030015575.1 of Agapanthus africanus. Classification (NCBI taxonomy): domain Eukaryota; kingdom Viridiplantae; phylum Streptophyta; class Magnoliopsida; order Asparagales; family Amaryllidaceae; genus Agapanthus; species Agapanthus africanus. Next base: position 5,802,739 of record JASDDO010000022.1, read on the forward strand.
AAGGTAACAGGGGAGGGATCAAAATAATATTAGTCCTGTTCATGGTCTACATATTTTTATGTGAATTTGAAATAGATCAAGGGACATGATCCTAAACAAAGAGTTTTGTTTATTTCATCTTGTTGTGGACAACTTCAACAAGTATCGATGCAAGATTCACGACTCTTTGGCACTCTGTCATTAATGTCAGAGTGATTGTTTATATCAACAAATCTCATTCTTTCTTATCCCCATTAATAGTATGCATCTTCTATCGAAATGTTGTTATCAATGAATCTTGTAGATATCTCCTATAAAATCATAAGTCTGCTCAAAGTTGTGAGGAGGCTAATGTTGGAGATTTTGACAGAGCAATAATGAAAAATTGGAAGCAAAAGTGATTCTGCTGATAATTTTATTAGAGTAAAAAACAAAGCCTTTAAATAGGCATTACAAGCTAAACGTGACTTGAAAACAGAGCAAATTCTTAGCCTAGAAAATCTCAACTATTTAACTACTTCCATCGGCACATAATCTGCCTAGGAGATTTATTCAACTTGACTACTAACAAACTACTAACAAACCACTAACAGAAACATTCGAATTACTCTAACTTCAACACTCCCCCTTTATTCAAAAGTTGAAACTCCCAATTGTGTACTGAACTCTTCATGTTTTGCTTGTGGCAAACTCTTGGTTAATAAGTCTGCAATCTGTTCATTGGTTCCACAGTTATCCAACTGAATTTCTTCTTTAGCAATCAGCTCCCTTATAAAATGATGCTTGATTTCGATGTGTTTCGTCCTGCTGTGGTGCACTGGATTTTTTGCTAACATCACTGCTGACTTGTTATCACATTTCATACTAGTAACTTTGATCTGTTCTTGTCCCAAGTCGCTTAGAATCCTCCTTAACTAGACTGCTTGACAACTTGCTGCAGCAGCTGCCACATACTCGGCCTCTGTCGAAAATAAAGCCACTGAGGCATGTTTCTTCGAACTCCAGGATATGGCTGCAGTACCTAGGACGAAACAATTTCCGGATGTGCTTCTCCTATCTTCCACAGAACCGGCCCAGTCGCTGTCGGTGAAACCTTTTAGGCTGAAGTCATCAGTCTTGCGAAACCAAATACCATAACCTTTAGTTCCTGCCAAGTAGCGGAGAACTCTCTTGGCTGCTCCAAAATGATGGCTTGTTGGACTGTGCATAAAACGAGATAAGACACCAACAGAATAAGCTACATCAGGTCGAGAATGAGTAAGATAAATTAATCTTCCAACCAAACTTCTGTAGAGTCTTGCATCAGTCAATCTCGTACTATCATCCGAACTCAATTTCTCATTTATATTCATTGGTGTCGCAACAGGCTTGCATCCTTGCATATTAAATTTCTTCAATGTGTCATCCACATATTTCCTCTGTGACATGAATATCCCTTTCTGAGTTTGAACGATCTCCAGCCCCAAAAATATTGTAACTCTCCTAAATCAGTCATCTCAAACATCTTTTTCATTGATGATTGAAATTCATGTATAAGCTGCAAGGACGAGTTAGTATAGATCATATCATCTACGTAAAGACTTACTATGAGTAAGTCATTCGTATCTTGATTTTTTACATAGAGAGTTGGTTCGTGGAGGCTCCTTTCAAACCCATTCTTGAGGAAGAAATCATCGATCTTACTGTACCAGGCACGTGGTGCTTGCTTGAGCCCGTAGAGAGCTTTCCGCAACCGAAGTACCTTGTCTTCCTCTGTCTTGCTTTCGAAACCTGGTGGCTGACTTACATAGACCTCCTCCTTTAAATCGCCATTTAGAAATGCGGATTTAACATCGAACTGAAAAATTTTCCATTGCTTTTGGGCTGCTACCGCCAAGATTATCCGCACAGTTTCAAAACGAGCCACCGGAGAGAATGTTTCTTCGTAGTCGATTCCCTGTTGCTGCGTGAAACCTCTAACCACCAGCCTAGCTTTGTGTTTCTGAACACTTCCATCTGCCAAATACTTTGTCTTGAAGATCCATTTTAAAATAATAACAATTTTACCTTCTGGAAGATCGACCAACTCTCACGTTTGATTTCTTTGGATTGCTGACAGTTCTTCTCTCATTGCAAGTCTCCATTCTTTTCTTTCCATGGCTTCTTCCATAGTGATTGGGTCCCCAGCAAATAGAACCAATGCTGAAGTTGTGTTCCCCTCAATCTCAAACCGACGTCGAGGAACTCTCCCCCGCTCACTTCTACGTAGCTGAGCTGACTCTTTCGGAGAAGATTCTTCAGATGTTGAGACTGATCTTGATTTCTCCGGAGTTGAAGACTGTGAACCTTCCGAACCATCATTTTCGGGCTCGACTTGCTCAAGGGCACTTTGTTCTTCTTCAGTCTGAACGTAAGGGATTTGGCTGTTGTCTTTGGCTTCCCAATCCCAACTGGCATGTTCGTCAAATACAACATTGCGACTAACAGTAATCTTTTTACTCAAGGGATCATATACTCGGTAAGCCTTTGATTTAGTGCAATAACCAGTAAACACATGCTTTTGTGATTTCCCATCTAGTTTATGTCGTCCTGTTGTAAGCAAGACATAACATATGCATCCGAACACTCGAAGATTACTTACGGAGGGTTTACTTCCGCTCCATGCTTCATACGGAGTTTGGTTCCATACTGCTTTGGTCGGTGAGATGTTGAGAATATAAACAGCTGCTGCAACTCCTTTAGCCCAAAAAGAATCTGGTATTCCATTCTGTTTCAACATCGATCGAACCATTTCCACAACCGTCCGATTCTTGCGTTCAGCCACGCCGTTCTGTTCGGAAGTATACGGTGCTGTGAGCTGTCTTCTTATTCCTTGTTCATCGCAGAAGGCATCGAAATCTTTTGAGGTAAACTCACCTCCACGATCGGTACGGAGTATTTTTACAAATTTCCTACTTTGTTTTTCCATAAGTGCCTTGAACTTCTTGAAGCAATCGAAGCTTTCTGATTTCCGCTTCAAGAAATATACCCAGCTCATCCTACTAAAATCATCAATAAATAGGAGAAAGTACTTACTGCCAGCTAATGATTCTGTTCTCATGGGACTACACAGATCGGCATGGATGAGCTCGAGAATATCTTCAGCTCTCTTTGATTTTCCTATCGGAAAAGATTGTTTTGCTTGCTTTCCAATCATGCACCCTTCGCAGACTTTCTCTAATGACTTGATGACAGGAAGATCATTCACCATTTGCTTGTTCTTTAGCAGCTGCAGTCCTTTAATGCTTAGATGGCCATATCGCTAATGCCATAGCTCGTTTTCCGCAAGAGTCTTGCTCACCATGGCTCTTTCTGTTATTTCAGCAAAATCAAGAGCATACATACGATTTGATGACATACGAGCACAAGCAAGAATTTTACCAGTGATTTTGTGTTTCACCGTGCATTTAAAATCATCAAATACCACCATGTAACCAGATTCATTCAATTGTCCAACGCTCAGCAAGTTGTGTGCTAAAGATGGAGCAAAATGAACATCCTTAATAAATTTTTTCTGGTTACCTACTGAGATCTCAGCTATGCCCTTGCCTTTAATCTGTAGTTGTTTATCATCTTCAAGCCGTACTTGTGATTTGACAGTCTCATCGAGCTCTTTGAATTTGGAGTGATCTCCGGTCATATGATGAGAGCAGCCGCTATCAATATACCAAATGTCATTCTTCTTTGTTGATGCTACTGTCATAAACAGGAAGTTATCTTTTTTTCTTCAGCATAATTTGCCTCTTCTGGTTTGGACCAACAATACCTATCAGAGTGCCCAAATTTATTACAGTATGAGCACTTGACAGTATTGTTTCTGCCTCGGCCCCTGCCTCTATGGCCTCCTCGACCTCTTCCTCTTCCATATTGATTTGAGGATTCAGACTCCCCCTTGGTCTGAAAGGCTATTTCTTCTTCCTTCCTATTAGATCGGTTGATTCGCGCCTTATGAGCTTGAAGTGATCCCATCAGTTCATCAAACGAGAAGGTGGACAGGTCCTTAGATTCTTCGATTGCAGTCACCACATGATCGAACTTGGATGGCAGACTCCTTAGAACCTTGGCAACAACTGTTTTGTCTGATATCTGATCTCCGTAGGATCTCATTTGCCCTACAACTGACGAAACTCTTGCCAGAAAATCTTGCACAAACTCGTTATTTTTCATGGAAGAAGTTTCAAAATCACGCCTTAGGGATTGCAACTTTACCCTTATTACCTTGGAGGAACCCCGATATTCAGTCTTGAGCATGGTCCACGCTTGCTTGGCCGTGGTAGCTGCGGCTATCCTAGAAAAAATCGACTCATCCACTGCCTGCTGGATGAAGAAGAGAGCTTTGGCATCCCGTTTTAGATGCTCTTTGTTGCGAGTCTCGTCTTCTTTATTTTTTTCATATCCTGTTTCGACATAATCCCATAGATCTTGAGATCGAAACAGTGTCTTCATTTTGATGCTCCAAAATTCATATGAATCTCTTTTGAACAGCGGAATTTGTGGCTGTGAAGTACTGACACCGGCGTTGGCAGCCATGTTTGCGTATGAAGCAGTCAAAGAAAATTCCCAGTTCTGAAAGAACCTGGCTCTGATACCACACTTGTTGGAGATTTTGACAGAGCAATAATGAAAAATTGGAAGCAAAAGTGATTCTGGCGATAATTTTATTAGAGTAAAAAACAAAGCCTTTAAATAGGCATTACAAGCTAAACGTGACTTGAAAGCAGAGCAAATTCTTAGCATAGAAAATCTCAACTATTTAACTACTTCCATCGGCACATACTGTCTAGGAGATTTATTCAACTTGACTACTAACAAACTACTAACAGAAACATTCGAATTAGTCTAACTTCAACAGCTAAACCTCTAATTTTCATAACAATTGTTCAAAGTTCAAGGTGCTATTCCAAAAACCTCGAAAGAAGTTTATATCAGGGTATTTTCATCAAAGAATGACATATATAACCAGTTTATTTTGGAGTGTACAGGATATTTTTGGGGTTATTCTGTCTACGGGTGTTTTAAATCAGTTAATGATACTAACATTTTCAAAGTTCAAGGTGCTATTCCAAAAACCTCGAAAATGGATGGTGCTCTGTAAAATACAAAAGAAAAATTAATAAATAAGCGTTTCAATTAATTCCTGGTCCTTCTCATGAAAATGTATGAGATGAGGGGAGACAGCTCAGAAGCTAAGGACTAGTTTTTAAATTGAACACAGAGAGAGAACAGCTCTAGTGTTTTAATGGTAGGAGACAATAATAATTAAGCTGTTCAATTTAAATAAATTCTAAGTCCCATGCCTTTGCCATAATCATCAATATATAAAAACATGCAATTATTGGCGTAGCTGGTGTTTTGAATTAAGAGATTTTCAGAAGAATCTAAGAGACAACCAACCCCTCGTGTGAGCTAGTGATCTTCTTCCATTCAATGCAGAGATCGATGTAGGTATTTACCAAAAGATGCCCACACCTCTTTATTAATTGATGCAAATTAATTGACTATATATATATATATATATATATATATATAACGGAATATACCGTGCGCGACACATGGCAACACATCCGAAGAAATTTGTCGCAACTCATATCATGAAAGTTGCGTATTTCATTGAAAAACTAAGGACTTTAACAAGTTATTTGAAAATCTAATATAGAATTCATTCAGTAACATGGAGTGTTGTCTGAATAAGAGATAGGGTACAACAATTTTAAGTTATTTTAAATAGAATGGGTGAGCTACAGATCTCCTTGCTGTTCATGTGTCAAGAAACATTTGTTTTCAAGTTCCCATATACCTTGGAGATGAATAAAATCATTAAGTAGGAGCTTCATGCTCCTGTAAATTTTAAATTTATCGATAAGTTGTCGGACATCAAGTTTTTATACATTTTAGGTTATTGCTTTCGACTTTAAAGTCAGCATATCATCTTCTTAGTCTCTTCTGATGTTCATAAAATTACTAGATTTGAAATTGGGAAATTTATAGTATACGTTCCTCTTATAGTCATTCTCCTTCGGCACAATAAAATGATAAACCAAATTATAATTATAAAATGGGTTTTTATTTGTTATGAAAACTGTTAATCAATAATTCCATGCTCATTATACATCAAGAAAGCGCATCTGGGGTAGTGGTATCATAGTACTAACCAGGGTTCCATTGCCTAGATTCACATTTCCTTTTCTTTAAAAAAATGCATTTACCGCTTTTTTTTCTTTTTCCCGAAAGAGACTCCAATCGATGATCCGTTACGGTCATCTTGTTCTACACATGAAGTGATCTACGTGTAAAAAATTTATAATCACTCTGACACCATCTATGTTTTCGATCAAGTGTCTCCAATAGATGACATTTTTATATTATTTAACAGCAATCCATTTTTAAATGCTTGATCCATTACTTATAATGCTTCATATCAATCAAAATTTCACACACACAGATCACTCCGTGTTTGGAAGAAGGTGACCGGAACGGATCGTCGATTTCACAGTCGGATTAGTTCATGTAATAGGCTAGCTGACGATTTAATAACAGCTAGCTAGCTGATAATCCTTTTCCTCTATATAATTTGTATATGTAAGTTGTTTTATCTCATATTTATTACTTTTATATGTAAAATATATGAAGAATTAATTTGCAAATATTTCGGCATTTTTTCGAGCTCTTTAGTATTTTTCTTACTATGGGAGACGAAAATCATAATTTTTTTTAAAATCTCAGAAAAAAATCCTTCAAATTTTCAATATTTTGTTTGTCATAGGACACAAGAATCATGAAATGTATAAAAATCTTTTTTTGGCTTTTTTCAAATTTTTAACATCATGCACGCTTTCTTCATAATTATGAACATTTTGAAATTTTAAAAATTTCTAAAGTATCGTAGGAGTTCAATATTTTGCTTTCTATGGTACAAGTATATCATAAGAATTTCAAAAATAAGATATTTTTGTTTTCTTCGGTTTTTTCAATATTTTCCATTACATACAGGAAAATCTACAAAATTTTATGTTTTCTTATTTTCTTTAAATATTATGCACAGTACACAAAAATCATAAGATTTTCAAAAATCTCAGTTTTTTTGTTCTCTCCGGTTTTGTAATATTTTGCATGCTATGTAACACAAGACAATCGTGAAATTTACAAAATCCCCAAATTATCCGTTCTCTTTAAATTTACAATGTTTTGTATGCCGCCACATGAAAATTGCATAATTTCCAAAAATACTCAAACTTTTAAATTTCTTTATCGGTTTTTCAATATTTTGCTTGTTATATCACACGAATATCGTAAAATTTTCAAAAATCTATGAATTTTCTGTTAGTTTCGGTTTTTTAATATTTTACTTGCTATAACACATAAAAATCACGATCTATTCAAGATTCCCAAAATTTTCTGCTTTCTTTAAATCTTCAATACTTTAGATGCTATATAGCATACAAAAATCGCAAATTCTTTAAAATTCATTTTTTTTGTTTTCTTCAAATTTTCAATATTTTACATATCACACAGAAATCGTGAAATTTTCAATATTTTTTGTTTTATTCGGATTTTCAATATTTTGCTTACACCAAGATTACAAACTTTTCAAGTATATCAAAATTTGTTGTTTCCGTTGTTTTTTTTTCATATTTTGTTTCGTATTGCACACAAAAATCGCTAAATTTTAAGAAATCTCAAAAAAAAAAAATCCTTTGGTTTTGCAATAATTTTGTATACTATATAGCGCATGAAAATCATGAGATTTTCATAACTTTCAAAAATATATGTTTTTTATTCTCTGCTTGAGCATGAAATTTTCAATATTTTCAAAATCCTAAAAAATTCTGTTTTGTTCGATTTTTCTACATTTTGGTTGTTATAACAAATGAAAAAATCGCAAATTTTTTAAGAAGTCTCAAAAAATCTTCACTTTTCAATATTTTCTATGATATTGGACATAAAAATCGCAAAAATTTTATAAATCTCAAAATAATTTTTTATCCTTATCTTCTTCTATTATTTTCCATGCTATATATAGCACAAGAAAATCATGAAATTTCAAAATTTTCAAAAGAAAATTTGTTTTCTTTGATTTTCCAATGTTTTGCTTGCTCATACTTGTATGAGAACTTCCGGGTATTGATGAGACAGAAAGTTATATGAAAAGAAGAAAAGGTAACTAATTCTACTAAAGACCTAATAGGACAACAAAATGGTTTCGAATGATTGGGAATCTCTACAAGACATGAAAATCATGAATTTTTTTTTTAAAAATCTCAATATATTTTGTTTTCTTCTGATTTCCAATATTTCCAATATTTTGCAAGCTGTAGCAAATGAAAATCATGATTTTTTTTATAAAAATCTCAAAATTTTCTGTTTATTTCGGTTTTTCAATATTTTGTTTGTTATAGCATACAAAAAATCGCAAAATCTTTAAAATTCTTAAGAATTTTAAGTTTTCTTCGGGTTCTAATATTTTTTGTTTGTTATATAGCCTATGAAAATATTGAAAAGTTTAAAAGTCTCAATATATTCAGTTTACTTATCTTTTTAAATATTTTACATGCTATAATACAAAAAAATCTTAAAATTGTCAAACTCTCAAAATTTTCTATTTCTTTCCTTTTTCGATATTATTGCATGCTAGCACACGAAAATCGGAAATTTTCAACAATCTCAAATTTTCTGTTTCCTTCAAAATTTTAATATTTTACATATTTGCTATAGCACATGAAAATAGCGACTTTTTAAAATGTGTCAAATTTTTCTTTTCTTTGGTTGTAGTAGTTTTTTTGCAACACCAAACGAAAATCACGAAATTTTTAATTCTAATATTTTACATTTTTAGATTTTTCAATATTTTGCATGTATAACATGTAAAAATCGTGAATTTTTTTAATATTTTACCAGTAAAACCAAAACTGTGAGATAAGAAATAGAAATAGATTTTAAAGAAGGAAGCCGATTAATATTACTCCACCATGTAAGCCTAGGCTTATAGGATAAAATTACTCCACCATGTAAGCCTAGGCTTATAGGATAAAAAGATGATAAATATTGAACAGAGAGCTGATAAAATAATTTCCATGACCCTAATACAGTAAGAAAATTAAATAGGGCTAGATACAATTTTGTTCACAAAAGTACAACCTAGATAAAAGAACATTTCAAGAAATATTCCTCATATAGCTTTATATATCGGTGGAGAAGGTGCAGGCTTGTTAACCAGTAAACTCGCTGAAACAAATCAGTTTCACAATATCCACACCAAAGCAAAATTAGTTAACAAATCATCAACATCTCTCATACAAAGCTGTTCCTTGAATTTCGCAGCTAAATTAACCTCAAATACATTAATATGGAGTCCCTCTTGCAATCACGAGGGAGATCATGTTAAGTAAATTTATAAATCTCGAGGAAAGTATTTCTTCTTCTGTTTTCCCAGGATAAAAAGGTGAAGAGCAGTATCAGTATGAGCTTGGATGCTTGGCTATTTCCGACCGATTGAAATCAAACCCATCTAAATAGGCTGAGCGGAAATAGTATCCTCTCGGAATCCTGAAAGCAAAGAACATATAGTTTAGCAATATACAACATATTATTTATACACACTGTTGTAATGTTTGATGCGGCGCATATGTGCTCGCCACATATGAGTTAGGCATCCTCTTGACACCAAAAATTGAGCCGCATGTCCCATCATGTGGGCAAAGTTCATTCATGAAACTAAAAACACCTATATGATGGTATTTTTATGCAATGTCAGGCTATTTGGCCTGCCTTATTATATGGTACAGATTGTTGGGCTCCTAAGAAGCATCATACACAGAAGATGCACATAGCGGAGATGCGCATGTTTCGTTGGATGTGTATTAACACTAGAAAAGATAAGGTGCGAAATGAGGATATTCATGCAAAAGTTGGTGTAGCACCTGTGGAGGAGAAGATGCGGAAAAACCGGCTAAGATGGTTTGGTCATGTACGACGCAGATCTATGGAGCATCGGTTAGACGAATGGATACTATCGATATAGACAATATCAAAAAGGCGAAAGAAAGACCGAAGAAAACATGGAGGGAGGTGATACGAAAAGATATGGTTGCCAAAGGCCTCAATGAAAGTATATTGTTCGATAGGAGTGAGTAGAGGCGGAGGATTCATGTGCTGGACCCGGCGTGATTCTCATGTCTGTTCATGTAGCCTACCCTATATGCTTGGGATAAAAGGCTCGGTTGTTGTTGTTGGGGGCACGTATACGAAATTCAAAACATTGTGTGGTTGTATCTGGCCTATATATTCAAGTTTTTAATAGGAAAGGGAATGATCTTGTCCAAGCTTGTCTGGAAATTGCCAGAGTTCCTATCTAAATTTGTGTGCACAACACCTAAGATAGATCTCCTCGAGGACGTCCCCCAACATCTATAGAGACACATCATGTCTCTGAAAGCATGTTCAACTACCAAGTGAACAGGGAGATACCTCCTTGGGTAAAATGCGATTGACTCTAGCATCACAAGGTCAGTGTTTGGTTACAATCATTACTCAGCAGTTTTAACTGTAAACTCGGTATATATGTTAAGAAATGTCCGATTTTGTTCATAACATTAAGATAAGAGTAGTTGCTTAGAGCTAGATCAAGCTACTTCAGCATCAAATAACTCCTAAGAGGTAAAAAGCTTCTACAGTTTCAAAATTGGAAACTGGATGCTTACATGAATTTTCACCATAACGCGAATAAGATCAGCCATTCAGACGATAGTGAGAAGCAACCTTGAGAGTCCATTACACATTTAAGGTAAATTATTTTAAGGACTATAATAAGATAACTAAATTACTTGCTTATACGAATGAAAATAATGCGTTGAAGATCAAATGTCAGCTTATGACCAGTGAGCTCAAACAAAAAAGAAAAGAAAAGTATGCAACCTCCTTCAAAGCTAGAAGGGACACACAATATAAAACAATTAGAATGCAACATTAGGGAAAACTGGTTAAATGATAAAACAAGCACCTTATTTCATTCCAAAGATTTCCTCTGGCGGATCGTAAATGTGTCTATCTGGGAACATTTCCTCAAAATCTTGCTTTACTCTGTTCCTTAGAAGAGGGTGTGGTAGCAGTCCCTTCAAGAGAATTCTAAAAGGAAGTTCTTCGGGTGGATCGGGAGAATTTTTCATGTCCTCATATACATTCATCGCATCTGCAGGTGACCCATATCGCAGAAAACCCCTAATAACTTCCGTATAAGTCTGTGAATCAGGAAACAGTTCGTCCTTCTTCATGTTTTCCCAAACTTTCATTGCCTCTTCCATTTTTTTACTTTTTGCCAAAGAAACGATCAAATCCTTGTATATGTACACATCTGGCTTGTACCATGGCTCCTTCTGAATTATCCTAAACATCTGCATCACCAATCATGCAAAACTGGCTAAGTAAAGAATCCCAGCAACCAAAACTATATTTCACAGGAGTAGAAATTAGATCTTGAATGGATAACTTAAACCCTCCATACATGTAAAGCTTACTAGGCAGCTCGATTAAAGATAAAAGTAACTTGAATAATGGTTAGGCCTTACCATAAATTTAAAACAGAAATGTAGTTGATATCCTTACAAATATGATTGATAGCACAATACTAATAATAGAAACAAGGTCATATGAACTAGAGCAAGAAATGAGCAAGAATGATGGCAAAGATAGTTGCCATACACTGCATAAAGCATAAACAGATGAGCAAATGTTGTTGCAGCAAAAATAATTAGCTTTAAACGATAAGTTGTCTTATTTAACTACATTCATGCTCTTCCAAATTTTTAGTTTCCGCTTCAACTCATCATCCAAGCCATTTCACGTCTTCTAACCTCCAACAACAACAACAACAACAACAAACGACAATAAGCTTATATCCCAAATTATTGGGTTCTGCTATATGGGTTTGTCTCTTACCTCCAGTATAGGGAAAGGATTCAGAGCGAACTTCATGAATCTTTTTTTCCATTCAACCCTATTATGCCTACTTCCTCTTAAACAAGAACAAACATATATCCTTATCCCAATTTTTTGAACTATCTAGCTGGGGTTAACAGTCAACTACAATTACCTCCTAATTGGTACACCAATCAGCCTCCAATCCACACGTTTAACTGATTTGAAACCAATCTCCCGTCTTATCTTCAAGCTATTAGTATTAGAATTCGCTATGTTCATCCACCTAAACATTTTCCTTCCAAAATGTGTACTCATCTTCTAGATATAGCGTCCTTAATTGTCATCATTCAAACACATAATGTGTACCGATACCCAGAAAAAACTTCCAAGTTCCAATTGTTAAGAAAGAAAAGGGAATCCATCTCAATGGTAAATTGTTCAAATAAGCATTCTACATTTGGTAATGTTCACAAAGCATCGCATTTGTAACATCTAAAGAATCCACAGCATATAATCCTGGGCACAATATGTTTAAATCTTTACTTTGCAATTCTGATCAAACTTTTGATAACAATATTCACTTTAATCTCAAATTTAGAATTGACCCAACCTAACCAAAGCTTCCCTATGCTGGTGAAAATAAAATAATGAACAAAAAAATGAATATACGAAGTTATGTCTTGAAGAATTTCCTCGTTCCTCAATCAAGATCAAATCTTTCACCCCAAAACTTGAACCCAACATATTCCAATCAATACCCAATTCAATAGACAGCAAACAAAACGCATTGCAAGCATCAAAACCCTACCTTGAGCGACAATTCGACCTCCTCTTGCCTCTCAAGCTCAATGAGCACCGCGATCATATCCATCTTCAGCAGCCTCTTCACATGCGACTTGATGAACTTGTCCAGCTTCTCATCGTCGTCCTTGAACCTCTTCAGCCCTAAGATCACGAAAAGGGCTTCCTTTCCTATCATCTTCTTCCCTCTCCACAAGGGGCCTCTTGGTCTTCCATCGTGATAGAGGCGAATGAATGACAAATTAGGGATTTTGGGTTGGGGATTGAAGAGGGAAAAGGGTTTTTGCGAGGTTTTTGTGAGGTATTGAAGAATTGGGGAAGAAAAGTTGAGGAATTTACATCGCGAGAGAGCTCGAATCGCCATCAGAGAGGAAGAGGTTTTATTCTTTTTTATTTATTGGCTTAATTCCAAAAAAATACCCAATACTATGGCTTAATTTTGAGAAACTGTAAAATTCTTATTAAATACATAATAAATCACCACGAAAAATTTTAACTTACATCAGTTTGAAAGGAATTGGTAGTTTCTCGTTACCAAGGCAAAGCATTTGGTAACTTTTTAGAATTAAAACTTTTTTATTTATATTGGCAGTATCATAGTTAGAAGAATATAAAAAGATATTATGAAACTTATTATTTATTTAAAAAGATAGTTTTTTAAAAATGATTAATATGAGTACTTGCATATAATTTTTTCTAACTGATTGCAAAATCAATTTTAGTTAGGGTAAATAATTAGGGTGTTTTTTTATATCTCACCTCCAAAATTTACATATTCCTAAATTTCACTCATAAAAATTCACATTTCTAAATTTCCCTTCTAAAATTTCTCCTTTAACCCAAAAAACCGTGTCATCTATATTACGTGAGAATTTAACTTGGGTTAGTTTGAATTAACCAAGGACTTGAGCTGGAGACACGATTCCTCCATCTTTCTCCTCGAATGGCCGAGAATTCTTCTTCATTTTCTGTCTTCAACTTTTTCATAGGTTTCATATATATTTTTTTCCGTTTGAATTGTCAAAATTGGTACAATAAGAAGCTCAAACTCTTTTGCATCGAGCTATAAGCAATGGGTGAAAACCTCCAATTTTTTGACTAAATAAAAGCCATAATTTCGAAATCAAGAAGAAATTGTAAGCCTAGCCCTAATTTAAAAGAGGAAGATGACTGCCGAATGAATTTTGGTTCATTCAAGTCTTTTAACGGGTGAAAATTCAAAACCGATAGAAAATTCATATAAGAAGCGGAGTAAATCTAACTAGCGGGATTTTTGAAGGAGTTTATAATTATGAAATTTTTGGTGTGAAATATAAAAATATGTAAGTTTTGGGGGTGAGTTATCAAAAAACCCAAATAATTATTGTGATATGACATAAGAAAAATACAAAGTAACTTGCTATTAAAAGTGTTATGGATAAATAGATTATCTATATAGTCATATATAGACACAGATTATGAGTATACTCGTTATAAATAATTTATAGATATAAATATTTTAATCTAATTTAAAAGCGAGGCAACAGATCGATAGATTTGATTTTAGGATCATCATACTTAAAAGAATATAAAGAAAGTTTAGAATGCTATATTGTCTAATTAATTATTAAAAAGATATCTTTTAAAAAATATATTATTAAATCTTTGATTGCTCTTTATATATACATAAAAAAAGTAACAAATAAAAAATTTAAGTAACTCAATTTAAAAATAAAAAACGGTATTTACAACCAACCACCACATTGTCTGGCTTTTGTACGAGAAATAATTCTATGGTTTTTCTTTGACGAAAGACCATCCTGAAAAAAGAGGGATACGAATATACAACAAATTCATAAAAATCGAGATACAGATACAATGAAAACCATTATCTGTTCTGGAAAAAAAAAAGGATATGAATATAAAACAAATATCATAAAAATAATAGTCATATGTATTATAATAAACTGGATACGAATATTGGTATCCGGCTGCGTTGGCGGATATAAATACAGATACAGATAGACATGTAAATATAAATCAACGTCCCTATTTTAAATCGGTCGAATATGAATAAGGATTATCCATATTGTTTACTTGCTTAATTAAGGAGCTGCTGCTTTAGTAAATAAATATTTTTGAAATCCAGAGTTCGTTCGGATTGGTTCAAATCTAAAAAAATATCAATTTTAAAACCAAATATATAATACCCCTGTGGACTTGAGTAATTCACTTACTAAGAACCAACTAAACCTAATTCAAACATTGCACAATGGCCCTGCAGGCAAATTATGGGGCGATTCAAGAGCTGCGACGCCAATCTAATCATCCGTGAGCTCAATACGATCATCTCACAGACAAGGAGGTAAACAATGGAACATACCAGATATTTGAAGAACGGCCACTATCCATTAACGCGTCTTCGTTCGATGTAAATTGGTTGGTTTTGTATGAGAAATTAGTTAAACATTTATATACAAGTATTGGGGATGCAGTAATTCTCGGGTGAGGGGGACGACCGCTCCTCCACGCACCTTGATGGAGCTCCTTTTCAGGCCTCCGTCAGATGTTGTCTTCCGTTGATCTCGAGGTGAACCCGGTTGATTGTCCTTCGTGTGGGTCTCAATGGGTTTTGAGAGGAGAAGGTTGGGTGAGGAGCCTGTCGCCGAGTACCTGCAAAGAAGTCCCGGGATGGTTTGGTACCACCGAGGACCCTCCGACGCTCAAGTCAGTGATGAGATCCGAGCAGAGTAACGGCATAAAGTGTAAAGAATAGCTTACTTGACCTCTCTATGGTGGGGGTTTATATAGTGGCGGAGGCACGCAGCAGCAGGCCCGAGAATCTCGCCGGCAGTTACGCTCCCGATGTCACGCCTGCGTAGGGAGCGGATCACCCATGAAGGGTGATCGTGAAGGCGTGGAACGTGGGATGTTGCCGGCGGAGACTCCGTGCATGGCGAGATTTGCGGAGCTGTGGTTACGCCGGTGAGCGGCGAACTGGGCGGATGACCGAGGAAGACTTGGTCTTGTGGCAGCTCGGGGCGAGCTGAGGGGCCGAGGAGGCCAATCTGCGGGGAGCCCTGAGGAGAGCTAGCTCGTGCTGGCCAGTCGGGTACAGGGGTGGCATGGTCAGCCTTTGTGGGCCCTTTCTTCTGAGTTCTGGGACGTGCCGTCCGCCACGTGTCCCGATCTTAGAGGTTGCCGATATCGAGCATCATCATTAGCCCCCTACTCTTGCCCCGACCAGCTAGCGGTTGGGTCAGGAGTGGACTGCCGGGCCCCCCGAGGTGAGCTCCTTCTCAGGGTTGGGTCCTTGAGCCGTCGGTTGTCTTTTCCGCTAGCGAATCGAGACGAGATCTTTGCATTTAAGGAGGGTGCGCCGGTTCGTGCAATCTGCAGTTGAAGCGGCGGTCCACGTGTCGGGCGCCTAATGGCTGATGTGACGTGCGCAGGTCTGCGGTGTCTGTCGGGACGCAGCCATTCGCTGGGCTGCCACGTGGAGCGATTGGAGCCGCTGGCCGCGAGGAGTCGTTTCGGCGGGAGACGATGGGCACCATTGGATGAGTCCTCTTGCGGAAATAAATACGGGTGGGGCCCGCCCTAGGGCCCTTATTCTTTCATTTTCCTCACTCTCAAGCCCCAGCTGCTCGGCGCTCGTCCCCCTTCTCTTGTTCCCAACCTTTGAAGAGTTTCCTTCCCAGGTTAGATGTCTTCCCCTGTAGAATCAGTTCATGTCGTAGGAGTAGATGATAGGGTTCTTTTAGATGTGTCCGAGTCTCCTCGGGGAGCAGGGGCTGGGCCCTCTCCCCGCGGCCGTGAGGCGGGGGCCGCCTCCGTGGAGGAGGCGGTGGATGTAACCCCCAGTACCTCGTGCTGGGTGAGGCATGAGGACGAGCTCGCCAATGCTCGAGCTCGCTTCCACATTCCCCCGCGCTACACTCTTCGTCTGGCCGAGGAAGGAAAGAGAGCGGACCAGGTCCGGGGCAGGGAGATCGCCCTGTATTTGGAAGCTTTTTGGGACGGAATGCGCTTGCCCCTCTCTCCTGAGGTTTTCGCCGTTTTGAATTTCTTCGGCTTAGCTCCTGGCCAGCTGGTGCCGAACGCGTGGAGGATCCTCCTCGGGTTCCTAATCCGCCTGAAGCTGCAGGCGATCCCTTTCAGCCTTTCCCTTCTCGATTCCTCCCTTGCTTTTAAGAGTCACCCCGACGGTTGGGCTGGCGACCCGAGGTGGGTTTATCTTTCTTTTAGGAAGCGGCCCGGGGTCGCCGCCGGGGCGGGCCCGCTTCCCAGTGTACGGCGAAGTGGACGCGATAAGGCCCGCTACGTATATACTCAGAAGTACATACGCTAAGCGTAACTAAGCAATATAAAGTAAATCACAAGAGACGAAAGATATAGAAATAACAGCAACTTTTATTAATAATATTCTTTGTACAATGCATGAAAAGAAAATACAACTGAAATGAAAAGCAATGCCTAAACAGTGGCATAACAGAAAATGAAATAAACTGGAAAGAACAAAGTACAATATCTAAAGCTCGGGATCTTCTTGGAACTGCTCCAAATCTTCACCGGTGGGCTCGATATCAGCTTGGTCCAACGCACCTGACGACATTCAAAGAAGAAAGAAATAGAATGTCGTCAGCGAACAGGTCGCTCGGTAAGTCCCAAAGATAAGGAGGAATTAGAAAGACAGTGTAAAAGTATTTTCTAAAGTATTATATGTTTGTATATTATGTAACATTGTTTAACGCTATTGTTTGTAGGTTGGTACAGAAGGATGCCAGTGTATACGAGGGGGATCTCTATATGCTAGAGATCAGGGCAAAAGGAAAGTACAAAGAACCGTTATGCCACGGTACAACAGCAATAGGATTCAAGTTAGGTGTCTTAATCTGACCACCTCGTGCCACCTTTAACACCTTCCGTACCAATCTACCCCTTAAACTCCGTAATGCTTTAACAGTATTGTTGTATTGGAATATGTAAGTTGGATGACTGACCAAAACCATGATATCAGTAAACATGTTGTAACTGTATAATCAGGTAAATGGAATATCAGGATAATGGATGAATATCCATGGTTTGATTCAGTCAAAATGAATATATTGTTAACTGGATTCAGGGATTCATGTATTCAAATTGTATTGTAAAATAAAAGAATATAGATTGACTTGAATCATATTCAAGTCAGAAATAGTCAGACTCTAACCCGAGTCAGACTAAAAGAAGGTAAGTTGAAGTTCAATCTTTGTTAGGGGCCTTATTGTAAATTATAAAACTTGAGGGGGTTTTATGTAAAAAGTACATTTGTATAGTTTTCAAAATACACCTCAAGTATTTAATATTCATCTTTAAAGTTATAATGAGTGTGAATTTTATTTGTGTTATTCTAGTGAATATATCCTAATAAAAGTATTAATTGATTTATTTGAAACTCATGGTATTTTAATGTAAATTTTAATCTTGTAAATTTTTAGGAAAATGTGGAAACTTTATATTATAATAAAATAGGTGTCTAAATGATAATTAAATACATATTAATACAAGAATAATTTTAAATAAATATCAGATTTTTCTTAAATGCCATATTTTTTAACCCTTCGAGACCGAATGCTCCTTGCGGAGGTCTGAATCTCGCACTACTAGCCCGCGGGTGCACGATGAACCGTACTATCCCTAACGGGTTCCCCAAAAGTGGGTTGTAGCGGCGCTTTGCTTAGGTTTAACAAATACTTTTCATTTAGGAAAACGGTTTTATAAATATAGGGTATTTATTTGTAAAAGAGTATAGTTTTCCGTATTTTAGTTATTAGGGTTTCCTAAGCCAACTAGCCTATTTCTAAGGTCTAAACGATGAGTCATTAGAAGCCTCAAATCACCTCTTCACCGTCAATTGCGGCCAGGTAAGTGACAGGTAAGTGGAAGGAACCACAGTCGTGGGCCTAATTAAAAACCACTAGCCTGGACACACTTGCCTAGACACCACAAGACAGTTTAGATAAACGATCGATGTCCATGACCTATCGTGCTTTCATTTTATTTAAAATTTTATACAACTTAAAGTTTTCAAGTAAAGGTTATAAAGAATATGGTATTTTAGTGAAAAGTCTTGTAATGTCGTATTCTATGTTTTGACATTTATCAGTTAGGGTTATATTTGTGTGTGTGTAGAGGTAGGTCACTACCTCGTGACTTATTTTAAGTTTTGATGACGTTTAGAGGTAAAACATGACATGTTAAAGTTGAAGGTATTAAAGCGCAAGAATACGGTATTTGAAAACGTTATCATTTCATGTGTGAAATTTCATTCAAATTGATTTCTACAAGTTTAGTGATCAAGATAAACTTATTTAGGAGTGAGGGAATCGATTAAACGAAGAAAAATGAACTTCATGGTATTTTTATGAAAATAATACGATATTGTAAAGAAGTTATCATTTCATGTGAGAAAGTTTGTTTAAATTAGTTTATGGGTGATTAATAGTCATCATAGGTAGGTTTGGGTATTATGTATTAGGTGACAAGTGGAAATTTGCAGAAAAACGAATCGGAAATCGGTTTGTTCCGATTTCCGTCGGGTTCCAAAAAGTCGCATTTTCTATTAACAGAAAAGAGAGATAGAAGGGATGGGACTTACGGGTTTGGACAAGCTAAGGAGGCTAAGGAAGATGGTGGTTGTCGATGCGTCGCAAAGGTTCTAGTCCGGTCGCCGGAATCCGTCGTCGGTTTCGGCAGCGCTTCGCTTCTCGCTCTTTGTACCGAGTTCTCGAGAATTTGATAGAGTGGACTTAGAGTTATGAGGTGAAAAGGTAGAGGGTAGGGGTCTTTATATAGGGTAGGCTAGGGTTAGGGTCAGGATTAAAAAATATTTTAAAAAATATATAAAATTCATTAAAAATTCATTAAATTTGGACTTAAAAGAGGTTTAATGAGAATTTTGTAACAGTACAGAGAAAATGGAGTATGCAGGGATGAAGACCAAGTCAACACGTAACATTTTCGTGTTGACGACTCGGCCGACCGGCCGAGTCCGACCGGCGGCGCCGGCCGATTCGGCCGAGTCAGGGCCGAGTCGGGTGTCGTTGGGTGGGGAATAATCTGGGGGAAACTTTGGTATACTTTATTTTTTATAAATTGCATTAATGTGTGAGTTATGGCTGTTTGACCGTTTGACTTCCCAAAAATTAAAACAAAATGATATAAAAATATGTGGGGCATGGGATTCGAACTCTGGTGACTTGGTTCAGCAGTGCAAGGTATTACCAGTGAGCTACAAGCTCCTTCTTGTAATTATTGTAAGGAAATAGATACTTAAATTGTTTCCGGCAACATCAATACTCCAAGTATACATCATATTTAAAGCAAATTTTGGTATACAAAAATTGGAGTTGTTACAGTCGTGGCCTTGCCTTCCTCCATCCACGACTGGAAGAAGAAGTTTTTCTTCGTCTCCCCTCCCGAGGGAGAGGACTGGCCGGTGCCCACCAAGTGGTCGAGGGAGAAGAGTCTGACGGGGAACCTGTCCGACGACCCCGTCGCGGTGAGAGTGGCGTCGTGGGAACCCATCCCTCGATACGACGTGCTGCTGTCCGAGAGGGTTTTGAGCTGGGCCGGGCTTAGCCCCGTCGAGTTCGTTGGTAAGTTAGGCTTGCTTTCTGGGTTTATGTTTTACTCGCATTGCTGATAAGTGGGGTGCTTGTTTTGTGCAGGATCCATGGACTTCGGCGTTCTCCGAGATGCTATGCGCCAACCGAGGCAGCCTGCTAGGGCTGGGGACGCCAGCTCTTCCCCGGCGCAGGCTGCCCCCACTCCTACCGCCCCAGTGGCGGTGCCCCGAGGACACCCGGCAGCGGACCCCGCCCCTGGTCCCAGCAGAGTGTCGGGCCAGAAGCGGGCCCTGATTGTGGAGGACACGGCCTCGGAGGAGGAGATCGGCTCCCCTCGGAGACGCTCAAGAGAAGTTCCCGGAGACCTTCCCGGGGACGGTCTTCGCCGACCGTGGTGGAGGAAGGTGGGCTCCGATTCGCGGTGCCGTCCGGGCTGTTGGTCGCAGACAGTCTCCTCCACGAGATAGAGACCTCGGCCGGGGGTCGGGTTCCCGGGGGAACCCTCAAGGCTCAGCTGGCGTCGATCGCTCAGGAAGCCGTGCAGGTAAGCCCACAGTGCGCTGCGAGATTTAGTGTTTTCCTTCATGTTTCTGATCCTTCTTCTTTTTGCTCCTTCCCAGACTCTCCAGCACATGGCCCTCACCCTCCGCATGGAGACCGAGGTGGTAGCCCCGGCGGTGGAGGCCGCGGGCCAGCTCCCCGCGTTGCAAGAAAGCTCCAGGCGGGAGCAGGAGGCGATGTCGGCGAAGATCGCCGCCCTGGAGGGCGAGGTGGCAGCCGGGAAAAGGGAGGCCGCCCGGCATTGCGAGGCTGCCGCGATCGCCGAGGGTAAGCTCGGGGACTCCCAGGTGCTCGCCGGCAACCTGAAGAAGACGGTGAAGACCCTACGGAAGGAGCCGGGGGCGTCGGCCGAGGCCTTAGAGTCGGCTGGACCGATGGCCGTGGCGAGCTATAAGAGGTCGAGGGATTTTTACGACGACCTGGCCGTGGCCACGACCCGCATCTGGCACGACGCCCTTGATGCCGTGAAGTCCAAGTTGCCGGAATTCGATGACGCGGATCTCCCGTCCGAGTTCCCCCTCATGGGCGCCGACGAGCAAGGCGGAGAGGTTCCCGGTGAGGTGGGGGCCGAGGACCCGGCGCCCCCAGTGGTGAAGGTTGAGGACCTCGAGGTCGTGCCCGGGCCTGAGGTGTAGAGCCTCCGCTCCCCTATCTTCATTTTGTTTTTCTTTTTGAATTTTTGTAAGGCTGAGGAGCCAGAGAATACCTTTTGTAAACAAAAACTGTTTTTGTTGGTAGTGATAAAGTTTTTCCTTAGCTCCCACGTTTTGCCTGTCTGTGAAGAATGTTAGGTTGGCCCTCTGCTTAACGATCGCCCGTCGAGTTGACTGCAATCGCTTGCCGACGAGCGTTTTCGAGGAGGTACTCACTGGGCCCCAGAGTCGAGGGGAGATCGTTTAGGCTTGGACAGACCTGATGTCTCATGTTGGGTAGGAAGCTGCTTGCCGGGATGCACCGAGTAGGAAGGAACTCGGCGGCCTCGTGACGAGGACTCTGACTTTTAGCGCGGGAAGGGTCGGGAGAGGCCTGCGAAGGATGGCCGAGCAGGGTAGCTGCTTGGTGCCTCTTGGCGAGGGCCTTGATCCTTGACGCCGGAGGGGCCGCGAGGGGTCTGCAAAGGATGACTGGGCAGTGAAGCTGCGCGGTCGCCTCTTGGCGAGGGCTTTTATCTACGACCGAGCAGGGTAGCTGCTTGGTTTGCCTTTTGCGAGGGCTTTTGGTCCTTCAGGACGGGGACCGAACAGGGTTACCGTCCGGTGCCTCTTGGCGAGGAATTTGATCCCTATCGGTTGTGGTAGGAAGCTATCAGCCGGGGATAGCCGGGTAAAGACCCGACTGCCTCTGGGAGGACTTTGGTCCCTGGCGCGAGAAAAAGCTATAGGGCTGTAAGAAGCCTACCAAGGACCCTTGGCCGGGTAGGGTTGTTGCCCGGTGCCTCTTGGCGAGGGCTTTTGTCCTGAAAGATAGCCGAGTGAGGGAGCCTCGGGCCTCGACTGCCTCTGAGAGGGCTTCTTTGATCCCCAGCATTGTGGCAGTGAACCTGCCCGCAGGGGATAGCCAAGCGAGGGAAGCTCGGGCTCGACTGCCTCTAGGAGGGCTTTTTGATCCCCAGCGTTGTGGCAGGGAAGCTTCCCGCTGGGGATAGCCGAGCGAGGGGACCTCGGGCTCGACTGCCTCTGGGAGGGCTTTTTCGATCCTCGGCATTGAGGCAGGGAAGCTGCTCGCTGGGGATAGCCGAGCGAGGGAAGCTCGGGCTCGACTGCCTCTGGGAGGGTTCTTTGATCCCCAGCGTTGTGGCAGGGAAACTGCCCGCCGGGGACGTCCAAGCAGGGTAGCTGCTGGGCTGAATCTTTGACGAGGTGCAGCTTGCTCGTCTAGCTGTAGGCGTGGGGAATGGGAGCGATAGTCCAGCTGTGCATTGAATGCGGGGGGAGGCGAAGCGCTAAGGGCGCGCCGCTTCGACTCCACCGTAGAAGGCTCGATGGCTGCCGCATGTCGGCGTCCTCCTGGGTGAAAACGGGCGACTGTTGGGCTCCGCTGTAGGCTATATTAGGGGCGCTGGTTCCTTTCCCTTCGCAGATAGGCCATCAAAGATGAAGGATTTCCCATTCACCATCGGCGAGATCATCAGTTCTGCAGATGTGTACCTCTATAACCGCGACCGCACCGAGGGCACGGTGTTTCCTGATTTAAAATCAGGAAAGCTTCTGGGAAAAGCTTCAGAGGAGGGTCACGTGCTTACACGTGACTAGCGGCCACGTGTTAGCACGAGACACCTAAAAAGCATCATCAGGTCGAGTTCAGTCTCCTAGCTACGCTGAAGAAAATGGGCTTCAGAAAGAGTCACGTGCTCCCACGTGACCAGGGTCACGTGGTGACACGTGACATTTAATGCAAGCGTCCAACACGCAAGTTCTCTGATCGAGTCAAGAAAAAGGGTTCAGAAAGAGTCACGTGCTCCCACGTGACCAGGGTCACGTGTCGGCACGTGACGTTCAAGGCAGCAAGCGCGTCTCCAGAACAACCAAGGAAAGAGAGTTCAAACAAAGGGTCACGTGCTCACACGTGACCAGGGGTCACGTGGTAGCACGTGATGTTTAAGCAGCAATCAGAAGACACAGCGCAGAAAGCTCGTTCCAAAGGGGGTCACGTGCTCACACGTGACCATGAATCACGTGGTCACACGTGACTGGCTTCCAAAGCCCATGTTGACGACAGAATTAAATTCTGAAGGAAATTCGAATCTTTCCAAAGGAAAGTAATTATTTGGGACTAATCAAATTAAAGATTCAGAGATGATTAAATATCATCTATCTATGGAAAATCTCGGCTTTGGAAAGATTTCCCCCTTAAATCTAACCAGAATATCAAAGGAGAATCTCTGGATTTAAGATCCAATGGTGAATAAAATTCACCTAATAATCCAAAGGCCCAAAATGAATGATGGATGAAAATCAAATCTCCCAATGAAGATTCGTCAAAAACTGATTGATGCGGCTGCCTCTCCTATAAATAGGAGCCAAGAGACACAAAAAAGATACATGCGCAGAGAAGAAAAGGAGAAAAGGAGAAGAGCTTTGATACTTCGAAAAGACTCAGATCTTCTGCAAAAAAAAACCCTAGGTAAGAAAGGGAAGCCCTTTTGAAAGAAGCAGAATTTAATTCTCAACAGAGTTTAACTCTGATAATATAAAAGCAGAAGAACTTATCTCTTCTCTCTTTGATAGAGGATCTGCAAAGTGCACATCTCCCCTTAAGGTTGAGAATTTAATTCTCAATGGGTTGAGATCCTGCCATGCAGATCCAAAACATAGAGAAGGAGTGCAGGCATGAGAATTTAATTCTCACAGAACTATAGGAATTTAATTCCTCCAAAATAAAAGTAGGGCTAGACCCTATATCATGGGAATTTAAACAGGGTTTAACCCTAATTAAAGAACTTAGTTCTGTTGAAACAACGGGAATTTAATTCCCTTAATCATCATTTAACAGGGAATGGGGATTCAATTCCTTAAAAAAACTTTTATTAGGGTTTAACCCTATTCAGCCCTTCACATAAACGAGGAATTTAATTCCCACAGAAGATTCAGAGTTAAACTCTATTCCAGAATACAAGTCTTCAAAAGAAAGAAGGATTTAATTCCTCTGAAATTAAAAGTCTCTGGAATTTAATTCCTGAAAAAGGAATAACAAATCCTCTGAAAAACCACATTAAGGCAGGGCCACGTGTCACCACGTGACCCCCCCAAAAGCCCTACAGAAAACCCCTTTGAGGCAGCCCCCACGTGACCCACGTGACTTTCAGCAGAAGCCTTAACATATAGGCATTTGAATGCCCGTCACGTGCTGACACGTGATGCTATCAAAGACGCAGTAATCTCGGCAGAACAAACGAAGGAAGGGCGCTCTCACGTGCTGGCACGTGACCCTTTTTGTCCCAGTGTTTAACACTAAAATTGAAACTCTCGAACTCAATGTTGGGCCTTAGTGTTCAACACTAATTAAAAAGCTTTATCTGCAGTGTTCAACACTGATTACCTTAGTATTAAACACTAATCTGAGATCTTTATTTGCAGTGTTCAACACTGATCTGTTTTGGTGTTTAACACTAATTTGAGAAGCCTTATCGCTGGTGTTTAACACCAATTATTTCTTAGTGTTAAACACTAACTTGTTAACCGCATTCCCAGTGTTCAACACTGATTGCTCTGTAGTGTTTAACACTAGGATTTGGCCCAATTGGCTAAATGGATTGAGGCAAAGCCTCTCCTTCAATGGACCAGCAAGAAGTCAATGTTCCAGACCTGACTGGACTTAGCCCAAGCTGGCCATAAGTCCTCAATTTGTGATTAACTGGGCCGATGGGCTCATAACATAATTGATCAATCTTGACCCAAATTGGGCCAAGGACTATTTAATCCACCCCGGTTCTAGGGTACATCTCTTCACTCCTTTGATATTTGGCATTGTAATCCCTCAATGTCTTCAAAGAGGTGACGGGTCCCGAAGACCATTCATGACATGGACTGTGGGGTCCTTAAACCCATGCATAATACAAAATTCCTGGTTACGTGGAACGTGGATAACGTCACTCTTTGACCCCGCGGAAAACGTCCAGAGCGGATCCTGGTCCTCGCAGAGCACGGCAGTGAACCCGTGTGAAGCATCCAGAGCGGAGCCTGGTCCTCGCCTAGCACGGCAGTGAACCCGTGTGAAGCATCCAGAGCACATACCGGACTGTGGAGTCCTTAAACCCATGGACTATGACGTCCTTAACCTTGACCGAGATGTCTTAAAACTACCCACGGACCGCAATGTCCCTAAACTACCCATGGACCGCAATGTCCTTAAACTACCCATGGACCGCAATGTCCTTAAACTACCCATGGACCGCAATGTCCTTAAACTACCCATTGACCGAGATGTCTTAAAACTACCCATTGACCGAGATGTCTTAAAACTACCCACGGACCGCAATGTCCCTAAACTACCCATGGACCGCAATGTCCTTAAACTACCCATGGACCGCAATGTCCTTAAACTACCCATGGACCGCAACGTCCTTAAACTACCCACGGACCGCAACGTCCCTAAACTAGAACAATTGAGCCCTCCATATGCTCTTTTGTCGGATCTAAACGGTCCCGTTTAAGTTGATCTTAGCCTCCAAAAATGGCTAACGCGTCCTTAAACCTTCAAACAGATTGGACTACGAATCCCCTAAATTAACTCCGGCTTGAGGGTACATCTCTGAACTCCTCTGACATCCGTCGTTGTAATCTTTCAACGTCGTCAGAGAGGTGATGGGTCCCGACGGCCATACATACGGTGGACCACCACGTCCCTAAACTGGAACAATAGAGCCCAAATGCTCTTTTGTCGGATCTAAACGATCCCGTTAAGTTGATCTTAGTCTCAAACTGGACTAACGTATCCTTAACAAACGTTTAAGTTGATCTTAGCCTCAAATATGGCTAACGTGTCCTTAAACCAAACCCCCAAACCCAAATTTAAGATAATGCGGATTTGGACTAGTCCACGCCCTACGGGTGACGACATAACCTAGTCTCCGTAAACAATCCACGGGCAATAAAACAAACACCCACGACACGAAGTGACCATCTGGAGAAGGAGAAAGTTGTTACCGCAATGCGGTAGCGTAATTAACTGCAGGGGCTTGCGCCTGCAGGGAAGAGCGTCCCCACAATCAAAAACCCCTCAAATGAGGGGGAATCTGACGAAGTCTGCTACATCGGACGCATCCGTCTAAACCTTCGACACATGGTGCCATAAATCAACTTGGCATCTTCGGAGGGGTGGACGGATAGCACCAATTAGCATCTGCCCCGAACCCCAGGCGAGACGTGCCCCACGTCCCGCGTCGCCGTTCGGAGGGGAACAGATTCTGGCACGCCCGGTGGGACCTTTTCCTCTTTCCACTCCACACTTCGTGTGTCGTGATTCGCGAACCAATCGCGGTTCGCTAATAGTTGCCCTTGGGTTTCAAGATACTAAGAATTGGCGCCTTGCTTATTGCAGAAAGCAAAGGATCGATGGCTTCTCCTTCTGCGAAATCCTCCAATTGCTCGAGCTGCAATCGCGACCAACGCTTTGCCTCGCCAGGAGGTGTAGCCTATGGACCCCAAGCTGCTTCGTTGTTCACAATGCCGGTGGACCAGGTGACTCAAGCCACTACCGGATTGTTCTTTGGGACTATACTCCCACCATCAAGCTTCGTGGCGCCAGTGCTGACAAAGGAAACTCTCAAGAAGTCGGTCTTTGATCGTCTCACCCCTGCCACGGCTCCTCTCACCGAGTCGTCCGATGTCAGTGCCTCAGTCTTTTCTAGATTGGGCCAGAAATCCGGCAGATTCGTTGCAGAGAAGGCTGCTTCTAAGAAAGTGGCCGCTCCTGCCCTCGAAATCGCCAAGGCGGCTTCTCCGGCCAAAAGGTCGGTCTTTACAAGGTTGACGGCTTCAGTTTCCGCTCCCGCTGCACAAAGGACATCGGTCTTTGACAGGCTAACACCGACAACGACCCCCCACCTACACAGGGGGCAAGACGAAACCATTCTTATATCTGACCCTACGCCGTCTGCTCGACGTGCTCGACGTCGTCATTGGCGCCGAATAAGGAAGGCTGGGGGCAACTCCCCCTCCGGATTGACTCCACCAGCCCCGGCGGTAGAAGTTGATGCTGCTGTTCCAACTGGAAACAGCTTTGAAATGCTAAATAAGGTGCGAAGGAATTCCCCTACCGCAGTGCTGAAGAGGTCTCCTCCCCCATCAGAAAAGGTTGTGGAAACAGAATCAGAACAGCCCCGATCTCCTCAACGGCTGTCTTCCAAAATCTATAAGGTTTGGCGGCGGGCCCGGGATTCAATCATCGATCCAAACTTCTCCCGCCAGCATAAGAAGCTGAAGATCCAACCAAAAGCTGGTCACCAGACGAAAACCCAAAAGGCTGTTTGGACGCCCACCTCGACGGCCCCCTCAACCTCCATGGCTCATAAAAGGAAGGAGCCCGAGAAGATCCCTCGACGTGCAACGACGGCTAAAAGCAACAAGCCCGGACACCCTAAGTATGGGGGCATGATGGTCCACACCGTATACATGGCCTCTGGAAAGGAGGAGAGCCGCACTTCTACAGGCCACCGACCGCTAACCCGATCCGTAACGAGATCCCAGGAGCAGCAACAAAAGCTCCAAGAAATGATGAATGCTATGGCCGCGCTCACCGGGCCGAAGGAAAACCCTGAAGCGTCCTCAGACGCACGCCGGGAGGAGGAAACCGACGCTGAATTCCTTCGCCGGACGCTGGAGAAAAGGGACAAAGAGGCTGCTGAACAAGCGGCCAACATACAACGGATGGGCCTTCTCTTTCAAGATGTGATAGGAATGATGATCCAGCAGGACTTACCCGCCGAAGATCCTCCGATTGTTCTTGAAGATGACCGAGGAGAGGCGTCAAATCCACCACCAGCCCTCTCAACAGCCAAGGAAGAGACGATCTCTAAGGCTGACTTGGCTGACTATATAGCCCAGCAAATCCGGGTCCATCATGCAACTGAGGCAGCTGGTCAAGTCGTGAAAACGGGGCGGCCGTATCCAAGCTGGTACGATCAAATCAAATACCCGCAAGGCTATACAATACCGAAATTCCATGTGTATAAGGGGACCGGCAATCCTCATCAACACGTCGCCCAGTTCCGGGCCCTCTGCGGTAACACCGGCGGTGACGATAAACTGTTACTCCGTCAGTTCGTGGGCAGCTTATCAGAAACAGCATTCGAATGGTATTCAGAACTTCCGAACGATTCTATCAAAACGTTCGCTGAAATGGAGTTGTTGTTCACTCAGCGGTTCGCAAGTGCCAGCGAGCGCACTCCAATTACTGCTTTGATTAACGCCAGGGTAAAGCCAGGAGAAACCTGGGTCCAGTACGCTATACGCTGGCGGAATTTGTGGTCGAGATGCGAGCAACGCATTGAGGAAGCACCCGCAGTGGGTATGTTCGTGGGAACCCTAGACCCCCACGCAACTATCTCCCAGTTTATGATGTTCTTTAAGCCAACCACATTCCAGGCTCTAATTGACAAGTTGGCTCAGATGGACCAGATGGGTCATAGGCCACCTCCCCCGAAGTCGGAACCTCGGAATGATAAGGGTAAAGGAAGAGCCACCTTTGTCACGAATGCCCAACAGCAACCTAACGCCCCGAAATCGACGGATCAACTGGAGGAAAGACGCCGGTACTATAATGAGAAGATGAAGCGTCCCTACTCGTTCCCACAAGACAAGACGAAGCGGTTATTCGAGTTGGCAATACGCAACAGACTTATAAACCTACCAAATCCAAGGCGACCGCCACAACCCACCGAGGTGAATAACTCCAACTACTGCCCTTATCATCAGACGGTAAGTCATCCGATTGAAGATTGCTTCGTCTTCAAAGGATGGATCGAAGATCAATACCTCCAAGGGAAGTTTGTACTGTCCGAAAAATGGAAGGTGAACCCACCACAACCACATACTCCTAAAAAGGCCGATACACCGGGGGCAACCTGCTCCCTCATCGAAGAAGCTCCATGGGAGGTCGTGCTATCAACGAAGACCAAAAGAATGCTGAGAGACCTTCATGCGTGTCCTGCAATCGAATGGAAGGACCCTCTTGAACCTCGAATTATCGAAGGAGCAGTGAAGCCCCGCGCAATTACGAAGACTGCTGATAAGGGCCCAAATACCCACGCCCAACCGTCAAAAGCTTCGAAGAAAAAGAAAAAGAAATCCAAGAAGCCCGCGAAGCTTGGAGACGAGCAAACAAACTTGCAGAAACAAATTGACGCGCTAGAAGAATATAATCAGAAGGCGCGAACTCCTGTCACACTGCAAGAGTTCCTCAGCCACATCTTTCAAGAGGACGATGATGGAGAAAACTCGTCGGACGAATCCGAGGGATATACGGCAAGTTGCAACATGATCTCCCACTCGTTTATCGATGATGAGAAAACTCCTATCACTAAGAAGCCGAAGGCAGAGCCCGAACCAGAGCGTGCGAGGCTGACAACTGATATGATCAATGCCTTCCTAGACGAGATTCGTCTAAAAAGTAAAGCGGATCAGGAGCGCGAGATGGCAACATCAGGAGGAACCAAATGCGGGCGACCGAACGAAAGAGTTGAGCTACCCCTGCCAGAGCGAAAGGCATCCGAAATGGACAAGAAGATATTCAAGACAAGGAAAAGGTTCGCCAAAGCCATGTCAATGGGAATGAGGCTACCCCCCTCGGAAGAGGACACGCACGATGGGGCGGAGAAACACCTCGACTACTGCGCATATCATCGGAAAGTCTCACATCCTACTGAAGACTGCGACGCCTTTAAGATATGGTGGCAAGGATATGTTGCTCGCCGGCAACACTTCAAACGCATGAAACGAAAGAGCCGTCGGGAGCAAAGAAGCGCTGTTGACGAACCCAACAGAATTACTGGCAACTGCTATATGGCTCATACCGAGGCATCGCAAGTCCTCACCTTTGGGAGCGACTCTGATGAAGAAGTGACTCTGGGCCCTCTCTTTGAAGAATCCGCGCTAAGGAAAGATGAGGAATCAGAAGCCTGCGGAAACACTCAGTTGCGCAATCGCACACTCCCGGAAAAGAATCTCGGGCCTACGAACAGAAAAGATAAGGGAAAGGAAAAGGTCACTGAAGATATCACTTTGGATGACCAAGTCGCAAAAGAATTGGCTGCCAAAGACCCTCCTAGGAGGGGTAAAGCGGACTATAACATCCTCGCGCATCTAAGGAAGCTACCTTCTCAGCTTAGCATTCTCGATGCCCTCCTATTATCAAAAGAAGCACAGGACTCACTAATTAAGGCACTACAAGAACCTGAGCAATTCCAAGCCTTTCTCGCCACTGAAAAGATGAAGGACGAACTGGAAGAAGTGCATACGGCCGACGTCACTTTCGGTGATGAAGACCTCCTTCTCGGGACGTGCGACCATAACCGTCCCCTATATGTCTCTGGGTACTGTCATGACATCAAGATTGGCAAGATCCTGGTGGATAATGGATCCTCCGTCAATCTCCTTAATGTTCGGGTGCTGAAAGAAATCTGCATGAGTGTGCAGCATCTCGCTCGGGACAAAATTACTATCTCCGGTTTTGATTCACAATCGTCACGGACTCTCGGGTCCGTGATACTAACATTACGCTTTGGACTTCTCGTCACGGACATCAAATTCCATGTCATTGACGCCAAGACCTGTTACAATGCCTTGCTCGGCCGTCCTTGGTTACACGAGTACAACATCGTCCCTTCTACACAACATCAGTGTATGAAGTATTTTAAAGATGGTTTCGAGTATACTGTGACGGGTGAGCTGAACCCATTTTCCGTGAACGAAGTCCGCAAATACGAGGATGCGAAATACTTCTTGCCAGACTTTGAAGATACAGAAAAGTGTCACGACTCGGAGAACAAGGCCGCCGCCACCATCCCTATTTTCGGAAGCGATACCGAAGAAGAAGAAGAGATAGTTTATACGGGGCCAGCTCAACGCAACAACCAGAGGACGCCCATCCCCATACTGGTCTTCGGAAGTGATTCGGAGGATGAGGTCAATGCCGTATTCTCCAATCGGCTTTCAATACAAGCACCTCCGTGCGATGACCATAACTTGCAAATCACCATGGTACCGCAAGAAAACTACAAGGACCTCGACACGCTTCAAGCTCACAGTGTGCAAGAGCTGCAAACGTTTTGCGTCCCCCCCAGGCGAAAGGGTGAGAAGATGATCCTATTCTATCGATCCTCAGAGTCGAAAGTAGAGAAAGAGATCTGGCACGGCGTAGATGCTACATGCGACAGACTCCAACCCATCCGTTTGCCCAGATACTATACAAATGGATTAAAGAAGCTATTGAAGCGCCAACGAGTACCCTTAAAACAAACTGTTCGACAGGCTCGGTTCTACAACAAGATCTGGGATGTCCCTGGAACCCAACGCAAATTGCCCAACGGGAAAATGGAGACACTCGGGCTTGGATACACGAGAACCGGAAAACGAGAGCGGGCCCACAGCAGCTACGCTATATATACCTTTGATGAAGAAGAGGACGCCCCGTCAGGAGATACCGATCCCTCATCAAAACCAGACCCTGCGATTGAAGCGCCAAGTCCGTCGTTTGAAGAACGAATGAGCGAGCCTATCAGGAAAGTAGGTCAGAAAGCTCGGGAAGACCCCAACCACGAAATGGCCATCTACGAGAAGGCCAGGACGCAACGTCTATTTCAACAGGCTGCGAAAGGCAAGAATGCTCATCCTTGTCAACCCATCATGCGAAAGGCCCGATGCGGAGACGGAAATAAGTCGAGAAGCGGAAAAAAGAGCCGACAACAACGACGCAGGATTAGAGGGTTACGTGATCGGATACTGCACAGCTCGGATTCGTCCTTCATAGAAAAGATGAGTCGAGCATACTCCTTCCCCCGAGACAAGACGGAAAGATTACTCAAGCTCGCCCTAAAACATCAGATGATCACGCTTCCAGAGTCTAGACACCCCGAACAAGCTAATAAGGCCTCTCGCTCGGGCTATTGCTCTTATCACCGGGCCGCAGGACATCCTACCGAAGACTGCTTCACCTTCAAGAACTGGGTCGAGGACCAGTACCAACGGGGCAGATTCGCTTTATCCAAAAGCTGGAGGGTAACGCCACCACGAAAGCACGAACCCAAAGCCGCAAGAGCAAAACCGGATCCACCTCAGTCCTGGGAGCGGATTCGTACCTGTTATACGATTACGATATTAAAAGAAGAGCCCGAGAACATAGATGACCTTCCCCGGTGCTTTGAGAACAGCGATGATGAGATGATCTCAGAATTTCCGCCAGCTCCAAAAGAACTGGAAGACGGTATACATACTACCGCAGATAACCTCAGAAGGATTGAGTTGGGATCGGCAGAGGACCCGAGACCAACATTTGTCAGCGAGCTACTCTCTGAGGAGAGGGTGGCCGCGTTAAAGAACGTGCTTTTACGGCATAAAGACTGCTTCGCGTGGAACTACTCTGAGATGCCAGGATTAGATCCGGAGGTCGCTGTGCACAGATTAGCAATATCCCCAGACATCAGGCCAGTCAAGCAGGCACCAAGAAGGATGCGGCTCGAGCTTGAAATGAGCATCAACGCCGAAGTCAAGAAACTGATCGATTCTGGATTTATTCAAGAAGTCCAATATCCCGATTGGATCGCCAATATCGTCCCGGTGATGAAGAAGAATGGGACGGTGCGTATATGCGTGGATTTCAGGGATCTCAACAAAGCCTGTCCAAAAGATGATTTCCCAGTGCCGGTAACCGAGCTAATGATAGATAACACGTCCACTCACGAGATCTTCTCCTTTATGGACGGTTCCTCAGGATACAATCAGATAAAAATGCATCCCGAAGACCAGAAGCACACCGCTTTCCGGACCCCTTTGGGTGTATTTTGCTACAGGGTTATGCCCTTCGGTCTAAAGAACGCCGGCGCTACCTATCAAAGGGCCATGACAAAGATCTTCGATGACCTCATACATGACATCGTCGAGTGCTATATCGACGACCTCGTAGTAAAGAGCATGTCATATGAAGATCACTTAAAGCACCTAGAGACTGTATTTCAACGCCTTCGGCAATATAATTTGAAGATGAATCCCCTCAAATGCGCGTTTGGAGTCTCCTCGGGAAAATTCTTGGGATTCGTCATCCGACACCGAGGTATTGAGATAGATCCGTCAAAGATTAAAGCGATCATGGAAATGCCCCCGCCAAGAACCCTCAAACAGTTGCGGTCTCTCCAAGGGAAGCTCGCATACATC
This sequence comes from Agapanthus africanus, assembly GCA_030015575.1. Taxonomy (NCBI): domain Eukaryota; kingdom Viridiplantae; phylum Streptophyta; class Magnoliopsida; order Asparagales; family Amaryllidaceae; genus Agapanthus; species Agapanthus africanus. Next base: position 5,836,466 of record JASDDO010000022.1, read on the forward strand.
CGGCGATTTATCGCAAATCTTTCAGGCAAATGCCGCCCCTACAGTCACCTGATGAAGAAGGGAACCCCATTCGTCTGGGATCAAAAATGCCAAGGCGCACTAGACGAGATCAAGCAGTACCTGCAGAACCCGCCGGTATTAGCTGCGCCGGTCAAGGGAAAACCCCTCATTCTTTATACGACCGCCCTCGAAGGTTCCTTGGGCGCACTATGGGCGCAAGAGAACGATCAGGGGAAAGAGAGAGCACTCTACTACTTAAGTCGAGTTCTACTGGGAGCAGAAAGCAATTACTCTCCCATTGAAAAACATTGCTTGGCGTTAATCTTCGCGATAACAAAGCTCAGGCACTATGCGTTGGCACACGAAGTCTGCCTCATCTCGAAAGTGGATCCTCTTAAATACTTAATGTCAAAAGCCATATTGACGGGACGACTCGCTAAATGGGCCCTACTCTTGATGGAGTTCTCGATAACATATCAACCTCTCAAGGCAGTGAAAGGCCAGGCCATTGCCGATTTCCTCGCTGAGCACCCGATACCGGCCGATTCTCCTTTGAATTGTGACTTGCCGGACGAGCATGCATTTGATGCGATTAGCGGTGGAAGCACCCGATGGGAACTCTATTTCGATGGAGCGTCCTCTATAAAGAAACAAAAGCAAGGTATCCCAATGATCAAGTCGGGGATAGGCCTCATCTTTGCGACTCCACAAGGAGGGATAATGCGCTTCGCCTTCTCCTTAACAGAGCCGAGGACAAACAATGAAGCTGAATACGAAGCCCTGATAGCAGGTCTTGAGCTTGCCATTGACATGGGAATCGAAGACCTCCTTATATATGGGGATTCTCAGCTGGTCATTAGCCAAGTTAATGGTGACTACCAAACGTGCAAACCGGAGTTGGTGAGATACGGCGAAAAGGTACAACAACTGTTGGCCCAAATTCCCTCCTACACTTTGGAGAACATACCGCGCGCGGAAAACAGCAAAGCAGACGCGTTGGCCAAGCTCGCTAAAGAACTGGCTGACGAGAACCTCGATGACGTCAGAATCGTAGTACAAAGCCGTCGAGTGCTCGCCCCGGCAGAAATACCTCCGGAATTATATAAAGAAAAAGGAGCCATTGAGCAAGCGACTCTGCAAATAAAAAACCATGAGAAGGCTGAGGACTGGAGAGAAGTCTTCATAGACTACTTTAAGTCCCACCGAATGCCCGAAGAAGCGTCCTCAAGACATCAGCTTATGAAACGAGCTCTATCCTTCGCTTTCGTCAACGATACCCTGTACAAGAGATCGTTTGATTTTCTATGGCTGAGATGCTTGGGACCTAACGAAGCGGAACGAGTCGTTCAAGAAGTTCACGACGGACTTTGCGGTTCTCACCAAGCAGGCCCAAAGATGAAGTTAAAAATTAAACGGATGGGTTACTACTGGCCCACGATGATCCAGGACTGCCTCGAGTATGCGAAGCAATGCCACTCATGCCAGATCCATGGAGACTTCATCCACCAACATCCGAATCCACTACACCCAACGGTGGCCAGCTGGCCATTCGAAATGTGGGGGACTGACATAGTCGGCCCCATAGAGCCGGCATCAGCCCGGGGACATCGTTTTATCCTAGCGACAACTGACTACTTCTCCAAATGGGCAGAAGCGGTACCACTAAGGGAAGTGAAGACAGAGAATATTCTCCATTTCTTCAAAACGCACGTCATCTATCGGTTCGGAACTCCACGGCGGATTATCTCCGATAACGGGCCAGCCTACAGGAGCCATAAGATTAGCCGCTTCGCACAGCAGCACAATATAGACTGGAGATATTCTTCAGTTTACAACCCACGAGCTAACGGTCTGGCCGAGGCTTTCAATAAGACCTTGACGAAGATCATGAAAAAGACCGTCTCCAGGAATAAGAGAGACTGGCACGAAAGGCTGCAAGAAGCCCTTTGGGCTTATCGAACTACACTCAAGACGGCCACAAATACAACGCCATACGCGTTGGTATTTGGGACGGAAGCAGTACTCCCCCTCGAGATAGAGTTACCCTCTCTACGAGTGGCAGTCCACCACGAACTGACCGACGAGGAAAACGCCCACCTTCGACTTGAGGAGCTTGATGCCCTCGACGAAACCCGACTTATAGCGCAACAACATCTAGAAGCCTACAAAGCAAAGATGACGCGCTCGTACGAAAGATTGACCAGGCCAAGGGCGTTCCGCCAAGGCGAACTCGTGCTGGTGGTCAAAAGACCTATGATCCCCAATCGTGCCAAGCGGGGAAAATTTGAGCCAAACTATGAAGGCCCGTACATCATAGACAAGGTCTACCAGGGTGGAGCCTATCTACTCATGGACATGCACGGTGAAAGACCTTTCAGGCCAATAAACGGTCGCTTCTTAAAGAAATACTATGCTTAATAAGCTGCAGCCTAGGTCAATGATAGATGACGACGACTATGTCCGCTCGCTATCTTCCCAGGCTCGGACTTTACAAGCAGCAGCCGGCCTTCCTACAACAACGGACCGAAACGTCCCTAAACTAATGCCGGACCGAAACGTCCTTAAACTAACAATAGACCGAAATGTCCTTAAAACTAACGACGGACCGAAACGTCCATAAACTAACAACGGACCGAAACGTCCCTAAACTACTACCGCAGCATCCTTGGGCTGACGAGATAAAAAAAAAAAGAATAAGTAAATAAAATAATAGAAACGGTATGTCCATAAGCAAAATGGGCACGGATGAAAACCTGAAAGGGCTCCGTGAGTAAAAACAGCAGGACTGCCGGCGAGTGTTTGTGAAAACCCGAAAGGGCGCAACCTCGTTAAAAGACACTTATAGGGTCCTCTCGACCTTGTAAGGAGAAACCACCTGCGTGAGATCCTTACGACTCACAAAGGAGCTGCACACTTAGGGATCCTCACGATTCCTAAGGAGAAAAACACACTTACGAGATCCTCACGACTTGTAAGGAGAATTCTCTTATGGGACCCTCACGGCTCATGAGATTTGAAAGTCTTAAGTTACAGAAACCTGAACCTGTTCTTAAGCAAATCCTCCACAACCTCCGATATTGCCCTACAAGCGGCTCCATACTGACCCTTGTATACAATCCACGGGCGCGAATTAACATTTCCCCAACAGAGTCCAACCCTTGTAGGTCCTCTCGACCCATAAGGGGAAAGTCCTCTTGTAGGATCCTTACGACTTACAGAGGAGCACACACTTAGGAATCCTCACGATCCCTAAGGAGAAAATACACCTGCAAGATCCTCACGACTTGTAGGGAGAAATACCTTCGTGAGACCCTTACGGCTCATGAAGTCAAAAGCCTTGGTTAACAGGACCCTTAACCCTGTTTGCTGAGCAACCTTTGTTCATTATCGACAAAGGCAAATGATGATTCGCTCCTGGCAACATTCCAGTTGTAGCGATGCTGATGCCGAGATCGGTGCCTAAAATCCAAGCTTGCGGCGAGAAGATCAGCAAGCCAAACATGCCTGCAAAATAGCCGAAATGATGGGGCAACTTGCAATAAAAAGCAGCAAGTAAAAATGAAGGCATAAAAAATAGCCGAAATGATGGGGCAACTCGCAACAAAAAGCAGCGAGCAGAAAATAAATAAATAGCCGAAATGATTGGGCACCGCGAAAAATAGCCGAAATGATTGGGCAATCGCGATTTTCGCGATATAAAAGCTGAAATGATAGAGCATCACGGAAAAAGAAATAAAATAAAAATAAAATTTATGCCCTACAGGTGATATTCCATCACACCCCGTACACAATCCAAGGGCGTAAACAAAAAAGGGATCATACTTCTCCCCCAAGTTTCATCAGGAGAAGAAGCCAAGTCTCGACGAGCCACAAGCGGCCTAGAGATCATCCAAACACTCGTCTTGTAACGACAGACACAATATCAAGCAAAACGGAATAGCGGCAACCCCCAGTTCCATGACTCGGTGATATACACGTCACCAGGAGTCAAACCTCCATTCCGTGAAATGCGGATACAATCAACAAACTTCCTGGTTACGTGAAAAGCGGATAACGTCACTCTTTGACCCCGTGGAAAACGTCCAGAGCGGATCCTGGTCCTCGCAGAGCGTGGCAGTGAACCCATGCGAAGCATCCAGAGCGGAGCCTAGTCCTCGCCTAACGCGGCAATGAACCCGTGTGAAGCATCTAGTGCAAACTTCCTGGTTACGTGGAAAGCGGATAACGTCACTCTTTGACCCCGTGGAAAACGTCCAGAGCGGATCCTGGTCCTCGCAGAGCATGGCAGTGAACCCATGCGAAGCATCCAAAGCGGAGCCTAGTCCTCGCCTAACGCGGCAATGAACCCGTGTGAAGCATCTAGCGCAAACTTCCTGGTTACGTGGAAAGCGGATAACGTCACTCTTTGACCCCGTGGAAAACGTCCAGAGCGGATCCTGGTCCTCGCAGAGCATGGCAGTGAACCCATGCGAAGCATCCAGAGCGGAGCCTAGTCCTCGCCTAACGCGGCAATGAACCCGTGTGAAGCATCTAGTGCAAACTTCCTGGTTACGTGGAAAGCGGATAACGTCACTCTTTGACCCCGTGGAAAACGTCCAGAGCGGATCCTGGTCCTCGCAGAGCATGGCAGTGAACCCATGCGAAGCATCCAGAGCGGAGCCTAGTCCTCGCCTAACGCGGCAGTGAACCCGTGTGAAGCATCTAGTGCAAACTTCCTGGTTACGTGGAAAGCGGATAACGTCACTCTCTGACCCCGTGGAAAACGTCCAGAGCGGATCCTGGTCCTCGCAGAGCATGGCAGTGAACCCATGCGAAGCATCCAGAGCGGAGCCTAGTCCTCGCCTAACGCGGCAGTGAACCCGTGTGAAGCATCTAGTGCAAACTTCCTGGTTACGTGGAACGCGGATAACGTCACTCTTTGACCCCGTGGAAAACGTCCAGAGCGGAGCCTGGTCCTCGCCAAGCACGGCAGTGAACCCGTGTGAAGCATCCAGAGCAAACACCGGACTGTGGAATCCTTAAAATCCACGGACTATGACGTCCTTAACCTTGACCGAGATGTCTTAAAACTACCCACGGACCGCAATGTCCCTAAACTACCCATGGACCGCAATGTCCTTAAACTACCCATGGACCGCAATGTCCTTAAACTACCCATTGACCGAGATGTCTTAAAACTACCCATTGACCGAGATGTCTTAAAACTACCCACGGACCGCAATGTCCCTAAACTACCCATGGACCGCAATGTCCTTAAACTACCCATGGACCGCAATGTCCTTAAACTACCCATGGACCGCAACGTCCTTAAACTACCCACGGACTGCAACGTCCCTAAACTAGAACAATTGAGCCCTCCATATGCTCTTTTGTCGGATCTAAACGGTCCCGTTTAAGTTGATCTTAGCCTCCAAAAATGGCTAACGCGTCCTTAAACCTTCAAACAGATTGGACTACGAATCCCCTAAATTAACTCCGGCTTGAGGGTACATCTCTGAACTCCTCTGACATCCGTCGTTGTAATCTTTCAACGTCGTCAGAGAGGTGATGGGTCCCGACGGCCATACATACGGTGGACCACCACGTCCCTAAACTGGAACAATAGAGCCCAAATGCTCTTTTGTCGGATCTAAACGATCCCGTTAAGTTGATCTTAGTCTCAAACTGGACTAACGTATCCTTAACAAACGTTTAAGTTGATCTTAGCCTCAAATATGGCTAACGTGTCCTTAAACCAAACCCCCAAACCCAAATTTAAGATAATGCGGATTTGGACTAGTCCACGCCCTACGGGTGACGACATAACCTAGTCTCCGTAAACAATCCACGGGCAATAAAACAAACACCCACGACACGAAGTGACCATCTGGAGAAGGAGAAAGTTGTTACCGCAATGCGGTAGCGTAATTAACTGCAGGGGCTTGCGCCTGCAGGGAAGAGCGTCCCCACAATCAAAAACCCCTCAAATGAGGGGGAATCTGACGAAGTCTGCTACATCGGACGCATCCGTCTAAACCTTCGACACATGGTGCCATAAATCAACTTGGCATCTTCGGAGGGGTGGACGGATAGCACCAATTAGCATCTGCCCCGAACCCCAGGCGAGACGTGCCCCACGTCCCGCGTCGCCGTTCGGAGGGGAACACACGGTGCAGTTGGTGGTTGCTCACATTGAGGAGCACTTCGGTCGGCTGCTCCCTAGGCGCTCCTCCCTGCTGCAGCTATTGATGTACTCCATCTGGAGGGCATCGTCGGGGCTTTACAACCCCCTGTCAGAGCAGCTCTTCGACGAGGCCGTGGGTAAGCTGCGGACCTTGAGGCGCTTCGGCTTGATCTCCGCGAGCCGGCTGACGCGCTCGGAGGCGCTCGTCCGGGAATGCTACGAGCTAAGGCTCGGGGTTGACGCCCGTGGGGGGGATCGGGAACGGAGGCTGGAACTCGCGCGGCCCCGGTTGGCGTAGATCTTCGCCGATTACCATGAGCAGTGCTCGGTGCACCCCTTACCCCCGCCATTGTAACCTTTTTTTTTTGCATGTATGGCTGAGGAGCCCATAATACCCTTTGAATGAACAAAGATTTCCCTTCTTTTTCGCAATATTCCATTGATCTTTATTTAGTCAACAGTAGATCCTAGGAACAATTTACATTGCTTTTAGAAAAAAAAGAAAGAAAAAGGACAGGTACAGGTTAAAGGATGACTTGGTCGGCTTGGACCGAGCTCCCTGGAGGGCTGTCGGCCCCCGTGGTTAGCATAGGGCATGGGGCTCCCTGAGCCCCGAGCCAGCTGTCTGCTGAAACAAGCATGATCTGGCCGATGGTCAGGTCGGTGGGAGGGCGAGGCTGCTCTTGCTCGCGGTCGACCTGCCGTTTATCCCTTAGGTAGGTGGCGAGGTGCCCAGACCGGATGAGCTCCTCAACATAGTCCCTCAATTGTTTGCAGTCTTCCGTGGCGTGGCCCAGTACCCGGTGGAAAGCGCAGTAGGGGCCCCGGGTTCGCTTAGCGGCCTGACGTGGGACCGGGGGGAACTTAAAGAACCCCTCACTCTGGGCCTCCTCCAGCAACACCGTGAGGGAGACGTTGATGGGGGTATACTCTTGGAACTTCGGGTGGTAGGGCTGTTGACGCTCCGGCCCGTCCTCCCGAGTCATTTTCTTCTGGTCGGGCCGATCCGCCCGGGGAAGATTGGCGTTCACTTCGGATTCCAGCTGGACCTCACGCTCGGTCCACGCCTTGACTTCGGCCATGGTCTTAGGTTGAGCAAGCGCGAAGGAACGTAACCATTCTTTGTGCCTCAAACCAGATCTGAGTGCTGTTATGACGGTCTCGTCCCGGTGCTCGGGCACCTCGAGGAGGGCGTTGTAGAAGCGGGTAATGTAGGCCTTGAACGTTTCCTTATCCCTGCTTTTAACCGTGAAGAGGTGGTCGATCGTGCGCTTCTGCCGACGGTTCCCCATGAAATGACCGAGGAACTGGGTGGCCAGCTCGTCGAAGGTTGAAATTGAGCGGGGCTCGAGCCCCCGGAACCAGTCCCGACCCGCACGGATGAGGGTGGCCGGGAAAGCCCTGCACTGGGCGGCATCGGAGTGATCTTGGAAGCTCATTCCCGCGGTGAAAGCGTTCAAATGGTCCTTCGGGTTGGTTTTCCCGTCGAACAGAGGGACCTTCAGGGGCTTATTGCGCGAGGAGACGCGCACGGCGAGCAGTTCCTCGGTGAATGGCTTCGTGAGCGAGTCAGAGGCGTACTTAGCCCCGTCGCTCAAGAGGTGGGCTTCTCGGCGCATGCCCTCGATCTTCTTCTCGAGGGCGTCGAGCCGACTGTGGTATCTCGAGGAATTGGCGCCTCGGGTTTCCCGGGCCCCGCTGCGGGTGGACTGCGTCTGGGAGCGGCCCCTGTTTCTCTCGATAAGGTGCCTCAGATCCCGGGATGGGGTAGCTCTTGAGTCGCCGGGGTGGACCCCTTCTGTGCGTTCCCGCCGACCATGGTGGGGTCGGCCACGCTCGTGTATAGGGGAGGTGACCGACAATTCCTCAGGGGGTAAGGGTCGCGGTGAGGCTCGGGGCGAGGTTCCCGGGCGGCGGATCTCGGTGTGGAGCCCTGGGGTGCCCAACGGGCCTCGGGGAGCGCCGGTTCGAGGGACCGGTGGCGAGGGGATGCAGCCTGCTGGTCGTTGGCCGTCCAGACAGGGACAGAGTCTTCTGGAGGCGGAGGAGCAATGATCTGGGGCCCGAGCGCGGTCGTTTGGACGCGGACGAGGGCCTCCACTAGGGATTGCAGGCGATCTATCCGGCCTGCGAGGGCGTTGATGACGGTCATAGGGGGAGGTTCATCCCCGCCTTCGGTGAGCGAGAGGCGGCGGCTGGTACTGGGATCCCCATGATGGTCGTCTGCCATGAGAGGGGAGATAGGAAGGTCAACTTTGTATTTTGTGGAACTTAAGTTCCCACAGACGGCGCCAACTGATGGAGCTCCTTTTCAGGCCTCCGTCAGATGTTGTCTTCCGTTGATCTCGAGGTGAACCCGGTTGATTGTCCTTCGTGTGGGTCTCAATGGGTTTTGAGAGGAGAAGGTTGGGTGAGGAGCCTGTCTCTGAGTACCTACAAAGAAGTCCCGGGATGGTTTGGTACCACCGAGGACCCTCCGACGCTCAAGTTAGTGATGAGATCCGAGCAGAGTAACGGCATAAAGTGTAAAGAATAGCTTACTTGACCCCTCTGTGGTTGGAGTTTATATAGTGGCGGAGGCACGCAGCAGCAGGCCCGAGAATCTCGCCGGCAGTTACGCTCCCGACGTCACGTTTGCGTAGGGAGCGGATCGCCCATAAAGGGGGATCGTGAAAGCGTGGAACGTGGGATGTTGCCGGCGGAGAATCCGTGCATGGCGAGATTCGCGAAGCTGTGGTTACGCCGGTGAGCGGCGAACTGGGCGGATGACCGAGGAAGACTTGGTCTTGTGGCAGCTCGGAGCGAGCTGAGGGGCCGAGGAGGCCAATCTGCGGGGAGCCCTGAGGAGGGCTAGCTCGTGCTGGTCAGTCGGGTACAGGGGTGGCATGGTCGGCCTTTGTGGGCCCTTTCTTCTGAGTTCTGGGACGTGCCGTCCGCCACGTGTCCCGATCTTAGAGGTTGCGGATATCGAGCTGTTAGTTATATGTATGCCTTAGAGGCCATTACTGTACATTGGATGTATATTGCAGTGGATGCTGGGACATATATAGGGAGGACTTTCTTGCTCGACATGATAGTATGCTATCTGGTTAACCTTTACCTTAACGTGTACACTGATTGTCTCTCTGTTACATGTTGGTGAAGCCCTTAGGATGTGTACTTGACTACCTGGACTATGATGCGGATCATACTAGTGGGGACATGGTAGTCCATAAGTACATCCTTCAAAGTCCCTAGTCGTGGGTGTATCGAGATGGGGCATCGATATACCAGAGTAGACTAGCGTGTACCTTCTCGACCCATACAGATGGGCGATGGATGATCCCATATCCATCGGTGTTTGACATCAGAGATGATATGCGGGTGCTCAGTAGAGACTGGGTACACTGGACGGACTCGCCGAGAACTCCCAGATGGTATTATACCTCACGTCAGATGGCAGTTCTCTGGTGACACTGGTACAGAGTAGTCTGTTGACCCGAGATCGTCATAGAGTCTTGTGTGGTTCCCACTGTGCTTTGATTTCCATCTTACCACGTCCAAGAGGGTGTGCAAAATGGTGGTTTTTGGGTACAGTCCCGAGTCACATGGAGACAATGAGCGATAGGAGGGGATTCGTCTCTCCCGGTATAGGGAGTTGATGTTGCGCTGTGTTCGATTGGTTATAACAGGAAATCCCTGGCCAGGGTTGCTGAGATTTACTGGTAAGTGTTACCAGTAGTTTCTCGAATTGTTATAGATCTCATATCGACACGACTTATCGAGCTATTGGGGTCTGACGTTTACCACCCCTAGGCAAGATATGCGACATATCAGACGATCAGACCGGACTGTACGGTAGTGTTACTGGTTGGATTCACTGGAGTGTGAGCGGGCTTGCTCGTCGATCTTCAGATCGCTCAATACCCGGGTGGCCGTTACGTTTAGCAGACCGCTTGCGGCTTGTGGGTGTTTGATATGATCATCATCTGCTGCCGGCGTATTGACGAGTTTTTAGAGTCCTACACAGAGGTTTCCTGGCTCAAGCGAAACGTAATAGGAGCGCATATGAGATATGTGCGGGACCGAGAATAATGCGTGTATGTGATACCGTATTTCATTCTCGCGATCAATGTGTCGAATGGTTGTATGCGATATAACCTAGTTATCGATTCAAGCGTTGATTCGATAAGCCGATACATTGTATACTAGTCGGTTGTGTGCGACATGACCGGATCATTGAATCAAGTGTTGATTTAATGATTTAATGAATAATTATATATTTGATATATTACTTTGCATTAACTAGTATTGGTTTACTTTAAATGGATTTTCTCACTTGGATGCACAAGTTGTATATGTGATATACTTTTTGTGCAAATGTTTGTATCATGTTTGATGATACATGTTAACTTGGTTAAGTGTAAAGAATTAGACCATGGTTAAGATTATGATTAGGGTTTTCTTTTTCCTTATTTATGTATTTATTTATTTTGGAAAAAGATGAGAAAAGAATGGTTGCTATTTTTGTTTGCTAGTTGAAGCTTCATGAAGTTTTGACCTAGTCCACCATTCTTATCTCATCCTTAACCCTAACTATTCCTTTAACCTTGGTCAATTCTCTACACTAAACCATGGTTCAATTATGATAAGTTTTGATTTTCTTTTCATTTTTTGATTAACTTATCATAAGACTTTCTTCTTCTTCTTCATCTTCTTCCATGAAGAAAACCTTAGGTCATCAATGTTGATTGATGATAAAGAGTGAGAAATCCAATTCTAAAGTCTACCCACTTCCTATTTCTTCATTCTCTACCTCTTGCCAAGTAGTAGAGTGTGTTTTCTTCACAAGTTTCTTGACTTGGTGAAGTCGGAGCTTGATTTAGCGATGCCTCGACGTAGATCATCTTCGGCATGGACATCGACGACCTAGCTTGCCCATTCTCCGACGAAGCCGACGCTAGAGCCCGGGAACTCATATGGACAGCGAGGGGACTTCGTTGCGGAGCTATGGAGGTGGAGTACCGGATCTACAAAGGTTGTATTTCCGTATTCTTTATAGTTAAGTTGTTAACTAGTTATCTTTTCGCCTAGAAATCTAGCAAACGATCCGTAGTCGGGTCTCTCGGCACTAAAATTTTTGAAATTGGCATGTTCGATGCCTTGTAAGACCTCACTAGAGTGCCTAGGAACCCTACACGAGCATCATCACCCCTACTTGTCTCCATTCATGGAGCCAGGGTTTGATTTGTAAAGGAAAAAAAAGTTGTTTTTTAATGTTAACTTTTAACGGTTTTTAAAGTTGATTTCAAACAGATGGGAATTTACTTAATTAATTTCTTGAGGACGTAAAAGAATTGTTCAAGACTTTTTAGTTAATTAATTTTGTGGGGACTTAATTGAAAAATAGGACACATATGTTAAGTGCACCAATGTAAAACGTCTGCTCCCTCCGTCCCTACTCGACGTTTTAGAGGAATGCATACCGATTAAGAAAAGTATTATCACTTTCTTAATATCAACAACTAATTTGCCGTCACATCACCACTAAAAAAATCATACCATTTTCGTTCTCAACTATTTACTCTATCAGCAATTAATCTACTGCCGCATCACCACTAAAAATTAATTTTCTAGGCTATTTTTGGTACCGTATCATTTATTGATATTTTTATCATTAATGGTTTCTTCGTTATTCCAAAACGTCCAATAAAATGATATGCTTTTCTCTCTCCAAAACGTAAACTAAAAGGGGACTGATGGAGTAGAATTTTTTGATATTGACCGTCCAAAGCTTTGATAATTCTAAATAATACTCCAAAATCTTCATGCTCCACTATTCACTTAATTAACCTATTTTAGCATGATTAGTTTATTAATCTTAAATTACTAAATGCTTTTGCTGATTGAAAAATACTAAATGTATTTGATTCCATAGCTGTATATGTATTAGGGATTCCAACTGAACTCCTCCAAAATACTAAATGCATTCTTTTTCGAGCAGACGTGGGTTCTCTGATAATAGAAAATATATGTTAATATTCTATTACTAATTAGAAAATATATGTTAATATTCTATTACTAATTAGATAGCTATAATTAGGCTATACATGTAAATAGGAGAGATTGTCTCCTAAATATGCTCCTGTATGTCTCTTGTACATCTATAAATACAAATGAATGCAAGGTTAATCCCCAAGGGGAATTCACCAATCTTCATGGTATCAGAGCCAGCAAACCTCTAATCTCTTCTTTTCTCCCTCTTATTCTCTCCCTCATGGCCGGTCATGACGCCACCCCTCCTTCTCAGTCCTCCAACAGCAACTTCGCCCGCCGTAACAACTGTCGTCCTGACTGGAACTACAACCGCAACCGTCAGCAGTCCAACCAAGCATCACCGCGCCAGCCTTCGGCCCAGCATCCGACACCCAACCCTTATGCCTGGGGCCTGTACTTCTGGCCTCCAAACTGGCCCGCTGCACCTCCTATTGCCAACCCGTGGCCCGGCCACTCTGCTGCAAAGCTACGCTCTACTACCGCGTCTGGACTACTCGGCCCCAGCCCATGTCCATCATCCCAACAGGCTCTCTCGGTCTCCGTTCCTCCGCCATGGACCTAGTTCACGCCTGCGCCTGTCGATCAACCCACTGCCTCAGTTGTGCCCAGTACTTCTCTTCCTCAGGCCTTACACACCTTGGCCCTTCACGACAACGGAGGATGGTATATGGACACGGGAGCCTCCGCCCACTTGACATCCGACGCAGGTAACTTACATTCTGTTTTTAATAATAGCATCATACAGTCCGTACTTATTGGTGATGGATCCTCAATCTCTATTACTCACATGGGCCATGGACATTTACCCGATCCCCACCGTCCCCTTTCACTACAGAATGTGCTTATCTCACCCAAAATTATTAAAAATCTCATTTCCGCGCGTCAATTTACCAAAGACAATAATTGTACTGTTGAATTTGACCCTCATGGTTTTTCTGTGAAAGATCTCCGGACACAGTAAACTATCCATCGGTGTGATAGCACTGGTGATCTCTACCCCGTCACCACCAACTCCACTACCGCTCCACCTCTCGCCCCCCTCACCTCCAGTCCCTCCACATGGCACAAACGTTTGGGTCATCCGGGCGACACTGTTCTTCAGTCTCTAGTGTCTCATGGTTTTATTTCTTGTAATAAAGACAAAACTCAAAAGTTATGTCATGCGTGTCAATTAGGAAAACATGTTAGGCTTCCGTTTTATCGTTCAGAGTCTATTGTTGAGTCCCCATTTGATATTGTTCATTCGGATTTATGGACTTCTCCTATTTCCAGTATTAGTGGCATTAAATACTACGTTATCTTTTTGGATCACTTCTCACAATTCTTGTGGGTCTATCCCTTACGGCGTAAATCTGATTTCTTTTTAAAATTCTTACATTTTCGTGCTTATGTCCACACTCAATTTAATCGGGAAATAAAAGTCTTTAAGTGTGACCACAGTGGTGAATTTGATAATACTCCCCTTCATGATCTCTTTGTTGCTAATGGTATGCTTGTTCGTTTTTCGTGCCCCCATACCTCCCAACAAAACGGCAAATCAGAAAGGATGATACGGACTATTAACAATATTGTCCGCACTCTTCTCATTCAAGCCCACCTTCCTCCTGGGTATCGGGTAGAAGCTCTCCACATGGCCACACACCTTCTCAATATCCTCCCATCCACCTCAATACAAAATGACATTCCTTTCTCTAAACTCTTCCAAAAGCATGTCTCATACTCTCATCTTCGAGTTTTCGGGTGCCTATGCTATCCCCATCTCTTACCTCCTCATAAACTAGCCTCACGGTCTACCCCATGTGTCTTCCTCGGCTATCCGACTAATCATCGGGGTTTCCGATGCCTTGATCTCACCACTAGAAAAATCATCATTTCTCGTCATGTCGCCTTCGACGAGTCCGTCTTCCCGTTTAACTCTCTATCTCCTACTCCATCCACCACATACAACTTCCTCGACGTCTCCTCCGAACCGTCACATATCTCACGTCGTCTCCTAGAGTCGCCCGTTGTCCCCAACATCAATACGACCCCTCACACTACGGGGGTGCCCCCCACTAGCCCCACAACCTCCACCACCCCACCATCCCACTCCACGAACTCCACAACCTCAACCTCCCCTTCAACGGCATCCACGACCTCACCTCCAACCCCCCCTCCCCCTCCACTTCCCTCGCATCCCATGGTCACCCGTGCACAGCACGGGATATCCAAACCAATTCAAAAACTCAACCTCCACATATCCACTCCCTCCCCTATTCCCCGCTCTCATATCCAAACCCTCAAGGATCCTCACTGGCATGCAGCTATGCAGACCGAATATGATGCTCTTATTAAAAATGGAACTTGGGTTCTGGAGCCTCGCCCACCTGGGGTGAATGCGGTTCGGTCTATGTGGTTGTACAAGCACAAGCTTCACTCTGATGGGTCACTTGAGCGACACAAGGCTCGCCTGGTTGCCAACGGCCGGGAGTTGACTGTGACGACACTTTCAGTCCGGTGGTCAAACCAGCTACTATCCGCACTGTACTCAGCCTTACCTTATCACGCTCCTGGCCATACATCAGTTATACGTGAAAACGCCTTCCTTCATGGAACCTTACATGAAACGGTTTATATGCATCAACCACCGGGTTTTATTGATCTTGTTCATCCCGACCATGTCTGTCGCCTCCGTAAATCCTTATATGGTCTTAAACAGGCACCCCGTGCCTGGTACCAGCGGTTTGCCGAGTATGTGGCGCGCATTGGGTTCCGCAACAGTTTGTCAGATACTTCTCTCTTCATTTACCGTCATGGGGGTGACCTAGCATTTCTCTTACTCTATGTGGACGACATCGTCCTCACGGCTTCGTCAGATGCTCTACTACGGCGGATTATTGCGTCCCTCAACTCCGAGTTCGCCGTGACTGACCTGTGCCCACTCCATTATTTCCTTGGGATCGCGGCAACTCGCACAAAGGATGGTCTCTTTCTGTCACGGCAGAAATATGCCCGTGAAATACTTGATCGAGCCAATATGGCTAATTGCAAGCCGTGTGCGACTCCAGTGGACACTAAGTCCAAACTTGGCCCCTCTGGTACACCAGTTTAGGACCCATCACTCTACCGTAGCCTTGCCGGTGCTCTACAGTACCTCACATTTACCCGGCCTGATCTCTCCTACGGTGTCCAGCAAGCGTGTCTATACATGCATGATCCTCGGGAGCCTCACTTCAACGCTCTCAAACGCATCTTGCGCTATGTTCGTGGCACAGTGGATCATGGCCTGCACCTATATCCGTCCACCGCCACCGGATTAACTGCTTACTCTGATGCGGATTGGAGTGGGTGTCCCGACACACGCCGCTCTACCTCCGGTTACTGTGTGTTCCTGGGTGATAATCTTCTCTCTTGGTCCTCAAAGCGTCAAGCTGCTGTCTCTCGCTCTAGTGCCGAAGCCGAATATCGTGGGGTTGCCAATGCCGTTGCCGAGGCTTGTTGGCTCCGCAACCTGCTTTGGGAACTTCATTGCCCACTTACTCATGCGCCCCTTGTATATTGCGACAATGTTAGTGTTGTCTACCTATCCACTAATTCGGTGCAACACCAGCGTACGAAACATATTGAGATCGATATTCACTTTGTTCATGAAAAGGTAGCTTTGGGCCACGTCCGGGTTCACCACGTCCCTTCCAGCTCACAATATGCCGACATCTTCACCAAGGGACTTCCTACTTCACTCTTCACTGATTTTCGCTCCAGCCCGAATGTCCGACCTCCTCCCGCTCCGCCTGCGGGGGTGTGATAATAGAAAATATATGTTAATATTCTATTACTAATTAGAAAATATATGTTATTGCCCTCAATACTGTAATGAATATGATTTTCAATATTTTACTAAAGTCTATCTTAATAAATGGGGAGCAATAATATTTTTTTAGTGTACATCCCCGTTGGAGAAGTATGCAAAGAAGTGGCCATAATTTTTTAAATGGAAAATATAATTTTTAGAATGGTAAAAGCAATTGAATAAGATTTACATTATTTTCTAAGCTTATATTGGAAAGAAAATTATATAGAAAAAGAATTATTCTCAAGAAAATCTTATCACGAGTTGTTAAAATGATTAATTTGAAATTTTCTATATCTTTACATGATTTTTTTCCTATTAATTCCTACTTTTAGTAATTTTTAAAGAGCTAATTGGTAAAAGAAATTATTTTTTATAGAAAATGATTGCAAAACAATAAAAAGATAAATAGAATTTTCTAGATTTTTACTGGATTTTTATGATATTAAAATATATTTTAATTGATTTTCCGAAGAATTTCGAAAATTAAAAAATAATAATAAAAATAAACCGGTTCGGGTCTGATCGGGTCATGCCCGACCCGACCCGACCCGCCACCATCCAACGCATGCAACAGCGGCATGTATGCTTTTTTTTGGGGGGGGGGGGGGGGGCACTAGATTTACGTGCTTTCCACGTAGGTCTAGATCTAATGTATGGGGACTTGACAATATTTTCTCCACGTCGTTTTTTACAATATGGTCGGCCTCTGTGGGTCTACATCTTTTTTGACAATATTTTCTCCACGTCAAACCATGTGGAACTTCCTCGGCATGTTTGGATTGAATTATTTTTAACCAACAAATGGTTAAAAATCACATCAAGATGGATCAAGATGGATCCTAAATAGATAGTGTGTTTTGATATCTATTTTACTATTCAATAAGCGGTTATTTTACCATGGGTCCCACCATGACCAGCTTAAAAATGATATCTTTTCCCATTTAAAAATAAGCAAGGAATTCATAGCTTATTCCATAAGTTGAGCTGACCAAATAATATACCATAATACCCCTTGTCCTTTCATCTTAATGATACGTCCTTTTAGTTATTTTACACCCAATAATCACTTATCTATCTTTTCATCCAAATACACCGTTTACTTATAGTCACTTTTTATACAAAACTATCCAGACACTAAACAACTTATTTATCATAGCACTCATAAATGATTTTTTCACATTTTCCAGAAATATAAATGATTATGAAAAATAAGCATTTAAAAATAAGCCCATCCAAACGGTCCCGATCTTTAATAGCAAAATAAGCATTTAAACCATTTATTGTGGCCTTTCTTACAGCCTCTAAGGCCCAAAGCAGCTCAAAAGCCCAGTCCAGACCTTCTATTAACCCCTGACTGAGCTGCCGCCATTGCCTTCAAAAACCCAACTAAAATGTTTCCTCGCCTCCGCCGCCTATCCCGCCTCTTCACCACCGCCGCCGCCGCGGACTTAAACCCTAAAATCCCTATCCCTAACCCTAGGCCCGAGACCCTCAGCGCCACCATCAACAGCCTCTTCAACGAGCGCAACCTCGACCGCCTCGTCTCCAACCTCAAGCTCTCCTCCCACTCCTACCGTTTCCGCTGCCGCCACAGCATCTTCGACTCCGCCGCCGGCCGCCTTTCCGCCGCCGGCAGCCTCAGGTCCATCGTCGAGATCCTCGACTTCCAGAAGCAGTTCAAGGACGACTTCAAGCGTCAGGGTTTCGGCATCCGACTGGTCGCGCTCTACGGCAAGGCTCAGATGGACGACAACGCCAAAAGAACCTTCGACGAGCTCGAGGACTTGGGTTGCGCGAGGAGCGTGAAGGCGTTCAACGCGCTGCTGACTGTGTTTACTGAGTGCGGGGAGTTCGATAGAGTCTCCGATGCGTTTGAGGCGGCGCCGGAATCGACCTCGCCGAATGCCATCTCGTATAACTTCCTGATCAAGGCGCTTTGCTGTAAAGGCGAGATCTTTATGCATGTAAATGCCTTTTCTTTAGTAAATTAAGCTGAGATATGAGACATCGATGAATTGTAGATGGAGATAAAGCTTGTTATATCTGCTATAAAAAAAAGGTGTTCTTTGACAAATATGGGTTCATATTGCAAATTGAATGAAACACATCTTGATGAAGTTTTCTATGATGAAGGTCATCTTGATGCGGCCCTCAAAGCGCCCGATGTAATGGAAGAGAAAGCGTTCTCTCTGTGTATAGTCTCCTACAATACACTTCTAAATGCATTTTATGGGAATGATCAGTTTTCTGATGCCGAGAAGATATGGAAAGAATGGAAAGCGTAAATATCAAACCTGATATAAAGAGCTTCAATGCAAAGATGCGGGGCCTGGTTTCGGAAGGGAAAACATCGGAGGCGGTAAAGCTTGTTGAAGAACTGAAGCAGATGAAGTTAAAGCTGGACACTTTCTCGTTCAATGCTTTGATAAATGTGTATTGCAACGACGGAAACTTGGAGGAGGCGAAAAAGATATAAGTGAATTTGACAAAGAACGATTGTGTTCCAAACAGAGGAACCTTTCGGATCCTGCTCCCTAGCCCATGTGAGGCTGGGGAGCTTGATATGACTCTGAGCGGTTGGTTGATCCAACAATACTACAGGGGGTTGTCTATGGGCTAGTTAAGGGGCCGAGAACACAGGAAGCAAAGAAGCTTGTGGATCTTGCGCAGGAAAATGGTTACTCAAAGAAAAAGCTGAACATGCCATCGAAGAATTTGGGAAAGCAGTCAAAGTGATCAGGTAGGAAATCTATTCCTTTAAAGTTATAAGTCATAAAGTCTGTGGATTAAGAATCTTCTTACATTTTGATATAATGATCAAGAAGGGAAAATTATGTTCCACCGATGAATATTTGTCTGGGGGCATGAGGTTGTTTGTTGTTCTGCGATGCTCATGCTTTGTCTCCACGTCTAGTTAACTTAAATACACAAACATGCACGCATCAATATGCACCGTGTGCACATGTGTTTCATCTTCGCTCATATCTGTTAGTCTCAGATATGATGCAATTTCGTTTATAAAGAGGGGAGGGTTCCTTTGATGTGGAGCGTCTACCTGGCAATTGCTTGATTTGGTGTTAGAAATAGGTTTTCCGATGATGCAGTTTGGTGGCATCATGTTAACAGTAATCCACGTGTCTTGTAGTTGGAATAGCCGTGTATAATTTTGAGCAGTAATGAGGGAACTGGCTATTTCTATCTAGATTAAACCAAGCCATAACTGATAAAGAAAAATGAATATGCATGGACAACGCTATCACAAAATATCCAAGTCAAATATTCACTCATTCAGCAATGGATTATAAATAGTTAGGTAGAAGAAGTGAGATTTAATGGCTAAGTAGCAGTGTCAAATATTCTTCTTTGAAAACCATAAATTACAAGTAAGAGCTGCATGATTCCTCAAAATGGATCTTCCAATGATGCCTTTGGAACAAATTTATGAAAATCTTGTTGATCTTGCGTCAATAACTGAATTATTGAATTATATAGGTTGGGTCCAATAGATCACGGTCTACACTTGGACAATGCAGAAACTAGTTGAACTCATAGGGACCCTTCCTCACAATTTACTGCAAAATATTGAATCGTGACCCTTCCCCACAATTTGCTTAAACAATTAGAGAATTTAACTTCTTGTTTATTACTTTATTATGTGGTATATCTCATCCTCATTCAATTTCTATAGAATTTCCCATCATGGCTCGATATGGTTATGAATTCAACATATATTGGAGACGATCTAAAAGTCTATTTTTGCTAGAGTAGATTATTATTAGGATTGTGTCTATTATCCGATTGCACATCGATGGGTGGACCGGGCCATTTATAGTGGGCTACCAATAGGTGACGGGTAATGTTAGGTTCTGAACACAATATCTCTCTTTCATTTTGGGTGAGAGATATGGGGGCTAGAGAGATTTAACTTTATAGATGACGATTTGTAGCTCCTTGCTCTTGTGGTGTGAGAGTAAGAGAGGGGAGCTGAGCGATGAAAGTCAGTGATGTTGAGAATATGTGATCGTGTGTTCTTTCTCATTCTAGTGGCTTAATTGATTCTGGCTGATTTTGGTCAACCACATAAATCAGGTGTTCTTTGTGCGGTCGTGCATGATTTGCAATCTTGTGGGCTCAGTGTTTGTGAGGGTATCGAAGCCACCAACAATTATTCATCGAGATTGAAGATGCTTGCAGTTTCTTGTGGGCTAATGTAAGGAAAATTTCATGGAGAAATTTTCTATAAGATTGCGGCCTGGTCTAGAGCTTTCATCACCAACTTTTGTTTTATACTTGAGGGTTGCAATATGGTTTACATGTTCTTTCTTTCTTACTAGCAAGGGTCTCCAGGCACGAAGTCCAAAGTTAAGAAAAATTATATTAATTAAAAACAATGTTGAAAAAAACGGAATATTCGGTTGAATATTCGTATTCTGTAGCAAATCGAACAGACACTACAATATTCAGTCAAATATACGGTCAAACCGAATATTCGCCACACAAACCGTATATTCGGATGAATAACACGAATATTCGGCCTAATTAGCCCATTACGCCCAAAACAAAAAAAAAACAACTAAAAAGTCGAGTGTGGAATCCACAACTTAATTAAAAGACACTTATTATTTCATAAACACTCTCCTCATTTCTCTCTTTATTCTACTTTCTCAACCGAGACCCGAACTCACAATCTTCCGATTTAGTTCGGACGTCTTACTATTAGGCCACCGGTATATTAAAGCACGACAGATAGCTTAATGACCTAGGGCCTCTCCCATTCATTAGTCATCGCTCTCGCTCGGGCATTCCAGTTTTCTATATTTTTTTGAATTTTTTATACGTAATATTTATATGAAAATATTGATGGCCGTTTAATCTGAATAATCCGAATATTTACCGAATAAACCGAGTGTTCTTTATTTGCCGGTCAACCGAACAAATTCTGAATCCGTTATTTACAACATTGATATAAAAAATTATTATTATATGATTTGTATGTTGTAATATCTCATATTCATGAACTTCATATGTAAAATACAAGAAGGATTAAATTGAAAACGCTTTGACATTTTTCTTCAACTTTTTAATATTTTTCTTGTTATAGCATAGGAAAATTACGAAATTTTTAAAAAATTCAATTTTTCAATATTTTGCTTGTTATATCACACAGGAATTACGAAATGTATGAAAATTCCAAAAAAAATGTTTTCTTTAAATTTCCTGTTTTCATTAGTTTTCCAATAGTTTGCTTGCTATAGCAATAAAATCATGAAGTTTTCAAAAAATAGGATATTTTTTTGTTTTCTTCAGTTTTCAACATTTTCCATGATATAGCACACGAAAATAGCTAAATTTTCAAAAAATCTCAAAATTTTCCGCTTTTTCTTTTTTGAATATTATGCATGCTATAACACATGAAAATGATGAAGTTTACAACAATATCAAATTATTTTATTTTCTTTGGTTATTTAATATTTTGAATGCTATAGAGCATGACAATTGCAAAATTTTTAAAAAATCCTAATTTTTTTTGTTTTATTCAAATTTACAATATTTGTCATGCTATCACATGAAAATTATGTGATTTTCGAAATTCCTGAACTTTTCTGTTTTTTTCCAGTTTTTCAATATTTTGTTTGTTATTAGTGTATTTAAAAAAAAATCTCAAACTTTTATGTGCTCTTCAGTTTTTCAGTATTTTGCTTGCTATATCACGGAAAAATCGCGATATCTTCAAAAGTCTCAAAAAATCATGCTTCCATCAAATTTTTAATATTTTGCATGTTATATAGCGCATAGAAAAATACAAAATTTTTATGTTTTTTTAAATTTTTAATATTTTGCACACAGTACATGAAAATTGCTAAATTTTCAAAAATCTGAATAATTTTTGTTTTATTCGGATTTTCAATATTTTTCTTGTCATAGCACACAGAGATCAAAATTTTCTGTTTTCTTTTGTTCGTCAATATTCTGCTTGTTATGGCACACGAAAATCCTTAATTTTTAAAATCGAAGAAAAGTAAGTTTTTTTCTGTTTTACAATTTTTGTATTTCAGCATACGAAAATTGCGAAATTTTTTTAAGATCTTAAATTTTTTTCCATCGTTTTTATTACTTTGGTCGCTATATAGATCATGAAAATTACAAAATTTCCTGTTTTCTTTGGTTTTCAAGATTTTGCTTTGCTAGAAATGAAAATCGCAAAAAAATTTAGATCTCAGAAAATTTATGTTTTCATCGCTTCAATATTTTGCATGATATAGCACACGAAAATTTTAAAATTTTCAGAAAATCACAAATAATTCTGTTTTCTTCATTTTAAAAATATTTTGTATGCTATATATTGCACATGAAAATCATGAAAATTTAAAATCTTAGAATTTTTGGTTTTTCAGTTTTTTAAAAATAATTTACTTGTTCATCTTTTGGAGAACTTACGGGTATCAAGGAGACCAATGGATGTATGAACTTGTGGAGTAAAAGAAGAAAATATAATCGATTGCTACTAAGAATTTAACAGAACAACAAAATCTGCTCCGGGTGACTGAGACTCTCAGTGGCTGAGAATCCCTGGCAATACACGAAAATCATAAGTTTATAATATCCGAAATTTTTTTGTTTTCTTCAAATTTCAAATATTTTGCACACTGTAGTAAAGGAAAATCCTGAAATTTTCAAAAATCTCAAAATTTTCTGTTTTCTTTAGTTTTTCAATATTTTGTTATAATATATGAAAATAGTAAAATCTTCAAAAATCTTTAGAAATTTAAGTTTTCTTCGGTCTCAATATTTTTTGTTTGTTATAGCACACGGAAATCAAGAAATGTTCAGAGTCTCATTATTTTGTTCTTCCGTTTTTCTATATTTTACATGATATAGCATAAGAAAATCACTATTTTTTCAAAAATGTCAAATTTTTTTTAAAAAAAATATTTTTTGCAATATGAACAAAAATCGTGAAAATTCCAACTTTTAAAAATTTCTTTTCCCTATCTTTCAGAGCACAGTACACAATATTCGTGACATATCTCAATATTTTGTCACTAAAACCCAAGTGGTGAGAAAAATAAAAAGGGATTTTAAAGAAGGGTCGATCAAAATTTTTCCACCATATCTGCACTGTATGGAATAAAAGAATGATAAATATTTAGTAGGAAGTCAATCAAAGATTTTTCATGACCCAAATGTAGTAAGAGAATTAAATGGGGGATAGATATTAACTTGTCTATCAAAATTCATCATAGATAAGAGAATATTTTAAGAAATATCCTCTCATATAGTTTATATATATTCTATAGATGTCATGTTTGCCTTTTATTATATTTTATAAGTTTAATCAAAATTTTCCAATTGGAGCAGGCGTTGCTTTTTATCAAAGTTGAAATGAACACGAGCATCATACATCAAATTGTCGCAAATGGAAAGAGTGATTTCAGTCACTTTCATCTTTTGTTGCTGTGGCGCAGGGCAGAGGGAGTTGCTAATGTTGTAATTTTAATTAAATAATTAAAATAAATATTAGGTCTCAAGTTGTGAAACTTAATATGTTAGTGGAAATTAAAGTGATGCCTATTGATACACACTAAATATGAATAGTGGAGAAGTAACTGTATTGGTTACTGTATGTATAAAGTAGTGGGAAGGTTATAAGTCCTTACTTTTTGGGCATCAATTACTAGTTACTCCATGGCATTAAGTCTTTGATTTATAACTTATATCCCTCTGTCTCTGTAAATAGAGTTTTCCTCTTCCAACAGAGAGATAAGTTCCAATAGAAACAAAATGGGCTAAAATTTTAGAGAGATTTCCAAGAGTGCGAGATAGAATTCCGGAGTGGTTTGATTGTCTCGGTTTTGTGCAGCACTAACCTAGACTTTGTGAACCATTGAATGCTGGAGAACAGCCGTTCAATCCTAAGGCAATGAGGATACATATCCGATAAAGGAATGGAGTTTGTTCTCAAGTACAGAGGATTTTTTATTCTTGCCTCGGTTTTGATTCAAATCAAGTTTGTAGCCGTATGTTCCGATTGCCGAGAGGTACATTTAATTTAAGCAATTTCTATTTATATTATATTTTGATCTATACGATTATACATAAGTTCCTAATATTTATTTAAAAACAACAATCTTAAGAACAAATTCTTTTTAATCGGTAAAGAAAATGGCTTCTGAAATTACTTGTGCTTGTGCTACTGTTCGACCTTCTGATCTCAACGCTGTGAAAACTTTGGACCTGACAAAAGTTGATCCTTTGACTGGCAAAACATTAAGTGTTGGAAGCAAAAGATATTTTTTCTTGAGACCTTTGAATTGGCCTTTATGCTTGCTATGCTGAAACTTGTTTCCATTCTTGAAAATGGAAAGAAAATGAAATTGAGAAGGCTAATCGTTTTAATTGGGAAAAGCATAACAAGACTGCTAAACATTATATTCCGAATTCTTTAGCAAATGAATTATATGATTTGTATTTTAATCTTGATACTGCTAAAGATATTTGGGATGCCCTCCATAAGAATATGTGACAGAAGATGCCGGGATGAAGAAATTTGCCATAGGCATATTTCTAAACTTCGACACGACTGACGATAAACCCGTGTTAGATCAAATCAATACTTATCAGAAGGTGGTATCAGAACTGACTTCAGAAGGTATTATTTTACCTGAAATTTTTGTAGGTGGTTCCTTAATTGAAAAGCTATCTCCTTCCTGGAAAGCCTATAAGACTAATCTCAAATATAAAAGGGATGAACTTGTAGTTCATATTCGAATTGAGGAACAAGAGAGACTGGTGGAGAAACGCGATAAGCCAACTCCGAGCTTACCTGGAATCAAGGTTAACTTGGTTGTGGATGGATCTGGAAGGCCTAAAAAAACCTTTCAAGGACCATAAGAAATTTGGTGTCATGAAAGACATTCAAAAGAAAAAGGGTAATTGCTGTGTTTGCGGAAAACCTGGACATTTTGCTGCTCGATGCAAGCATAGGAAGGGCAAGCCTGTGAAAATTCAAGCACATTTCGCTGAAGCGGACACCCTTGTGGCAATAATTTCTGAGCTGAATATAATCAATAATCATGAAGAATGAGTTGTCGATACTGGAACCACGAAGCACATATGCGGTGAGCGCAATATGTTTACTTCCTATCATCCTGCCGTGGAAGACGATAAGATATATCTTGCTGTCGTTCTGTCCCGGTTGCTGGTAAAGGAAATGTGCTGGTGAAGCTTACCTCGGGCAAAAAGCTATCTCTCACCGATGTTCTCCATATTCCTGGTATTGGGAGGAATCTGATATCTGGTGTTCTGTTAATAAAGGATGGACTGAAACTGGTCTTTGAGGCCGATAAGCTTGTTCTGACGTTGAATGGGATGTTTATGGAGAAAGGTTTTTATAAGGATGGTCTGTTTGTCCTGTATGCTAAAAATATTGCTGAATATAGCACTAGTATCGTAACCCCTGCTTTTATCAATAATAAATTGAATGCTTTTGCTTATTCTGTTTGTACTGCTAATACTTTATTTGTTTGGCATGCTAGATTAGGACGTGTTAATTCTGCTTACTTGAAACATATGTCTTATCTAGGCTTAATAGATAAATTTGAATCTTTTTATATGGATAAATGCGAAACATGTTTTGAAGTTAAGTTCACTAATAAGTCGCATAAATCTGTTCAAAGAGAAAATGAATTGTTAGTACTTATTCATAGTGACTTAAGAGACCTAAAAAGTAATCCAACCAGAGGAGGTAAAAAGTATTATATTACCTTCATTGATGACTATAGTAAATATACAAAATTGTATTTACTTTATTCAAAAGATGAAGCTGAAGAAATTTTTAAAAAGTATAAAATGGAAGTTAAGAACCAACTGAACTGAAAGATAAAAAGACTTAGAACTGATAGAGGGAATATCTCTGTAACCCTTTCCAAATTTTTTGTGAAAATGGTTTAATTCATAAAGTGGCCGCTGCTTACTCTCCAGAGTCTAATAGAGTAGCTGAAAGGAAGAACGTAACTTTAAAGGAAATGATGAATTCCATGCTTATAAGTTCTGGTTCATTCTTGGATTTTGGGGGGGGGGGGAGCTATCTTATCTGCATGTTATATGAATAACAGAATTCCCCACAAGAAAACTGGAAAGACTCCTTTTGAGCTGTGGAAAGGATATACTCTTAACCTCCGTTACTTTAAAGTATGGGGATGTTTAGCTAAAGCGAGTCTTCCTGCAATTAAAAGAAAGAAGCTTGGTCTTAAGACCATTGATTGTGCTTTTATAGGTTATGCCGAACATAGTGCTGCCTATAGATTTTTAATTCAAGAATCTATAAATGAAATTGATGGTTCAACTAACACTATAATTGAATCTAGAGATGCAGACTTCTTTGAGTCTTTATTTCCTTTGAGACCAAAAGTGGTGATTGGGTCAGATGTTGCTTCTATAAGCAAAAGATAAATCCTGAATCTAAGGTTGAACTGGACAATGGTTCAGAACTTGAAGGAAATTTGAGTAAAAGATCAAGAAAGGTAAATACCTTTAGCAGGGACTATGATATGTAATCCGATCCTACAACCTTTGATGAGACCATGAAGTTTCCATGTGCTGCTTTCTGGAGAGCTGCCATCAACGATGAGTTAGATTCTATTATGGCTAATCATACATGGGAACTCGTAGATTTGTCTGTTGGAATCAAAACAATTGGTTGTAAGTGGATATTCAAAAGAAAACTTAAAGTAGGTGGATTAATTGATAAACATAAAGTGAGACTCGTAGCTAAGGGGTATAGTCAACAAAAGGATTTTGATTACTTTGACACTCATGCCCCAGTAGCTAGAGTTATATCTATTAGATTATTGATCGCTATAGCTTTTATTCATAATTTGGTAATACACTAAATGGATGTAAAAACCGCGTTCTTAAATGGAGACCTTGAAGAGGAAATTTATATGGACTAACCAGAAGGATTTGTTGTTCCTGGAAAAGAACACCAAGTGTATATGCTTGTTAAATCCTTCTATGGTCTGAAACAAGCACTTAAACAGTGGCATGAGAAATTTGATAATATGCTTGTTGATAACGGGTTCGAAATTAATGATTCTGAAAGGTGTGTATTACAAGAATTCCTATAATTCTGTGGTCATCATATGTTCATATGCACACAGCTTGTTGATAATGGGAACTGACTTGAATGTTGTGCAATCAACAAGACAATTCTTAACTTCTAAGTTTGAAATGAAAGACTTAGGAGAAGCGGATGTAAATACTTGGGATTAAAATCATAAGGGAGTCTGGGAGTATTATATTGTCTTGATCACACTATGTTGAGAAAATCCTAAAGAAGTTTGGACAATTTGAGACAACTCTATTGTTAACTCCTTTAGAAGCTAGCTTACATTTGAGAAAGAATAATGGTGATGCTATATCCTAAATTGAATATGCTAGAGTGATCGATTTATTAATGTATCTGAAGAACTGTACCGGACCAGATATATCCTATGCAATAGGAAGATTGAGTAGATATACTCATAATCCTAATCAAGAACATCAGAATGTTTTGATTAGAGTTTTGAGATATCTTAAAGGTACCATAAAATGATGGTTCATCTTATTCAGGATATCCTAATGTGTTGGAAGGATATTGTTGTTGGGGTTAAAATTTACATCCCATCGCCAAAATTAAAAGCCAAAAGTCCAAGTCAACGCCCAAGTGGATCCGGGTCCGACTAACCCGGGGGCCGACCCCAAGCAACTGGGCCCATGCGTAAACCACCTCAAGCTCGAGCGAAGACGGCCGACCATCGAAGAAGAAAGAAAAAGAAATTTGTAATAAATAGTTTTTTATGTACAAATAAGTATGAAATTGTAAATTAAGTGGGCAAAAAACCAAATTATGTAAAACTCATGGCTCATGTGCAAAAGGAAATGAACACATGGACATGGGCGAGGCAAAAGAGCCATTTTGTAAAGCCCAAGGGGCAAAATGAAAAATGTAAAGCCTATATAAGGCAAAGATACGAAGAAAATCAATAATTTTCATTTCCATGTCACTTTAGGGTTTTGAGCCTCCTCTTTCTCAAGATTCTTTTCTTCAATTAAATTAAGAGAGAAATTCCTTTTTTCTGAAATAAATAGGATTGACCACAAACCCATTGAAAAGTGAGTGAATCTTCCATTAAATCCTAAAAAGGAGAGATTTTTGATTTCCTCCTCCCTCTTCAAGATCCAAAAAGGAAGAGAAAGAAGAAAGAGAACACTTCTCCAAAAACCCAATTGTGACGAGATCTAAAGCTCGGAAAAGGAAAATGTACCCCTTTTCACCATTCAGGACTCAAAACCTTAAGTTTTGAAGATTCAAGACAGTACTTTGGACCAAAATAGG
The DNA here is from genome assembly GCA_030015575.1 of Agapanthus africanus. Classification (NCBI taxonomy): domain Eukaryota; kingdom Viridiplantae; phylum Streptophyta; class Magnoliopsida; order Asparagales; family Amaryllidaceae; genus Agapanthus; species Agapanthus africanus. The sequence continues at coordinate 5,864,873 of JASDDO010000022.1, forward strand.
AGAAGGTTAGGGTGACCCCATCAAAGGGAAATCTCCAGGAGCTCAAGCTCCATGATCGGGAGCGTAAGTTCTAAACCGTCGTGCGCCAGCTCCTGTGTAATGCACGGGCGCAAGCGCCAATCTTCCTGTGCAAGCGCCAACCCTTGCGTGCGCAAGCGCCAAGCGCCAATACACATGCGCAAGACTTCCCTTTTCAAAAAAAATTCTAATGGGACCCCCGTAAACTCTGCGAGGCCTCTTGATATGCCCAAAACGTCCTCAAAATTATTTTTTCAAACACAACACGCTCATATTGCACGTTGAGTTCGCATGACCCATTTGACCTTTTAATCGGAGGATCTATCGTTTCAAGAGCGATGGGTAATTAACGGCAGTTTTGTCCGTGGCCGCCGGAGATTTGGATCCCCATGATCAATAAACCCCTGTCTATCTTAGGCAGGGGATTCTGTACATGCCTGACAAGTGAGCACATTCTTATCTCAACAGGATGACGAAAAACACTCTACAATTGTGACGCTAATTAGATCACAGAAGTAGATGATTCTAACTCCACGAGTGGTTATGTGTTTACATTTGGAAGAGGAACTGTTTCATGGAAATCATATAAACAGTCCTGTAATGCAAAATCGACTATGGAATCTGAATTCGTAGCTTTAGAGTCAGCAGGTAGTGAGACATAATGGTTAAGAAATCTTTTGCATGACATTTCTTTGTGGACAAAACATGCACCTCCAGTGTCGATCTTATGTGATAACCAAGCAGCTATAGCTAAAGCTCATAGCAAAATATATAATGGAAAGAGGAGGCATATTAGGCTGAGCCATAATATTGTAAGGCAATTGCTAAGTGATGAAGTTATTACTTTAACCTATATAAAGTCAGAAGGAAATCTTGCTGATCCTTTGACTAAGCCTCAGAGCAAATAGCTTATTACCAAGACATCGAGGGGATGGGTCTAAAGCCCGTTTAGAAACAACTAAGTGACAGCAACCCAACTAATGTGAATAGCGATCTCAGGAATTAGGTTCAATGGGAAAAACAAGTCCTGTATGCTGTCTGTTAAAATTACTACACATAAAAATATTTCTATATATATTGGTGGATGCTTTTCCCTATGATGTAAATAGTGCATAACTGCATGATTGTGAGGTTAAGTTTAAAACTCTTAATGATTACCATAGCCGTTAGGTTGCGCTTGGTATAAAGAATGGAAGATTACCGGGAATCCTCGCATTTCCGGAAATGGGATGACCCGGCATCTAATTACAAGGAATCTTGTATTAAAGTGCTTGGTATAATTTAATCATTCCCGATTGACGGCGAGGCCAGTGGATGACGGCACGAACGGCAGATTGGTGGTGGGCCGGCGAGTAGCCGGCAACGGCCGTTAGGCAGACAACCGTCAACTAACTACGGTCGGCCGGCAGCGAACGTTCGATCGGCGGCGGGCCGGTCGGTGGACGATCGGCGATGACCACCGGCCGTCCGGCTGGTGGACTATCGGCGATGACCGGCCGGCGGACGATCGACGATAGATGGCGAGGAAGGCCGGCGGTGGATGGTCATGGCTCATTCATGTTAGGCTGGAATATTTCGTGGCAATATAGGATAGACACATGTTTTGGGGGAATAGGATTGCCATGAAATGGGGTCATTTGATTACCATGGTAATCCTATATTTCCGGGAATATCTTTTACACCTAAACAAGCATATGATATTTCGTGGTAATCTAGAATTACCATCTAGATTACTTTCTATAAGCGCACTCTTAAGGTAGTGTTTATTGCAGTTAACACACTTGATGGAATCACCCTTAATGAGTGTAAAGGCGGAGCCGTATTTTGTTGAGAATATGAGCTAATTCTCTAGAGCACTCATACAGTGTAGGTGCATGGCCATATGTGCACCAACCCGAATAGAACTGTCCGGAAGTATTCTATATGTGTGGACCACAGGTGTAGACCAGATCTACGTATAGAGAAAGGTTTAAGTATTTATACCACCTGATCTCTGTATCTCTCAGACTGTGAATCCTAAGCATAGGTTCAAGTCCAAAAGACACCTGCATGATATGCATGTATAGAATTTTAACTGTTTACACACTCGGAAGAAATCTCTCTGAATTTTGTTGTGGCCGTGTGTGTCCGTCTCACAACTCTGAGACTTGTGGGGGTTGGGGGGGGAGAATTGTTGTAATTTTAATTAAATAATTAAAATAAATATTCAGTGTCAAGTCGTGAAACTTAATGTGTATGTTGGTGGAAATTAAAGTGATGCCTATTTGATGCACACTAAATATGAGTAGTGGAGAAGTAACTGTATTGGTTTGGTTACTGTATGCATAAAGTAGTGGGAAGGTTATAAGTCCTTGCTTAATGGCATCGGTTACTGCATGGCATTAAGTCTTTTGATTTATAACATATATTCCTCCGTCTCTATAAATAGAGTTTTCCTCTTCCCACAAAGAGATGAGTTCCAACAAAAACAAAATGGTCTAAAATTTTAGAGAGATTTTCAAGAGTGCGAGATAGAATTCCGGAGTGGTTCGATTGTCTCGGTTTTGTTTTGCACTAACCTAGAGTTTGCGAACCATTGAATGGTGGAGATCATCCGTTCAATCCTAACACAGTGAGGATACATATCTGATAAGGGAACGGAATTTGTTCTCAAGTATAGAGGATTTTTTTATTCTCGTCTTGGTTTTGATTCAAATCAAGTTTGTGGCCGAACATTCCGATTGCTGAGAGGTACATTTAATTAAGCAATTTCTTTTTATATTATATTTAGCGCTATACGATTATAAACAAGTTCCTGATATTTATTTAAGAAGAACAGCTAATTCTAAATATTGACCGCTATCTCTTTATGAACTATGATGTAAAAGATGGACACAGGTTTTCTGTTATATTGTATTGAACAATGCAGTTTCGTTTACTTGAGATGGATCATGAACATTTGTTAGAACATTCAGCAAGCTTAATTATTATCAAAATTTCTTCGCTTTCAATTCTAGCTGTTGTAAATTTAGTACATTGACAGAACCAGAATTGATATCTTCATGAAGTATTATTGACGATGCTCAATATTGGCGGTCTCCAAGATTAGGACATGTGGCAGATGACGTGTCCCAAAACTCAGAAGAAAGGGCCACAGGGGCCGACCAGGCCACCCCTGTACCCGACCTGCAAGCACAAGCTGGCTCACCTCAGAGCCCCCTGAAATCTGGCCTCCTCGGCCTCTCAGCTCGCCCCGAGCTGCCACAGGACCAAGACTCCTCGGCCCTCTCGCTCGTTCCCGAGGCCCCCAGCTGAGGCCATCTTCCTCGGTCCTCCGACCGACCAACTCTACCACTCACAGGTGTAACCGCCGCTCCGCAAATCTCGCCATGCGCAGATTCTCCGCCAGCAACATCCCACGTTCCACGCCACCACGATCCCTATTAATGGGGGAGCCGCTTTTTACGCGGGCGTGACGTCGGGAGCGTAACTGCCGGCGAGATTCTCGCGTCTGCTGCTGCGTGCTGCCGCCACTATATAAACCGCCATCACAGAGGGGTCAAGTAAGCCATTTTTTATTCCACTTAGCCGTTACTCTGCTCGGATCTCGTACTAACTTGATCGTCGGAGGTCCTCGGTGGTACCAAACCACCCCGAGACTTCTTTGCAGGTACTCGGCGTTAAACTCCTCAAATCACTAATCTCCTCAAAACCCATTGAGACCCACACGCAACAGGAGATCACCTCCAAAATCCACCGGGAGATCGAAGGAAAACAACATCTGACGGAGACCCGAAAAGGACCTCCATCAGTTGGCTCGGGGTTGATCCTGCGGCCCGACCCGTCAGACAAAAGAAGCGAAGCTTCGCCCCGGTCAAACAGAAAGCTATCGAAGAGGAGGTTGATCGACTTCTCGCCGCCAACTTCATCAGGAATGTACCCTATTCGGAGTGGCTAGCGAACGTAGTTCTGGTCAAGAAGTCAAGCGGGAAGTGGCGCATGTGCGTCGACTTCACCGACCTCAATAAGGCCTGCCCCAAAGACAACTATCCACTCCCTCGGATAGATCAACTCGTCGACAGCTCGGCCGGCCACGAGCTGTTGAGCTTCATGGATGCTTTCTCCGGCTACAACCAGATCCATATGAATCCGGAAGATGAAGATCTCACCGTGTTTACAGCGGACCGGGGGTATATTGCTATAAGGTGATGCCCTTCGGCCTCAAGAACGCCGGAGCCACGTACCAACGGTTGGTCAATCGCATATTCAAGCCACAGATCGGCAGGAATATGGAGGTCTACGTTGACGATATGCTCGTCAAATCCGTCTCGTCGGCCGACCATGCCAGGGATCTGGGCGAGGCCTTCAAAGTGCTCCGCAAGTTCAAGATGAAGCTAAACCCCGCCAAATGCGCATTCAGAGTCACCGGGGGAAAGTTCCTCGGTTTCATGGTCACTCACCGTGGAATCGAAGCTAACCCAGAGAAAATCGACGCTATTCTCAACATGGCCGGGCCCAAGACCAATGTCGAGATCACGCGGCTCACGGGACGAGTCGCCGCTCTGAGCCGTTTCATGTCCAGGTCAGGGGAGAAATGCCTCCCGTTCTTTAAGGCTCTGAGGAAGATCCCGAGGTTCGAGTGGTCGGAGGAGTGCCAAGCCGCCTTCGACCAATTGAAGAAGCACCTCGCAACGCCACCGCCGTTCACCCGACCAGTTGAAGGAGACGAGTTGTCGCTGTATCTGGCGGTATCCGACCAAGCAGCAGGCTCGGTGCTCGTCCGGGAGGTCGGTGGAGCGCAGAAGCCGGTGTACTATGTGAGCCACATATTTAAGGACGCGGAAATGAGATATCCAGCCATAGAGAAGATTGTCTTGGCCCTCGAGGTGGCCTCAAGGAAGCTGCGGCACTATTTCCAAGCACACACCATCATCTTCCTCTCTGAGCGCCCGTTGGGGGCTATCCTTGCATCACCAGAGTCCTCGGGCCGTTTAGAAAAGTGGAGGTGGGAACTATCTCAGTTTGACATAAAATATCGCCTGAGGCAGGCCATCAAAGCGCAGGCCTTGGCCGATTTCATCGTCGAATGCACCATCCCTAGCAAGAAACCGGAGTCCATGCTGCCCCTCGCAACTCAGTGTCCCATCACGGAGAGGCCTGGCTCGGTTCCTGAGTGGGACAGGTCTTCAACCGAGGAAGGCTGTGGTGCTGGGCTCATTATCCGGGGCCCGAACGAAGCGGAAATGGAGTCTCTGAAGCTCGGTTTCAAAGCCTCGAACAACGCAGCAGAGTACGAGGCCTTTCTGGCCGGACTGCGCATGGCCGCCGGGCTGGGACTGAAGATAATCCAAATCCGCAGCGACTCGGCCCTTGTCGTCGGTCAAGTGACTGGCCGCTTTGAAGCTCGGGAGCCTCTGATGATGAGGTACCTGGACGAAGTGAGGAAACTTCGGAGGAACTTTGACGAAGTCCAAGTAGTACAAATACCCAGGCAGCTGAATGCCCAAGCCGACGCCCTGAGCAAACTGGCTTCGTCATACTCGGCCAACAATAAGCGGTCTATCCTCTTCGAAACCTTGCCTCAGCCCAGCGTGGAAGACGGAGCGACAACACTTCACGTATATGCGACGCAGGAAAGCGACCAAGATTGGAGGAAGCCCCTTGTGGAATTCCTGAAGGACGGTACGCTCCCAGGAGATCGGGGAGCCGCCCGCCGTCTCCGGGCTAAAGCCCGCCACTTCATCTTGAGCAATGGGAACCTCTATAAGAAGTCCTTCACTCAGCCCATGCTCCGGTGCATTGACCCCCACGAAGCCGACTACGTCCTTCGGGAAATCCATGAGGGGGTTGGCGGTGCGCACCAAAGGGCCCGAACCTTGATCTAAAAGGCGTTGCTCCAGGGGTCCTACTGGCCCACTATTCATGAGGACGCCCAGAAGCTAGTCAGGAGATGCAAGAGTTGCCAGCTCCACGGTAGCATCCCTCGCCTCCCCGCTACCGAGCTGACCGCCCTAACATTCCCATGGCCGTTCGCTCAGTGGGAATTGGACATGATCGGCCAGTTCCCTACCGGTACAGACGGGCACAAATACATCCTCGTCGCAGTAGACTACTTCACCAAGTGGATCGAGGCCGTCCCCATCAGGAAACCGGACGCCGCTATGACCATCAAGTTCCTGCAAAACAATCCGATACTCCGGTTCGGCATCTCGAGATGTATCATCACCGACCACGGGACGAACTTCGAGAACGAGAAAGTGAAGGACTTCTGCAAAGAATACCATATCCTCATGAAGTCCGCCGCGGTCGTGCATCCCCAATGCAACGGGCAGGCCGAAGTCGCTAACCGGGACGTCCTCCGAGGTCTTCGGACCCGCCTAGAAGGGCGACAAGGCAGTTGGGTCGAAGAACTGCCCCGGGTCTTATGGGCCCTGCGCACGTCAAAGAAGACCCCCACCGGGGAAACCCCCTTCAGCCTCTGCTACGGGACCGAGGCAATGGTCCCAGCGGAGATCGGGCTATCCGGTCATCGGGTCGAGCACTTCGATGATGATGCGAACACCTCGGCGCTACGGACCAACCTGGACATCTTGTTGGAGAATAGAGACCGGGCTCAGATCAGGGCTGCCGCTTACCAACAACAAACGGCCTGATTCTACAACGCTCGGGTCAAGCACCGCTCCTTCCAGACCGGGGATCTGGTCCTACGGCGAAACGTGTTCGTTGATCAAGGCAGGCTTCACAAGTTCTCCCCGAAGTGGGATGGTCCCTTCCTGGTCTCTGAGGCGCTCCCCGATAGAGCCTACCGCCTACAAGACGCGGACGGACGCAAGCTCCCGCGGCCTTACAACGCCGAGAAGCTCAAGCTATACCAATGAGGCCAAGGCCAACAAGTGTGTACCCCTCCTTTCGCAAAGATGATGTAAATGTTTTCAAAAACTCCTGTCCATTCGAATAAAGAAACGTCGGAACACCTCGAATAGAGTTCTGTCTTTGCGAGCTAAAGCCCTCACCAAGAGGCGACCGCGCAGCTTCACTGTCCGATTATCCTTAGTGGGCTTCCTACAGCCCCTCCAACGCTAAGGATCAAAGTCCTCCGTAGAGGCATCCGAGCCGCTACCCTGCTCGGCTATCCTTGGCCGGTAGCTTCCCTACTCGCAACGCCAAGGATCGTAGCCCTCGCCAAGAGGCAGCCGCGCAGCTTCACTGCCCGAATATCCTTAGCAGGCCTCCTACGGCCCCTCCAACGCTAAGGGTCCAAGTCCTCCTTAGAGGCAGCTCAGCAGCTACCTTGCTCGGCTATCCCCGGCTGGTAGCTTCCTACCACAACCGACAGGGATCAAAAGCACTCCCAGAGGCAGTCGAGCCCGAGGATCCCTCGATCGGCTATCCTTCAGGACAAAAGCCCTCGCCAAGGGGCACCGAGCAGTAACCCTGCCCGGCCAAGGGTCCTTAGTCGGCTTCTTACAGCCCCTCCCGTGCTAAGGACCAAAGTCCTCCCAGAGGCAGTCGAGCCCTTGCTCGGCTATCCCCGGCTGGTAGCTTCCTACCACAACCGACAGGGATCAAAGTCCTCGCCAAGAGGCACTGGGCAGTAACCCTGCTCGGTCCCCATCCTGAAGGATCAAAGCCCTCGCAAGAGGCAACCGAGCAGCTACCCTGCTCGGTCATCTCCGACTGGTAGCTCCCTACCCATGACGCCAGGGATCGAAGCCCTCGCAAGAGGCATCCAAGCGGCTACCCCGCTCGGTCATCCCAGGCTGGTATTGCCTACCCACGACGCCAGAGATCAAAGCCCTCGCCAAGAGGCAATCGCGTAGTTTCACTGCCCGATCATCCTTAGTGGGCTTCTTACGGCCCCTCCAACGCTGAGGATCAAAGCCCTCCTTAGAGGCAGCTCAGCAGCTACCCTGCTCGGCTATCTCCGGCTGGTAGCTCCCTACCCATGACGCCAGGGGTCAAAGCCTCGCAAGAGGCATCTGAGCGGCTACCCCGCTTGGTCATTCCAGGATGGTAGTTGCCTACCTACGACGCCAGAGATCGAAACCCTCGCCAAGAGGCAACCGAGCAGCTTCCCATTCATGCTCATTCATCCTCTGAGCCCGTTCGTGCTCGGCACAAATGCGGCGGACATCCCTCTGCCCATCACATGCAGAGGATCTAAGGCCCCAACAAGAAGCATCAGGTCTATCCGAGTCCGAGCGATCACCAATCGACTTCGGGGCCATGGAGATGCCTCCTTCTCAGCAGCGCTTGGCACGCTTGGCAAGTGACCGAAATCAACTCGACGAACGATCGCTGGACAGATAGCTGACCTAACATGGAAGCCCAACAGTGCAAGCAGAGGTATTTTACGAGCATTCTTCACAAACAGAAGATAAAGTGCAAACCGATGAAACCAAAAAAAAAGTTTTATTACCAAAGGCAAAGCCTTTACGAAGGGTGCTTTGGGCTCCCCAGCCTTACAAACTGCCCGGAGGCTTACAAAAAAGGGCCTAAGTCGCAACCCCCCGCGCCTCGCTCATCGCGGCCTGCCGGAAGCTTCACCACCGGAGGTTTTGCCACCAGGGGTGCGCCTCGGTTTCCTCATCGTTGTCTGCCGGAGGCCTTGCCGCCGGGAGTTGGACCCGAGCATGGAGCTCGCCATCGGCGAACTCGGGAAGCTGCTCCTTCACGGCATCCAGAGCCTTATTCCACGCGACGGTAGAATACTCGCCAAGCTCGATGTAAAACTGCTCTGACACCTTGTAATTGGCCACAGCTTTCCTAGCCCGAGCCTTGGCAGTCTCGGCCACTAAAAGCGCCGCCTCCGCATCCCCCTGCTGGCGTCTCTCTCCTTCTCCATGGTCCCGAGACGATCGGCCAGATCCGCCAGCTTCCTCTCGGCAACTCGGTGGGATGCACTCAGGCGACGGTAGGCGCCCCGATTCGCTGAATTGGCGAGCTCCGCAGCCTCTGCACGGGCTTCCAGGACATCGGCCCTTGCCCTCTCCAGACGCAGGTGATTGATTTGAAAGAGTGTTTTTGTTTGTAGTTTAACCGCAATCAGAACGGTGTCGCGTATAGCTAGACCGAGGTGAGTACGGGTCGTCCTCAGGGAAACGTGGAACCTTTTACTCTTACTTTAGATGTATTGAAAAAGAGACGAGGAATAAAGAATTTTGTGAAAAGTTTCTAGATCTACGTTAAGCAAGAATGCAAAAATATAGATCTAGATTATTTTAGAGATTTAGATAATATAATAAGAAGGCTTGTAGGGTTCGTTAGGATTTAGTAGTCATGGACGATTAATTAAAACTTACCCTTTTTATCCATTAATAGATTTAAAACTAGAACGACGGTGATGCGTGTAGATTAGGGTTTCTGGAGGGAAGAGGAATCCCATTCTTAACCCTTATCTCGACACGGAACTCCGTTCAAATCTAGCCTTTACCAAAACAATCATTAATCTAATCTCTAATCGCGGTCGGAATTAGCAAAGAATTGCTAGCGCGCCCGATTAGGATGTTAATGATTCTTTTGATAAAGTTCATAAACTTTATAGGACTTAAAAAGGGTTTAGGGATGTTCATCATCCATTAGCCTACCCTAATCTTACGAACCCTAACAAGCGGAGAATTACTCGCGCATGTTGGGAGAAGAAGATGAAAAGACAGAGAGGGGAAACATAATGTAAAATGCAAAAGAATAAAATAAAATAACTACCTTTATTAATCACTTGAACAATCTACACTTTATTCCGTAGAAAATGATTACAAACTAGTTGCTTCTCGATCTTTCCTAAGGAGGTAGACGAACAGTTGATGATCAGCCTGGATGCGTGAGCGTCTGGGGCTTCGTGATCGCGTCGGCTTGATAGCTTTTCCAAGAGGCTCTCGGTGCCCTTTTATAGTGCAAAGCCAGAATCTTCTTGTTGAAAACTTGGTAAATTTCAGCAGAGATTAACCTTAAAAAATCTTTTGCTTTAACTCCATAAACTTGCGGCGGATCCGCGGCCCAAGGGGGGTTTGGCCGCGGATCCGCGCTCAAAGGGTGAGATCTCTTGATGAGTTTTCTTGGGCTTGCATCTTGTGACATGTGGCAATTCTAGGCATCTTCAGAATTCAGAAATCTTCTCTCGGTTGTTTCCAGACTTGGTCTCCAAGTTTTGCTTCTTAATTTGGCAAGTTTTCTTCAACAAATTGATTTGTTTGATAAGTTCTGCATAACAACTTGGAAAATTCTGCACAATAATCTCAAATAATATTTAGTAGGCTTATTTCTACTAGGATTTGGTCAATAGATTTATTTGCATGCATTTTCCTACCAAATACTAATTAAAATATATTAACACATGGAAAATAGTGTCTTTACACATAAACCCTCATATGTATAATATATCATAATAAAGTCCTTATTTAATATGAAAATGGTAGGAAAAATGTAATACAAATGTGCAGTTTTATCAACTGAACAAATACCCCCAAACTTATCTTTGATCGTCCCGAGCAAACTAGTTTATTTAAGAGGAGAAAAAGAAAGGAGAAACTAAGCACATTTTCGTAGGCAGACACGATTGCACTGAGCACGTGCAACAAGCCGTTAAACCTCTAGGTGTCCCTAGTAGGAGGAGTGTTGTCTCCTGAGGGTTTTCAGCGGATTACACCCACAAAATCCAATAACAAAAGAAAGATGGTGAAATTTACATATAAAGATAAGAACCATAAAAGAAAGACTTTGAAGATAAGAGTTTCCAACTATACTAGCTTTTCAGTTGTCATGAGCCCTATCTTAATAGTCATGAAAAAATGTTAGAAATCACTTCATCCCTCAATAAAATATCGTCTTTATTCTTCATTCCTACCTTTCATCCAAACATCGATCATATACCCGTACGTGTGTGTAATGGACATCCCTACACTCGGAGAATTCAATTCAAGCTATCATACTCTTGTCCATCTACCTCAGTATTTTTTAACTTGATGAATATTTAGATTTGCTCACACATTTTCATACGACCGTTAATACTTCTTGAGGTACTAACCGACCGATTGCTCATGTGCTTGCTGATTAGGTGATAATATTTTCCTCGTCTTGCACCACCTAAGGCTTAGCAGTGACTCCCAGACCAGTTGGCCTTAGGGCACTAGGTGAAGAGGCACCCTCGCTATATTTTTTTATTGCTGCCTTGGCGATACAAAACCAGTGTTCATTTTTTTTTCTTTTCACCATTTTTATATTTTCTTCATTTTTTTTTCATTTCCTTCATACTTTGGCTTTTAGACAAGAGCATTTCAAGGTATCCTCTACTATCCCGAGTTTCAAGACGTGTGTAAGTGCATATAGTAGGGTATCAACATTCAAATGTTTGGCTTCCAGAATAGAAACTATTTTTCAGACTTATTTTTATTCTCAGATTAGTGACTTCCTTCATCTTACTAACCCTTGGGACAACAGCTCATAACTACTTATTACCAGTTCGTTTAAGAAAACTTCTAATTTTCTTGGCTTTCTTAAACTATTCCTATCTTTTGGATGTAATTTTTCACTTTCTACTTTTTTGTTATCAATTTTTTTTTTGTGCTTATATATAGTATAATGCAAAGTATGTGTAAATAAGCACAAACCTCCCCCAAACTTGTTTTCAACAGTGTCCTCACTGTTGCTATCTACTGGATCACAAAAACCTGTAAGCTTGGAAGGACATTATTAATGGGGGCAAGAATATATGAAAGTGAAAATGCTCCCCCAAACTTATTTTTGGCTCACAAATTTGAGGACAAAAGTTATGTTCAAGAGCCAAAAATATACCCCCCTCAAACATGAGTTAGACAATACGAAGCATTTTAAGAGGGGGTGAGTCATTTGGTCAAAGTAAGACTTTACAAAGACCAAAAGTCAACACCAACCATTCAAAGATTTTATCAGTATATCGTATAGGTTGGTGGAAGAATGTGTTGTATCGAGTCAAGAAAAAGTGGGGAAGGGATAAGAGGTGGTCAGGAAAGGGTTTGAATTTAGAGAAAAGAAAGAATGAGGAGGAATGTGAATGATTAGGAAGAAGGAATGGTGACGGTTCAACCTCTATAGGTGGAGATTGATCAATCACAAAATCCGTATTATTTAAAAATTCAAGTTCGTCAGCAAAAAGTTCTTCAAAACTTTTATCAATGGTGTGATTGAACATTTTGCTGTCAAAGAGTTTTATGCCAGAATTTATTCTACTTGATTCATAAAAAATCACTGAGGTAGAGGACTCGAAAAACTCATCTACCTTTTTTTCAAAAATATCCAAATCAAGTTGAATTTCTGGTATTATTGAACTTGAATTAACGGATTGTGATTTATCAAAACTCACTGAAACTATAGGAACAGAAGAAGAACCGGAGAAAGTAGAAGGTGAAATGGGTAAACAAATTGGTGTGTCGAGTGTTGCTGAACCAGATGTGGAAGATGGAGGCTGTATTTCGATCTGGTCTTCGGGTATACCTTTATCATCAATTTCAAGACATATTTGGGATTCGGGAAGAATTAAAGGCTCAAGATGATGACCACAAGGAAGTGAAAAGAATTGATGAATTGGTGGGATAAGATCATCCAAAATTTCGGGTTCATCAATCAAAATATCCCCAACGTCAATCACCTCATTCAAGTGAAGGGTAAAATTCTCAAACTCCTCATCAAAAGTATGGTTTTCAATCAGTTTTGGTTCAAGAGTGGAGGTGTAGAGATCACAAGGGTTGAGTATGGTTTCACTTGAAAGGGGCCCTTCACAGTTGGGTAAATCAAACACTACAAAGTCACACAACTTATCAGACATTGTACTTGATGAATCTATGAAACTGGAGTTGTGGAGTTCAGTTTGGAATGGGGAGGTTTGATTAGGAAGGGTGTACAGTTCTGTCTTACTACGCAAATCCTTCATAATTTGATTTGTCAGTTCCATAAATTTTTCTAATGTCTGCTCCAGACTAGTCTTGGGTTGATAAGGGGTTTCAGTATAAGATTGAAATTCCTGTGGATAATTAAAACTCCCAAATGACTGATTAGAAGAACTGTCTAGAGTAGGTGGAAAAGTCGGATTGGATTGATAGGAACAGAATGGTTGTGAAAATTGGGTAGGAGTAGGAACTAAATTATGATAAGAAGAATATTGATATGGGTTGGTCGGTTGGCTATCAAACTCTTCTTTGGAAAGTGGGGGTGATGGTTGATATCGGTCCGGGTTGAAACTTTGGCCTCTAGCCCTAACTATGTGCTCAGCAATGGACATTCGTCTAGGGGTTTCCTCACTCTGGGTATCAACTGAAACAGGTGTAGAATTAGGATACGATTGATAAGACCTAGACCGAGGTGGCCAATTGTTTCTTCCTGCTTGTTCTATATGATCTCTTAAGGACATGGAAGAGCCGGACGGTATACCGAAGGGATTACGAAAACAAGAGATATCTGGTTGTGGACAGCAAAGCTCGGCAAGTGTTCTTCTGTTTAGGTTACCCATTATAAGAAGAGAAGAAGGGGGAAGGGGTAAAAAGGGGAGAAAATAATTGGTTTGTTTTGAAAAATGACGGATTTAGACAAATCACACAAAAATGCGCAAACAACCCTAGAACTATGGTTACCTAGGTCCAGTCTCTAGACCGCTCCTAGACTTCCAAAGGACAAGCCGCATGATCAATCCTCTACCGCCTCCGTACTACCCTTGTAGCCAGGTAAGTGCCAGGTAAGTGGGAAGGAACCACAGTAGTGGGCCTAATTAAAAACCACTAGCCTTTGACACACTTGCCTAGGCACTACAAAAGTAATGCGGATAAGCGATAGATTACCCACGACCTTCCTCTGTCCTTATTGAGCGCGACAGTCCTTAGAGTCTGGTCTAGATATTTTTTAAATTAATGTAGGGTTGATGCAGATGCTCGGTTTGTGATTTGTGGGGCTTAGGAAGGGTGATGAAATCCCCACCTAATCTTGATTTGGTCTTGCCCCTTAAAAATCCGTATTAAAATATGAAATAACAAACCAATAACAAAACTTTGCAAAAAGATTTTTTTTGAGCGGCGATATTTTGCAAAGAATCCTGCAGAAAAGATATTTTATTGGATTTGAGAGGAGAGAGGAGTTGAGAATCTTACCAGAGAAGTTTGTAACCCTAGATCTCCTGTTTCCTCAAGTCCGTGACTCCAGATCCCCTCGCAAAATTCACACACAAATCGTTAAATATGCAATTTGCAGTTTTGTTTTAATAATGATATGAATCGTCTAAGAATTCAACACAAATAGCAAGAATAAAAAATTACGCACGTCTTCCCGGCAACGACGCCATTTGATTGATTTGAAAGAGTGTTTTTGTTTGTAGTTTAACCGCAATCAGAACGGTGTCGCGTGTAGCTAGACCGAGGTGAGTACGGGTCGTCCTCAGGGAAACGTGGAACCTTTTACTCTTACTTTAGATGTATTGAAAAAGAGAGGAGGAATAAAGAATTTTGTGAAAAGTTTCTAGATCTACGTTAAGCAAGAATGCAAAAATATAGATCTAGATTATTTTAGAGATTTAGATAATATAATAAGAAGGCTTGTAGGGTTCGTTAGGATTTAGTAGTCATGGACGATTTATTAAAAGTTACCCTTTTTATCCATTAATAGATTTAAAACTAGAACGACGGTGATGCGTGTAGATTAGGGTTTCTGGAGGGAAAAGGAATCCCACTCTTAACCCTTATCTCGACACGGAACTCCGTTCAAATCTAGCCTTTACCAAAACAATCATTAATCTAATCTCTAATCGCGGTCGGAATTAGCAAAGAATTGCTAGCGCGCCCGATTAGGATGTTAATGATTCTTTTGATAAAGTTCATAAACTTTATAGGACTTAAAAAGGGTTTAGGGATGTTCATCATCCATTAGCCTACCCTAATCTTACGAACCCTAACAAGCGGAGAATTACTCGCGCATGTTGGGAGAAAAAGATGAAAAGACGGAGAGGGGAAATATAATGTAAAATGCAAAAGAATTAAATAAAATAACTACCTTTATTAATCACTTGAACAATCTACACTTTATTCCGTAGAAAATGATTACAAATTAGTTGCTTCTCGATCTTTCCTAAGGAGGTAGACGAACAGTTGATGATCAGCCTGGATGCGTGAGCGTCTGGGGCTTCGTGATCGCGTCGGCTTGATAGCTTTTCTATGAGGCTCTCGGTGCCCTTTTATAGTGTAAAGCCAGAATCTTCTTGTTGAAAACTTGGTAAATTTCAGCAGAGATTAACCCTAAAAAATCTTTTGCTCTAACTCCATAAACTTGCGGCGGATCCGCGGCCCAAGGGGGGGTTTGGCCGCGGATCCGCGCTCAAAGGGTGAGATCTCTTGATGAGTTTTCTTGGGCTTGCATCTTGTGACATGTGGCAATTCTAGGTACCTTCAGAATTCAGAAATCTTCTCTCGGTTGCTTCCAGACTTGGTCTCTAAGTTTTGCTTATTAATTTGGCAAGTTTTCTTCAACAAATTGATTTGTTTGATAAATTCTGCATAACAACTTGGAAAATTCTGCACAATAATCTCAAATAATATTTAGTAGGCTTATTTCTACTAGGATTTGGTCAATAGATTTATTTGCATACATTTTCCTACCAAATACTAATTAAAATATATTAACACATGGAAAATGGTGTCTTTACACATAAACCCTCATATGTATAATATATCATAATAAAGTCCTTATTTAATATGAAAATGGTAGGAAAAATGTAATACAAATGTGCAGTTTTATCAACTGAACAGCAGGTCACGCCGCAGGGCCTCGACCTCCGATGGAAACGCTTCTACTGGCCTCGGCGCGTGGAACGCCCCTTCGGCCTCCGTACGGACAGCGAGGGCGCAGTGTTGAAGGACCTGATGGGAAGTGGATGAGAAACTCGGGGGCGCTCGAGCCAAAGAAAGAAAGGTCAAAAACGTGTAGAGAAGTTTGTACCTGGACCGCCCCTTGGGCTATGGCCTCCATTTGGACCCTCAGGGTGCCGTGCAGAAGCCTTCCCCCGGCCGACTCTTCCATCCCGGTGAGCAGGCCAGCAGCGACGGAAAGCCCAGATGGAGCCATGAAGACGACATCACCCCCTGCACGGGAATCCTCTCAGGAACCATCGACGGCGGCGCACGAGAGATTGTCCTTTTCCTCTTAAGGGGGACCCCGTCCTGGCCCGCCTCTCTGTCTTTCGTCTGGGGCTCGGATGACCGTGGACGTCTTTGGCCGCCGCCGGAACAATCACCGGGAGTCGTCAAAGAAGCGGACGGCCCTATCACCAGCGGAACATTCGGCGTAGGGCATGAGCCAGCCAGGGGCACGGCCGCGCCGCTGGCCTCCCGCTGGAACGAGAAACCCAAAGAGTGGGAACGAACTATGTATCCAAAAGAAGAAGAGCGCCGAGCAGCCAAAACTTAGAAGAAAGTAAATATTAAAGAGTAGGGGCACTGGAGTGGGCCCCGCCTCTACTTATCACCGCGAACGACCTCATCCAACGGCGTCCTTCATCTCCCGCCAAAAACGCCTCCTCGCGTCCAATAGCTCCGATTGCTCCACTTGTCGTTCCCACACTGGACCGCACCCCATCAGGCGTCGCAGATCTGCACACGTCGCGTCGGCCAACCGACGCTTGACACGTGGACCGTCGCTTCAGTGACAGGATGTACGAACCGGCGCACCTTCTGCACCTTCCTTAAATGCAGAGATCTCGCCCTGATTCGCTGGCAGAAAAGACAGCTGACAGCCCGGGGACGCGTCCCGACAAAACCTTAGGAGGGAGCTCACCCCGGGCGGCCCGGCAGTCCATTCCTGACCCGATCCGCTAGCTGGTGGGGACAAGAGTGGGAGCTAATGATGATGCTCAATATTGGTGGTCTCCAACACGTGGCAGATGACGTGTCCCAGAACTCAGAAGAAAGGGCTACATGGGCCGACTAGGCCACCCTTGTACCCAACCTGCAAGCACAAGCCGGCTCACCTCAGAGCCTCTTGAAATTTGGCCTCCTCGGCCTCTCACCTCGCCCCGAGCTGCCACAGGACCAAGTCTCCTTGGCCCTCTCGCTCGTTCCCGAGCCCCCAGCCGAGGCCATCTTTCTCGGTCCTCCGACCGACCAACTCCACCACTCATAGGCGTAACCGCCGCTCCGTAAATCTCGCCATGCGCAGATTCTCCGCCAGCAACATCCCACATTCCACGCCACCACGATCCCCATTAATGGGCGATCCGCTCTTTACGCGGGCGTGACGTCGGGAGCGTAACTGCCGCCGAGATTCTCGCGCCTGCTGCTGCGTGCTGCCGCCACTATATAAACCCCCATCACAGAGAGGTCAAGTAAGCCATTTTTTATTCCACTTAGCCGTTACTCTGCCCGGATCTCGTACTAACTTGATCGTCGAAGGTTCTCGGTGGTACCAAATCATCCCGGGACTTCTTTGCAGGTATTCGGCGCTAAACTCCTCAAATCACCGATCTCCTCAAAACCCATTGAGGCCCACACGCAACAGGGGATCACCTCCAAAATCCACCGGGAGATCGATGGAAGACAATATCTGACGGAGACCCGAAAAGGACCTCCATCAATTATCGAACATTAAGTATGTCGAGTGCATTCTTTTGCAAAGTCGAAGCAGATGTGACAACGGTCGATTTGCACTTAGATACTTGAGTGGGCTCGGTGGATGAACATGCACATGCCCGCGCAGATGATAGTGCCTATATTTAGCAGGACCTGCCTATATACCATTATCAATCAGTAGCTTGGAATGCACCAACAATCTATTTCTATCAAACTCGCCAGATTACCATATGAAGATCATTAACCCACAAATAACATGACTTAATTTTTGGAAAAAGAAAAAGTTTACATTTTATTAATTTTGTTTTCCCTCTGTTTCTTCTTGTTTTCTCTCTTCATTTGACTCATCAAAGCTTAGATCTTTGCTGCTTCTCTGTCTTCTTACTTGCACGAGGAATATGGCTTTGTGATTCACTTTTTGATCTTTTCTTTCTTCACCTTTCCCCATCTTCATCATTACACCCCTTCCCCCCCCCCCCCCCCCCCACCCCAACACACACACAGTTTGATCTCACAATCTTGGGTCCTAATTATTGTTTTTTTCTTCTTGAAGTTGATGTTAATGGTGAAGAGATCTTCTTTGTGCACAAGGTATAATTATTTCCATCACTTAAGAAATTTCTTTTCTTTGGTAGAATTCTTCATTTTGGTTTAATTTTTTTGCTAATGTTGAATTTTGGGGTTGATAGAGTATCTGAGGTTGGTTCGCTATATCTAGTTTCTGTTGAAGGGTCAGTTCATCTTCTCCTCTTATAGAATGTTTGATGCTAGTTCCTCTGCTGCTTTAATTCAAAAGTAGCCAATTTTTATTTTTTTGACGACAGCATCTTTCTCTTGATTCATTTATGGCCTCTCTTCATGTGAGAGGATTTATTGGACCATAATATATGCATCAACTCTCTCATCACTTTCACCTCTATTCCATCAATTAAAGCTTGGCCTGAATTGGTGCTTACATTTATATTACTGTTAATTTCTTTTACCTTCCTTTGCCTCTCTTAAATGACCATTATTGCAAGACACCTCCTTTTTTTTGGCTGGAATTTCTAAAGGTGCCACCCTTTTCTTCATGCGATTCAATGCTCTGTCTCTTCTCAAGATCTTTTTTTTTTTAACTTGAGTGTAATTTTTGTAGGAAATTCTTTCTACATATTGTGATAAGCTTTACAAGTTGTTTAGTAAAAGCTTCAGTCATGGAGACAACAAAGACCCTGAAAGTGTTTCTTTGTGAATTGCCTGGCGGCACGAAGTCTTTTGAGCTCATAACAAGGTTTTGTTATAATTATAGCAATGGTGGCAAGATTCAATTGAATCCAAGTAATGCTTGCATCCTCCATTGCGCCGCACATTTAATGGAAATGACTGAAATGGTAAAAGAGACCGAGAAATCGATCGAGGGGATTCCGTATTCGATGTGGTCGGAAGTTGTGGTTTCTTTAAAACAATGCCAAGATTTCTATCTAATGGCGAGCTCGACGGGGGTCTTGGACAAACTCTTGGATTCTTTAGTAGGAAGAATCGCCGCTATGAATACGGATACTAGCCCTACTAGTTCATCACCTGAGAGCTCTGCTTTTTGATTCTCGTTCGATACGAGAAGCACACTTAGTACAAAGATTGGCCACTAAAGAATTTGGTGGTTCGAGGAATTGGCGAGTTTGAATCTCGATATCGTCGAGAAGGAGGTCAAGAAAATGATTGCGCGGAAACTAGAGCATGCTTCTATTAGTAGATTCCTTTTATACTATCTAAAGGTTAATCCCTCAAATGCCACAAATGAAGAGAAGAGGAAAGCTACGGAGATGGTTGTTGATTTGCTTTATTCTCTTGACAGAAGCTCGGTGCTTTACAAAAGCTTGTTCGGGTTTCTCCGGGTTTTTCCGTCGCAAAATCTAAGTAAATGTTGTAGGGGTAAATTGGAGAGTATGATAGGTGTTCATATTGATCAAGTTGTGTTGGACAATTTGCTCGTGCCGGCTCGACAGGTATCTAGAGTTTGTATGATGTGGATTTAGTTCTGAGATTCGTGAGGTTTTTCTTCATAGTGAGGGGCGGAAAGATATAGATCCATTTAAGAAGGTTGGAAGCTTGATGGACTTGTATCTATCGGAAGTCACTGCCGATTCGGGCTTGAAACCTTCAAAGTTTGTAGCTTTGGTGACCGCTTTGCCTGATGTAGCAAGAGACTCTCATGATGCGCTTTATCGAGCGATCGACATGTACTATGAGGTATGCCATTTACACATTTCAGATTGATGTTTTTTATGCGAGTACCGCCTATTGATATTTTACAATAATGAACCTAAACTTCTAAAATTTTAGTTGTTGAAATCTTGGAAGGATACTGGGTAGTAGAATTATTTGTTGGAATCGGCGCAGCGGAAAACCTTATTGATCTAAACCTAGATCTCTTTTGACGAATAACAAATAGAACAAAATCAAACCATAATAGCAACACGAGAATTCGGGAAACGGAGAGAAAACTTTATTAGAACTTTAGAGAAAAAGAAAACCTTATAGAAGATTACAATAACCCTTTCCTTATATATCTCCAATAAGATCTCCTCTCGCAAACTCTCTTGATGGCCTCTATCTTGATCTCTTATGGAGCCTTCGTCGTTTTCCTTAAACTTTATGATCAAGATCTAAATCACTTTAAACTTTAACCCAAGATTGCTATTTATACTAAATTACAAATATTTAATATAATAGGATTCTAGTATTTACGAAACTGCCATGACCAAAAACCGCGTTTAGTAAAAAACCTAACGACAGACGTCTGACCCATGAAGGTCAGACGCATGTGAAGTAGAGTCGCCAGATGTCTGAAGCACAAAGCTCAAAAGTCTGCGTCTTTGGATTTCTGCACCTTGAATGGCAGACGTCTGAAGTACAACGGCTCAGATGTCTTCCCCTTTCTGGATCCTTACGCAGTCTCGTAATATACAAGATACCTTCACAACAATCTCCACCTTGACTTGTATGTCCTTGTAGCCACCTTGAAATCGGTTGCGTTCATCTTGTATCCTTAGGGTTTCCTTAGTTCTCCTGATTTCCCCTCTGGCATTGCTCCAAAACCTTGAAACTGCGAACTGTCACCGTTTTCCCCAGAACTGCGAAACTGGTGTGACCCTCCTACCGAGGTCGTGAACCTTCCTCACATTTGAGTACCTGAATAGAATTCAATGCTGACTTGAACTTCTCCGTAGGAATAATGTTCGTTAGCATATTCGCCGGATTCATCTTAATATCGATTTTGATCAAATCGATTTCCTTTTTGTCCCACTCCCTTATCTTGTGATACCGCACGTCGATGTGCTTAGTTCGACTATGGTATATATGGTTCTTCGCCAAGTGAATGACGCTTTGACTGTCATAAAACAAAGGAACTGACCCCTTATCAAATCCGAACTCGCCAACTAGATTCTTTAACTACAAAGCCTTAAATGCTTCCACTACCGTCGTGTATTCTGCTTCCGTCGTTGATAGTGCCGGTATCATGAAGTGTCGCCTTCCAACTGATTCGAGATTCTGTAACTGTATATACATAGCCTGCTGTAGATCTTCTCTTGTACAAGTCACCAGCGTAATCTGCATCTACATATCCCTGCAGCTGGCTCGATTTATTTTCTGACTTGTGAAAGAATAAACCGAGATCTTTACTCTCTTTTAGATATCGAAATATCCACTTTACAGCTTCCTAATGGAGCTTTTCTGGATTTGACATGTACCGACTAACCAGACTTACCGTATAAGATATATCTGAACGTGTGCGTAGCATAACCTACATTAGCGATCCAACCGCACTTGCATATGGTACTCGAGACATCTTGTTCTTCTCCTCCGCTGATTTCGGACACTCCTTGGAGGATTGCTTAAAATGATCGGCGATAGGGGTACCCACCTATCTTGAGTTCTTCATGTTGAATCTCTCCAACACATTCTCAGTATACCGTCTTTAGGATAGCCAAACCTTTCCAGTCTTCCTGTCTCGCAGAATCTCCATCCCAAGAATCTTCTTTACTTTACCTAAATTCTTCATGTCAAATTTCACGCTCAATGAAGCTTTGAGCACATTTATTTCTGCCATACTCTTAGCAGCGATCAACATGTTATCGACATATAAAAGGAATAGATATATAGACGAACCATCTTAAGCCGCTTCGAGTAACGCAGCTGTTATACTCATATCGAGAGTAGTTGGTCTTCTTCATAAAAGAATCGAAGCGCTTGTACCACTGTATGAGAGGTTGCTTCAACTCATATAGAGACTGTTTGAGTTCACATACATGATCTTTCTAGCCGGGCTCTACAAATCCTTCAGGTTGCTTCATGAAGATCGTCTTTTCTAACTCTCCATGCAGAAATGCTGTTGTCATGTTCATTTGCTCCAACTCTAAATCTTGAGCAACTAACTTCGAATAAAAGTATGCTCGACCACAGGAGAATCTTGTTGTAGTCAACCCCACCTTCTGAGTAAAACCTTTCGTAACTAACCGTGCATTGTATTGCTCATCATCCTTTTATCTAAATACCCACTTGCAGCCAATAGCTCTTTTTTTCGGCAGCTCAATCAGATTCCACATCATTTTTTCGAAGCGACTCCATCTCCTCTGTCATCGCAACAATCCATCGATCCCGGTCTTCTTGCTCAATGGCCTGCTGATAAGAACTAGGATCTTCGATTTCGGCGACTAAAGAAAATGCAACCATATCTTCGAAACCATACCTGATTGGTGCTTTATATGTACGTAATCTCCTTAACGTCATTGTTCCCTCATAAAATATCAGGAAAACCCCCAATGGGGCATCACGTGTCTACACGTGACCAAGGGTCACGTGCTGACACGTGATGATTCCTTAGTTCTTTAAAACAGCAGAATTAAATTCTGGTTAAATGTTTAATTAGGGGGGTCACGTGCCAACACGTGATAGACTCCTAAGCCTTCTGAACTAATATAATTAAATTCTAATTAAGAGGGAATCGAGAACTGGAAAAATATCTCTCTAAATCTTTCCAAACAAAAAAGATTGTGCTCTGTAAAGTGGAGCACCGTTGGATTAAAAATCCAATGGTGATTAAAAATCACTAATTTATAAAAAGATTCTATACAAGGAAAGATTTTCCTGAAATTCACCAAGAATAACAAACAAAATATCTTTTGGATTAAAAATCCAATGGTGAATAAAATTCACTGAGTGATCTAAACGATCATGTTGGTTACGAAATCAATTAAAATCTTTCAATGAAAGATTGATTAAACAAACCGATTCTTTCCTTTCTCCTATAAATAGGAGCCAAGAAGTGAAGAGAATGATCCTTGGATATTTTTTAGAGAGATACAACAACAGAGATAAAAAAGAAGAGAATTTAATTCTCTAGAGAGAAAGGAAGATTTTCTCGGAAGAGAAAGAAACCCTAAATGAGAAAGGGAAAGAGATCTGAGCTCCATAAAACAAAAAGAGAATTTAATTCTCAAATTAAGAATTTGACTCTTCTGAATAAGAACTTAGTTCTTCCTTTGGTTGAAGATCTGCAGAAGCAGATCTCCCCATAAGTAGAGAATTTAATTCTCATCGGGGAGATTCTGCCATGCAGATCCTAAAACTCGGAGGGAGAGTTGGGTTTAAAGAATTTAATCCTTCCATATACATAGGAATTTAATTCCTCTAAATAAAATTAGGGTTTAACCCTATATAAGAATTTAATTCTCAAACAAAGGACTTAAACTCTCCATGCACGTAAATCTGATCACGTGGTAACACGTGACCCTCATCCTCAATGAGTAGAAAAGAACGAAAAAGACTAGGTCACATGCCTCCACGTGACCCTTAAACAGACTCCTCAAAATGAGAAAGAAGAAGCTTGGAGGCAATGCCTCACGTGCTCCCACGTGACCCCTGAACAAACTTCTCAAAAATAAAGGCAGAATAGATTTTGGGCGCCCTCACGTGTCCCCACGTGACCCCTGACAAACACCTCTTTAAAAAAGAGATGGAAAGAACTGAAGGATTAAAATCCAATGCATGGGCGCCCTCACGTGTCCTCACGTGACCCTTAGCAAATCCCTTTAATATCCAGTGCATGGATGCCCATCACGTGCCCACACGTGATGGCCTGGAAGATTGAAAGTGTAACACTTATTTAAATATTCTGAGAATAAAATAAAGGAAGTTTAGCCCAATCACAGGGCGTCTCACGTGTCCTCACGTGAGCGCTTCATCTTTTTAGTGTTTAACACCACTTTAAGCACTGCATCCTTAGTGTTTAACACTATTTTATGTGCATCACGTGGGAACACGTGACCGCCAGATATGGGCTAGTATTTAACCAGTCTTAGCCTAAAATTGGCTAAATCTTCCAGAGGCAGTACCCTTTCTTTTGACTGAGCCTCAAACACACTTTTGTCT
Source organism: Agapanthus africanus (assembly GCA_030015575.1). Taxonomy (NCBI): domain Eukaryota; kingdom Viridiplantae; phylum Streptophyta; class Magnoliopsida; order Asparagales; family Amaryllidaceae; genus Agapanthus; species Agapanthus africanus. Next base: position 5,888,854 of record JASDDO010000022.1, read on the forward strand.
TCCAAAATTGATCAGTGCTCAGCACTCAATAAAAGACAAAATATGGTCAGAACCTAAACCCCTGTTTAGCATTGCTGAATAATAGGGGGTTGAACCCAGACAAATGTTCAACAGTCCAAACAAAGGTCCAACATTTCAAACCTAATTGGACTTAGACCAAGTTGGTCATAAGTCCTCAATTCAGATTCAACTGAGCCCATGTGCTCATAATCTAATTAATTGATCTTAGTCCCAAATTGGACTACAGATCTCCCAATCAACATTGGTTCAAGGGTACATCTCTTCACTCCTTTGATATTTGTCGTTGTAATCCTTCAACGTCTTCAGAGAGGTGACGGGTCCTGATAACCAATCATTCCATGGACTGTGGGGTCCTTAAACTCATGGACTATGATGTCCTTAAACTTTATAGACTATGACGTCTTTAAACTACGTACTGTGGGGTCCTTAAACCCATGGACTATGATGTCCTTAACCTTGGACTGTGGGGTCCCTTAAACCCATGGACTATTATGTCCTTAATCTCGGACTGTGGGGTCCCTTTAAACCCACGGACTATGATGTCCTTAACCTTGGACCACCATGTCCTTAAACTGGTAATTGACCGCAAAGTCCCTAAACTAAAACAATAGAGCCAAAATGCTCTTTTGTTGGATCTAAATGATCCTGTTAAGTAGATCTTAGTCTAAAATTAGACTAACGCATCCTTACCAAATGGTTAAGTTGACCTTAGTTTAAAATTAGACCAACGTGTCCTTAACAAACTGTTAAGTTGATCTTAGTCTAAAATTAGACTAATGTATCCTTAACAAACGTTTAAGTTGATCTTAGTCTCAAATGAGACTAACGTATCCTTAAACCCAACTCCAAACCCAAATCTAAGAAAATACGGATTTGGACTAATCCATGCCCTACGGACGACAACATAAATTAGTCTCCGTATATAATCCACGGGCAACCAAAAACAAAACAAACACACACGACACGAAGTGACCATCTGGAGAAGGAGAAAGTGGTTACCGCATTGCGGTAGCGTAATTAACTGCAGGGGCTTGTGTCTGCAGGGAAGAGCGTCCCCACAATAAAAAACCCCTCAAATGAGGGGGAATCTGACGAAATCTGCTACATCAGCCGCATCCGTTTAAACCTTCGATACATGGTGCTATAAATCAACTTGGCATCTTCGGAGAGGTGGACGGATAGCACCAATTAGCATCTGCCCCCAAATTCAGGCAAGACGAACCTACGCGGTAGCGTCTCTGTGTTTCGGCGGGGAACAGATTCTGGCACGTCCGGTGGGACCTTTTCCTCTTTCCACTCCACACTTCGTGTGTCGTTTTCGCGAACGAATTGCAGTTTGCTATGGTTGCCTGTGGATTCGAGATACTAAGATTTGGTGTATTGCTCCATACAGAAAAACAGAAGATCAATGGCTTCAAACTGCACTAACTGCAACAACTCCCACTCTGTCTTCGCTGAAGGAGTGACCTACGGGCCTCAAGCGGCCTCCCTTTTCACAATGTCGGTGGAACAAGTGACCCAAGCCACCACTTGGCTATTCTTCGGGACCATGATCCCACCAACGAGCTTCAACGCCCCTGTACCATTGCAAGAAGCTCAAAAGAAGTCGGTCTTTGCTCGGCTTACCACTACTGCGGCCCCTCTTAACGGGTCGCCCAAACCAAGCGCCTCAGTTTTCAGCAGACTGGGCCAAAGCTCCAACGGGCCTATGAAGAAGCCCGCAATTCCTGAAGGTGTTATCCCTAAGCGGTTAGCCATTCCTACTCCTGAAGTCCCCAAGACGGCTTCTCCTGCAAAGGGGTCGGTCTTCACGAGACTGGCCGTTTCAGCTTCCGTTCCATACAAAGTCATGAAGGCTGTTTCCCCTGTTCGAAAGTCGGCCTTTACAAGACTGACTACCCCCTCTCAACGGGTGTCAGTCTTCGACAGGCTAGCACCAATAACAGTCTCTCCTCAAAGCAGGGGCAAGAAAAAGCTGATCCAACAGCGGAGGTGATCCCGACCGCACGACATGCTCGACATCGCCACTGGCGCCGGGTGAGGAAGGCTGGGGGCAATTCGCCTTCTGGACTGACTCCGCCAGCTCCAATGGTGGAAGTTGATGCTGCTGTTCCAACCGGGTACAGCTTTGAACTACTTAACAGGGTACGCAGGAATTCTCCTACTGCTGTGTTGAAAAGATCTCTTCCACTTGTTGAGAATGCCCCAAAAGCGAAGCTGGAGCAGCCCCCTCAGCGGCTGTCCTCTAAAATTTACAAGATCTGGTATCAAGTCCAGGACTCCGTGGCAGATCAAAGCTATCCCCGCTGACAGAAAAAGATAAAGGTTCGGAGAGAAGAGGACCACCCTGTCAAGCCACAGAAGGCGACAGCTATTTGGGTGCCCACTGCAACGACCCTCTCAACTTCGACCGCCCATAAGAGGAGAAGGCCGGAGAAAATCCGTCAGTCTGCGACGAATCGCAAGACCACTGAACCCAAACTCCCCAAGTCTGGGGGCATGGTGGTGCACACTGTTTATATGGCATCCGGAAAAGAGGATAACCGTATCTCTACGGGCCATCGACCACTCACCAGATCCGTAACAAAGGCTCAAGAGCAACAACAGAAGCTCCAGGAAATGTTAACACAGATGGCCACACTCACTGGGCCAAAAGAAAGCCCGGAGACATCGTCAGAGCAGCGTCATAAACAAGAAACTGATGCTGAGTTCCTCCGCAGAATCCTCGAGAAGAAGGACAAAGAGGCAGCGTAACAAGCGGCCAACATAAAACGAATGTCGCTTTTATTCCAAGACATGGTCGGGATGATGTTACAGCCGGATCCTCCAGCTGAAGACCTCCCGATTATCCTTGAAGATGACAGAGGGGAGACATCGAACCCTCTTCCGGCTTGTTCAGCAGCCAAGGAGGAGACCATCTCCAAGGTCGCTCTGGATGATTACATTGCTCAGCAAATACGAGCTCACCAGGCGAATGAAGCGGCTGGGCAGATCGTTAAGACTGGAGGACCCTATCCGGGTTGGTACGACCAAATAAAGTATCCGCCAGGATACATGATCCTTAAATTCCATGTATACAAGGAGACGGGAAATCCACACCAGCACGTTGCTCAATTTAGAGCTTTGTGCAATAATACTGGAGGTGACGATAAGCTACTGCTTCGCCAATTCGTTGGCAGTTTGTCGGAGACAGCATTCGAGTGGTATTCTGAACTCCCGAATGATTGTCAAAACATTTGCAGAGATGGAGCTACTATTTACCCAACGTTTCGCGAGCGCTAGCGAATGTACCCCAATCATGGCACTGATCAACGCCAGGGTGAAGCCGGGCGAAACATGGGTCCAGTACGCGATACGGTGGCGGAATCTATGGTCGAAATGTGAGCAGCGTATCGAAGAAGCGCCGGCAATGGGCATGTTCGTGGGCACTCTTGACCCTCAAGCAACTATTTCCCAATTCATGACGTTCCTCAAGCCGACCGCGTTTCAGGCCTTGATTGACAAACTGGCCCAAATGGACCAGATGGGCCATAGACCGTCTCCTTCAAAGCCGGAGTGTTACGACCCAAGTTTGGATGTGACCGACACTTAGATTGTATCATATCTAAAGATATGCACACAGTCCAAGTAAGCCGAAAACCAAGATCAAAATCCTTTTTGCGGAATTATTTATATAGAAAACTTAGTTTTAGTAAAAATCACAGTTTATGAAGTTAAATATTAAACAAGTATAAAGTGTTACGTTTGGTTGCATCCCTAGTTGGGATCAACAATATCAACAGCGGAAAATAAAATCTCAGTATATAGGACATCAATACGAATCCCAGACATAAAGAAAAGAAATAACAATTTATAGAACTAAACGATCTCAACTGTCAATATACATATCCATTTCTCACTCTAAGTCAAAATACAGGTCTGATGGAGATTTTCTAGATACAAAAATACAATACCAAAAGAGAAGGTTACTACATATGTAACCTACCTATCAAAAGATATGATAAAACTGCAAAAAGTAGATCTGCACCGCTGCTAACCGTCCACTCTATCCCTGCAAGGAACTGTGGCACAACGGGGGTGAGTTGCCAACTCAGTGAATATAACTAACATATAACGGTTAATAATGTAAATATGACGATCATACTAACTGAAATGTGAGCAATTATGATGTATGATTATCTGTGGAAATCACGAATCTATAATATGAATCTCATAATCAAAACTGAAATCTCATCATTTATTTCCAATAAAAACTCTTTTCCCCGTGTCCATCATCGACACAAAACTTCCATCTCTCACAGGCATCATTCCTCGAATGATCCTGAAATCAACAATACCGGTCGTTATCATCTAGATATACGCCGTATGTTTACCACTCTATCCGGTATCGAGTAACCTCGCTAGGCTCTCCCGTCTCAATGCGGCTATCCTGCCCCTCGGTCTCGACCGGGTCCACCATGTATCCAACTGTATATCTCCCCCGCTCAGTATGGATAACTTAAAATCCGCGACCATATACCCCCCACTCGGTCCAGAATAAAACCAAATCATAAAACATCTCATGGTGGACATGACACATCAATCATGAAATCACTGGATTTATGTAACAGTATCCAAAACTCAAAACCATAAATCCTCAATAATACATCTACCTCTTATATCAACATAAAATACTCAAATACTAAACATGATATTAATGATGCAATTTACTACTGTTATTGGTATTTAAGATATGATATGAATCATTTTTAACAAGAAATTTACTAAGTGTAAAAGTGACATGGCAATATCGACGAGGTGTGTGTAACATGTAAGCTGTGCACGTGGCATGACTCGTCGATACTTGTGCGGTGCACTAGCAACTAAGCAAAATATATATATGAATTGTGAATGCATATTTTCAATTTAGCATAACAAAATAAAGCATTACGTTAAATAAAACTACGGGCGTAACACGCCATCTTTACAAAATTCCCCGGTAGATGTTTAGTCTACTCACCGGAAAATGTCGAATCTATTCAGAAATTGCCAATCCTTTCCCTTTCCTTGTTGCCTCCGAAAATCCCGTATTCGAATCTAACAGCACAATTTAACTTATATAAGGAAACGGCTACTCCGACATGACGGAAATGAAAAACATCCGCTCCTACGTACTAGTTATGTTGTGTACGACTACATCGAGCTATTAAACACTTAACCTTACTGGGTTTTAACCCTAACATGCATCGCTACAGAATTTAAATCGTGATGCGTTTTAACCGTGTCGTATTTTGTGTTTTTAGATATCCTTTCCGATATTAACCTCCAGGTTCTATCTGCAGTGAAACTAATCTGTTTAAATAACACCAAATCAGCCAAAATTATACACTGAAATCTACCCAACAAGCCAAAACACCCAGCTATCCACAAAACCGGCGACGCCGGAATTACCCTTTTGGTCGCCGGCCCAATTCCGAGCCCTCTGGTTCGTAATCCTATGGTTTGCTCGAGGTGTTACATACATCATTTTATCACTGTTTTGTTAAGTTTATTCTTCTCTGAATGATAGCAGATTTTAACAGAGCCTATAATTAACTAAAATACGATATTATGGAACTTGTTCATTTCAAAATAAATTAAGTACAAAACCTAAATTCCTACTGTGATCAAGAATTTACCTACAATAAGTTGTTGGAATAACCCCTCCAAGATGCTAAGCCCCTTGTCCTAGCTTGATGGTGATGAAAACCTAGAACCTAGCTTCCTTCTTCTTCTTCCTCTTGTTCTTTCTTTCTCTCTTTAATGTTGTTTTTCTTTCAGAAATTTTCAGAATTTTAATTAACTATTGATCTGAATCAGGTTTATATATGGCAAATGAAAGGGATAAAGTGAAGGAGGAGGTGCCATCAAGCTAGATGTGTTGGTTTCATGCAAGGAGGAGGTGGTGGATGTGTGTATGCATGCAAGTATAAGGTGTGCTAGCCTTATCTTCATAATTTGTTTTAATTTGAAATTAAATTCTGAACTAAATGATTTTCCATCCCATTTTCATTTACACCCTTAACAATTTTCCATTTGCACAAAAATCCTAAACTTTACCTAAAAACCACTCACAACTTAGTTTATTATAAAACATACATTTTATTAAAATGAAGCTAAAATTATCACTAAAACCCTTATAACTTATTTATGTTGCATATTAAAATTTTAATTTAAATTGTTTTACATACAACTCATGAAATTGACTTATTTGTTTTTAATAACTTTGTGATTTATCATTTTATTATTAAATTAATTCATATTATTTATTTCTAAATTTTCAAAATGCTGCAATATTCCCCCCTTAAGAAAATTCGGTCCCCGAATTTAAAAATAATTAACTAGACATACCTTCAAAAAGATGTGGAAATTTCTTCCGCATCGCATCCTCGGTCTCCCAAGTAATCTCCTCGCGATTCTTTCCTTGCTAAAGAACCTTCACAGACGGAAGTACCCTCGATCGTAGTTTCTTTGCCTGTCTGTCAAGAATAGCGACTGGCTGCACTGTGTAGGATAAATCCGGCTCAAGTTGTAAGGTCTGATGCTGGATCGCGTGAGAAGAATCGTGAAGATACTTGCGAAGTATCGACACGTGGAACACCGGATGCACGTCGGGAAAACTCGGTGGAAGTGCTAAACGATAAGCTACAACACCCACTCTCTCCAGAATCTCGTAAGGTCCGACATATCTGGGGCTGAGCTTCCCCTTTTTCCCGAAACGCATCACACCTTTCATCGGAGATACACGAAGGAACACATGATCTCCCACCTGAAATTCGAGTCTACGACGTCGCCGATCTGCATACGATTTCTGTCTGCACTGGGCCGCCTTCATCCTATCCTGTATCAATTGAATCTTCTCTGTAGTCTCCTGTACTATCTGCGGTTCCAAGATGCAACTCTCGCTCAGTTCCGTCCAGCAAACGGGTGATCGACATTTCCTCCCATACAAAGCTTCAAAGGGTGCCATCTGGATCGTCTCCTGAAAACTGTTGTTGTACGAGAATTCTATCAAAGGTAGGTGACGATCTCAACTATCACCGAAATCAAGGCTACAAGCCCGAAGTATATCCTCTAGTGTCTGAATGGTCCGCTCCGACTGACCATCTGTCTGTGGGTGGAAAGCTGTACTAAAACTCAACCGTGTACCCAGAGCTTCTTGAAGTTTCTGCCAAAGCCTGCTAGTAAACTGGGTACCCCTATCTGAAACTATGCACGTCGGAACTCCATGCAGTCGTACAATCTCATCGATATAAATCTGAGCATACCGTGTAAAACCATACGTCATCTTCACTGGGAGAAAATGGGCTGCCTTTGTCAACCTATCAACAACCACCCAAATGGAATCATACCCTCTGCTAGTCCTGGGTAGACCCACCACGAAATCCATGGAAATCTGTTCCCATTTCCACTCTGGAATGGGTAAGGGCTGCAACTTTCCGGCTGGCCTCTGGTGTTCTGCCTTGACTTGCTGACAAGTCAACCATCTCGAAACATATTCCGCAACATCCCTCTTCATTCCTTCCCACCAGTAAACATCCTTCAGATCATGATACATCTTGGTGGAACCAGGATGAATACTGTATGCTGACCTATGGGCCTCCTCTAAAATCTCACGCCTCAACCCATCTGAATCTGGTACACAGAGACGAGTCCTAAAACGTAATACTCCATGATCATCAATCACAAACTCCGTCTCCCTGCCCTGCCTAACCTGATCCATAATCTCCATCATACGAGTATCTGCGAGCTGTGCCTCGCGAATGCGATCCAATAACTGAGGTCGGATGCAAACATGTGCTAGCTGGCCTCCTGCCGATGTGAACTCAAACTGTATACGACTATCACATAAAATCTGCCAGTCTGTAGAAGACTGTCTCTACAAGATGCGCAAATGAGATAAGCTACCTTCAGGTCTCCGACTCAAAGCATCTGCTACAACATTTGCCTTGCCTGGATGATACAAGATCTCACAATCGTAATCTTTCACCAGTTCCATCCATCTACGCTGCCTTAGGTTCAGATCCCTCTGCTGAAAAATATACTTTAAGCTATTATGATCTGTGAAGATTTGGCACGACTCTCCATACAAGTAATGTCTCCAAATCTTCAATGCGAATACCACAGCAGCCATCTCTAGATCATGAGTGGGGTAGTTTTGTTCGTGCCTCTTCAACTGTCGAGAAGCATAAGCTACAACCCTGCCGTGCTGCATCAACACACAGCCTAAACCCACTCTAGAGGCATCACAATACACAACAAAACCACCTGACCCGGAAGGTAAAGATAAGACAGGTGCAGTCGTCAAGCGCGTCTTCAACTGTTGGAAACTCTGCTCACATGCATCTGTCCACTGAAATGGAACCTCCTTCCTAGTCAATCCGGTCAAAGGTGCAGCGATCCGTGAAAAATCCTGCACGAAGCGTCGATAATAACCTGCCAGACCTAAGAAACTCCGGACCTCTAAAACTGATACATGTCTAGGCCAGTGTTGTACCGCTTCAATCTTCTTTGGGTCCACACATATCCCTTCTCTCGTGACCACGCGACCCAAGAACTCCACACTGTCTAGCCAAAAGGCACACTTGGAGAATTTTGCAAACAGCTGATACTCCTTCAAGGTTTGCAACGTAATACACAAATGCTGCTCGTGCTCTGTCCGACTCCGAGAATAAACAAGAATGTCATCTATGAACACTATAATAAATTGATCAATGAAGGGTATGAAGATACGGTTCATCATATCCATAAAAGCTGCTGGAGCGTTGGTGAGTCCGAACGACATCACCAGAAATTCATAGTGCCCATATCTTGTGCGAAACACAGTCTTCGGAATATCGTCCTTCCGAACCCTCAACTGGTGATGCCCCGACCGCAAATCAATCTTCGAGAAGTAACCAGCTCCTTGCAACTGATCGAATAAGTCATTTATACGTGGTAGTGGATACCTGTTTCACACAGTGACGCGATTCAGCTGTCGGTAGTCGATGCACAGTCTCATACTACCGTCCTTCTTCTTTACAAACAAGACAGGAGCTCCCCACGATGATACACTGGGACGAACAAGCCCTCTATCTAACAACTCTTGTAACTGGCTTTTGAGTTCCTTCAACTCCGTCGGTGCCATTCGATAGGGTGGTATAGAAATAGGCCCCGCACCCGGAATCAAGGCGATGCAAAATTCAATGTCACGATCAGGTGGCAGTCCTGGCAACTCAGCAGGAAACACCTCAGGAAATTCTCGTGCGATCGGAACTTGGTCCAATGGAATCTCAGCGACCCCTAAGTCCTGAACAAAAGCCAAGAACCCATGACAACCCTTCTTCAAGAGTCGCCCCGCACAAAGAGCAGAAATCAGGTTGGCAGGAGTTATTTTACAATTTCCCTGCACAACAAATACCGGTTCACTTGGCAAAGAAAATCTAACCGTCTTTCCCCGACAATCTACATAGGCATGACAGGCGGCCAACCAATCCATACTAAGGAGTATATCAAAATCTAACATATCCAGGAGAATCAGATCAACTAGTGAATCTCTATCACCAATACGCACAGAACATGACCTGAATACGTGCCGAGCTATAAAAGAATCTCCCACTGGGGTAATCACTACTAATGGTAATTCTAACAACGACGACTCTTTCCCCAAAGAAAGTGCAAATTGTGAAGATACATAAGAATGTGTAGAACCGGGATCAAATAAAACACGTGCCTCTAACGAGCATACTGTAAGAGTGCCTGTCACGATTGCATTTGATGCCTGGGCATCCTATGGAGTCGGTGCAAATACCCGTGCCTGGCCCCTGCCCGCATCCTGTCGTCCTCTACCTCTATCTCCTCGACCTCTCTGAGAACGTTCCGCAAAGCCTCGACCTCGTGGTGCAACTGCCTGGCGTGTAGCGCCTACTGGGGGAGGAAGTAAAGCCATCGGTGTAGAAGGTGGAAGGGGTAAAGCAGCCTGTGGTACAACGGTCCCTCCCTGGGATCTACAATCCCGCGCAAAGTGTCCGGAAAGTCCACAACTAAAACATGTAGATGGGGGCCTCTGATCATCGGGATAAGAACTGAACATCTGGCCCTGGGTCCAACCTCGTCCGAAACTGCGGCCTGGAGTATATCTGCCTCTACCTCTGCCAAACTGTATAGTCATTGACCCGATCGGTCTACTCCTCTTTGGCTCTGGAACAACCACTGCCTCGCTCAAATGCTCCTCCACTCATATTGCTGCATCCATGGCCTGCGCATACGTATCAAAATGCTGGGAGCCTATAGCCAGATATAACTGCGTGTCCAGACTCCTTAGGAATCTCTTCACCCGAAGCTCCTCCGTAGGTACTAACTATGGGGCATAGCGCGACAGCTGGGTGAATCGTAAATCATAATCTGCCACCGACATACTTGCCGACTTCCGCAACGCTTCAAAACTGCTAGCTCTAGCGTCCCTCACACTCTGTGGAAGAAATCTCGCAAGAAAGACCTCGGAAAACTCGGTCCACGACATCGGAGGAAGTCCCGTAGCTCGCGCTCTCTCCATCGACTCACACCACTCCTGTGCAAGTCCGTCCAAACGAAAGCTAGTCAGCTCAACTGACCTCGCATCAGAACATCGCAATGATCTGCCAATCCTCGCCATCCTATCAAGAAAGGACTGAGGATCTTCCGCTACATCGGTCCCCGTAAATACCGGAGGTCTCAATCTCATAAACTCTGCAAGTGATACCTCCATCACTCTCGTATCTACAAGTGCTACCGTCTGCGTAGGCTGTACCTCGGACTCTGCTACGGTCGGTTCCGGATCCTGTCTCAGTACTCGAGTGGCCTCAGCTAACTGTCCTACCACTCGCTGCAATCCCAACATGCCCTCCTCAATCCCAACATGCCCTCCTCAATCCCAACATGCCCTCCTCAATCCTAGTCATGCGATCTGGAGGAGGATGATCAACATGCTCATGCACCGCCGGAACGTCCGGTGTACCAGTCGCCGTCACAGGCGGACTCGCCCTAGCTGCATCTCTGGCTGCGGCTCGTCTAGCCCGCATAGCCATAGCAGTTGGAATAAGAAACGAGAGTTGATAAGGCTTACGAATAGGAACAATCAATAACGGAGAATCAACGGAAGAATAGATCAAGATATACATCCTAAGGTTAGTTAGGCTGAGTATGGTAACGTAAATATGCCGCGGAACATACGTACGATACTGCACTCATCCTAATTCACCTACTCTATCAAACCAAAGGTCATCCTAATCACGGACTTACGTCGGCCTATTTAAATTCTCTACTCGATTCCATAAGGTTACTCCTAAGCTCTGATACCAACTTTGTCACGACCCCAGTTTGGATGTGACCGGCACTTAGATTGTATCATATCTAAAGATATGCACACAGTCCAAGTAAGCCGAAAACCAAGATCAAAATCCTTTTTGCGGAATTCTTTATATAGAAAACTTAGTTTTAGTAAAAATCACAGTTTATGAAGTTAAATATTAAACAAGTATAAAGTGTTACGTTTGGTTGCATCCCTAGTTGGGATCAACAATATCAACAGCGGAAAATAAAATTTCAGTATATAGGACATCAATACGAATCCCAGATATAAAGAAAAGAAATAACAATTTATAGAACTAAACGATCTCAACTGTCAATATACGTATCCATTCCTTCCACGCCCCTCCCGCGCTAAGGATGAAAAGCCCTCGAAAGAGGCAACCGCTTAGCACGATTGTCACGCCCCGCTTCCCGGTATACGGCGAAGGGGACGCGACGAGGCAGCCACGTATTTACTCTGAAGTAAATACGCTAAGCGTATCTAAGCAATATAAAAGAGAATATCCACAAGAGACGAGGTATAATAAAAACAACTTTTATTTATTAACATTCTTTTGTAAAATGCATGAAAAGGAAATACAACCGAAATAAAAATTATGCCTAAACAATAGCATGACAGGAAATGAAAAGTACTGAATGGAAAATGTATAATGAAACTAGAGCTCTGGTTCTTCAGCAAGCTGATCCAAGTCTTCTACAGATGGCACGATCTCTGTCGGGTCCAAACCACCTGACGACATTCAAAGAAAAAAGAAATAGAATGTCGTCAGCGAACAGATCGCTCGGTAAGTCCCAAAGATAAGGGAGAAGTAGAAAAGAAGAAAGAGAGAGTAGCTTTTAATGTTGTATTATATTGTTGTAATGTTGTATTAACGCTGTTGTTTATACCTTAGTACAGAAGAATGCTAGTGTATACGAGAGGGGTCTCAGTATGCTAGAGACCAGGGCAAATGGAAGTACAAGGCTCCGTTATACAACCCGGAACAGCGGCAATTGGATTCATGTTAGGTGTCTTAATCTTACCGTCTCGTGCCACCTTTAACACCTTCCGAACCAATCTACCCCTTAAACCCCGTAGTGTTTTATTTGTATTGTTTTGTACTGTAAATTGTATTGATTGTATAATTGGATGACTGACCGAAACCATGATATCAGTAAACGGATGTAACCGCAGAATCATGTAAATGGAATAACTGGAGAACCATGTAAATGGAATGTATATCCATGGTTCGGTTCAGTCAAGTTGTATAGATTGATAATTGGATTCATGGATTCATGTTGAATTGTAATATTGAAGATTGTAGATTGTACTTGAATCATATTCAAGTCAGATTATTTAAAATGAGACTTAGTCTGAGTCCGAACAATTAGAAAAGAAATTGAAATCCTGAATTAGGTTTTGATGTTATCGGTAACCGCTGCACATGGGCGGCAGGACTTGTGTCTTTTTCAAAAACGATTACCGTGTTGATAACACCGTTTGTTAGATTGTCTACCTTAGATAGGCAAGCACCCATATCTCCGGCTCCCTGAGGCTCAAGAGACTGGTTTCGCTTAAACCTATATTTACTAGGGTCCTTATTGTACTTTATATAACTTGAGGGGTTTTTTATGTAAAAATAATTTTGTATGGTTTTCAAAATACAACTCAAATATTTGATTATCGTATTTATGTACATACAACAATTTAATGATCAAGATAATATGTATACATGTTCGAATAGCATGAAATGAGTCAAGTATATTATACGAGTAACTACCAAAAACAATGCTATAAAGAAATATTATGTACGACTAATCAATCAAGTCGAACGAATGCGGAACATAAACAAAAATATAGCTCTAAGTGTTTTGCATGCGTGAGTTCCAGTTTCACCTAAATACGACTACCGGTTTGAGAGATATATCTGTTTTCGTATCATTACGCAAGACAGATCAGAATCTGTTCAGCACCGTCACATATTTTTAAAACACAGTTTGAGTTAATTTCCATCAGGTTTCAGGTTACAAAAATTATTAGAAAATTGTAGGTATTTTGAAGTACTTATCCAAAACACCAAGATTCATACGATTTGGATTTCTGAAGCTCTAGTTATGATCATTTTAATATCAGCGTTTAAAACAGAAATTCAGATTTCTGGACAGCAACTATATATTGTATTGCAAAGCTTATATCGGGGTGTTTCATGCATATCTAAGTAATCAAGTATACATAAAATTATAGTTCTATCAATTGTACATCTACACATCTAAATTTTGTCACGAACGGATATCGGGAGTTTGAGTTATGTCTAATTTAAAAACAGTGTGCGAATCAGGACAGATTCTGTCCAGGTTCATCGCTTAATGTTGTAACACAGTTTTCTATATTTTACGTCGGTTTTTAGTAAAAATATAAAACTAATAAAATCTATATCATTCGATGTAGATATCAAAAACACCTGAGTTTGTTCAATTTGGATATCGTTAGACCAAGTTATATGTCCTAGAAATTGACCGATAATTGCAGTTTTCTGTTTTTACGAACAGTAAATAAAAACGATATAATTCCTAAACCGTTATGCGGTTCGATCTAAAATTTTTACAGCGTGTACAAAATAATATATTATATCATATGCAAATTTCCTGAAATTTTCAGAATTAAAAATTAATTTTTAAAAATTATTTTAAAACTAAAGGTATTGATATGTCATATGTGAGAAATGAGAAAACCATGGTATTTATTCGTAACTTCATTTTTTTTTACAAACTTTAAATAAAGTGATTTAAAATAAAACAACAAACATGCAATCCTAATTGGTCACTATGAAATCTTAACATGTGAATTGAGAGTAATGAAAAAGACTTTACAAATTATATATGTGTGTATGTTTGTGTATTCATTATTTATATATGTATCCATTTAATTAATTATTTAGGAACTATGATATGTCAAGAGAAGTTTTTCATGGCAATATAAAACAAGAGAAATATAAAGAGAAAAAGAAAGAGATGGAGGGAAGGAAAGAGAGAAGGGACTTACATACACAAGCCGGTATTGTCATCGGGCTTGTCTATCCGCCGATAGCCTCGGGTAGCAAGACCTTCTTGAAGACTTCTTCATATTCCTCTTCTTGGACTCTAGGTGAAGAGGGAGAACTGAGAGATAAAAAAATGTGAGAAAGGAAAAGATAGAGGAGGACAAATAAAGATGGTGTAACGGTGAATAATAATATATGCATTTAACATGAGAATTAAAAGAGAAATGAAAGGCCACCATTCATTTTGGAAATGAAAGGTCTCATTTGTAAGTTATGAGAAGAATAAAAGATGATAAAAAATAATTGCAAGAATGAGGATTTGAACATGTGATTTATGGAATAACAATGTAAGGACTTAACTAATGAGCTATAAGGTTGCTCTGCACATATTTAATTAGTTAAATATATGCTGTTGCTTAAAAAGAAAGTGGGCTTTCCAGATGGGCTGTAGAGAATAAGAATAATGGATTTGGGTTAAATATTTATGAAAGAAAAAATAAGAATGAGAAGTTAAAAACTTAAATATAAGAAAAAGAAATTGTACATAGAAAAATACATAATAGATTGAGGAATAAAATAATAATAAATTTAATGGAAAAAGGAAAAAAAACAAGTACAAATAAATACAGTGTATTATTGAAGAGGGATAATACAAATGTATAAAGATTTTGGGGTCATTACAACGATCCGTGCTCGGTTATTCCTGGAAAAACCAGGGATCAAAGCCCTCGCCAAGAGGCACCAGGCGGCAACCCCGCTCGGGCATCCTTAAGGATCAAAGCCCTCGCCAAGAGGCACCGAGCAGCTACCCTGCTCGGCCATCCTCAGCAGGCCTCTCGCGGCCCCTCTCACGCTGAGGATCAAAGCCCTCGCCAAGAGGCACCGAGCAGCTACCCTTCTCGGCCATCCTCAGCAGGCCTCTCAAGGCCCCTTTCACGCTGAGGATCAAAGCCCTCGCCAAGAGGAACCGAGCAGCTACCCTGCTCGGTAATATCCTCAGTTGGCCAATTACGGCCCCTCCAACAACTAAGGAACGTGAACTCAACAAGAGACATCCGATCTATCAACGTCTTAGCGATCTACACTTTGACTTCGGGGCCATGGAGACACCGTCTTCCCGTCGGTCCTCGCACACTCGGCAAATGATCAGAGTCAAGTCGACGAGTAATCGCTAGACGAAGAACATGCCGACCATAAAGCAGTACTGTGCAGATACAAGTGTCTACCAACAAAAGAAAACGCAAGCACAAACATTACTGCAAAAACAAAAAAGTTTTTATTCAAAAAGTCAAAGCTTTTACAAGGGTACTATGGGCTCCCCAGCCTTATCAAATTACCCGGAGGCTTACAAGAGAGAGAGGAGGAAAAACCAAAAAGATCGGACAACAAGCCCTGCCTAGACCTCACTCCCCTCATCACTATCGGCCGGGGGCGGGACTACCGAGAGTGGGACCTGAGCACGGAGCTCACCGTCGGCGAACTCCGGAAGCTGCTTCTTGACGGCATTAAGAGCTTTGTTCCATGCAATGGCAGAGGCCTCTCCGAGATCGACATAAAACTGGTCTGACTCTTTGTAATCCGTCACCCCCCTCCTAGCCCGGGCTTCGGCGGCCTCCGCCGCTTGACGCACCGCGTCGGCATCCCGTCTGCTGGTATCCCTCGCCTTCTTCATGGCTGCAAAACGATCGACCAGTTCCACCAACTTTGCCTCAACAACTCGGTGGGACTCGCTCAGGCGGCGGTAGGACTCCCAGCACTTTGAAACGGTGAGGTCCGCAACTTCCGACCGAGCTTTGAGGGCGAGTGACCTCTCCCTTTCCAGACGCAGCTCGAGTCGCAGACTCTTGACCTCCGAAGAAGACTCTTCTACTGACCCCGCGGCCCGAATAGCCTTCTCGGCTTCCATACGAGTGATAAGGGCGCAGTGCTGAAGGACCTGGCGAAAAATGGCAGGAAAACCTAAGGACGCCCGAACTAAGAAAAGGTCGCCCGAAGCAACACCTGGGGGAGTGCATACCTGAACCGCCTCCTCTGCCATAGCAGCCATTCGGGCCCTCAAGGTCCCCCATGGCATCCGGCCCCCGGCCGACTCCTCCATGCCAGCGAGAAGACTGGCTGCAACGGAGAGCCCCGACGGAACCATGAACTGGGCGTCCCCTTCCTGCACGGGGGTCCCCTCCAGAATGTCCGCCGGCGGTGCATGAGAGACCGTCCTCTTCGGCTTGAGAGGAACCCCGTCTTCGCTCTCTCCTGCGTCCCTCGTCTGAGAGTCGGGAACCCGTGTACGCCTTTGGTCACCACCAGAACAATCACCAAGAGCCCGTGGCGGGGCAGGTCGCCCCACCGTCGGGGGCACATCCAGCGCGGGGCTCGAGTCAGCCAGAGGAAAGGCCGCACCGCGGTCCCCCCTTTGGGACTGAGCGCCGAAGGCACCAAGAGTCTAGGATCGAACCATCCGTCCTGCCAAAAGGGAGAAGAGGCTCGACTCAGAAGGAGAAGAAGCAGAAGAAAGAAAAAAAACAAGACATCTAACCTGTTGAGAAGCCCTCGGGAAAGCAGAAGATCCGACCTAAGATGAGAGCGCCAAGCTTACGAGATGAAAGATGAGGAAAATATGAAGAGAGATAGGCCCTGAAGAGGGCCCCACCTCTACCTATAGCCTCCGGTGCCCCCATCCAACGGCGACCGTCGACTCTCGCCAAAAACAACCCCTCACATACGACGACCAAGATCGCTCCACCCGGCGCGCGCGCACGCGCATTGGACAGAATCCCATCAGACGCCGCGGGTCTGCAACACGTTGCGTCGCCCAACCGACGCTGAACACGTGGACCGTCGCTTCAGCGACGGAGCGCACGAACTGGCGTACCCTCTTTAATGCAGAAGGTCTCGCCTTGATTCGCCTGCGTCACCCAGAAAAGACAACGGATTGTCCGGGGACACGCTCGACGATATCTTCGGAAGAGAGCTCACCTTGGGTGACCAAGCAGACCACTCTCGACCCGACCCATCAGCTGGTCGGGACGAGAGTGGGGAGATAATGATGATGCTCGATATCAGCGATCTCCCAGATCATGACACGTGGCAGATGACTTGTCTCAGAGCATGCAAGAAATGGCCTACAACAGCCGACCAAATCACCCCTATGCTTGTCCTACCGAACAGACGCTGGCTCGCCCGGCACGATGGGTCTCCTCGGCCTCACAGCTCGTTCCCGAGCTACCGCAGAAACTAGATACCTCGGCTATCCCGCTCGTCCGCGAGCTCTCCCGCCGAGGTCACCTTCCTCGGTCTCATCGACCGACCAATAGCCCCGCTTGCAGGTGTAACCGCCATCCCGCGAATCTCGCCATGCGTGAGATCTCCACCGGCCACATCCCACGTTTCACGCCACCACGATCCCCCATTAACGAGCCCGCCTCGCCCTTAATGGAAGGTCCCGCTCTTCACACGGGCGTGACGTCGGGAGCGTAACGGCCGGCGTGATTCTCGCGCCTGCTGCCACCACTACTTAAACCCCTCTTTCAGACAGTCAAGGTAAGCCAATTCTACTCCACTAAGTCGTTACTCTGCTCGGATCTCTAGACTAACTTGATCGTCGGAGGGTCCTCGGTGGTACAACCACCCCGGGACTTCCTTGCAGGTAACTCGGCAGCCACAACCTCAACCCATTGAGATTCACATGCTTCAGGAGCGACAACCTCCAGATCCAATCTCAGCCATACATCGCAGCCATCCGCAGATCAACGAGAAGCAATATCTGAAGGAGATTCCACCTTCCATCTATATCCTTACGGCTGTTGGACATGAAAAGAACTTGTGTTCAATCCTTTCATCGCTTTTCTTTCACAGAACACAGAGTAGGTACTATTATGTTTCTTCTCCTCAAATTATCCTGTTTGAGAATTGCTTTTTCTGATAGCAACCACAAAATAACTTCAATTCTCAAAGGAATTTGAGAATTCCAAATTATCGCCGCATTGCAAGACATAATCCCGCCACAATTAATAATGGAATATACCGACTTCACCGAGAACTTTCCATTTGTATTCCAATTCCATACTCTCTTCCTGTGTTACCTGGACCGATGGAAATCTAACCTCCCCGCCAACTCCCTCTTTTGATTAGAGGCTTTATTATTCTTATACAATGGTAACGACACTTGCCATTCAGTTCGAGACCTAGAACATTTGGGCCAATCGAGAAACCATTCCAATCCTTGCGAATATCTGGATACCTATAGCACAACAGAAATCCGAACACTACAGATCTAACCAAAATCTCGTACGCCACCCATTTCTCACATTCGATATTGCGTTTGCAAAGAAGAATCTACCCGATCCGAGACCCCCTTCCAAAAGGAGGAGACTCTAGACTAACTCTGTGTTTCTCCAAAGCTAAACCTTGCTTGCCTTCTATGCACGCCAATCAACGGTTCCCAAACTCTTCCACATGGATTTGCAAATAAAGACCATCACTTGGTGAGCAACGCGAAATTCATGTCTCTAAGATCAAGAATACCAAGCCCCCGAATTCACATGTGACCCCAATTAACCAAGCACAAATCTTTATTATCCTCTCTTCGTCATTTCCAAAAAAACGTTCCTCTTGATCTTATCAATGGATTTCACTACCTATTTTGGGGCTCTAAAAACCGACATCTTATATAAAAAAAACCGTCTATAAAATCGTTTTGGTGAGTATCAATCTTTCCCCTGAGGACAAACAACTTCTTTCCATTCCGTTAGTTTCTTATCCACCTCCTCCATTACATTCCAATCCTCCATTCTTAAAGCACCCAGCCTTAAAGGAAGCCCTAAATATTTTAACGAAATCAATCAATCTTACATCGAAAATCGATGCACACTCCCTCAAATTTGGTAGTTCCCTTCCCACTCAGGTTCTCGCTAGTATAAAATTTAATTTTTAAACCCGACGAAAATTGAAAAATCAACAAAACCCATTTAAGAATAATCGCTCTTGTGCGGTCCCCGGTTCCAAACAAAAGGGTATCATCTGCATATTGGAGGATGGCATAACCTTCCTCCGGCCACCCTCGCAATCAGCATAACGAGCCTTTCTCACACATTTTTTAATCATCCTATTAAGTTCATCAGCTGCTAGGGTAAAAAGAGGATAAATGGACCCGTGTCTCAACCCCCTCTTGTTTTTTATAACCCTCCCTTGCATCTTATTAGCCGCAACTTTAGTCAATCCTCCTCTAACACATATATCTACCCAACCTCTCATCTATTCTCAAATCTTCTATCCAAAGTTTCTATGACCGCATCCCACTCAACCGTATCATAGGCTTTCTTAAAGTGAAGCTTGAGGATAAATCCCATCCCATTTCTTTTGCACACCGACTAATGATTTCATGTACGCATACTATTGAGATTCAGTATATTTCTTCCTTTAATGAATCCTGCTTGTTCCTTTGCCACCTCATCATTAAGAACCCCCTTCAACCTTGTGGCCAAATTTTGGTTATAATTTTATAAGAATTATTATCCAAACTAATCGGTCTAAATTCCGAAACGTTTCTAGCCTCAGTCCTCATTCTTTGGATTAGGACTAACCACGTATACTTAATCCTATACAAATCACATGACTCATTAAAGAAAGAAGATATCTCCAACAGTCAATTTGCACACTATCCAAGCATTGGCGGTAAAAAAATATCGGTTTTCATCTGGACCAAGTGCCTTTTCCTCCCCAAGCAGCTAATAATAGCCACAAAAAAATATCGGTTCAATCCTATCCTCCGATCCAGAATAGTTTTAATCAGAAGTTTCTGAGGAGGTGAGAGATGGGGATGGGGGCATGAAAAACCCCGATGATTAGTCGGATAGCCAAGGAAGACGCATGGGGTAGACCGTGAGGCTAGTTTATGAGGAGGTGAGAGATGGGGATAGCATAGGCACCCGAAAACTCGAAGATGAGAGTATGAGATAGGCTTTTTGAAGAGTTTAGAGAAATGAATGTCATTTTGTATTAAGGTGGATGGGAGGATATTGAGAAGGTGTGTGGCCATGTGGAGGGTTTTTACCCAATACCCAGGAGGAAGGTGGGCTTGAATGAGAAGAGTGCGGACAATATTGTTAATAGTCCGTATCATTCTTTCTGATTTGCCGTTTTGTTGGGAGGTATGGGGGCATGAAAAACGAACAAGTATACCATTAGCAGCAAAGAGATCATGAAGAGGAGTATTATCAAATTCACCACCGTGGTCACACTGAAAGGCTTTTATTTCCCGATTAAATTGAGTGTGGACATAAGCACGAAAATGTAAGAATTTTGAAAAGAAATCTGATTTACGCCGTAAGGGATAGACCCACAAGAATTGCGAGAAGTGATCCAAAAAGATAACGTAGTATTTAATGCCACTAATACTGAAAATAGGCGAAGTCCATAAATCCGAATGAACAATATCAAATGGGGACTCAACAATAGACTCTGAACGATAAAACGAAAGCCTAACATGTTTTCCTAATTGACACGCATGACATAACTTTTGAGTTTTGTCTTTATTACAAGAAATAAAACCATGAGACACTAGAGACTGAACAACAGTGTCGTCCGGATGACCCAAACGTCTGTGCCATGTGGAGGGACTGGAGGTGAGGAGGGCGAGACGTGGAGCGGCAGTGGAGTTGGTGGTGACGGGGTAGAGATCACCAGTGCTATCACACCGATGGATATTTTGCTTTGTCCGGAGATCTTTCACAGAAAAACCATGAGGGTCAAATTCAACAGTACAATTATTGTCTTTGGTAAATTGACGCACGGAAATGAGATTTTTAATAATTTTGGGTGAGATAAGCACATTCTGTAGTGAAAGGGGACGGTGGGGATTGGGTAAATGTCCATGGCCCATGTGAGTAATAGGGATTGAGGATCCGTCACCAACAAGTACGGACTGTATGATGCTATTATTAAAAACAGAATGTAAGTTACCTGCGTCGGATGACAAGTGGGCGGAGGCTCCTGTGTCTATATACCATCCTGCATTATCGTGAAGGGCCAGGGTGTGTAAGGCCTGAGGAAGAGAAGTAGTGGGCACAACCGAGGCAGTGGGCTGATCGACAGGCGCAGGCGCGAACCAGGTCCATGGCGGAGGAACGGAGACCGAGAGAGCCTGTTGGGATGATGGACGTGGGCTGGGGCTGAGTAGTCCAGGCGCGGTAGTAGGGCGTAGCTTTACACCAGAGTGGCCGGGCCACGGGTTGGCAGTAGGAGGTGCAGCGGGCCAGTTTGGAGGCCAGAAGTACGGGTCCCAGGCATAAGGGTTGGGTGTCGGATGCTGGGCCGAGGGCTGGCGCAGTGATGCTTGGTTGGACTGCTGACGGTTGCGGTTGTAGTTCCGGCCAGGACGACCGTTGTTACGGTGGGCGAAGTTGCTATTGGAGGACTGAGGAGGAGGGTGGCGTCATGACCGACCATGAGGAAGAGAATAGGAGGGAGAAAAGAAGAAATTAGAGCTTTGTTGGCTCTGATACCATGAAGATTGGTGAATTCCCCTTGGGGATTAACCTTGCATTCATTTGTATTTATAGATGTACAAGAGATATACAGGAGGATATTTAGGAGATAATCTTTCCTATTTACATGTATAGCCTAATTATAGCTACCTAATTAGTAATAGAATATTAACATATATTTTCTATTATCAAATCCTACCCTCCTAGATTTCAATCCTACCACTCTAGATTTTTCTGTTTGTTTAGAAAAAGTTTATTGTATTTTAAATTAGGAGTTTGAAGTTTGTGTTTCGTAGGACATTTAAAAAAATTAGGAGTTCCTAAATGAAAATGGAGAGAAATAGGATACTTAAGAGATAAAAAGTATTAACAAAATAAAAGGTACTTGATATGACAAACTCCATCCTAACTCCACTGAAAAAATCTCATACTTCGAACTCCTGATTTCGTACATGCCACGTAGGAAACCAGGACTTCGAAATCTTGAACTTTATTGACAAAACAAACACAAAAGTTTCAAGTTTGGACTAAAATCCGAAGTTGGAACTCTTGATTTTGCAAACTCCTTGCGAATAAACAAACCCTAAGTGCATATTATTTCATACTCCACTAAGATTGGTATATGTTAAAAAGAGAGGGGAGACTGATTCAAATGGATGCCTTTTGTTCCTTATGTCAGCTTGTTGCATATCTTTCCATAGGAAAGTCTTTTACGACCTACACTACAGTGTCAAACACTATCCATCTACTTTGTGCTTACTTTACCTCGTCTTGTAATTTATGAACTTTAGAAGGAAAAGCCACTTAAGTTATAAGTGAAAGATCATATGTAGGATCCACGCCTGAGTTTTTGAACCTCGCTATTGCTTTGCATTTCATGATGAAAAAATGTCTACCTCAATGCTTTCACAAAAGAAAGAAATGAAACTTGATTGGCATTCTTTTAACACAGCCTTGAATAATGTATTGTAAACTGTTTAGGATAAAATGGATTTCATATTGCAGTACACACTGGTTTCATGCAAGCTGCCTTTCTGTTCTCCCCTTTCTTATGTGCGCGCGCTCTCATACCCCGTCCGCATTGTGAGTTCTTGAGAGGCTGATACTGATTTGCAAGTGTGGATTTATTGTTTCTGAAATTTCAGGACGAACGAGGAACCTGTTGATCAGAAGAAGTACTTTGAGGACTCTTGCAAGCCCAAATGTGTTAGGCCTCTACGTGCATATCAGGTAAAAAGAAGAACCATCTGCTTATAGCTAGGCAAACTTCAAGCAAATTTTTATTTATTGCGGGTTTGAATTAATTAAAATTTCAAGGGAATCAAAGTGTAAGCTTTTGAAGTACCATGTGATCATGAAATTGAAGAATAAGCATGCAATATCTAAAAGATATGAAAATGGAGCTTGTGTTGAACGACTTAGATGTAGTTTTTGATAGTCTGGACATGTACCAATGTGATTACTCTTGGGGTGAATACATAATTCGATTATTCTTACTATGCCTGGCATGGCTTTTTCTATATAAATGTAATAACGTCTTTTGAGTCTAGGAAAAAAAGATTTTTCTTACAAATTAGTAAACTTAGTATGTTGTCTTGTCGCTTAAATGGGATGTATTATACTATCATGTATATGCTTCTGAATGGAACCATCGTACAATTGAAATGATGACAAAAAACTATTGTAATTTTTGCAGTCATGCGTCGATAGAATCAAAGGAAACGAATCTGGGCACAAGCATTGCACTGGGCAATACTTTGATTACTGGTCTTGTGTTGACACATGTGTAAGCGCCTCTCTATCCTCCCCCCCCACCCCCCCCCCCCCACACACATTTGTTTAGAATTTGTTATCTAACAATGCTTCATTGAATTGCAGGTTGCACTGAAACTTTTCGACAAACTGAAATGAGGAGTTATTAGACTTCATTCCTTTCAACTGCTTTTTGATCTATAATTGCAGCCTCAAACATTTATATTGCAACTTGCATGTTGTATTTTATTTGGTCCTTTAGTTTTCCCTGCTTCTCTGATGCAATTTTATTCATATAACATGAACCAGAGATGCTGGTGCTGGTTATGATGAGTGTAAAACAAAATTATTAAGATGGAAACCTTTTCTTTTTCCAAAAATTAGGTCGTGTTATTTATGGGTTAATGATCTTCATATGGTAATCTGGCGAGTTTGATAGAAATAGATTGTCTATTCATTCCAAGCTACTGATCGATAATGGTATGAAGGCAGGTCCTGCTAAATATAGGCACTATCATCTGCGCGCGCATGTGCATGTTCATCCACCGAGCCCACCCGAGTATCTAACTGCAACTCGACCGTTGTCGCATCTGCTTCGACTTTGCAAAAGAACACACTCGGCATACTTAATGTTCGGTAATACTTAATGAAGCTATCAATTCTGGTTCTGTCCATGTACTAAATTTACAACAGCTAGAATTGAAAGAGAAGAAAAGAATGTTCTAACAGATGTTCATGATCCATCTCAAGTAGACGAAACTGCATCGTTCAATACAATATAAGAGAACACCTTGTGCTCATTTTTTACATCATGGTTCATAAAGAGATACCAGCTGATATTTTATAAAGAATCAGCAACTCCCTCGGCCCTGTGCCGCAGCAACAAAAGATGAAAGTGACTGGAATCACTCTTTTCTATCTGCAAGAATTTGCTGTATGATGCTTGTGTTCATTTCAACTTTGATAAGCAACAACGTCTGCTCCAATTGGAAAGTTTTGATTAAACTTGTAAAATATAATAAATGACAAACATGCCATCTTTAGAATACATATAGATTTTATGAGAGAACATTTCTTAGAATATTCTCTTATCTAGGATGAATTTTGATGGAAAATTAATCTCCATCTTCCATTTAATTCTTACTACATTTGGGTCATGAAAAATCTTTGATTGACTTTCTACTAAATATTTATCACTCTTTTATTCCATACAATATAGATATAGTGGAAAAATTTTGATCAACCCTTCTTTAAAATCTCCTGTTATTTTTCTCACCACTTGAGTTTTACTAACAAAATATTGAGATATGTCATGATTATTGTGTGCTGTGCTATGAAAAATTGAAAAAAAGCAATTTTTAAAGTTAAAATTTTCAAGATTTTTGTTTGTATTGCAAATAAATATGGAAAAACAAAAAAAAGAAGAAAATTTTGACATTTTTGAAAAAATTGTAATTTTCTTATGCTATATATGTAAAATATAGAAAACAATTTTCTTATGCTATATATGCAAAATATAGAAAAACGGAAGAAAAAAATATTGAGACAATAAAACGGCTAAAAAGAAATCATAAGCAAACAGAATACCATCGTGCAGTATAGTTAGACAATAAAAATTTAGCAAAGCATTTGAAAAAACTAGGAAGTAATTAACAAAATGAATTAAAATGAAGAATTTGAAAACCTTTCTACCGACAATACCCCTTCGAAACTATGTTTGAAAAGAATTTATAATCCGATTGCTTTGGACCTTTCCGCATTTTGTATAATTAAATATTGAACCTAACTTAACCTAAATTTATTGTTTCTTAAAGAGTTATTTAAAAGTGTTATTTCATATTAAGTGCTGGATGACGTCACCATTCATCTGATTTATTGCTGGAGCCATTTAGGCTAGCTTGTTCCAAGAGAGGAGCAAACCAAGTCCAGATATTAACCAAGGAGCCCTCGACCCCCTATTCCCTCCCTTGGTTTCATTTTTCTTCCAAATTTCCTATTTTCGGCTCTCTTTTCTTTTTCTTTTTCTTTTTTACAAAGAAATTACAGAAAAAGAAAAAATTGCGTATAAATTCCACGGTCAAGCTTCGATCCTCGAGTCGACCTTTGCCTGCGGTGGGAGGCGAGGGAGGTTAAGCTTCGAGAGGTATTTTTTTTTAATCTTCTTTTCTCTATTTTAATTTGTTTCGATCTGAGAGGGCCGAACCCTAGAAATCGCCGACGATGGCCAGCTCTTGATCCGGTGAGTTTCTAGGGTTTCGGATCCGAGATTGGCGACGTAGATCTGAGAGTCGATGGGAGCCGATGTGGGGCGGTGCTAGGGTTTTCTCATTGACAAATTAGGGTTTGTATTCATTTACGATGGAAATCGCGATGTTGATTCGTTTCAACCTAGCTATAATTATTTTGACTAATTGATAGAGTTGCATGTTTTTCCTTTTGATTCTGCGGTTGATTCTAGCTATCCTGGTTATATCGTCTTAGATATTTGCTTGATAATTTTTACACTGTCAGTTTTGTCAAAAATTTTTGGCTTCATCATGAATAATATCTTTTATTTAGTTAAGCATCATCTATCGTGGAACAGGCGTTAGTGATATGCATTCACCCAAAATCTCATACTGCCCATTTCTCACATTCGATCTTGTGTTTGCAAAGAGGAATCTACCCGCTTCCGAGACCCCTTCCGAAAGGAGAAGACTCTAGACTAACTCAGTATTTCTCCAAATCTAAATCTTGCTTGCCTTCTATACATACCAATCAACGGTTCTCAAACCCTCCCACATGGATTTGCAAATAAAGACCACCACTTGGTGAGCAACACAAAATTCATGTCTTTAAGATCAAGAATACCAAGCCCCCGAATTCCTTTTTCTTACACACGCGACCCCAATTAACCAAGCATAAGCCTTTATTATCCTCTCTGTCCTTTTCAAAAAACGTTCCTCTTGATCTTATCAGCATATTTCGCTACCCATTTTAGGGCTTTAAAAACCAACATCAACCACTGTTAAAACCGTATTGGTTAGTGCCGATCTTCCCCCAAAGGACAAGCTTCTTTTCCATCCCACAACTTATCAATGGGGTATTTTAGTAAATTAAACCAACAACTTAATGAAATAATGTTGTAATTGAGGTCAATTTTGTCCATACACAATTTTTGGTGTGGATTTATCAATTTAAGATTTGGTAATATCGCTACCCAATTTTTTATTTGTGTAATAAAAATGAATCTTATGTGGTTTTTTTATTAAAAAAATTAATAAAAAAATGATTTTTCCATAAACTTTTTCCGTATAAATAAGTTCAATTTTAAAAATTCAAATGCGATAAAAAGTTCACTATGAATTGGAAGAATGGAAATCTGACTCGTTAGTATCTTAGTTCCAATTTAACTATGTAATAATAATGGTACTAAATAGGAGTTAAGAAACAAGATTGTTTTAAAACCAAACCGAACATGATACGGAAAGTCGTTGCCGACTCCTAAAAACCTTTAAATGATATAAGTTCAATTTTAAAAATTCAAATGCGATAAAAAGTTCACTGTGAATTGGAAGAATGGAAATCTGACTCGTTAGTATCTTAGTTCCAATTTAACTATGTAATAATAATGGTACTAAATAGGAGTTAAGAAACAAGATTGTTTTAAAACTAAACCGAACATGATACGGAAAGTCGTTGCTGACTCCTAAAAACCTTTAAATGATATATGTTTCTTAAAAATGAAAGAAAGAAAGGGGGAAAAGTAAAAAGCTAATTTCTTTACTCTCTAAAGGTCCTTTTGGCACTTACCAACAAAAGAAAGAAAGTGAAAAATGACCAACTTCTTCAATCTTACACAATCTCTCTTTGGCATTTCTCAAAAATCCGTTTTCCCCCTCAAATTTTAGTACTCCTAAATCATCAATTATTCAAGCTAGAAAATTCTACACATCGTCATGGTTTGAAAAGGTAATGAAGTTTAAAGTAAAGCCTTAGACCTGACTTCGAAACATGAGTATTGTATTAATACGCAAAGCTAGTAAACATTGAAGGATTGAATTTAGTCATTTAAGTTAACACCGTTATCTCTACTATTATAAGTTCAATCAAAGACGTGTGAATTGGTAAATTGTCATTTTTGGGAAACAATTAAAAAAAGAAAAGAAAAAGAGGAGCAAATTTCTTCTATTTACTCTCGCGCGGAAATATGTTTAGCCTAGGACATCCATTCAACTACCTCTCACACACACAGACATAGTTGTATAAAATTATTTATTTACTTCATTTACAGCGCACGTGCCAAATAGTGGTACCTCTTATTAATTTTATAGTTCAACCACTATTTACCTTAATATCTTTCATTTTAAAATGCATATCTACTAAAATCCAAGTTTGAAATTGAATAACGTGTTATACATACAACTTTTTTTATTTATTTTAAAACATTTATTTTATTCGCAAAATGTACCCTCGTTTCTTTCCAATTTTTTGCATGCACATGCATCGCATGTGCAACGCACATGCAAAACTGTAGCCATAAGCTCCAGAGGGCCCAAACCCAATTAAGATCGAATAAATAACCCGTAAAAATATTGACCATTTTTTTATCCTAGCGAAACCCTATTCAAAATAGCCACCTAAAATCAAATCAATACATTACCGGAGGATATTTTTGACACCATAACGTCATATCTTGACTTCAGAAATATCACCGGAGCGAGAGGGTGAATACTATGAAGAAGTGAATAGTTTGATCTTTTATCACAGGTCAATGTATGGAGTCGATATCATAATCTTGGTGAAAAAGTCATCTTAATAAGCATGCGATAATGTTCAGGTAAACCACCAACAATATATAAGGAATCAAGGATATAATTGTCTCCAAGCCCCATTTAGTGTACACTATTCATGCCATCAATCATTGAGCGTAAAATTACTTACTTTTTTTTTCAGGGGTATATTTTTAACAAACTCCAGCTTTGAAGGTGGCTTTACCAAACAAAAATAGTAACAGTTGTAGGTTCGATGGCCAAAGACTTCATAATTACCTAAAACCACTTATATGAACAATTAGAGCTCCTCTAATTGTTGTTCAAACTATTTTCATGAAACCGATAAATTAACTTAATAATAAATACTAAATACTGCCTACTAATATTTCTTAATTCCTTCTTTAAGGGCATGTTTGGATGGCCGAAAGTAGCAAAAGTATTGGAAAAGGCCTTTGAAGTAACTTCATAAAAAGTTTATGGAACTAATTTTGAAAGTTTCTTTGCGTTTGTTTGAACAATTATGATCCTCAGCGTGGAAGGGCTGGGCAGGAAGCTACCCGGTTGCCTCAAGAAGAGGGCTTTGGATCCATCGCGTTGGGCAGGAGGCTACCCGCTGCGGATGGGCCGAGCAGGAAGCTACTCGGCCGCTTCGTGATGAGGGCTTTAGATATACAGCGTTGTTGGGCAGGAAGCTATTCGTTGCAGATGGGCCGAGTAAGAAGATGCTAGGTCACCTCGTGATGATGGCTTTGGATCCACAACGTTGTTGGGCAGGAGGCTACCCGCTGTGGATGGACTGGGCAGTAAGCTACCCGACGGCCTTATGAAGAGTGCTTTGGATCTACGGCATCGATGGGTAGGAAATTGTCCATTGTGGATGGCCCGGGCAGGAAGCTACTCGGCTGCCACGTGAAGAGGGCTCCGGATCCACGGTGTTGAGGGGTAGGAAGCTATCCGCTGTGGATGGGCCGGGAAGGAAGCTATCCAGCTGTCTCGTGAAGAGGGCTTCAGATCCACAGTGTTGGGCAGGAGGCTACCCGCTGCGGATGGACCGAGCAGGAAGCTACTAGGCCGACTTTGGATCCATAGCGTTGGGCAGGAAGCTATCCGCTGCGGATGGGCCAAGCAGGAAGCTGCTCGGCCGCCTTATGACGAGGGTTTTGGATCCACGACGTTGATGGGCAGGAAACTTCCCGCTGTGGATGGGCAGGGCAGGAAGCTGCCTGCTGTGGATGAGCCCGAATATCTTGTGAAGAGGGCTTTGGATCCACGACCGGCTGCCTCGTAAAGAGGGCTTAGGATCTACGGCGTCGTTGGGAAGGAGGCTACCCGCTGTGGATGGGCCGAGCAGAAAGCTACTCGGCCGCTTCGTGATGAAGGCTTTGGATCCACAGCGTTGGGTATGAAGCTATCCACCGCGGATGAGCCGGGCAGGAAGCTACTCGGCGGCATGAAGAGGGCTTTGGATCCACGACGTCAATGGACAGGGAACTGTGGATAGGCTATTCATCACGACTGTGGACCGTGCAAGTAGTTACCCGGCGGCCTCATGAAGAGGGCTTTGGATCCACGGCGTCGATGGGCAGAAAACTACCCGCTGTGGATGGACCGGGCAGGAAGCTACCCGTCTGCCTCGTGAAGAAGGCTTCTGAGCAGAAATCTATTCGTGTGAACTGGTCAACGGACGGTTGGATTGCCATGACCTCTATATTTGCGCTTCCCTGATTCCCGGCGCCATGTGGCGTCTAACAGGTATCTCGAGATCTGCGCGAATCTCCTGAAGACGTCGATAAATCTTCCCGGATCCGTATGAATGGGAGGGGGCCAATAGCCGTGTACCGCGGGCGGCGCCCTATCGGTTGGATGTCATACTCCGTAATTCACGCCATGGCGGGAGAGGATCTCGACCGTTGGAGAATTTTCGTTGAGACTATAAATAATGGAGTTTTGGCCCTCTTTAGAGCACTCATGTTGATTTGCTTTTAGTTGTCCACGTCTCCCTTTTCTCTTTTCCCCGATCCTTGTTCATAGTTTCCTGATGGTCGGTCATAAGTACACTATCCGAGATATCGAAACACGCGACGTCTATCACTACGATTTTGACAGTTTCGAGGCGACGTACGAGGTCGTGATAGGTCTTCTGGAGCGTCACTGTGGGCGTATGCTTTCACGTCGATCTTTCCCGCAAGTGCCCATCTATGCGATCTGGAGATCTTTCCCCGGCCTTTTCAAGCTGTTGTCCTAACAAGCGGAGGCCATTGTCAAGATGTGCATGGCCCATGAGTTGGGCTTGATCTCGAAGAGTAGGCGAGATCGCTCGATTGACATGCTTCGCCAATCTTTCTAACAGAGGTTGATCATAGCTTCAGGTTTGACGGCGGGAGTCCCTGATGGAACTGTAGCTGCTCGGGGCCACGACCATCGGCAGAGGGAGCGATGGGATACCCTTAGGCCCGGTTGGAGGATTTCTGCTTTGAATACCACGATCAACGCTTTCAAGACTCTCTTGCCCCTTTGCTGTAGTTAAGATGTGTTTTCTCTTTCCTTTTTGCGCGCCATCGGACACTTTTTGCAAGGCCGAGGAGCTGAGAATACCCTCTATTAATAAATTTTTTTTTGCTCATGGACTTTTCTTTGCTCAGAATGCCAGAACATCGAATCTCCTTGTTTATTATCTTTTTAAGTGTAGGTAGATCAGCGCTTCTATTCCAATCCTTCATCCCGAAATTGAGATAAATCGGGCGGAGCTAGGCTTAGGTCGGCTACCCTCAGGTGCACACGCATTTTTATTCACCTGAGTAAAGGGTTAGCCTGAGATACCTCCCTTGCCTTTGAGCCGGGCTGGAGACAGCCAATGGGCTTAAAAGATGGCTATAAAACCTGTGTTTGGTCAGGTAAGAAACTACCCGTTTTGAATGAGTAGGAGTCAGCCTGTCGGCCTTGTGCGGTGCTCAAGTTTTTAGAATCGGGAGAAACAGTCCGAATTGCGGAGTAAG
The DNA here is from genome assembly GCA_030015575.1 of Agapanthus africanus. Classification (NCBI taxonomy): domain Eukaryota; kingdom Viridiplantae; phylum Streptophyta; class Magnoliopsida; order Asparagales; family Amaryllidaceae; genus Agapanthus; species Agapanthus africanus. The sequence continues at coordinate 5,920,224 of JASDDO010000022.1, forward strand.
AATTTTTCTTTATTAACGGGGGTACAAGTTTCAGCGAAGCAATTTTAGCTTTTCGGCATTATACGACCGCGGAAAGTTGTGTCCCAAGGGATCTTGGAGGCGGTAGGCTTCACCGGGCAACACCTCGGTCACGAGGAAGGGATCGTCCCACTTCGTGGAGAACTTGTGCACCTTCTTTTGGTCCTCAAATTCGTTGCACCAGAGGATTAAGTCTCCTGTTTTGAATGCTCGGTGCTTGACCCGGGCTTTGTAATACCGAGCGATTTGTTGCTGATAGGCGGCCGCCCTTATTTGTATCCGGTCCCTCTTCTTTAGCAGGATGTCCGGGTTGTTTCGAAGGGCTAAAACATTGGCTTCGTCGTCAAAGTCCTCGACTCGATAGCTAGGTAGATCGATCTCCGTAGGTACCATTGCCTCAGAGCCATTACAGAGGCTGAACGGGGGGTTCTCCTGTGAGCGTCTTCTTTGACGTACGCAATGCCCAGATCTCCTTGTGGTCGATCCCTGACATGTCCGCGGGAGTCCAAGCTAACACATCGCAGTTGTTCCGGAGGAACTAGATGAGGTTGTCCTGAGTTTCCCAGTCAAGAGAGTGCCGATATGGACAGTTCGACTGTTGTCTCCCTCTTTAAGAGGAACCTCGGACACGGCATCTACTGGGGAATTCTGGATCTCCTTTTTGTCATCTCGTGTATCTAGCGGTTCCCGAGGATCAGAGAGTCCCTCGTTCAGATCAACTTTTGTCTTCGGGAAGCCTTGAAGCGAGGCAAGCCCAGCAGTTTGCGATCTCCATAGACCCGGCTTATCCCCTATCGCTCAGAGGAAACTTGAGCGCGGGGTGATAGGTCGAGATCCGATCTTGAAGGGCGTTCAAGGTGGGACTACCTAAGAGAATGCTATAAGATGAAGGAACCCGGACGACGAGGAAAGTCACCAACATTGTTCGTGTCCCTCCGGCCTCCCAATGCTATAAGGGAGAGTGATCGTTCCTTCCGCTTGGATGGAGTGGTTAGTAAATCGGGAAAGAACGTGCGAGATAGGTTGGAGATTTGACAGGTCTAATCCTATATGCTGGAAGCAGTCGTAAAATCTGTCGAGCTTCCAGAGTCGACGAGGATTCTTTGGACTTCGTAACGATTACCTGGCCATAATCACCGGGAGTCATTGTGCGGGACGGATATGCTATGAAGGTCTTCATCGGTGGAGGTGATGGGAGCAACCGTCTTAAGCCTATTGAAAGGAGCACTTATGATCATGACCGGCCGGATGCTGCTGGAGTCCTCGTTGCTCAGAGTCGAGCCAACGGAAACGACCATGATCTATCCTACTGTCAACTCTCCGGTTGGAAGTTGGACTGATTGCTCCCGATCTGCTTGACGTTTGTCCTGTAGGTACTTTGCTAGGTGACCGGAGCGGATCAACTTCTCGATATAATCACGGAGCTGTTTGCAGTTCTTGGTCGGGTGCCCCTGTGACCGATGAAAGGCACAGTATGGGCCGCGGAGTTGCTTGCCTGACCTCTACGTCATCAGCTGGAGTTTGAAGAATCTCTCGCTTTTTGCTTACTCTAGCGGCTCGGCCTGAGAGACATTCAAAGGAGTGTACTCATGACATCTTAGAGAATAAGGTTTCGGACGATCGGTCTTTTTCTTCTCCTCTCGATCCCGTTTCTTCCGGTCCGTTTGGTCTCCGCGGGGAAGGTTGGCGTTCACTTCAGACTCAAGTTGGATTTCCAGCTCGTTCAGACTTTTACCTTGGCAATGGTTTTAGGTTACGCTAATGCAAAAGAGCGAAGCCACTCTGTGCTTAAGGCCGGATCTCAAGACGGTGATGACATCTCATCTTGGTGCTCGGGTACCTCCAGGAGGGAATTGTAGAACCGGGTTACGTAACCCTTGAAAGGTTTCTTGTCCTCGCTCTTGATGGTGAACGGGTAGTCGACCGTCCTTTTCTGTCGTTGGTTGCCGATGAAATGACCAAGGAATTGAGTAGCCAGCTCGTCGAAGGTAGAGATTGAAAGCGGAGTTAGGCCGCGGAACCAGTCTCGCCCGACCCGGATGAGGAAGGTGGGAAAGGCTCGGCGGTGAGCCGCGTACGAATTATCTTGGAAGCTCGTACCCGCGGTAAACGCGTCCAAATGTTCCCTTGGGTCGGACTTCCTGTCAAAGAGGGGCACCTTGGGCGACTTGTTTTGAGACGAGACCCGCCCACTCAGTAATTGTTCCGTGAAGGGCCTCATGAGAGAATTCACCGAGCATTTTGCCAATCTTCCGGGTGAACGGGTGGCAGCCGCATGTCCTCGATCTTCTCGAAGACTTCAATTCGATGTTGGTATCCCAAGGATTCTCCGTAATCGGAGTGCCTGCTGTCTCTGCTCCGGGCTTGGACGATGGAGTGGCTTCGGCTTCGCTCTATCACGTTTCTCGGATTCTCGGGGTGAACCCTTCGTTGCTCGTCTTGACGTGCGCCTCATGCGCGGCCTCGACGTGTATGGTGACGTCGGTTTTCCCTAGAATCAGGCGACTTGACCGACGTCTCCTTGGAGGGCGAGAGAGTGCGGCGAGCATTGAAGTGGTAACCTAGTTGGTCTTGAGACCTCGACATTGGACCGTTTGGCGTCCAATGAGTCATGGAGTCATTCCTCACAGGGGTCCACGACTGCCGGAATCGGCACACCGGTGTCCCGTGGTGTCGAGGTTAGCACAAGCAAGGCCGAGGACCTGGACGCGTCCATTCGTCGCCTCGTGCATGCCGCCGCTCTGGGGAGTAGGGCGGCGTTCTGCCAAGCATGGCTAGCAGTTCGGACACGAGTGAGCGCGCCCATCATCATCGTCAGTCGGGCGATCCGTGCAGAAAAGACTATGACGATGTTGGGAGGCGGAAAAGAACCGCCCCCGTCTCCGTTGCGGAGGACGGGTTGGCTTGTGCTGGGATTTTCGTTGTGATGATCACTGTCCATCGAATCGAAGGCGGGAGATCAACTTTCTCGGGTGGAAAATAAGTTCCCACAGACGGCGCCAACTGATGGAGGTCGGAATCTCCCTTAGATATTGTCTTTCGTCGATCTTGTGGCCAGCGGGGCTGACGGTTGAGATTTGTGGTGGAGGTTAGATGTGGATCTCAATGGCTTGTTGTCGTCGCCGAACTATCTGCAAAGGAAGTCCCGAGTTAGGAAACCATCTTAGGATCCTCCGACAATCAAGTAACAGGGAATATATGGGCAGAATAGCGGCGTATTGGATTCAAATTGAGTTACCTGAATCAACTGGAAGAGGGGTGTATATAGTGGTCGCATGGAGCGAGCCAATGCGAGATTCTCGCCGTCCGTTACGTCCTTGCATTACGTTCGCATTGATGGCGGGATACGCCCGTTAATGACGAGATAGGCTAGCCTGAGATGCGGGACGTGGAGCGGCGGGGATCCCGTCGTGGCGAGATACACGGAGCCGTTACGGAGGCGCTTGAGCTCTTTGCTCCCGGCCAAACAGGAATGCTGAGGAATCTCAGCTATAGAATAGCTCGGAGACAAGCGAGTGAGCCGTGGAATCTCAGCTATAGGATAGCTCAGAGACGAGCTATTGGCCGACGGTTGGCCGACGGAGGAACGTACTCCGGGGTGGTCCTCCAAAAGGTCGGGTGCAGCCTCGAACGCGGGGCGCCGATGAATGTCCCCAATGCATCATACTTATTCCAGTTCCATAAACCCCAGGAGTCAAGTGGGCTTACGTGGATGCCACGTCGTCTGCTACGTGTTGTGATATGAGGAATTCCCACTTATGAGTATCATCAGTTTTGCATACAGCTAAATATATATTTTCATCCATTGTTAGGATTTGGATTTAGTTAGTTTTGCATACAACTTAATGTATCAGTGTATATATATATATATATATATATATATATATATATATATACAATTGTGCTGCAGAGAGAGGAGATTAAGATCAATAATATTATTCTCTCTAAACCATCATTAATTCTTGTCTCTTTTAGCTGCTGCTGCCACTTGATAGTAGATTTGAAGAGTAGAAGACTAAGGTTTTGCAACTCCAAGTGAGGAGGCAAAAAGAAAGTTGAGGTGGTGTTGTTGGAGATGGAAGAGAGAAGATGCACAAAAATATAGTTGTAAAACTAAATTAGAAATTTTAGAGATTATATACCATAACAAACTCTTGCAACAGATTTCTTTTTTATCTTTTTCTTTTTTGGGGTATTTGGTAATAATTAGTAGGGATGTAAACGGATTCGGATAATCCGATTTGGATATGTGATTGAATCTGACAACTTCCAGATATGGATACTAAAGATCCATATTTGGTTGGATTCAGACCCGGATCCCGATAGGAATTTGTATCCAAGTTGGATCCAGATTTGAATCCGGATACTAACAAAATTTTCAGATTCGGATCCGGATATTCGAGCTAATGGTACCCACCATCAACCACCTTTTACTATTAGTTATAAGCAGACTTGTGAATCTAAAATTATCCGTATTGAAATAACAGTATTGGTTAACGTATTTAGATATTTATAATATTCGATTTGTATCCGCATTTGATTTATGGTGGTCATAGACGGTAAATTTTTGCTATCGATAACGATCTGTATCCACATTCGTTTACATTGCTGATTATTAGCAAATAAGCATGTTCTTTCAAAAGCTTATGATATATGCTGAAATCTGACTTCCCATCGCAATAATTCAAAATGCTAAGTGAAAAAAGTCTACAATAAATTATATGATGATCAAGGAAGTAACGGTAAAAGTTAATTATATAATGATCAAGGAAGCAAGGGTGAAAGTTTTGGGTTGATGTTCAAGTTAGAGTCTGTAGAGTGCTACAACATGGAGTTACCTTCTCGATGGGCAAGGCTGTGAGATGTAATGGTGATACACAAAGATCTCAGCAGAGAGCAATTGACTTTCCGTTCATTGATCTCTATCGTTTCCTTTTTTACCTCTTCTCGCTAATTTTTTGGCCGTTGGTCTCTTAATCAATCACCGTTAAAAACTGTAGGAGGAGAAGCAGCAAGTAAGAAGATGATGGTGGCCAATGGAATCGATTTCCCACGCCCCCTAACTGAGATGACGGCGGTGGGCGGTGGATGGCTAAGGCCAGGGAGAGGCGGTGAGGGATCTAAAAGCTTGCAAAATAGAGTCCAAAAAATTTGTGTTAGGATGAGGGCTGAAAGAGAGTTGCAAGGGGTGCATGTAGAGTGGAGTGGCGTGAGAATAAAAAAGTTGGGGTTTGGAACAGAGTGCTTTGATGTGATCATATTTTGGTAGAAGGACAAGTGATGGATGGGTGACCGGCTGAATTGGTTCAGCAGGTCACAGTATTAATCTAACGGTTGAGCTTAATCCCACCGATATGACTTTTTAATATTTTGGAAGCACCGTAGTTTTACCCTATAAAAAAGAATGCTTTTTACCGCTTACAGCGCCGACAGGCATCGGGGAGCTGCCACTGGAATGTTTCTGCATTTACAATCTTGCCCCTCTAACACCTCTCCCTAGAGATGACGGGATCCGAAGGCCCACGAGCCCAAATAGGTCCAAGCCCATGTCTAGGCCAGATCCAGAGTTGACCCTACCCTATCTCTCGCTCTCATTTTCTTCGTATCGTAGCCATCGCTTTGCTTCATTCTCCCCCCCCCCCTCTCACTTCAACAAGGTAAAGTTCCTTCTTTTATCCTTTAAATTTATTTGTATGCCCTAATTTCTATATTTCGTTGTGTTTGATCTTTAATTTTGAAAGAGATCGTGATTTCCAGCTGAAGGCTAGGCTTGAGTTAGGGTTTCATTTTAACATATCTGATCGAAATTGGCTTCTTACGATTGTTTATGCTCTTAAAATTTGAGATTAGTAGATTATTTCTTGGAAGATCTATTCATTATGGGTGTTTGTGTGAAATTTTAATTTCAATATTATTGGGCTTTTTGGGGTTTCATGGTAATTTATATTTATAGCAGGAGTTGTTCTATTTGTCACAAAGTTGCGATCTTTATTTTGCAGGATCGTGCGGTGACGGGTGTAACTTTTGATTCAGTTCTTTTCCTTAGCAATGTAAGTATAATATTCCTTTCCCCCCCTGAACACAACAAAAAATGGATACTTTCTGTAGCTCATTGTATTGTATTGCTAATATATGAACTGATGAGTGAGAACTTCTTTTAATGAATGTTTGATGAATTAATTTGATATTTTAAGTAGGAGCAATGTGCTTAGATTTTGATCTTACATTCTCTACCATCTCCTGTTCGATTAGATTAATCCAGCTTTTTATAAAGGTTATTACTATGTATAATATACGGCGCTTGAAATGCCCATCACCAGCTCATGGTAGAAGCATGATATCAGAATGACACTTAGAATTCATTACTTATCTTTTGCTGTTGTATATGCATGCTTTTAAATGGCTAGTGATTGCTCTTATTAATTCAAGACAAGTGGTAAAGCAATCTAGAATAATGGTTAATAGAGCAGCTGGGGAAAAACACCTAGAAAGAGGTAATTGTGCATGGTTTTGTTCGCCAACAGGTTTACCATCAAGAGAATGTCTATGGCTCTTAGCATGAAAAGAGGCCTTAGGTATTGAGTTAAATATTTAGGGAATAGGTTCAATCGTCTAACTGGTTTACATAACCGTAGTGATCGTAGTTGATAGTTAACTTTCATATACTTGCTAGCATGTCATTAGAGAATATAAGGTTGGTTCTACTCGAGTAAGGGCCTGTTAGTTTCAATGAAGTTAAAAATCAAGAGTTAGAATTCATGCATGAAAATGAGTGTAAACTTTGAATTTTTTGTTTTTGTTTTAGATAACGGTTTTTCCACCATTGCTTCATTATTAAGAGGAAAATGAAACAATACAAACCACACAACCAAATACAGCTCATCACATAATTATAGGCTTTTCTCCATACCGAGATAAAGCCATCGCCCATAATACAAAAGAAAGAGATCTAAAGAAGAAAAAAACCACAAGCACCATCACTAAAACAAAAGTGCTGCACGTAACAGGGAACTCCAAAGTCATGGAGTCCCCAACATTGCCGCAACATGCACCACAAAAGCCGTGATCTCCCCATCCAGCCTATTGGTTCCCGCCAACATTCGGTCTAGGAGCATCCCCAAAGAGAGGTTCTGGCTGTAAGTTTCCACTAGAGGGTTTAGCAATAAATCCCAGTCGTTCAAATATATAACAATGACTAGGATTAATTGTAGAGAAGTTTTATGTGGGGCCAAGAAGACCTTGTTATTTTTCAGCCAAATCCCCAATTCTATCTTCTTCCTCCTCTCATATGAAACCCAAATCCATTTTCTTTTACTTAATACCATCCAATCTCCTCTTTAATTAATCTTCAAATTCAAAGTTATTTTTTAGGCTTGATCGATCTGCTCCTTAAAAATAAAGCAGAAGATTGGTTGCCAAGGGGCGGTGTTTGGACAAATTACAAATTTCTCATAATTTTCATAACTCAACACCTATAGAACCCATATTCCAATTATGTGATTCAATCCTGATGAGCAAGAGGATAAATCTGATACATGATATATTACAATTCGAGACTTTCAAGAAGAAACAATGAATTTCATCAAAATAAAACGCGAAACGATGATGATGGAAGAAATTTGTTCAGCTTTGCTAGATTTTATGAACAAAAAGATTGTAGGTTGTGGGAGAATGAGAATTGGCTAATGGTGATATTGCCTTTTAAGTTGGAAGAATAGAGGCATTTATTTCCTAAGCACCAGCTGTGAACTAAAATTTGATCTTGAATTTATCTACACTTAATCTCCGCTGTCCTTATGAAATGAACGACTAAGATTTATACCGATTCTCCATTGCCGTGCCAGCTATGGAAAGGCTCAAGATCCGTTTCCTTGTCCCTTCAATATGCCTGTCTAAAACAAGCAGGTACAAGAGATTGCATTTATGAAGTCATTAAAATGTTTGTAGGAGTTATTAAAACAAACATCATTACGTTGTAATCAAATTGACCAAAGAACCGACAGTCACATTACAATATCTTCTACGAGAGCATGTAATATTGTTTGTTCTCCATTCTCTCCGCCAAAACCAACACTCAGTTTCTCGCTCCGTTATACCAAACTTGTTAAGTACCCATGTCTATATCCTTACGGCTATTGGACATGAAAAGAACTTGTGTTCAATCCTTTCATCGCTTTCTTTTCACATAACACAGAGTAGGTACTATTATGTTTCTTCTCCGTAAATTATCCTTTGTGAGAATAGCTTTTTCTGATAGCAATCACAAAATGTCTTCAATTCTCAAAGGAATTTGAGAATTCCAAATTATCATCGCATTGCAAGACATAATCTCACCACAATTAATAATGGAATATACCGACTTCACCGAGAACTTTCCATTTGTATTCCAATTCCATACTCACTTCCTGTGTTACCTGGACCGGTGGAATTAAATCTAACGCCCACGCCAACTCCCTCTTCTGATTAGAGGCTCTATTATTCATATACAGTGTTAACAGCACTTGCCATCCAGTTCGAGACCTAGAACATTTGGACCGATTGAGAAACCATTCCAACCCTTGTGAATATCCAGATACCTATAGTACAACGGAATATCCGAACACAACAGATCTAACCAAAATCTCATATGCCGTCCATTTCTCACATTCGACCTTGTGTTTGCAAAGAAGAATGTACCTGCTTCCGAGACCCTTTCTAAAAGGAGACTCTAGACTAACTCGGTATTTTTCCAAATCTAAACCTTGCTTACCTTCTATACATGCCAACCAACAGTTCCCAAACTCTTCCACATAGATTTGTAAATAAAGACCCCCACTTGTTGAGCAACATGAAATTCATGTCTCTAAGATCAAGAATACCAATCCTCCGAATTCCTTTTTCTTACACACGTGACCCCAATTAACCAATCATAATCCTTTTTTATCCTCTCTTCGTCGTTTCCAAAAAACGTTCCTTTTGATCTTATCAACGGATTTCACTGCCCATTTTAGGATTTTAAACTCCGATATCATATGTAAAAGAACCACCGATAAAACTGTATTGGTGAGTACCAATCTTCTCCCCAAGGACAAACAACTTTTCCACCCCGCAAGTTATCAATGGGGTATTTTAGTAAATTAAATCAACAACTTAATTAAATGATATTGTAATTGGGGTTAATTTTGTTCACACACATTTTTTGGTGTGGATTTATCAATTTAAGATTTGGCAATATCGCTACCCTTTTTATTGGAATAATAAAAATGAACTTTATGTGGGTACAAACTAAAAAACTGAATAAAAATGATTTTTCCATGAACTTTTTCCTTACAAATAAGTTCAATTTTAAAAGTTCAAACGTGATAAAAAATTCTCAGTGAATTGGAATAATGGAAATTTGATTGGTTAGTACCTTAGTTCCAACTTAACCATGTACTAATAATGGTACTAAATAGGAGCTAAGAAACTAGCTTGTTTTAAAACTGAACCGAACATGATACGGAAAGTCGTTGCCGACTCCTAAAAATCTTTAAATGATATCTGTTTCTTAAAATATGAAAGGAAGGGGGAAACGTAAAAAGCTAATTCTCTCTCTAAAGGTCCCCTTTGGTACTCACTAACAAAAGAAAGAAAGCGAAAAATAACTAACTTCAATCTCACACAATCTCTCTTTGGCATTTCTCAAAAATCCGTTTTTTCTCAAATCTTAATACTCATAAACCATCAATTATTCAAGCTAGAAAATTCTACACATCGTCATGGGTTGATAAGGTAATGAAGTTTAAACTAAAGCCTTAGACTTGACTTCGAAAAATGGGTATTGTATCAATACGCAAAGCTTGTAAATATTGAGAGATTGAATTTGGCCATTTAAGTTGACACCGTTATCTCTACTATTATAACTTCAATCAAAGACGTGTGAATTGATAAATTGTCATTTTTAGGAAACAATTAAAAAAAGAAAAGAAAATGAGGAACAAATTTCTTCAATTTACTTTCGTCCGGAATGATGTCTAGCCTAGGCCACCCATTCAACTATCTCTCTCACACACACAGAGACAGAGTTGTATAAAATTATTTATTTATTTCATTTACATCGCACGTGCCAAATAGTGGTACCTCTTATTGATTTTATAGTTTAACCACTATTTATCTTAATATCCTTCATTTTCAAATGCATAACCACTAAAATCCAAGTTTGAAATTGTATATCGTGTTACACATACAACTTATTTATTTATTTTAAAATCTTTATTTTATTCGCAAAATGTATCCTTGTTTTTCCAAATTTTTGCATGCACGTGCATCGCACGTGCAAAACTGTAGCCACAAGCTCCAGAGGGCCCAAACCCAATTAAGATCGAATAAATAACCCGTAAAAATATTGACCCATTTTTTTATCCTATCGAAACCCTGTTCGCCCTCTCACAAAGTTGCCTCTTCGAAGTGAAGGCTAGGTTTTGTCACTAGGTAAAATAAGCGCTTTTCAATGATTCCTAGGGGTTTAAGCTCTCTCTTGACGTCTAAATTTGTTTGTTCTAGCAATCTTTTCTGATCTTAAACTCAATTGCTGAATTTTTATATTTTTTATTTTGGTGAAGTGCAAGTTAAAATGGAGCACGGATCTCTGCATGATTCGAGCTCGTCGACGTTCTCTTTGACAGATGAGGATCATACCCTAGCCAACTCTGTCAGATATACACTCAACAAAGAGTTTGTGATCTCTCGCTTATAATTTATAAGTTGCAGTTATTGATTTTTATTAATTTTTTTTATTATGAAGTCAAATGTTAGAAAGTATCTCTTGATTTAGTGGGATGATTGGCATTTATGGGCTTATAGAAAAGATCATCGCATGTGGTTTTCCTGATTATTCATGGTGCTTATTGTATAGCAATGAATTGCCAGGCAGTGCAAAGCATGGTTTGATATCTCGGCCGATTCCGTTCCCATTAATGACCGACCGAGTTCAGATAATTTAATCCTTAGTATTAGGTTCACCTATTGGTTATTGTGTTTTGGAGTTAAATTGTTAATTTTATTAATGGGTCATTGTGGTTAAAATAGGTTATTGGTTTATTTGAGATCATTAATTACATATAAAATGTTGAAATGTTTAGAATTATCTTTACAGCATATTTAAAATCTATTCTAGACATCATTAACTACCAAGGAATGCGTCAAATAGTTTTTAGTTTCTTAATCGAGTTTAAACTGTTTACAAATATCCAAAACTTTCGATCCGATATTGTCATTTCTGATCCAATAAGTGATCGTCCGGTACCAGTTCCAATCCCATGGTTTTAAACCTTGCTGCAAAGTTTAGTTATGTTATTTGAATTAATTCTATTACAAGAGAAGTTATCTATCCTCCTGATCTGCATGAATGCAGCTTCTTTATTTAAAGTAAAATTGCATAAATCGACAATAATTGTATACAATTATATTGCTAGTTGAAAGGTTTACTGATGACATTTTTCATAAGAAAGATTGTTTCTGGAAAGTGTACAGATGACCATGCAAATTGAGCCTTGGTTGCATTGTATTCCATGAGTGCTGCACACTACAGATTTCATGTTTCATGTAGGGAATACTACCTTTTACCTCATGACATTTTGCTTTAGCCTTGTTACAATATAATAAATCGAGTAGAACATTAATATATGGCCCTGGGCAAATATGAAAAAGATTAAGGAAACGAAAGCTTAGTTTTAGTGCATCTGTAGGGTTAATGTTGACTAGGTAGCATGGATTCGGATATGAGACGGCGAAAGCTTAGTTTTAGTTGATCCGTGGGGTTAACGTTGACTAGATAGTAGGGATTCGGATACGAGACACGGTAATTTTCCAAATGCCTAGGATACGTTTTAAAATAAATAAATTAAATATAATATATCAGTATATACATATAAATTTATAATTAACGAAAGGAATACTATCTAAACAGTTCTAAGCTACTCAAACATGGTTTTAAAATATTTACATGGTAACAGAAGCAATGATTTTAGCAAGTCTAGACTCAAAATAGGGGGGAAAAATCAACAAACAACAATATATTGTTAATGGGGGAGTGATACTTTGCAAACCAGTCCGTGTTTTTTAAAAACGGGAACTCTCGGTCTACAACATATTTGAACGATCTAGTCCGTTCAAGTCGATCACCCTACTCTCAAATATACGCATATGATAAATCAAAGGATTAAAAAACCTTTAACATGTGCATCGGATGAAGTTTATGTTGCATTATCGAAAGAACGTCCATTTTTGCACCCATTGATGCATATGTTAAAGATCTTTAAATCCTTTGATTTTTCATACGTGCATATTTGAGGATAGGGTGATCGACTTGGAACGGATTGGATTGTTCAAATATGCTGTAGACCGAGAGTTTCCGTTTTTAAAAAACGCGGACCGGTTTGCAATGGATGACTCCCCATTGTTAATGACTTAATTATTTATGCATGTTATACATTATATATAAATTTTAGGATGTACCAGAAAAGACCACTCAACTGTTTTTGACAAATCTGAATGAATGCAATAGAGATACAAATTTGCCACCTCAATGATGAATCCATGCAACATAGGATGTAGATGTCTAATCAGGGGGAAATAGAAGTGCCTCAGTCTTCTATGGTGTTAAAGGAAGACATGTTGCTTTTGGTGATATTCTCGTTTTGGAATTGTATAGCAAGGCTTGTTGTTTTGACATGAAGTAGAAGGGAAATACCGGAAGTAAGCCTACTTCAAGTACTCTAATTGTTTGGTTTGATGGAAGTAGGATTTGGAATTTACTTCAAGATGATGATGTGGATCTTACGCGGCATGGTCACTTCCAATGTTTTCTTCGCTCATTTTGGAAGGGACTTAACCATGGAGATCAAGGAACAAGATAGAATATATATTTTATTTGCTCATTATTATTACTTCCAAAAAAGTTTGAATTGATAACTACCAAACAACTTTCTTTCTTTGCTTTATTTATTAAAATAGATGAAGCAACTTCATAGGTAATTTTTCTTCTTTAAAAATTGTTCAAACAAACACAGAAACTTTCAAAATTAGTTCCATAAACTTTTTTATGAAGTTACTTCAAGGGCCTTTTCCAGTACTTCTGGTACTTTCGGCCATCCAAACATGCCCTTAGAGAAGGAATTAAGAAATGTGAGTAGTAGGCAGTATTTAGTATTTATTATTAAGCTAATTAATCAGTTTCATGAAAATAAGTTTGAACAACAATTAGAGGAGCTCTAATTGTTCATATAAGTGGTTTTAGGTAATTATGAAGAAGTCTTTTGCCATCGAACCTAGAACTGTTGCTATTTTTGTTTGGTAAAGCCACCTTCAAAGCAGGACTTTGTTAAAAAATATTCCCCTGAAAAAAAGCAAGTAATTTTACTTTCGATGATTGATGTCATGAATAGTGTACACTTAGTGGGGATTGGAGACAATTATATCGTTGATTCCCAATATATTGTTGGTGGTTTACCTGAACATTATCACATGCTTATTAAGATGACCTTTTAACCAAGATTATGATATCGTCTCCATACATTGACCTGTGATAAAAGATCAAACCATTCACTTCTTCGTAGTATTCACCCTCTCGCTCGGGAGATATTTCCTAAGTCAAGATATGACGTTATGGTGTCAAAAATATCCTCCGGTAATGTATTGATTTGAGTTTAGGTGGCTACTGTTCTGCACTGACTTGAAACTGTCAATCTCTTCTAGCGAATCAATAATCATTTCCCCTCCTAAGTATTCTTCCAGTTAGGGTGTTTTGGAGGATGTAGTATGACCTTTAGTATTATACCGAGCTCCATTCTTGTTTATAGTACTTGGTCGGGAACTTGGTTTAAGGGAGGGTCTGCATAATGTCGACTACTAGCAGTTAGTCAAATCTTTTGTAGAGCCTTGTGCTCCATATCTGACATCCATTTTGAGGGAAAGGATGGCGCTGGTGATAATGATGATGATGGTGAGTTCTCAAATTTTGTTATTCATTTCATGTATGAGTTATCTTTTCTGCTTGAGTCTTGTCGTTCTTCATCCTCATCCTCATCCTCGTACAAAATATATGAGTCGGCTATGGAACAAAACTCAACAGGGTGTGAAATATCACAAAAGAACTGACCATGAATGCCAACCTGACTCCAACCTTCTTGTGTTGATGGAAATCCTATCCTAGGCAAAATGTGATCCTGAGACCTTGATGATAGTAGTTAGGGAACTTGCTTATTTAAAGCTGAAAGAAGCAAGAGTCAGATTCCCCTAGACTCAGAAATAGTGTAAAGTCTAGAAAAAGAGGTAGATGATAAGTTTTTCTTTAGGGGATCATGCTCTCTATTTAATCATTAAGGCATTGTGTGAACAAGGTGTCAACTGTGTTTTTTTATCCCTTTGAAGCATGTATACACTTCTGTCCTAGAAATTCTTGATCATTCAATTGACTAATATATTTATTTTGTGGGGGCACATATGTAGTTTTTACGATATCTTAAAATTAAAACCACAAAGCATTTTATGCAGTGACCATGTCAACCTATGCATTTTGGCATTTGTATATTGCTCTGGTAATTTAGAATACTGTCATAACTATGTAAACTTCCTTTCATGGTTACTTATTTTATTTCCTGCTGCAGTCCAAGGGTGTTATTTTGTGGCTATAGCATACCTCATCCTTCGGATAATCTGGTCAACATAAGAGTTCAGACTACAGGTGCCATATTTTCTTCTCTGCATTTTCTTTTCTAATCTCAATTCTTTTAATTGCAGTATTTCTGAATAGGTAAATGTTGATTAAACCGACTCCAGACACATAAAAGTGGAAAGTCCATTTTGTAGTTATCGCTCATTGATGAATTTATTGCTCAAAATTCAAATAAATGCTAAAAGAAATACCTTATTTCCTCCGTGTAGAAGATTGTAATCAGTACGCCCCGTGACGGCTTGTCATGAGTCCATGACTTCCTCATCAGGAAGCGCACACTTCTAACTTGATCTTAAATTTGGAGGTATAAGTTGTTACATATGTTGCACAGAAACTATTATAAAGACGTACCTGAATTTGGTAGGAAGCTGATACTCAGAATGGTGGATTCACAGCTCCATTTGATTTGCAGTTCCATTTATATGATTTATCAACTTTTTTTTGTGAAGCCGTTTGATTATTTTATATTTAGTGACTTATATAACTTGAAAATATATATGCTATCTGAAACCTAGCTATCGTATGCTGTTCTAGCCATTAGGGACTTGGAACTCAATGCCAAAGAAAAAAGAATATTGTGGCTCAGACATAACTTTATTTTTGCCATATCAAGGTTGTATCCACATCCTGGATTTTTAGGATTTGAATACTGTACTGTGTGGCAATTCTGGTCCTGTATCTATTCCAAAGCAATATAGGTTATTGCTCATCACTTTCCAGCATTCTCTGTGTCTTGCATGTGCAACAGTAAGTTCATTTTTTGGTCACATTCACTAGTAAAAAGAAAGCAATGTTAAATCAGTATATGTTGAAAGGAAATACACATGTATATAGACAATAGGTTTTTTTTATTCTATATGTATATTGTATACTTGTCTGATTACCTCTGCAAAATATTTAAATTCTCAATGCACACTTTGTCCATATTTAAAAAACAATTAAAATTCATATACTGAAAATTGGGAAATTTGTGACGCTTATACTTCTGTTTGCTTAATGGTTTGAGTACCTGCTGTGTGGGTTAGCCTTCTTAATCATTAAACTATCCAAATGTGTATTGAAGTTTGCCGTTGTGATAGAGCAGTTCAGCCAATAACTGCACATCATTTCTTATTGTATTAGATATATACTTTGGTTAAATCTATTGTATCCTGAAGTTTATGACCATTGTTAACTTTATCTTTTTGCCAAGTTACAGTCTTAAGTTTAGCGATTGTACATAGAGCATGAATGTTAAGAACTTGATGATTTAATCTCCAAAAATTATGCGAAATTTTATATCAGATGCATGTTAACCTAATACGATGATATTTCTTAGCAGGTGATCCAGCTAGAGCTGTATTTAAGGATTCACTCCAGGATCTCATGTTCATTTGCCAACATGTGAGGGATACTTTCGATAAATCTGTAGCTGAATTCAAAGCGCACAAACCTTTGGATAAAATGGACATCGATGGGAAGTAGAATTGCAAAATTGGTAGAAGAAAGAAGAGTAGCCTTATAACTTACAGCTAAAGGAGATTTATATTTGTTAGATTTTGCATGTATTATCCTCATGGTAGTTTAGAAAATTGCTTGTTTTTGGTTGTAGGAGTTTTGGATCATGAGTTTTTCTACATTTACCCCCTTGTTTTTGGGGTGAACAAACCCGGTTCCGTCTTAATTAGCTCGTTTAACAAATTAATTTCATAAGTTGATATGGAGGGATGGCGTTGTCTCGGCCAATCGCAAGCCCTGAACTCAAATTTGGGCGATCCTTTTTTGCTACATATATCAATATACGCATGCAGCCATTATCTTGAACTAGAATTTTTGCACCTGGAGAGGAAAATTGCATGTGATGGCAATGATTTGAATTAAAATTTGTCACTACTTGTAGGGTGTCGGCATCTTTTTTCGTTGGTTATAGTTTTTCTTTTGGAATTTAAGAAATGATGCCCACATCCTAGTAATTAAGAAATGTAAGAGACGACTCAGCCCTTCAACTCCAGGACTAATTCCTTTGGTATAAAACAATTTAGAAGAAAAAACAAATTATTTATAAGAGTTTCTAAGGATAGCTCTTCCAGTTGAGCTACAAGAATTAAGATACGAATTGGGCTTAGCTGACTTTTCTCTTTAAAATGAGATGAAATGAGAGGTTGGTTCAATTCTTGAAAGCATCCAAAAAATAAGAAATAGACATACGAGATTTCAGATATTACCTTGAACTAGATATTAATCAATCTAATATTTAAATTCACATCTACTTTTCTATAAAAAAAAACCGAAACGAAAAACAAAAAAGTAACAATTCATGTGGCCTTCCAAATGGTACGAGGAATCCATTTTGAGATTTCTGGCTATTGAGCTTATTGATACCAGAAATGAAAGCAAATTAATTAGCAATCATGCAAGATGAAGAAACAATAACTTTATCATGAACAAAGAAGAAGAAGACAAGTCCTTATTCCAAATAGTAGATGCCAGCTTCGTAGAAAAGAAAAGATATCCAAATTTTCTTGCTACGATTTGAACACCACCACAATATACTTGGCATATCAAATTCTAATATTTGCATGGCTATATCAACTTGAAGAGCTTTTTGAAACATTCTTATGTAAATATAAGGAACTTTTTCTTGAAAATAGTTTGTTGGATAAAAAAGAAACGAAGGTTATTAAGGGTGGGTTGCTCTTATAAGCTGCCAAGCAGAAACTGAAGTGATTTTCTTGTGTATTAGCATGTACCCCACGCTGTGCGTGGAGGTTGCTATATTGTTTAGATCAATCTAAACAATCTTATAATATTATCTCACGGTATCCACATATTTAATATTTTAATATGCTTGATAAATTATTTGAGATATTTCTTAGGACTTAAAATTTGGTCCGTTGTTGTTTACTCCATCTGTCTATTATCTTCTACATATAAGTTATATCAAAAGCATATTCTAGAGAATATTTCCTCTTCTATTTTGTTTGTACCTCCAAAAATTAGTTTAGACCTCTAACTTTCTATAAAATGTAAACTGATCATATTCTAAGCTCGTATCTATATGCAAAAATTAGTTTAGCTCCCCAACTTCTTATAGAATGTAAATTAATCACATTCTAAACTCATTTGTACGTGCAAGAATTAATGTAGATCCCTAACTTTCTATAAAATATAAACTAATCCCATTCTAAGCTCATATTCAGCATAGAAATAATATTCACCAAAATTAGGTTAGGTATGTAAATTGACCCCATTCTAGATCCATCGCAATATATAATAATATTAATGGGATAGAAAATAAATGTCGGTCTCTTGATATTTTGGCAATACTCTTGGCATGTTTAGAACTTATTTATTTTTTTCCCTTTTGTTCTGTTTTTTCCTATTTCAATTTTTTCCATTTTGCAGGTTTTAACACGGCAACAAAATTGAAAATTATTTAATCTGTTCTCCGTGCAATGTGTGGGTACAAAATCCAAAGTTAAAAAATAATCATATTAATTTCAAAGTGTATTGTTATATTATTTGTAAGTTGAAATATCTCATTTTTATGAACTTCATACAAAAAAATATATGAAATATTAACTTTCAAATTCTTGGACATTTTCATATTTTCAATATTTTTCTTATTATAATATACGGAAATCATGAAATTTATAAAACTCTTAAATTTTTTCTTCTTCAGTTTTTCAATATTTTGATTGTCATAGCACACGAGAATAACGTAATGTACAAAAATCCAATTTTTTTTTTCTTCAAATTTTCAATAGTTTGCACACTATACAGTGCACGAATATGGTTTAATTTAATTTTCTCAAAATTTCTATTTTTCAATATTTTATTTGCTATAATATAAGAAAATCATGAAATATGCAAGAATAAATTATTTTTTTTACGGTTATTCAATATTTTCTATGATAAACACAAGAAAATCTCAAATTTTTCTATTTTCTTTCTTTTCGACATCATGCACGTTACATAATTTTACAATAAGAATTTGTTTGAACAACAATATATTGTATGTAGATAATGATGATTGTGCTCGATAAAAATTTTGTTTCAGAATAAATTATTGCACAGATAATCATAAATTTCTTGCGAACATACAAAAATATATTTCAAGCACAAAAAAATTCAACCACATCTCTGTTTACCCTTTTTATGGACTTCAAATGCTTGAAGGTTGAGACAAAAGTGAGTTTAACCAAAACAAGTTATTTTGTGTTTTTTTAAAAATTGACCAGAAGGTCTTGAGTTCGAGACTTCTGGCAGTACAAGTGCGTACCGTTAATTACACCTTAATGTCATAGAACGCACCAGGACGGGATACCGTACTAGATCATTTCAAATCACATCGTTATGGAGATCACATATATAGGTATGAAATACTTGCAAGAAGAGAACAAAACAAAAGAATATGTATTTTATTTATTCCGTTCATATTTATGTTCAACTTGAATGCAAATTATATCGATATTGTAAAGGAATGTAAAGTTATTCAGGACTCTCATTTGAGAGTTATATTGAAATACTTAGGGTTATTTTAGTGTCAACTTGGTAAAAGCTAATAGGCACTGTCCTATGTGGGGGCCACATCACTTCTTTTGAAGCGCATGTGGGACACCTTAGGTAGAGTTTACACTGTCTCCTTTGAGGTAAGGGTATCATCTTTTTGAAATATAAATAATACTTCTTTTGGATTAAGGGTGGCATTTCTTTTGAAGTGCAAGTAGGACAGTCTAGATGGGATTTACACTAGTCAAGCATGTGTGGGACATTCTAAATGGAGTCCACACCATTTCATTTGAAGTAGGGAACACTTCATTTGAAGTGTAAATAGGACCTCCTAAATGGGGTCGACATAGGTTTGAAGAAACATTGATGTTTCCTTTTTAGGAGGCTAATATAGAGGCCTCCCTAAAAGCCAGGAGGGGGTCCCGAAGTAGCCGAAAGACCATTTTATGGCCTCCCGAAGACTGCTTCAAGCCATATCAGAAAAACTCTATATCAGAGTTTTCTTAAACGAAACTCATTTATTTTGAGTTTTCTGCACATACTGAGAATGTATGGTATCATTCTCAGTAGTTTATGCAACATGAACATATGGGTTTGTATTTAAGAGTAAAACATGGACTTTTTGAGCCATGATCATTTGATGAATGCACTGAATTCATAGAAATAGATGTGGTTTGCACATATGATTTATGAATAGGGTTTTCCTATTCATGTCGATCCTGAAAGCATGATTTTCATGTCTCAGACCATGAATGGAGGGTTTCATTCATACATGTCTTTTATGCACATGCATCGTACACAGACATGTTTCATGTCTGAAAATAAATAGGGTTTTTCCTATTTATGTGACAGAAGACATGATTTTTCATGTCTTGTGAATAAGATTTTTCTATTCACGGATATTTTCAGAGACATAATTTTATATCTCAAGCTGAATAAAATATTTTATTCACCTATATTCATAGAGAAGGACATGGAGTTTTGATCCATGTCCTTCAATAAATAGTATATTGTTTACTGCCAAAAATAGAGACGAACTGGGATGGATCGTCTTACCTGAATTTGGGGGAAGATACTATTTGGACATATCTATCTATCTCTTTGAAGATACCAAGTTGATTTATGATATTATATATTGGAGGTTTGGATAGATGCGACTGATATAGCAGACTTCATCAGATTCTCTCTCATTTATGAGGGGTTTTTGATTGTGGGGACACTCTTCCCTGCAGACGCAAGCCCCTACAGTTAATTATGTTATTGCGTTGTGATAATAATTTTCACCTGCTCCGGACAGATCACTTTGTGTCGTGTTATGTTTTTTTATGGGGTTGCCCTTTGATTGTATACGGAGACTAATCTTGTCATGCCCGTAGGGCGCAGATTAGTCCAAATTCGTATATTAGATTTGGGGCTTTGAACTTAGGACACGGATCTCATATAAATGAGGTCCATTAGTTCATGGGATATCTGGATTTGATCTAAGGATCGTTAGTCATATATGAGACTAAGATCGACTTAGAAACAATGAGCATATAGGCTCAACTGATCACCAGATCATATATGAATAGCCCATAGATAGTATATGGTAGTCAATATGGAGACAGTCCGCAGAGCAAAACATATTAGTTTAAGGACATCGCGGTCCAATATTAGTTTAGGGACATTTCGGTCTAACATTCATCTTGCGCACACGTGTATATGTTATGTGGCGAAGTGAATATGAGGTGTGTACATCAATATGGAAGTGCATACATGTGGAATGTATCATTCTCTGTCTTGATGAAATTTCATATCATGTTGGGGCGAGAAAGGAGTTGTTGGTTGTTGGGGCCCGCCACCTCTCTGAAAACATTGAAGAATTACAACGACGTATATCAGAGGTGTGAAGAGATGTATCCTTGAACCAAATCTCGTGCTTGGGGGAAAAGATCTTGTTGGATCTAAGGATCATTAGTTTTATATAAGACTAAGATTAACTTAAATGAACGATCATTAGTCATGTATGAGACTAAAATCAGCTTGGATATCATAAACATATAGGCTCGATTGATTTTCTAATCAAAGAAGTTTAATTTCATGAAACTTAGCCAATTTGGGCTAAGATTGGGTTTCTATACCACCCAGCAATGCTAAGCACTCAGTCACGTAGCGCTCACGTGTGTTTCATGTGAGGCGCTAAAATAGTGTTAAGCATTAGTCTTTTCTGGCGCTCACGTGTGTTTCACGTGAGACGCTGAGCTGTAAGCACTCACGTGTGTTTCACGTGAGGCACTATGTTTTGGCGCTCACGTGTGTTTCACATGAAGCGCCATGTTTTCAGAGATTTAATCTCTGTTGATGTTTTTTGAAGAAGTTTTAATTTCTTTTAATGGCATTTAGACCATTAACGATCACCAAGATTACTATTTTGAGAATCTGTGATCAGGTTCTTTAAGAACTAAGTTCTTGATTTATAAGAGAACTAAGTTCCTGGAGTATTATGGACTCCATCTTCTTCATGTCCTTTTCAACTTTGTTCTTCTCAGAATCCTTAATTCTCAAGAACAAGATTTTTCTGATGAGAATTAAATTCTCAACTTGTGGAAGACTTGTTTTTCGGAGAAAAAACTAAGTTCTTTGATAAAGGAGATGTTTTGATCTCTGTATTTTCTTTATGTAGGGGTTGAGGGGATGAAGACTTTCTTTCTTCTTTATTGAGAATTAAATTCTCTGTATTTTTTTGAAAGCTTTTTGAAAGCCTTCTGTATTTTTACAGAAGCTTATGGGGTTTGCGCGCCTCTTTAATTTATTCCCTTTAGGTCCTTTATATAGGAGAAGCGAAAAATCAATTTGTTGAGAAAATCTCTTATTGAGAAATCGTGATTGATTTCATAATCAATCAAATTGATCTTTTAAATCAACCAGTGAATTTTATTCACCGTTGGATTTTTAATCCAAAAGCTCTCTGTTTAACAGAGAAGATCATTCTTGTTTGTTTAATAAGATTAGAAAAATATTTTCCTAAGATAGAATTTTATTCTATCAGATGATTGATTGGTGATTTTATAATCACTATTGGATTTTTAATCCAAGAGTTCTCTGTTTAATAGAGGAGATCTTTCTAGTTTGAGAAAGATCAGAGAAATATTTCCCAAATAGAATTTAGTTCTATATAGAATTTAATTCTATCTGTTGATAGTTTTTTAATCACTATTGGATCTTTGATCCAGCGGCTCTCTATTTAACAGAGACTATTTAAATAAATTAGGGAGATATTTTTCCCCAACAGAATTTAATTCTACCATTGGATTTTTGATCCAACAGCTCTCTGTTTAACAGAGAATATCTTTCTTTTGAAAGATCAAAGGAAATATTTCCCAAAATAGAATTTCATTCTATATAGAATTCAATTCTATCTAAAGCTAGTGCTTTAAAATAATGTGCTCACGTGTTTAACACGTGACCCTAGCATGGGTTTTAGCCTGTCTATATTCAGCGCTCATATGCTTTGCATATAAGCGCTCACGTGTTTAACATGTGAGGCCTGTTTGGCTTTTGGTTATTTATTTTCAGCACTCATATGCTTTTCATATGAGCGCTCACATGCTTAATACGTGAGGACAAACTGTGGGTTTTAATTCTCCCTGAAGTAAGAACGCTCACGTGCTTTGCACATGGAAGGAATTCGTTTCTTCTTTCTTTTCTTTCCTTTTTTATATAAGGGGACATGAAGCTCTGGTCCAAGATTTTTTTTTGGCGGGGACAAATGCCCCCCTATTTTACCCACGTAAGTATGTACGTGAATTGAGTAGTGCAAAATTATGCATCGTTATAGAATTGATGGCTTAGGAGACAAGTTTAGGATCCTTGTAGCGTAAGACCTTTTCCATCTTCATGAGCCATAAAGGTCTCAAGAAGATTTTTCTCCCTATGAGTCATGAGGATCTCATAGGTGCATATTCTTCGAAGAAATCGTGAGGATTTCTAAGTGTCTTTCACCTCCGTAGGTCGTAACGATCTCACTCGGGTATATTTTCTCCTCACAAGTCGTGAAGACCCGTAAGTAGCTTCTTCACCTTATTGGCGTGCAACTTTGGCGAATGTTGCTCGTGGATAGTATACTAGAGTTAGTATTGACCTCTTTATAGGGCAACAATGGGTTAGGAAACAGGTTGATATCCCCGTTGCCTAAGGCTTTTCACCTTTATAAGCAGTGAGGGCCTCATAAAGGTGTTTTTCCCTACGAGTCGAGAGGATCTCGCAGGTGTATCTTAACGTGAATTATAGATAACCCCTTGTTTGATAGGGGTCCGTTAGGTTTGTGGTACTAGGTTTTGTCCATTGTATCGTCACGTTGGCTGATATATTCTTAATATACAGTCCCTTTGCTGCTCGAGTATCCCTGCGTCTGTCGTGTGTTTGATCTCTTCTGAGGCTGGACAAGACGTCTCAAGTAATCTTCTTAGGTTGGAACATACGTAATACCATCGAAAGATCCAGCGTTAGGTATTGCCGTGGCGCTTTATTTGAGATTATGCTCGATTTGGAGCCCTGATGAGCATAACCATACCCTTCTGGGGTAGGTGACATCTAATGGTCCTTAGACTTTGTATGTATTACCGTCAAGACCCAAACCTAGGAATATGCCGTCACTTCGCTTTGCTTTGATGATGTCGTACCAATTATTTGCAGAAGTAGGGTAAACATCCATATGACCTCTAGGCCGTATATATCGCCATCGAGGTCTGGAGCTAGAATTTTCCCGTCTGTAACACCCGAGCCCAATAATACTATTTATATTACTAGTTGAGGGTTATATATTGCTCTTTCCAATTATCCTGATTTTCTGGTGTTTATTGCTAAAATTTTAACCGGCTAAGTCATTTTGGCACATAACAAATTTTAACTCCTAAAATGAAATTTAAAATATCCATGTTGGCCTACTCGTCGCCACTAGTCGCGTGGTAGCGTCCGCGTGTCGAGATTCCGTCCCGTTCGGCTAAACGGGCAAGTTTGGACGACTGCGCGCGCGTGCGAGTGTCCGACTTGGGGGCATGCATTTTAATCATTAAACACCTCTTTTCAAAATTTGGAAACCGCTTAAAATCCTATAATTTGAATTTGGAACATTTGGGCGCAACCCGGGCGCGATTTGGAAATGTTACATTTAGCGCCCAAAATGCCCATTTAATTTAATATCCCAAAATTTAATATATACGATTATAATCTCTTTTTAACTGTTAAATCACTCTTAAATCTTTCCAATTTGATTTTTAAAACCTCCCGTACTCTTTCCCCAGCCAATCGCTTGGCTCCATTACTCGTGGGCCCCGCCTCCTCTTTCCTTATCTCTCTCTCTCTCTCATCCAATAATCTCTCCCTCCCTCTCTCTAACCAATCTCTTTCTCTCTCTTCTTATATATTCCTCCATGCAGCCGCCTTCGCTCCCCTCTCGACCACGAGAATCATCTCGTAACCCAAACCCTAGCCCTCGTACTCGCGCCGCCGACCTCTCCGCGACCTCGCCGTCGCCGTCACCACCTCCTCGACCTCACCGCACCCGCTTCCTCCTTCCTCCGTCCATCTTCCGCGCCTGCACCCAACCCCCGACGCCTCCACTCGGCCGCAGAGCCCGACGTCGACGCCGCCTCCCGTCGCCGACGACTCCCGCGACTCCCTTTCTTCCTCCTCGTCCCTACCCCGTCGTCGCCTTCCTCCTCCCCTCGCCGGACCACCAACAGACCCGAGCCCAGCCCTACCACCCTCTGCAGTTCGCCGGGAACGCGCCGTCGACCCTCGTCGACGTCACCCGCGCCACCTCCTTTCCCCCTCGACCGCCAGAGCCAACCACCACCCTCCTCTACTCGTCGCACTACCCTCTCCAGCGAACCCGAGGCCGTTCAAGTCTTCGCAGCCGCCGTCGCTGCCTCGCCGGCGTTCCAGCGCCGTCGAGCCCGCCGGGGTTACCCTGGTATCTCTCTGTAAGCATCCTTATCTTTCCTTTGTGCAAAGTTTTTCCCCCCGCTGATCTTGTACGTTTATCATGTTGCTAACTCGTTGCCGATGACTTTTGCCGGAATCCGACCGTGCCGTCTTTTGAAACCGACGCTCCAGCGAAGTACCCTGGTCCGTGTGACCCCGTTGTTCTCTGTTGGGACTCGATCCGTGGCCCGTGCACCCGTCTTGTGTTTTCTGCCGACTTTGCATCCGTGCTTTCCGGTTTGCGAAACCGTCGAGGCAAGTATCCGAATACCTGCTTTAACATGCTAGTACACAATATCAAGTCTTGCTTCACTCTTGATTATCATATTAGTTTATAACTTAAAACCGACGGTCACAATAAGCCTTAACATTAAATCAGTATGGTAGTTTCGTGTAATTAATCGGTATACTATCAATCCACACTTTAACTAATTAAACCAATTAGCACGCCCTTGCTTAAATTGCTAGATCATCCTTGTAACTATTATTATGCTGTAGTTTTAATGGCTTCATTGCTTCGTGTTATTAATATTGTTTTACCCTGTGATTGTTGCACCCAAGGGTGCTTGAACCTGTTAATAAGAGAATACAAACACCACTGTGTTTACATGGAATAATATGGTTATTTACTGTTTCCTGCTGCTGTTCATTATTTGATTGTATACCTGTTGTGAGCACATACTCGATTGCACTACATATTGGCCTGACCCTGCTACACATGATATATACATACATACCGACTCATCCTGTCGTATCCTGACATGACTTGTTTCATGATCTCATGCTTAATGCCGACGAACCCGACCATCCCTGCTGTCTATCCAGACGGACCTACTTTTACCGGATTTTCTGTTGGCATTAGTCCTTGACTACTGAATACCTGACCTGACATACATAGCTTGGGGGTATGGGGAAATCAAAGGTGAAACCGACTTGTAACTCAACAGTTCGATACATGTTCTGATCAGTCTTACGGGCTTGGCCAGCCCCGGAGTGTTGATGCTGACATCACTCGCCCATCCTACTACCTTCTACTGCTTAGCGGCACGTCTCGGATTCAGCCCCGAGGGCTTTGACCATGGTCCCGGGCACGCACGGGATACTATTGAGTTACATCGACGATTCATCAATTGATTTCAAAGACTTTAGAGTAGAAACTTGATAGAACAGTTTAGTTACCCATTGCACATTACCCTGCACTGTTGTTTCCTAATATTGCTTATTTCATGTTCATACCTGCATTGCTTATTACCATGTTTATATTATTTGGTTGACGTGACGCGCTGACGTCTGGGTTTTGAATGGCCCAGATTCTTTGCCACTGTCGTCGACCGTGCAGGAGTACTTCAGCCAGCAGGCTGATTTGAGTTCTATAGTGGTTAGTTCATTTATTGCATTCTATTTTCAGGTGCGATCCCGCATTATGGGACGTACCTTTCTATTATTATATTGGATCATTTGCTTCCGCACTTATTGTTTATTGACTCTCGTTATTATGGATTTGGACATGTGCTAGATTAGTTTATTTATCTTGTTCTTGATATCTCTACAACCGTAATGTGACTGTGGATGGATACTTCCTACCCACAGGTAGCATGGTTGGTTATGTCACGTGCCCAATCTTGCGTACTCTGGGAAGCGGGGCGTGGCATAGTTCTTTTGGTATCAGAGCCATAGGTTAATCGGGTTGATTCTTTTGTAGTTGGGTATTGTACCCAATACACGAATCAGAATACCCGTGTTTAGGAAACATGTCCAGCCACATTGACCGTTTTACCACTCTTGAATCACATTCTTCCTGATTATATCTTTTACGACGTGCAAACTTACTTTGCATGTCGACTCGGAAACCTGATTTCTTGTTATCCCTAGGACTTGGGCGACTTGGGTGGAGTTAAGTAATTGCGGCTATGATACCGCGGCATAGCTACAATGCAGCACTCTATTTAAGTATCTTGGGGTTCTAGCCTTGATCCACATTCAGAATCTATCATCATGCTAATGTTGGGTGTTTTGAGTTCAGGATTATGACAGGTAAGAAGTTGAAGACGTACCGGAGGCGTGTGAACGAAGCCGCCATGTTAGGAGTGATACGTGGGATGTTGGAAAATCAGAAGAGGCAAACTGAGCTGATCCAGCAGCAAGCGGATACGTTTCAGGAGAGTTTGCAGGCTATTCAGCAGTCTGTAAACACCGCTGTAGCGAAGCCAGTCGACCGAGTAGGGACCGTGGCAGATTTCAGACGGTTGGGTCCTACTACTTTCACTGGTCTGGAGGAGCCGTTACCAGCCGAGCAGTGGCTAGTGGACACGGAGAATTTACTGATTGCGGCACAGATCCCTGAAGACAAGAGAGTAGATGTGGTGCGCATTCAGCTGGTGGATTACGCCCGAGAGTGGTGGCTTGTGGAGGAGACCCGCTTGTCCAAGCCAATCAGTTGGGCGGATTTCTCTAAAAGTTTCTTGGAAAAGTTCTTCCCGCGGACTGCACGGGAGGAAATGGAAGAGAAGTTCATCGGACTAAGGCAGAATGGAGCAACCGTGGACGTGCATGCAGCAGAGTGGACGAGACTCAGTAGTCTCGCTGGACCTTTCGCGGCCAACGATGTAGACAGCAGTTGCGGTAAGGAAGCAGTTCTGTCGGGCCAGTCGAGTTTAGGACTAGGCCGACAAACAGTGTTCTTGCAGCTATGGAAGTTAATAGTAATGAAGAGCCGGCAGTTGTTCGCGACTTTATGGATGTATTTGAAGTTATATCCGGCTTACCGTCGAAGCGAGATGTGGAGTTTGCGATTGACCTTATTCCTGGTGCAACGCCAGTATCAAAATCTTATTATCCGATGGCACCGGTGGAACTGGAAGAAGTTAAGAAACAAGTTGGTGAATTACTCGAGAAGGGATGGATTCGAAGCAGCAACTCACCTTGGGGAGCTCCAGTTCTTTTAGTAAAGAAGAAGGATGGCGCGAGAAGGATGTGCATTGATTATCGAGAATTGAACCGGGTGACTATTAAGAACAAGCACTCGATCCCTCGCATTGGAGAACTTTTGAGCAGCTTAGTGGCGCGAGGGTATTCTCGAAACTGAATTTGCGATCGGGATATCATCAGGTCCGCGTGAAGGCAGAAGACATTTGCAAGACGGCGTTTCGAACTCGATATGGACATTTCGAGTATCTAGTGATGCCCTTCGGAGTGACTAATGCGCCAGCAATATTCATGGATTTGATGAACAGGATCTTTTCACCATTCTTGGACCAGTTTATTGTGGTATTCATTGACGATATTCTGGTGTACTCGGAGAGTTCGGAGGAGCATGCTGAGCATTTAAGGATCGCATTGCAGACGCTGAGACAAGAGAAGTTATTCGCGAAGATGAGTAAGTGCGAATTCTGGCTGGAAGAAGTGAAGTTTCTGGGGCATGTTGTGTCGGGCAATGGAATCGCCGTTGATCCCGAGAAGATTACAGCAGTTCGAGATTGGCTTATTCCAAAGAATGTTGCGGAGATAAGAAGTTTCCTTGGACTCGCCGGATACTACAGAAGATTTGTGGAAAACTTCGCTCGTTCAGCTGAGCCGTTAACCAAGCTTACGCGCAAGGAGGTACCGTTTGTTTGGACGGATGGATGTGCATTGGCCTTCGAGACGTTGAAGCAGAAGTTGATAACCGCCCCTATCCTAACCGTACCGGACGATTCAGGAGGACTGGTGATTCATAGCGACGCATCCGGAAAGGGATTGGGAAGTGTTTTGATGCAGAATGGGAAAGTCGTCGCTTACGCATCGAGACAACTGAAGACTCATGAGAAGAACTATCCGACTCATGACTTAGAGCTTGCAGCCGTGATCTTCGCCCTGAAGATTTGGAGACACTACCTTTTGGGCGAGAGAGTCGAAGTCTTTACAGATCACAAGAGTTTAAAGTATGTGTTCACTCAGAAGGAGTTGAACATGAGGCAACGCAGATGGTTGGAGCTGATGGCCGACTACGACCTTGATCTTAAGTACCATCAGGGAAAAGTTAACGTCATGCCAGATGCGCTAAGTCGGTTACCAGCAATTCAGATATTGATTGCACAGAGGGAGATCATTGCGGATTTTCGAAGATTCGACTTGGAGGTTGTGCTACCCCATGCTACAGGACAGTTGATGCAGTTGCAAGTACAGTCGTCCTTAGTTGAGAAGATTAAAGCGGCACAATCGCAGGATCCTAGACTGCAAAAGTTTCGAGAGCAGGTTAGAGCCGGACTACGAACCGATTTACTGATCCATGAAGACGGTTTGTTGAGATATGGTAGCCGTGTGTGTGTGCCAAAAAGAGATGGGCGTGAAGAGCTTATGAAGGAGGCACACAGTTCAGCTTACTCTGTACATCCAGGATGGACTAAGATGTACCGAGATATTCGACAGCACTTCTGGTGGGAAGGTATGAAACGGGAAATTGCTCGCTTCGTGGCTAAGTGCTTGGTGTGTCAGCAAGTCAAAGCTGAACACCAAAGGGTTGCTGGTTTGTTGCAACCACTTCCGATTCCTCAGTGGAAGTGGGAACATATAACCATGGATTTCGTGACGGCTTTACCGCGGAGTCCAAAGGGCAACAATGCTGTATGGGTGATTGTCGATCGTTTGACCAAGGCAGCTCACTTTATTCCTTTTCGGGTTGGTCAATCGACAGAGACTTTGGCAGAGCGGTACCTGCAAGAGATCGTGAGATTGCATGGAGTGCCGGTAAGCATCGTGTCCGATCGGGACACTCCGTTCTTATCGCACTTTTGGAGGAGTTTACAAGAAAGTTTGGGGACTCGATTGAAGTTCAGCACAGCCTATCATCCTCAGACTGATGGACAATCGGAGAGAACGATCCAGACCTTTGAAGATATGTTGAGGGCTTGCATGTTAGACTTCAAAGGTTCATGGGAGGATCATCTACACCTGGTGGAGTTTTCGTACAACAATAGCTTCCAAGCGACAATTCAGTTGGCTCCGTTTGAAGCACTGTATGGTCGTAAGTGCCGTTCACCTGTTTGTTGGGATGATGTTGGTGAACGAAGGTTACTAGGACCAGATTTGGTGGTACAGACAGTCGAGAAGGTGAATACAATCAGGAAGCATATGAAGGCAGCTCAAGATAGACAGAAAAGTTGGGCCGACACGTCAAGAAGACCTCTAGAGTTCGCCGTGGGTGATTTGGTATTCCTGAAGATATCACCGACTAGAGGGGTGATTCGCTTTGGAAGTCGGGGAAAGCTTAGTCCTCGATTCGTTGGACCCTTCGAGATGTTGGAGCGTGTTGGGGAGGTAGCGTACCGGTTGGCGTTACCACAGTCATTAGCAGGAGTTCACGATGTGTTTCATGTGTCTCAACTACGGAGGTATGTTCGTGATGAGACTCATGTCTTGGATCATTCGGAGTTGACTGTGCGGGAGGACCTAACTTTTGAGGAGCGACCAGTTGAAAACAAGGATCGAAGAGAAAAGGTTCTTAAGAGCAAGGTTATCCCTCTTGTGCTAGTTTCTTGGGGGTAATCGATCGCATGGAGAATCCACTTGGGAGCGAGAAGACGAGATCGGGCAGAAATTCCCTCACCTTTTCCAGTAGTTAGCTATCTTGTATTCTTGGAATTTCGAGGACGAAATTCTTTTGTAGTTGGGTATGATGTAACACCCGAGCCCAATAATACTATTTATATTACTAGTTGAGGGTTATATATTGCTCTTTCCAATTATCCTGATTTTCTGGTGTTTATTGCTAAAATTTTAACCGGCTAAGTCATTTTGGCACATAACAAATTTTAACTCCTAAAATGAAATTTAAAATATCCATGTTGGCCTACTCGTCGCCACTAGTCGCGTGGTAGCGTCCGCGTGTCGAGATTCCGTCCCGTTCGGCTAAACGGGCAAGTTTGGACGACTGCGCGCGCGTGCAAGTGTCCGACTTGGGGGCATGCATTTTAATCATTAAACATCTCTTTTCAAAATTTGGAAACCGCTTAAAATCCTATAATTTGAATTTGGAACATTTGGTCGCAACCCGGGCGCGATTTGGAAATGTTTCATTTAGCGCCCAAAAGGCCCATTTAATTTAATATCCCAAAATTTAATATATACGATTATAATCTCTTTTTAACTGTTAAATCACTCTTAAATCTTTCCAATTTGATTTTTAAAACCTCCCGTACTCTTTCCCCAGCCAATCGCTTGGCTCCATTACTCGTGGGCCCCGCCTCCTCTTTCCTTATCTCTCTCTCTCTCATCCAATAATCTCTCTCTCCCTCTCTCTAACCAATCTCTTTCTCTCTCTTCTTATATATTCCTCCATGCAGCCGCCTTCGCTCCCCTCTCGACCACGAGAATCATCTCGTAACCCAAACCCTAGCCCTCGTACTCGCGCCGCCGACCTCTCCGCGACCTCGCCGTCGCCGTCACCACCTCCTCGACCTCACCGCACCCGCTTCCTCCTTCCTCCGTCCATCTTCCGCGCCTGCACCCAACCCCCGACGCCTCCACTCGGCCGCAGAGCCCGACGTCGACGCCGCCTCCCGTCGCCGACAACTCCCGCGACTCCCTTTCTTCCTCCTCGTCCCTACCCCGTCGTCGCCTTCCTCCTCCCCTCGCCGGACCACCAACAGACCCGAGCCCAGCCCTACCACCCTCTGCAGTTCGCCGGGAACGCGCCGTCGACCCTCGTCGACGTCACCCGCGCCACCTCCTTTCCCGCTCGACCGCCAGAGCCGACCACCACCCTCCTCTACTCGTCGCACTACCCTCTCCAGCGAACCCGAGGCCGTTCAAGTCTTCGCAACCGCCGTCGCTGCCTCGCCGGCGTTCCAGCGCCGTCGAGCCCGCCGGGGTTACCCTGGTATCTCTCTGTAAGCATCCTTATCTTTCCTTTGTGCAAAGTTTTTCCCCCCGCTGATCTTGTACGTTTATCATGTTGCTAACTCGTTGCCGATGACTTTTGCCGGAATCCGACCGTGCCGTCTTTTGAAACCGACGCTCCAGCGAAGTACCCTGGTCCGTGTGACCCCGTTGTTCTCTGTTGGGACTCGATCCGTGGCCCGTGCACCCGTCTTGTGTTTTCTGCCGACTTTGCATCCGTGCTTTTCGGTTTGCGAAACCGTCGAGGCAAGTATCCGAATACCTGCTTTAACATGCTAGTACACAATATTAAGTCTTGCTTCACTCTTGATTATCATATTAGTTTATAACTTAAAACCGACGGTCACAATAAGCCTTAACATTAAATCAGTATGGTAGTTTCGTGTAATTAATCGGTATACTATCAATCCACACTTTAACTAATTAAACCAATTAGCACGCCCTTGCTTAAATTGCTAGATCATCCTTGTAACTATTATTATGCTGTAGTTTTAATGGCTTCATTGCTTCGTGTTATTAATATTGTTTTACCCTGTGATTGTTGCACCCAAGGGTGCTTGAACCTGTTAATAAGAGAATACAAACACCACTGTGTTTACATGGAATAATATGGTTATTTACTGTTTCCTGCTGCTGTTCATTATTTGATTGTATACCTGTTGTGAGCACATACTCGATTGCACTACATATTGGCCTGACCCTGCTACACATGATATATACATACATACCGACTCATCCTGTCGTACCCTGACATGACTTGTTTCATGATCTCATGCCTAATGCCGACGAACCCGACCATCCCTGCTGTCTATCCAGACGGACCTACTTTTACCGGATTTTCTGTTGGCATTAGTCCTTGACTACTGAATACCTGACCTGACATACATAGCTTGGGGGTATGGGGAAATCAAAGGTGAAACCGACTTGTAACTCAATAGTTCGATACATGTTCTGATCAGTCTTACGGGCTTGGCCAGCCCCGGAGTGTTGATGCTGACATCACTCGCCCATCCTACTACCTTCTACTGCTTAGCGGCACGTCTCG
This sequence comes from Agapanthus africanus, assembly GCA_030015575.1. Classification (NCBI taxonomy): domain Eukaryota; kingdom Viridiplantae; phylum Streptophyta; class Magnoliopsida; order Asparagales; family Amaryllidaceae; genus Agapanthus; species Agapanthus africanus. The sequence continues at coordinate 5,953,310 of JASDDO010000022.1, forward strand.
GATTCAGCCCCGAGGGCTTTGACCATAGTCCCGGGCACGCACGGGATACTATTGAGTTACATCGACGATTCATCAATTGATTTCAAAGACTTTAGAGTAGAAACTTGATAGAACAGTTTAGTTACCCATTGCACATTACCCTGCACTGTTGTTTCATAATATTGCTTATTTCATGTTCATACCTGCATTGCTTATTACCATGTTTATATTATTTGGTTGACGTGATGCGCTGACGTCTGGGTTTTGCATGGCCCAGATTCTTTGCCACTGTCGTCGACCGTGCAGGAGTACTTCAGCCAGCAGGCTGATTTGAGTTCTATAGTGGTTAGTTCATTTATTGCATTCTATTTTCAGGTGCGATCCCGCATTATGGGACGTACCTTTCTATTATTATATTGGATCATTTGCTTCCGCACTTATTGTTTATTGACTCTCGTTATTATGGATTTGGACATGTGCTAGATTAGTTTATTTATCTTGTTCTTGATATCTCTACAACCGTAATGTGACTGTGGATGGATACTTCCTACCCACAGGTAGCATGGTTGGCTATGTCACGTGCCCAATCTTGCGTACTCTGGGAAGCGGGGCGTGGCATGGTTCTTTTGGTATCAGAGCCATAGGTTAATCGGGTTGATTCTTTTGTAGTTGGGTATTGTACCCAATACACGAATCAGAATACCCGTGTTTAGGAAACATGTCCAGCCACATTGACCGTTTTACCACTCTTGAATCACATTCTTCCTGATTATATCTTTTACGACGTGCAAACTTACTTTGCATGTCGACTCGGAAACCTGATTTCTTGTTATCCCTAGGACTTGGGCGACTTGGGTGGAGTTAAGTAATTGCGGCTATGATACCGCGGCATAGCTACAATGCAGCACTCTATTTAAGTATCTTGGGGTTCTAGCCTTGATCCACATTCAGAATCTATCATCATGCTAATGTTGGGTGTTTTGAGTTCAGGATTATGACAGGTAAGAAGTTGAAGACGTACCGGAGGCGTGTGAACGAAGCCGCCATGTTAGGAGTGATACGTGGGATGTTGGAAAATCAGAAGAGGCAAACTGAGCTGATCCAGCAGCAAGCGGATACGTTTCAGGAGAGTTTGCAGGCTATTCAGCAGTCTGTAAACACCGCTGTAGCGAAGCCAGTCGACCGAGTAGGGACCGTGGCAGATTTCAGACGGTTGGGTCCTACTACTTTCACTGGTCTGGAGGAGCCGTTACCAGCCGAGCAGTGGCTAGTGGACACGGAGAATTTACTGATTGCGGCACAGATCCCTGAAGACAAGAGAGTAGATGTGGTGCGCATTCAGCTGGTGGATTACGCCCGAGAGTGGTGGCTTGTGGAGGAGACCCGCTTGTCCAAGCCAATCAGTTGGGCGGATTTCTCTAAAAGTTTCTTGGAAAAGTTCTTCCCGCGGACTGCACGGGAGGAAATGGAAGAGAAGTTCATCGGACTAAGGCAGAATGGAGCAACCGTGGACGTGCATGCAGCAGAGTGGACGAGACTCAGTAGTCTCGCTGGACCTTTCGCGGCCAACGATGTAGACAGCAGTTGCGGTAAGGAAGCAGTTCTGTCGGGCCAGTCGAGTTTAGGACTAGGCCGACAAACAGTGTTCTTGCAGCTATGGAAGTTAATAGTAATGAAGAGCCGGCAGTTGTTCGCGACTTTATGGATGTATTTGAAGTTATATCCGGCTTACCGTCGAAGCGAGATGTGGAGTTTGCGATTGACCTTATTCCTGGTGCAACGCCAGTATCAAAATCTTATTATCCGATGGCACCGGTGGAACTGGAAGAAGTTAAGAAACAAGTTGGTGAATTACTCGAGAAGGGATGGATTCGAAGCAGCAACTCACCTTGGGGAGCTCCAGTTCTTTTAGTAAAGAAGAAGGATGGCGCGAGAAGGATGTGCATTGATTATCGAGAATTGAACCGGGTGACTATTAAGAACAAGCACTCGATCCCTCGCATTGGAGAACTTTTGAGCAGCTTAGTGGCGCGAGGGTATTCTCGAAACTGAATTTGCGATCGGGATATCATCAGGTCCGAGTGAAGGCAGAAGACATTTGCAAGACGGCGTTTCGAACTCGATATGGACATTTCGAGTATCTAGTGATGCCCTTCGGAGTGACTAATGCGCCAGCAATATTCATGGATTTGATGAACAGGATCTTTTCACCATTCTTGGACCAGTTTATTGTGGTATTCATTGACGATATTCTGGTGTACTCGGAGAGTTCGGAGGAGCATGCTGAGCATTTAAGGATCGCATTGCAGACGCTGAGACAAGAGAAGTTATTCGCGAAGATGAGTAAGTGCGAATTCTGGCTGGAAGAAGTGAAGTTTCTGGGGCATGTTGTGTCGGGCAATGGAATCGCCGTTGATCCCGAGAAGATTACAGCAGTTCGAGATTGGCTTATTCCAAAGAATGTTGCGGAGATAAGAAGTTTCCTTGGACTCGCCGGATACTACAGAAGATTTGTGGAAAACTTCGCTCGTTCAGCTGAGCCGTTAACCAAGCTTACGCGCAAGGAGGTACCGTTTGTTTGGACGGATGGATGTGCATTGGCCTTCGAGACGTTGAAGCAGAAGTTGATAACCGCCCCTATCCTAACCGTACCGGACGATTCAGGAGGACTGGTGATTCATAGCGACGCATCCGGAAAGGGATTGGGAAGTGTTTTGATGCAGAATGGGAAAGTCGTCGCTTACGCATCGAGACAACTGAAGACTCATGAGAAGAACTATCCGACTCATGACTTAGAGCTTGCAGCCGTGATCTTCGCCCTGAAGATTTAGAGACACTACCTTTTGGGCGAGAGAGTCGAAGTCTTTACAGATCACAAGAGTTTAAAGTATGTGTTCACTCAGAAGGAGTTGAACATGAGGCAACGCAGATGGTTGGAGCTGATGGCCGACTACGACCTTGATCTTAAGTACCATCAGGGAAAAGTTAACGTCGTGCCAGATGCGCTAAGTCGGTTACCAGCAATTCAGATATTGACTGCACAGAGGGAGATCATTGCGGATTTTCGAAGATTCGACTTGGAGGTTGTGCTACCCCATGCTACAGGACAGTTGATGCAGTTGCAAGTACAGTCGTCCTTAGTTGAGAAGATTAAAGCGGCACAATCGCAGGATCCTAGACTGCAAAAGTTTCGAGAGCAGGTTAGAGCCGGACTACGAACCGATTTACTGATCCATGAAGACGGTTTGTTGAGATATGGTAGCCGTGTGTGTGTGCCAAAAGGAGATGGGCGTGAAGAGCTTATGAAGGAGGCACACAGTTCAGCTTACTCTGTACATCCAGGATGGACTAAGATGTACCGAGATATTCGACAGCACTTCTGGTGGGAAGGTATGAAACGGGAAATTGCTCGCTTCGTGGCTAAGTGCTTGGTGTGTCAGCAAGTCAAAGCTGAACACCAAAGGGTTGCTGGTTTGTTGCAACCACTTCCGATTCCTCAGTGGAAGTGGGAACATATAACCATGGATTTCGTGACGGCTTTACCGCGGAGTCCAAAGGGCAACAATGCTGTATGGGTGATTATCGATCGTTTGACCAAGGCAGCTCACTTTATTCCTTTTCGGGTTGGTCAATCGACAGAGACTTTGGCAGAGCGGTACCTGCAAGAGATCGTGAGATTGCATGGAGTGCCGGTAAGCATCGTGTCCGATCGGGACACTCTGTTTTTATCGCACTTTTGGAGGAGTTTACAAGAAAGTTTGGGGACTCGATTGAAGTTCAGCACAGCCTATCATCCTCAGACTGATGGACAATCGGAGAGAACGATCCAGACCTTTGAAGATATGTTGAGGGCTTGCATGTTAGACTTCAAAGGTTCATGGGAGGATCATCTACACCTGGTGGAGTTTTCGTACAACAATAGCTTCCAAGCGACAATTCAGTTGGCTCCGTTTGAAGCACTGTATGGTCGTAAGTGCCGTTCACCTGTTTGTTGGGATGATGTTGGTGAACGAAGGTTACTAGGACCAGATTTGGTGGTACAGACAGTCGAGAAGGTGAATACAATCAGGAAGCATATGAAGGCAGCTCAAGACAGACAGAAAAGTTGGGCCGACACATCAAGAAGACCTCTAGAGTTCGCCGTGGGTGATTTGGTATTCCTGAAGATATCACCGACTAGAGGGGTGATTCGCTTTGGAAGTCGGGGAAAGCTTAGTCCTCGATTCGTTGGACCCTTCGAGATGTTGGAGCGTGTTGGGGAGGTAGCGTACCGGTTGGCGTTACCACAGTCATTAGCAGGAGTTCACGATGTGTTTCATGTGTCTCAACTACGGAGGTATGTTCGTGATGAGACTCATGTCTTGGATCATTCGGAGTTGACTGTGCGGGAGGACCTAACTTTTGAGGAGCGACCAGTTGAAAACAAGGATCGAAGAGAAAAGGTTCTTAAGAGCAAGGTTATCGCTCTTGTGCTAGTTTCTTGGGGGTAATCGATCGCATGGAGAATCCACTTGGGAGCGAGAAGACGAGATCCGGCAGAAATTCCCTCACCTTTTCCAGTAGTTAGCTATCTTGTATTCTTGGAATTTCGAGAACGAAATTCTTTTGTAGTTGGGTATGATGTAACACCCGAGCCCAATAATACTATTTATATTACTAGTTGAGGGTTATATATTGCTCTTTCCAATTATCCTGATTTTCTGGTGTTTATTGCTAAAATTTTAACCGGCTAAGTCATTTTGGCACATAACAAATTTTAACTCCTAAAATGAAATTTAAAATATCCATGTTGGCCTACTCGTCGCCACTAGTCGCGTGGTAGCGTCCGCGTGTCGAGATTCCGTCCCGTTCGGCTAAACGGGCAAGTTTGGACGACTGCGCGCGCGTGCAAGTGTCCGACTTGGGGGCATGCTTTTTAATCATTAAACATCTCTTTTCAAAATTTGGAAACCGCTTAAAATCCTATAATTTGAATTTGGAACATTTGGGCGCAACCCGGGCGCGATTTGGAAATGTTTCATTTAGCGCCCAAAAGGCCCATTTAATTTAATATCCCAAAATTTAATATATACGATTATAATCTCTTTTTAACTGTTAAATCACTCTTAAATCTTTCCAATTTGATTTTTAAAACCTCCCGTACTCTTTCCCCAGCCAATCGCTTGGCTCCATTACTCGTGGGCCCCGCCTCCTCTTTCCTTATCTCTCTCTCTCTCATCCAATAATCTCCCTCTCCCTCTCTCTAACCAATCTCTTTCTCTCTCTTCTTATATATTCCTCCATGCAGCCGCCTTCGCTCCCCTCTCGACCATGAGAATCATCTCGTAACCCAAACCCTAGCCCTCGTACTCGCGCCGCCGACCTCTCCGCGACCTCGCCGTCGCCGTCACCACCTCCTCGACCTCACCGCACCCGCTTCCTCCTTCCTCCGTCCATCTTCCGCGCCTGCACCCAACCCCCGACGCCTCCACTCGGCCGCAGAGCCCGACGTCGACGCCGCCTCTCGTCGCCGACGACTCCCGCGACTCCCTTTCTTCCTCCTCGTCCCTACCCCGTCGTCGCCTTCCTCCTCCCCTCGCCGGACCACCAACAGACCCGAGCCCAGCCCTACCACCCTCTGCAGTTCGCCGGGAACGCGCCGTCGACCCTCGTCGACGTCACCCGCGCCACCTCCTTTCCCCCTCGACCGCCAGAGCCGACCACCACCCTCCTCTACTCGTCGCACTACCCTCTCCAGCGAACCCGAGGCCGTTCAAGTCTTCGCAGCCGCCGTCGCTGCCTCGCCGGCGTTCCAGCGCCGTCGAGCCCGCCGGGGTTACCCTGGTATCTCTCTGTAAGCATCCTTATCTTTCCTTTGTGCAAAGTTTTTCCCCCCGCTGATCTTGTACGTTTATCATGTTGCTAACTCGTTGCCGATGACTTTTGCCGGAATCCGACCGTGCCGTCTTTTGAAACCGACGCTCCAGCGAAGTACCCTGGTCCGTGTGACCCCGTTGTTCTCTGTTGGGACTCGATCCGTGGCCCGTGCACCCGTCTTGTGTTTTCTGCCGACTTTGCATCCGTGCTTTCCGGTTTGCGAAACCGTCGAGGCAAGTATCCGAATACCTGCTTTAACATGCTAGTACACAATATCAAGTCTTGCTTCACTCTTGATTATCATATTAGTTTATAACTTAAAACCGACGGTCACAATAAGCCTTAACATTAAATCAGTATGGTATTTTCGTGTAATTAATCGGTATACTATCAATCCACACTTTAACTAATTAAACCAATTAGCACGCCCTTACTTAAATTGCTAGATCATCCTTGTAACTATTATTATGCTGTAGTTTTAATGGCTTCATTGCTTCGTGTTATTAATATTGTTTTACCCTGTGATTGTTGCACCCAAGGGTGCTTGAACCTGTTAATAAGAGAATACAAACACCACTGTGTTTACATGGAATAATATGGTTATTTACTGTTTCCTGCTGCTGTTCATTATTTGATTGTATATCTGTTGTGAGCACATACTCGATTGCACTACATATTGGCATGACCCTGCTACACATGATATATACATACATACCGACTCATCCTGTCGTACCCTGACATGACTTGTTTCATGATCTCATGCCTAATGCCGACGAACCCGACCATCCCTGCTGTCTATCCAGACGGACCTACTTTTACCGGATTTTCTGTTGGCATTAGTCCTTGACTACTGAATACCTGACCTGACATACATAGCTTGGGGGTATGGGGAAATCAAAGGTGAAACCGACTTGTAACTCAACAGTTCGATACATGTTCTGATCAGTCTTACGGGCTTGGCCAGCCCCCGAGTGTTGATGCTGACATCACTCGCCCATCCTACTACCTTCTACTGCTTAGCGGCACGTCTCGGATTCAGCCCCGAGGGCTTTGACCGTGGTCCCGGGCACGCACGGGATACTATTGAGTTACATCGACGATTCATCAATTGATTTCAAAGACTTTAGAGTAGAAACTTGATAGAACAGTTTAGTTACCCATTGCACATTACCCTGCACTGTTGTTTCATAATATTGCTTATTTCATGTTCATACCTGCATTGCTTATTACCATGTTTATATTATTTGGTTGACGTGACGCGCTGACGTCTGGGTTTTGCATGGCCCAGATTCTTTGCCACTGTCGTCGACCGTGCAGGAGTACTTCAGCCAGCAGGCTGATTTGAGTTCTATAGTGGTTAGTTCATTTATTGCATTCTATTTTCAGGTGCGATCCCGCATTATGGGACGTACCTTTCTATTATTATATTGGATCATTTGCTTCCGCACTTATTGTTTATTGACTCTCGTTATTATGGATTTGGACATGTGCTAGATTAGTTTATTTATCTTGTTCTTGATATCTCTACAACCGTAATGTGACTGTGGATGGATACTTCCTACCCACAGGTAGCATGGTTGGTTATGTCACGTGCCCAATCTTGCGTACTCTGGAAAGCGGGGCGTGACACCGTCACTTCACTTTTATTTGACCGTTGCATCCACACCCTGCTGGAATGAGGAGAAACGTCGAGATGATCTCTAGGTTGTAGATGTTGCCATCGAGATCTGGAGCTAGGATTTTGCCGTCACTCATTTTTGTTCGACCCTTGGGTCCTTATTGACGTCGCGTCTGCACTGAGAAGGAATGTCGGGATGATCTCTAGGCTATAGATGTTGCCATCGAGATATGGAGCTAGGAATATGCCATTACTCCATTATTATTTGACTCTTGGGTCCTTGTTCACGTCACGTCTACACCGAGAAGGAACGTCACGATGGAGCTAGGATTTTGTCATTACTCCGTCATTGATTTGACCTTTCGGTGTTTGATGACGTTGCATTTGCACCCTGCTGGAATGCAAAGAAAGTGAGGATGATCTCTAGGCTGTAGATGTTGCCATCGAGATCTGGAGTTAGGAATATGTCGTTGCTCCACTTTTATTTGACCCTTGGGTCCTTATTGACGTCACGTCTGCACCAAGAAAGAACGTCACACTGGAGCTAGGATTTTGCTATTAATTCGCTTTAACTTGGCTCCTTAGAGCTTTGTCGACACTACGTCTGTACTCTTCTGGAGTGAGAGAGACATCCAAATAGCTAGGTTGTATATGTGCTATCAAGACTTGGTTCGTCATTTGACGAAGCATGGTGGGACAATATGGTTCCCTTTCTTTTATTTGTGCCCATGAATTGTATACAAGAGTCAGTATTGACCTACTTGCTGAAAGTGTGTCTTAGCACCTCTATTAGGTTTCCACATGCATCAAGTATACAATTTAAAAAAAATCTAGAGGTCTAAACTACACTAACCTAGAATCGAACTAGAGAATTAGGGTTTTCTAGGCATCTAAACAAGTTTTACACTAAGTGAATAGAGAATACAACCTTTGTAGACCGGTCCTTCACTTCTAAAGCTCCAAGTAGTAGTCCGTTATCTCCAAGTAGTGGTCTCTAGAACTCTTCTTGGCTCAACTTGGTGCAAGGAACAAACTTTCCAATGGATCTTCGATGCCGAAAATGATCCACCTCGAAATCTCTCTAACACAAACTATATCTTCACTAATATAGAATTAGTGAAGTAAATAACCTAATCTTATGGGCTAGATGAGAGTAGGTTAATGAAGTAGGAATTTAGCTCACTTTAGAAATTCTTTTCTCCTTTTCTTTTTCAACTCAAGAAAACCTAGAGAGGATGAAGATGAACTTCGGTGAAGAAATATCTCAAGTGATAAGTAGAGAGAGTTAACCATGGGCTAAAAATAATGGTTGGGTGAAAAAATATCTAGAGTAAAACAAAATAAGTGGGATGAGTCATGGCTTCTGCATACTTCTATAAGCATATAAGCCATGCTCATTTCCAACCCATTTCTAATTTTCCGCTTAATAAATAATCACCAAATAATTTTTAGTCTTGTTGTGAGTCTCATACATCCATGTTCTATGTATCATCCACAATAGTATTATATATATATATATATATATATATATATATAGCAAGAGAAGAAAATCATTAGTGAGCAAAATATTAGTTAATATATAAATATATCATATATAAATATATTAAATTATTAAATCAATACTTGATTCAATAATCCGGTTATATCATATATAACCGACTAATATCATTTATATGTATATTAAATTATCAAATCAACACTTGATTCAATAACCCGGTCATATCACATATAACCGACAAATATTCAATACTACATTAAATAAACACTTAATTCAATAATCCGGTCATATCATATATAATCGGCCAGTATCAAATATATATACATATAACATATCATTGAATCAACACTTGATTCAATAGTCCGGTTATATCACATATAACTTAACCGATATTAAATATCGCGAGATTAGAATACGGTATCACATACTCGTATTTAATCAATCTCCCGCACATATCACCATATGTGCCCTACTTCGTTTTGCTTGAGCTAGGAAACCTCTGTGTGGGACTCTAAAGACCCGTCAATACGCCAGCAGTAGGTAATGATCATATCAGTCACTCACAAGCCGTCAGCGGTACTAGCTAGATGTAACGGCTACTCAGGTATTGAGCGAATAGAAGATCAACAAGCAAGCTTGTCCAAACTTCCGCAAAGCCTATAAGCAACGCTTACCGTACAGTCCGATCTCTTCGTCTGATATGTCGCATATCGAGTCTAGGGGTGGAATAGTCAGACCCCAGTAACTTGATAAGTCATGCCGATGTGTGGCCTATAACCGTTCGAGAAACTACTGATAACACTTAGCAGTAAATCTCATCAGCTCTAACCAAGGACTTGATGTTATAGCCAATCGAGCATAGCGCAACATCAACTCCCTATACCGAGAGAAACGAAACCCCTCCTATCGCTCGCTGCCTCTATGTGACTCGGGACTGTACCCAAAATCCACATGTTTGCACGGCTCCTTTGAGCCGTGGTACGGAGGAAATCAAAGCACAGTGGGAACCACATAAGACACTATGACGATCTCGGGTCTACAGACTAACCTGTACCAGTGTCACCAGAGAACTGCTATCTGACGATAGGTATGGTACCATCTAGGAGTTCTCGGCGAGTCATATTCGATGTACCCATTCTCTAATGAGCACATGTGTACAATCTTTGATGTCAAAAACCAATGGATGTGGGATCAACCATCGCCCCATACAGGGTCAAGAAACATATACACCAGTCTACTCGGGAATACTAATGCCCTATCTCGATATTCCTTCGACTGGGAACTGTTAAAGGATGTGCTTGTGGACTACACAAGCCTCACAAGTATGATATGTATCATAGTCCTGGTAGTCAAGTTAACATCCTAAAGGCTTTATCAACATGTATCAGAGAGACAGTATAATAATACAAGTGTACATGTTAAGATAAAGTGCAACCAGATAGCATACTATCATATCGAGCAAGAAAGTTCTCTATATGTCCAAGCATCCACTATAATATACAATAATGGCCTCTAAGGCATATATATTCCTAACAATCTCCCACTTGCACTAAGGCCAGTTGTTGTAGTATCGCATACCCAACATCCCAAAAAGTCTCTCAAACTGCGTCTGGGGGAGGGCCTTCGTGAGTGGATCCGCTGTATTTTCCTTCGTGTCAACTCTCCTGACCTCGATCTCCCGGCGATCAACTATCTTCCGGATCAGGTGATACTGCTTAAGAATATGTCTAGATTGCTGATGGGACCGGGGTTGCTTGGCCAAAGCTACTGCTCCATTGTTATCACAATACAAGGATATTGGATCCTCAATGGATGGAACCACACCAAGTTCAGCAATGAACTTCTTTATCCAGACAGCCTCTTTGGCAACATCGGTGGCAGCGATCTATTCAACCTCCATCGTCGAGTCTGCCACGGCATCTTGCTTGGAACTCTTCCAACATACCGCCCCTCCATTGAGGGTAAAGAAAAAAAACCGAGACCGACTTACTGTCGTCCTTATCACTCTGGAAGCTCGAATCGGTAAAGGACTCCACCTGGAGTTCTCCGTTACCATACACCAAGAACATTTCTTTAGTCCTTCTCAAGTATTTAAGAATGTTCTTCACAGCTGTCCAGTGTTTCTCCCCAGGATCTGATTGATACCTACTTACCACAGTAAGTGCGTAAGCTACATCCGGTCTGGTGCATAATATCACGTACATGATTGACCCAACTGCAGAAGTATAGGGTATCCCTTGTATGCGAGCCCTTTCCAAATCAGTCTTGGGAGACATCTCTCTGGAGAGAGTGATTCCTGAGCAAGCGGGTAAATTACCACGCTTAGAATCTTCCATATTAAACCTTTTTAGTATGGCTTCAATATACCTGGATTGGGACAATCCCAACTTTCTTTTAGATCTATCTCTATAAATCTTAATCCTCAGGATATAGGAGGCATCACCTAGATCTTTCATGGAGAACTTTTGTGATAAGAAGAGCTTGACCGAGTGTAGCATAGGAACATCATTTCCTATCAAGAGTATGTCATCCTTGTACAATACGAGGAAGATAGCCTTACTCTCTACAACCTTCTTGTATATACAAGATTTATTTACGTTTTTTATATAGTCAAACTCTTTGACTGCCACATCAAAACAGATGTTCCAGCTCCGTGATGTCTGTTTTAATCCGTAAATTGATTTAAGAAGATTGCACATCTTTTCGCTGCTCCCACTGTTTACGAAGCACTCTGGCTGTGTCATATATACGCTCTCTTCTAAATCACCATTTAGAAAAGCGGTCTTGACGTTCATCTGCCAAATTTCATAGTCATGGTATGCAGCAATGGCAAGTAGGATTCTGATGGACTTAAGCATAGCCACTAGAGAAAATGTTTTATCATAATCGACACCTGGTCGTTGACGAAAACTTTTTGCTACAAGTCTAGGTTTCAAGGTCTCAACCTTTCCATCTATACCAAGTTTCTTCTTAAAAATCCACTTGCTCCCAATGGGTTTTACCCCTTCAGAAGCAACTTCGAAAGTCCAAACTTTGTTGGTGTACATGGATTCCATTTCAGATTACATAGCATCCAGCCATTTCACAGAGTCCCCACTTATAATGGCCTGCTCGAAACTAGTTGGGTCATCATCTTCCATGATGCAATCCTCACTCCCACCGTCTATGAGAAAACCGTAGCATCTCTCAGGTGGATGAGAAACCCTACTAGATCTGCGGAGTGGCTGAGATTCGTCGGGGACTATCGAATCCTCCGGTTCTACCAAATCATCAGCTGTAGTTTGTGCAGCTGGAACTTCTTCCAGTTCTATCTCATTACCACTAATTTCTTTCACAAGAAATTCATTTTCGAAAAAAGTGGCATGTTGAGCAATAAACACCTTTTGTTCCTCACTGCGGTAGAATAGATATCCATTTGAATTCTTTGGATATCCCACAAACTTGCAAAGAATTGATCGTGCCTCGAGTTTGTCCGGATTCTGTTTTTTAATATAGGCCGAACAACCCCATATCTTAACTCGTTTAATATATGGTCTCGTTCCACTCCATATCTCATATGGTGTTTTAAGCACCGATTTTGATGGAACTTGATTCAATAGGTATACAGCTGTCTCAAGTGCATAACCCCAAAAAGAAATAGGTAACTCAGCAACATTCATCATAGAGCGTATCATATCTAATATGGTGCGATTTCTCCGCTCCGAAACTCCATTGTGCTGTGGTGTATACGGAGGAGTAAGCCGAGAGAGAATTGTTAGTGTATATGCCCTAGAGGCCATTACTGTATCATACTAGTTTGTATATTACTTAATGGAAGCTTGGGATATTCACCTTGTATAAACAATCTTGCTCAATATAGTAGTAAGCTACTTGGTTTGTTTCTACTTCAATGTGTACATGTGTTTATTTTAGTATATCACCTATACACATTAGTGGAGCCCTTAGGATCTTTGCTTGATTACCAGCGTTGTGATGGCAGTCACACTAGTGGGGGCTGGATAATCTATAAGCACATCCTTATGCAGGTCCCTAGTCGCAGGATTATCGAGACAGGGCATCGATACTCCGGAGTAGACTAGCGTATGCGCTTCTCATCCCAGTTTGGGAGATGGTCTGTCCCACAGCCATCAGTACGTCGTACTGGAGATAGTATGCGGGTGCTCGTTGGGTTACGAGTACACTGGACATGACTCGTCGGGAACTGTTGGTTGGTACTATACCTATCGTCAGTTATCAGTTCCCAAGTGACATGAGTACAGCTTAGTCCGCTGACTTGACACTGTCACTTCGCCTCGAGTGTATTCCCACTGTACTTAGATTACTACCCTACCACGGCTCAAAGGAGTCGTGCAAACAGGTAGTATTTGGGTGCAGTCTCGAAGCACTTGGAGGCAGTGACGGTTAGACAGGATTCGTCTCTCCCGGTATTGGGGGTTGACATCGCGCTGTGTCTAGGAGAGCCATTACACGAGTAGTCCCTGGTCAGGGCAAGCGAGATATACTGGTAGGTTTCCAGTGTTATCTCAGGGTGTTCTGGGCTTCACTCCGACACGACTTATACCGCTATTAGGGGACTGGCGTTTACCGCCCCCTAGGCCCGCCATGCGATGTATCAGACGAACAGACCGGACTGTATGGAGATTGTCACAGTCAGACTCAGTAGGAGTTCAGATGGGGTTCACCTCGTCGGTCTTCTTGTCGGCATCTACCTGGGGACCGTTACGCATAGCTAGTGCCGCTTGCGGTCTGTGGTTAAACCCACTGCCAGCGTAGTGTCGAGTCTTTAGAGTCCCATACAGAAAGCTATTCGCCTTTAGGCAAAAGAGTAGAGGTCGCATGGTTTTGCGACAGGGTTCGGTCACATCCGTGCACTTGTGCACGTACAGTGTCCGGACAGTTAACACTAGCGGGCTTTGGTTTAAGCCAGATCCTAGTGTACGTTTTGGGGTTGGTTTTATCTCGTTTGTATTCGTGTTCCTCGGAACGCGGATGCGGGTGTGTATGCACAGTTGACAGAGAGACAGAGGCAGAGTATTCTCATTGGGGTTGTTGACTGTTGACAGTTGACTGTTGACCATTGACTTTTGCTTAACCCTAATGAGAATAAGATATATGATTAACATTAATATTAATTAAGTATTATAGTGACATGGTTGTTGAGGGGTTGATATTGTTGACTTTGTTGACCGGTTGACTAGGTTGGACTAGTTGACCATCATCATGACAATGGCTATCATTCCATGGCAAAGACTTTTGCTTGCTTGTTTATTTATGCAAAATGAGTGCATGAAATGATATAGCCATTTTGACTTAAACCATTACACAATACTTGATTACTATTTTTGTTATGATGGTTTTTGGATTATGAGAGGTGAGAATGAGAAGAGTATGGTTCATTCTATCATTTGCTTTCTCTCTCTTGAGCTCTCTCATTCTCAAGCTCTCCCTCTTCCTCTTGCTCTCTCCACCTTAAGGCAAACCATTCTCATGTGTTGAGACTCATTGCCTTAGAGATAAAAAGACACCAAAACATTCCTCTACTCATTCTAGTTCACAAGGCCTAGCAAGCCAAGTGATCTAGTTTTTTCAAAGTTCGAAGAAAAGCCAAAGATAGAAGCTTTCGGGTGGATCTATCTTCGGCGCAAGGAGACGACGAGGTGAGGCCGATCCGTACACCAGGAGGAGTCGAAGACGAAGGAGTTCAAGAAAGGTATAGCCCCCTAACCGAGTAGGTAAACTCTTATTAGGTTGTTAGTTAGTAGTTTAACAAAGATCCGTATTGGTAGTCCATGTTACCACCCTCTTGAAAATCGTTTTTCACCAATTCCGCAACCCCGTAAGTACCGGGGAAGGGTAGCATGGACTTACAGTGGTATCATAGCCTAGTTAAACACTATCTAACATGTTAGCAATGTAAGTAGAAGTTTGATCGGAGAAAAAGTCGCGAAATACACCCGGAAATCAAACTTGCTGTCGATTTTTAAAGTGCTGTAAAAATTATAAATCATGCTTCAAAAATCGACTCAGGGTTTTTATAGTGTACTACAGAAAAACGATCCACAGATCCCATCAAAGCGCCGCGGAAACGCGGTAGGAGCTTGCTCCCGCCGCGTTTCCGCGGCCGATTTAACTCGGCTGTGGATCGTCTTCACTGCAGAATACTCTATGGGGTATTTTGGGATTTTTGGGATATGTTTTTTCTGCCCAGATTTTTCAGAAAGAAAAATTTGTTTTGGGGGCTTGAAAAACCGTATTTTTATCGAACTTCTAAAGACTAAGGCTAACGGGTTTATATCTGTGATGTGATATTTGTATTGAACGTCTGCTAATCGCTATATGTCGATTAGTAGGGGTTATACAAATCTGTGATCTGTAATGTTGATGGTATGTGTATATGAATTCTTTGGATTGTCGCGGATGAATAGCCGGGGGTTGTGAGATGAGAGTTTTTCCTTTTATCTTTCAATTCATGTAATATGTAAATTGATGTAATATTATTTTTGGCCGCACAACCGGGTCGGGGTTGTAGCCGTCATTGTATAATTTCTTTTTACTGTTTTTGCTCCTAGGATAGACCCAAGGTGGGGTGCACAAACTACCGGGTATCTCGAAGTGCCGAGTGGCCTACTCACGTCGTTGAGGGAGGTTGCTCCACTTCGGATATTTGGCGGGTAGTTTGTCGCACCCGTAGGGGTCTAGGGTGGGGTATTGGCTATTCATCGCGACCGTGTAATTCGCTTTTCGTTACAGGCTCGTACGAATTGCGGATTCCTAGTATATCCAATGTTTTCATCTGTGATCTGAAATGGCTATCATTGCAATATATTTATATATGATATTATTTAGGCGTTGCTTATGTTTTGCAGCCGCGCTAGCCCAGCCCCTGCTCTGTCGTTAGTTAAGTAACCTAACGGGTAATGACGGGGCCCCGTGGAGAATGCGAATGGCATAAGCGTACGTCATATTTTGGTTGTTTTCTGCAGTGGTAGGATTAAATGATGGGACGCATTAAAAGAACTAATGCAAGAAAAATACGCATTAAAAGAACTAATGCAAAGAAAAATAAACCAAGTAAAAGTCGTTGGAACACTTTCAAAAACCACTCGGTTTCTTTTCAAAATAACTTTTAAACGCGGAGTTTAAGCCACTCCTTTTAAAAGCTATCTCGTTCTATCGATTATATCAAGTTCACTACGTTCACGGTTTCGCCAAAACCATTCGTAGCCCTTCGTCTTTTCACATGGATGGTCAATAGTATTCAAGCTATGTATGTTGGCCAAAGTCAAGGCATAGTGATTGGTAGCTATTGGGTATTCATGTGCAGCATAGATAAATGTGTTGGTTTGGGGCACTCGTACTACCATTTTGGCCAAAGTCAAGGGTATGTGCGGATGGGCTCAAATTAACCTGGAGAATGACGGGTAGAACTTGACATGTGACTTATGATATTTTGGCCAAAGTCAAGGTCATAAGAGCATGGGGCAAAAATCCACATCGGGAGTTTCAAAAGAACTGAAACTTGCTAGTGTTGCATACCATTTGGAGTGTGATGATTCTGGTAGGATTCCTTCAGTTTCGTCACGCAATGATATTTGGATCCCGATCCTACTGTGAGTATATGCTACTCCTCGGGAAATTTCTCACTTAACGATCAATGCTATAAACCAAGTAGGTGTCTAGAAAGGTGTTAGCGGGGCTACGCCCCCAGGGAAAAGAGGTTATTAAATTAAGGAACTTCGCGAAAGCGTTGGAAAACCTCCCTCGAAGTACCGACACCAGTCTGGCCGAACGGTTAAGCAAGTATTGTACGGTGAGATTGATCCTGACTAATTCTTCCTTTTTGGTTTGAGGAGGGATTCGAGAGACAGTGGGAGCCATCCTGTTTAGACAAATTAAAAACCACTCTAAACTTGCAAGAGTATCATACTAAAGTGTTTCTTCTCTCTCTCCTAATTGCAGCGACCAAACATCATGACCGGACTTAAGTAATTACTAGATAAAAACATACTGACAGGGCCAAACTACAAAGATTAGCTCAGGAATGTCAAAATGGCAATTACTTATGACAAGTTGGGGTATCTTCTTACCACCAAAGCTCCCCCTGTTCCAGGTCCCACCTCCAGCGTCGCGGATAAGGAAATCCGTAAGACTTGGGAGATCGATAGCGCGAAGGCCAAGTGCCTCGTGCTTGCCTCTATGGACAACGAACATCAGAGGAGGCACGAGAATATGGACCTCGAATCCATATTTCTCCATACAAAAGAACTGTATGGAGAGCAATCTCGTATCGCAAGATACGAAGTGTCGAAGAAGTTATTTTCGGCAAGGTTGGCCTTCGGATCATCGGTAGCGGAACACGTGCTTAAGATGATTGGCTTCATTGAGGAGCTTGCGGAACTTGGGACCACGTTAGAGAACGGGCTCTATACGGACTTGATTCTCCAGTCCCTTCCTTCCACTTACGCCCAGTTTATCCTGAACTTCAACTTACAAGAAACTGAAGTTGAACTTTCAGAACTCCTCAACATGCTGAGGAGTGCAGAGGGCACCCTACAGAAAGGTAGGGAAACATCCACTTTGTTTGTAGGAGGATCTTCATCTTCTAGGTCCAAGGAGAGAGCCAAGGGAAAGAAAAAGAAAGCCTCCGCCAAACCAAGGGGCGGTGTTAGTAAAGTGGATACGAAGGGAAAAGAAAAAGCAACAAAGGTAGCGGGAAGGCTTGTGGATAAGGAAGAGTGCTTTTTCTGTCATAAGAGTGGTCACTGGAAGAAAGATTGCAGGGCTTGGAAAGCCAGAACACAGGAACTGAAGCAAGTTGCGGCTTCAGCTTCAGGTGTGTATGTTATTGAAAACTGTCTATCAATAAACTCTACTTCCTCGGTATTGGATACCGGATCAGGATCTTATATCTGTAATTCTTTGCAGGCGTTGAGAAACCGTGGGGTTTTGAAGGCAGGTGACATGACCTTCAAAGTTGCAAACGGAGCTAGCATGGATGCTAAGGCCGTGGGGGACTATCACCTGGGGTTGTCAGATGGACACGTTTTGGTTTTGCGTAATTGCTTTTTTGTACCCAACGCAACTTGTAATATCATTTCTGTATCTTTGATTTCTAAAGAAGGTTATGAATTTGGGTTTGTAAGTAATGTTGTAAACATTCACCTTAATCAAGTTCTGATTGGGTCAGGTACATTAAGCAATGGTATATACGTATTAAACCAACCACAGATTTTCAATGTCCAGAATACACACAAAAGAAAGTCTCCGGAAATAAATCAAACTTTCTTATGGCATTGTAGACTGGGTCACATCAATGAGAGAAGGTTGACGAAGTTACATACAGAAGGATATTTGAATCCATTCGAATATCAATCGTATGCCACTTGTTAATCCTGTCTCAAAGGAAAGATGACAAAGACTCCGTTCACTGGACACGGAGTAAGAGCGAGCGAGCTCTTGGGACTCGTACACAGCGACGTGTGCGGTCCAATGTCTACACATACGCGAAGCGGTTATTCTTACTTCATTACTTTTACGGATGACTTTTCAAGGTACGGTTATGTCTTCTTAATGAAACATAAGTCCGAAGCCTTTGGAAAATTCCAGGAATATAAGAATGAAGTAGAAAAACAAACCGGAAAAAGTATCAAGACACTAAGATCGGATCGAGGTGGTGAATACTTGAGTGCCGAGTTCCTGGACTATTTAAAAGAGAACGGAATTCTCTCTCAGCTTACTTCTCCATGCACTCCGCAACATAACGGTGTATCGGAGAGACGGAACCGGACCCTATTGGATATGGTACGGTCCATGATGAGTAACACTGAGTTACCGCGATCATTCTGGGGATATGCACTAGAATCAGCTGCATACCTTTTGAACCGAGTTCCAACTAAGACTGTGCCTACTACACCATATGAGATGTGGTGTGGGAAGAGACCCTATCTTAATCACATTAAGACATGAGGAAGTCCAGCTTTTGTCAAAAAGCAGCATGCGGACAAGCTCGAGGCACGCTCAGTACAGTGCAAGTTTGTAGGATATCCAAAGAACTCCAAGGGATATCTCTTCTATTACGCAGAGGAACAAAAGATCATTGTTTCTCGTAATGCCCATTTTCTAGAACACCAGTTCTTAGAAAAGGAAACAAGTGGGAGCGAAATAGAACTGGAAGAAATTCCAGAACCACAGACTATTACTGAAAGCTTAGTGGAACCAGAGGGTTCAAAAGAAAATGACATTCCTACGCCGCTCCGCAGGAGTAGTAGGCAGTCTCATCCGCCCGAGAGATACTACGATTTTCTCATAGACGGGGATAGAGAGGATTGCATCATAGATTATGATGAGCCGACTAGCTTCCAGCAGGCCATTCAGAGCGTTGACTCGGTAAAATGGCTGGATGCAATGCGGACCGAAATGGAGTCCATGTACACCAACAAAGTATGGACGTTGGACGTTGCTCCAGATGGGGTAAAACCCGTAGGATGCAAGTGGATCTTCAAAAGGAAGATTGGTATAGATGGACAGGTTGAGACCTATAAAGCTAGACTGGTTGCAAAGGGTTTTCGTCAAAGACCTGGTTTGGACTATGACGAGACCTTTTCTCCAGTAGCTATGCTGAAATCCATTCGGATCCTTCTTGCCATTGCTGCCTTCCACGATTATGAGATTTGGCAGATGGACGTAAAGACCGCTTTTCTAAATGGAAATTTAGAGGAGTGTGTTTATATGGACCAGCCAGAGGGTTTCATTCAGAGTGGGAGCAGCGGAAAGGTGTGCAAGTTGCTTAAGTCCATCTATGGACTAAAGCAGGCATCGCGGAGTTGGAACATCTGTTTTGATGAGACGGTCAATGAATTTGGCTTTATCAAAAATCCAGATGAGCCATGCATCTATAGTAGATTTGTAGCGAGAACTGTAGTATTCCTCGTTTTATACGTGGATGACATTCTCTTAATAAGAAATGACATTACTATGCTACAATCTGTCAAGGGGTTCTTGTCACACAGGTTCTCCATGAAAGACCTGGGTGATGCCTCATACATTCTGGGGATCCGGATCTATCGTGACAGATCCAAGAGGATACTGGGACTCTCACAGTCCAGGTACATCGACACCATACTGAAAAGATTCAGTATGGAAGATTCCAAGCGTGGTAATCTACCGGCTTGTCACGGGATCACCCTCTCCAAAGAGATGTCTCCCAAGACTGATTTAGAAAGGGATCGCATGTCTATTATACCCTACGCTTCCGCGGTAGGCTCTATAATGTATGCGATGTTGTGTACCAGACCAGATGTAGCTTATGCACTGAGTGTGGTAAGCCGGTATCAGTCAAACCCTGGGGAGAAACATTGGATAGCAGTAAAGAACATTCTCAAGTACCTGAGAAGGACTAAGGAGATGTTCTTGGTGTATGGCGGAAAAGACCTCCAGATCGAGGCCTTTGCTGACTCCAGCTTCCAAAGCGACAAGGATGATTCCAAGTCCATGTCGGGTTATGTCTTTACCCTCAATGGAGGGGAGGTGTGTTGGAAGAGTTCCAAACAGGAAACCGTTGCTGACTCGACGATGGAAGCGGAATATATCGCTGCTGCAGATGCCGCAAAAGAAGCTGTCTGGGTAAGGAAGTTCTTAACTGAACTTCAGGTGGTTCCGTCCATTGTTGATCCAATACCTCTGTATTGCGACAACAACGGGGTTATAGCTTTAGCGAAGGAACCAAGGTCCTATCAGAAGTCCAGACACATCTTGAGGCGGTATCACCTGATCAGGGAGATCGTGGGTCGCCAGGAGATCGAGGTTCGGAGAGTTTCTACGGAAGATAACACTGCTGATCCACTCACAAAGGCCTTACCCCAGACTCAGTTCGAGCGGCTGATCGAGATGATAGGTCTTCGATACGCCAGTACATAGCCTTAGTGCAAGTGGGAGATTGTTAGTGTATATGCCCTAGAAGCCATTACTGTATCATACTAGTTTGTATATTACTTAATGGAAGCTTGGAATATTCACCTTGTATAAACAATCTTGCTCAATATAGTAGTATGCTACTTGGTTTGTTTCTACTTCAATGTGTACATGTGTTTATTTTAGTATATCACCTATACACATTAGTGGAGCCTTTAGGATCTTTGCTTGATTACCAGCGTTGTGATGGCAGTCACACTAGTGGGGGCTGGGTAATCTATAAGCACATCCTTATGCAGGTCCCTAGTCGCAGGACTATCGAGATAGGGCATCGATACTCCGGAGTAGACTAGCGTATGCGCTTCTCATCCCAGTGTGGGAGATGGTCTGTCCCACAGCCATCAGTACGTCGTACTGGAGATAGTATGCGGGTGCTCGTTGGGTTACGAGTATACTGGACAGGACTCGTCGGGAACTGTTGGTTGGTACTATACCTATCGTCAGTTATCAGTTCCCAGGTGACATGAGTACAGCTTAGTCCGCTGACTTGACACTGTCACTTCGCCTCGAGTGTGTTCCCACTGTACTTAGATTACTACCCTACCACGGCTCAAAGGAGTCGTGCAAACAGGTAGTAGTTGGGTGCAGTCCCGAAGCACTTGGAGGCAGTGACGGTTAGACAGGATTCGTCTCTCCCGGTATTGGGGGTTGACATCGCGCTGTGTCTAGGAGAGCCATTACACGAGTAGTCCCTGGCCAGGGCAAGCGAGATATACTGGTAGGTTTCCAGTGTTATCTCAGGGTGTTCTGGGATTCACTCCGACACGACTTGTACCGCTATTAGGGGACTGGCGTTTACCGCCCCCTAGGCCCGCCATGCGATGTATCAGACGAACAGACTGGACTGTATGGAGATTGTCACAGTCAGACTCAGTAGGAGTTCAGATGGGTTTCACCTCGTCGGTCTTCTTGTCGGTATCTACCTGGGGACCGTTACACACAGCTAGTGCTGCTTGCGGTCTGTGGTTAAACCCACTGCCAGCGTAGTGTCGAGTCTTTAGAGTCCCATACAGAAAGCTATTCGCCTTTAGGCAAAAGAGTAGAGGTCGCATGGTTTTGCGACAGGGTTCGGTCACATCCGTGCACTTGTGCACGTACAGTGTCCGGACAGTTAACACTAGCGGGCTTTGGTTTAAGCCAGATCCTAGTGTACGTTTTGGGGTTGGTTTTATCTCGTTTGTATTTGTGTTCCTCGGAACGCGGATGCGGGTGTGTATGCACAGTTGACAGAGAGACAGAGGCAGAGTATTCTCATTGGGGTTGTTGACTGTTGACAGTTGACTGTTGACCATTGACTTTTGCTTAACCCTAATGAGAATAAGATATATGATTAACATTAATATTAATTAAGTATTATAGTGACATGGTTGTTGAGGGGTTGACATTGTTGACTTTGTTGACCGGTTGACTAGGTTGGACTAGTTGACCATCATCATGACAATGGCTATCATTCCATGGCAAAGACTTTTGCTTGCTTGTTTATTTATGCAAAATGAGTGCATGAAATGATATAGCCATTTTGACTTAAACCATTACACAATACTTGATTACTATTTTTGTTATGATGGTTTTTGGATTATGAGAGGTGAGAATGAGAAGAGTATGGTTCATTCTATCATTTGCTTTCTCTCTCTTGAGCTCTCTCATTCTCAAGCTCTCCCTCTTCCTCTTGCTCTCTCCACCTCAAGGCAAACCATTCTCATGTGTTGAGACTCATTGCCTTAGAGATAAAAAGACACCAAAACATTCCTCTACTCATTCTAGTTCACAAGGCCTAGCAAGCCAAGTGATCTAGTTTCTTCAAAGTTCGAAGAAGAAGCCAAAGGTAGAAGCTTTCGGGTGGATCCATCTTTGGCGCAAGGAGACGACGAGGTGAGGCCGATCCGTACACCGGGAGGAGTCGAAGACGAAGGAGTTCAAGAAAGGTATAGCCCCCTAACCGAGTAGGTAAACTCTTGTTAGGTTGTTAGTTAGTAGTTTAACAAAGATCCGTATTGGTAGTCCATGTTACCACCCTCTTGAAAATCGTTTTTCACCAATTCCGCAACCCCGTAAGTACCGGGGAAGGGTAGCATGGACTTATAAGAATCCCATTCTCTTTTAAATAGTCACGGAGTTCCATGCTCAAGTATTCTCCTTCCCGATCAGATCGTAGGATTTTAATACTTTTAACCGTCGGGTTCTCAACTTCGTACTTGTATTCCTTGAATTTCTCGAAAGCTTCAGATTTGTGTTTCAACAAGAACACGTGTCCGAATCTTAAGAGATCATCGGTGAATGTAATAAAGTACGAGGAACCATTCCCGGCATGCGTAGACATAGGACCGCATTCATCACTATGTATTAGTCCCAAGAGTTCAGCAGCTCTTTCTCCGTGTCCAGTAAACGGAGTTTTTGTCATCTTACTTTTAAGACATGACTCGCAAGTTTCATAAGATGTAAATTCAAATGATTCAAATATCCATATTTATGCAACTTAGCTAGTCTTATCGCATTGATATGAGCAAGTCTACAATGCCATAAGAAAGATTCGTTCATTTCTGAACTTTTCCTCTTGTGTGTGTTCTGTATATTAAGAACTGTATTTTGGTTTAGAACGTAAATACCGTTACACAACGTACCAAACTCAATCAACACTTGATTTAAGAAAATGTTCATGACATTTTTCTCTAATACAAACTTATATCGTTCTTTATCTAATAAAAAAATTGATATTATATTGCACATCATTTTTGGTACGAAATAACAACCGTTCAAAATCAATGTATTACCATTTGGTAATACAAGGTGTTATTCGCCAACTGTTTTGGCTGCAACAATTGCACCATTCCCTACTACGAGAGACTTATCACTCTTTTCCAGTTCTCTACTTCTTAACCCATGTAACAAATTACAAATGTGGGATCCTGATCCGGTATTTAATAACCAGTATGTAGAGTATACTGAGAAACAGTTCTCGGTAACGAACACATCCGAAGAAGATACATCATCATGTTCTTTCTTCGTTCGGGTTGCGTGGGAATCCTGATATTTTCCTATTCCTTGTTCAGACTTATGACGGTCATAAAATAGAGCGGAACCAACGTTCCTCAGCTTAGTATAATTAGCGAGTTCGGTCAATACATCCATATTATTATCTTGATTAAGGCGTGTCATGGTCGGTACCTGGAGAGAGAGAGAGAGAAGAAAACATTTTAGCGTGCGCTCTTACAACATTAGATTGGTTATTATCTTATCTAATCAGGATGGCTCCCACTGTTTTTATCAAATCTTCCTTCAAACCCTAAAAGGTAAGATTAGCCGGGATTAATTACACCCTACAAGTTCGCCAATCGATCAGCCAGGCAGGTATTGGTACTCCGAGTGAGTCTCCCCATGTTTTCGCAGGGAACTAATTAAATAGTCTCGTTTCCGCATGTCACGCCCCGCTTCCCAGTATACGGGCAGAGGACGCGACGAGGCCGCTACGTATTTACTCTGAAGTAAACACGCTAAGCGTATCTAAGCAATATAAGTAAAATGCACAAGAGACAATATCAATGGATATAATTGAACAGAAACTTTATTTATTAAACATTCTTTTTACAATACAACTGAAAAGTAAATACATGGAATGGAAAGCAATGCCTAAACAATGGCATAACAGAAATAAAAATACTGAAATGAAATGTACAAGTAACTAAAACCCCGGGTCGAAAGCTAGCTGATCCAAGTCCTCGCTGGTGGGCTCGATCTCATGAAGGTCTAATCCACCTGACAACATTCCAAAGAAGAAAGAGAAGGAATATCGTCAGTGAACAATCGCTCGGTAAGTCCCAAAAATAAGGGAGAAGTAGAATAGACAGAGAGAGAATGTAGCTTTTAAAGTTGTATTATATTGTTAACATTGTTGTTTGTAGTTTGGTACAGAAGAATGCCAGTGTATACGAGAGAAGTCCCACTATTCCGGAGATTAAGGTGTACGGAGCACAAGGAACCATTTAGCCACGGTACAACGGCAATTGAATTCAGGTTAGGTGTATTATGGTTACAGTCTCGTGCCACTTCTAACACCTTCCGTACCAGTCTACCCCTTATAAATCCCGCGATGTCCTGATTGTACTGTTTGTATTGTTTTAACTGTATATTGTATATAGATGGATGACTTGCTGAAACCGTGATATCAGTAATGGTACGGATATAATGGATGAACATATAGATGGAATATATACATGGTTCGGTTCAGTCAATATAGATTGATTAGATTGAATAAATAGATTCATAGATCTATGTTGTATTGTAGTTTTGTAATTTCATATTTGAGTCATATTCAAGTCAGATTGATTATATTGAGATTCAGTCTGAGTTGTACAATTAGAAAAGAAATTGAATCCTGAATTATGTTTTGGTGCTATCGGTAACTGCTGCACATGGACGGTAGGATTTGCGTCTTTTTCCAAGACAATTACAGTGTTGATAACACCGTTGTTTAGATTGTATACCTTAGATAGGTAAGCACCCAAATTCTCTGGCTTCCTAAGGCTCAAGAGAACTGGTCCCGCTTAAACCTATATTTATTAGGGTCCTTATTACAATTTATATAACCTGAGGGGGCTTTATGTAAAAATAATTTTTATATACTTTCAAAATAAATCTCAAGTATTTATTTATCGTCTTTAAGGCTTTCATGGAGGTATATTTTAAAATATAATGTTTACTACTGAATAGAACCTAGATTGCATTGTATATGGTATTTTAATGTAATATTGGAATTGTATTGATTTGTAATGGCGGTTTCATGAAATATGTGAATATTTTCTTTTTGTTTAGAAAGCATGGAATATTTTTATTTATATATTTAAAATAAATTTTATTTATTAAGTAGAAATCGCATTTTTCTTAAAAATTGCATTAAAAATTCCATCGAGATCGGATGCTCCGTGAGGAGGCCTGCATCTCGCTCTACTAGGCCCGAGAATGTGCGATAATCCGCACCATCCTGATCGGGGTCCCCAAAAGTGGGTTGTAGAGGCGCATTTGCAAGGAATTAAATAATACACTTTTAAAGAAAACGGTTTTCGATAGTTCATGGTATTTAAATGTAAATCCATATTTGTTCCAAAATATTATTTTCAAGCTATCGTACTATATCAAGATGTGTGTTGTGAGAGATAGGCCATTATCTTGTGAGATTTTTCTAAAGGTAATATAAGCAAATATGATAAAATATGTCGTATGTAAAGTTTATGGTATTTAAACGTAAAAGTGCAATAAAAGTTACATAGCATGGTATTATTTTTGTGAAATACCCAAATTAGCAAAAATATGATTTTACAGGTTTATCATTAATTTTACCAATATATAAAAATTTACTATAATTTTTCTATGTTTTAATAATTTAGGAACTAATTATCGATAACCTTTATTCATCACCGTAAAATAATTACATTTATTCCTGCAAAAGTTGTCCTGGTCATGATAGTCATTTTAAGACTTAGTTTCATATTTTCAAGCAAGAATCCGGGGTTTTTCATTGCCCCGTGATTTTATCGTGATGGATAAATGATAAAAGTTTATTATATTATTATGGTTTAATATCATTTTTAATTGTCAAAAACCGTAAAATAGATAATGTGGTCAAAACGTTATAATTAGATCCTGGAATTTTTTTCATAGTTAGATATTTTTATGATGAAGATAACAAGAGATCAAGCGTTGAGAGATCTTACCTGAAATGATCTAGAAAAATGAAAGTCGGTGAGTGTCTGGTTGTATAAGAAACGGTATATCTTTAATCACAGAATTTTGCTGCCTTTAGGGCTTGTTATAGAGTGTAGAGAACTCAAAGAGGAAGCTCTAGAAATATTTTGGAATTTTTTTGTCGAACATATATTTTTTTGGTGAATTTTAGAAGCTTATGGCTATTTATAGGGATTTCTGGGATTAAAAACTATTTTTTTTTCAAACTGCTACAGTAGCCGACCTGATCCGACCGTTGATCGACCTGATCCGACGGACCACATTAAATCACGTGTGAACTGACGTGGGACGCGGCTGGGGTTGGTGTGGATGATTCTTGACCGTTGATCATTGATCCGACGGTCCAGATTAAAAACGCATATAAATATATATATATATATATATATATATATATATATATATATATATATTTCCTCTTTTTTTAAAATGAAAACTGTCGGCAGAATCTGGACCGTTGGTTTTTAAATCTGACGGTCCAGATTAATTCCAGCTCAATTTTTATATTTAAAATTGTTTTAAAAATTGTTTTTGGCTTCTAAAAAATATTTAAAAATAGTAAAAAATATTTTAAAAATCTAGAAAAATTATATAAAATGTGTTTTGATATTTTATATCTTTTGCAACCAAATTTGGTCTAAAATAGACCTTCTTGTCGGTTATAAAAAAAATTCCCTTCGATAAAAAAAACATTTAAATTCTTAAAAATTCTCAAAAATTCCTAAAAAATCCTAAAAATCATATTAATTTATTTTAATCATGGAAAAATATTTTAAAAGTATTTTCTACCAATAGAAAGAGTACAATAATTGTTTTGACATTAAGAAAAATTATAAAACGTTTTTATTACGTTTCTAGAGTACATAGTCGTTACACCGCAAGTGTCACGCCCCGCTTCCCGGTATACGGTGAAGGGGACGGGACTGGTCCGCTACGTATATACTCAGAAGTACATACTCTAAGCGTATCTAAGCAATATAAAATAAATACACAAGAGACAAGGGATAATAAAAACAACAATTTTATTTATTAACATTCTTTTGTACAATGCATGAAAAGGAAATACAACTGAGATAAAAAGATGCCTAAACAGTGGCATAACAGGAAATGAAAAGTACTGAATGGAAATGTACAATGATACTAGAGCTCTGGTTCTTCATCAAACTGGTCCAAGTCTTCTGCAGATGGCTCAATCTCTGTCGGGTCCAAACCACCTGACGACATTCAAAGAAGAAAGAAATAGAATGTCGTCAGCAAACAGGTCGCTCGGTAAGTCCCAAAGATAAGGAAGAAATATACAGAGAGTAGGAGAGAGAGAGAGTAGCTTTTAATGTTGTATTATAATATTGTAATGTTGTATTAACGCTGTTGTTTGTAGCCTGGTACAGAAGATGCCAGTATATATGAGGGGAGTCCCACTTACACCGGGGACCTTGGTAACCTGTAGTACAAGGCTCCGTCGATAATACCACAGAACAACGACATGGATGTAATTACGTCTTAAGTGACCACCTCGTGCCACCTTTAACATATTCTGTACCAGTCTACCCCTTAAACCCCGCGATGTCTTGTTTGTATTGTTATCTTGTAAATTGTATTGATTGTAAGATTGACTGACTGACTGAAACCATGATATCGGTAAACGGATATAACTTTAGAATCATGTAAATGGAATACTAAGAATCATGTAAAAGGAATATGTATATCCATGGTTCGGTTTGGTCAAGTCATATAGATTGATAACTGGATTCATGAATTCATGTGTTCATATTGAAGTGGAATATTGTAGATTGTAGATTTACTTGAATCATATTCAAGTCAGATTAATCAGACTCAAACCCGAATCAGACAGTCAGAAATATGAATCGAAGTCTTATAATTACTAGGGTCCTTAGGGTAATTATAAAACTTGAGGTTTTTTTAATGTAAAAACACTTTTTATATACTTTTCAAAATACACCTCAAGTATTTATTACTCGTCTTTAGAGTTGTAATGAGGGTGGATTTTATATTGTGACATTTCTAGTGAAAATATCCTAGTTTTTATAAATAAAGGTATTTATCTATAATATTGATTTATTGAAGTTCATGGTATTTTAGTGTAAAATTTATTCTTGTGATTTTTAGAAAAATGTGGAATATTTATATCATAACAAAATAAATATTTTAATGATAAATATACATATATTTATACAAAAATAATTTTAATAAATATTTTATATTCTAGAAAATCTCATTTTCTTAAGATGTCGTATTTTAAATCTTTCGAGACCGAATGCTCCTTGCGGAGGTCTGAATCTCGCACTACTAAGCCCGAGAATGTGTGATAATCCGCACCATCCCGAACGGGTTCCCCAAAGTGGGTTGTAGCGGCGCTTTGCAAAGATTGTAAAATACTAAATCTTTTAGAAAACCGTTTTATAAAATAAATGGTATTTATTTGTAAAAATATCAATTTTCCGTATTTTAGGTTCTAAGGTTTCCTAAGTCAACTAGACTATTTCTAAATGGTCTAAACGACAAGTCGTGAGATATCTCAAATCGCCTCTTCACCGCCAATTGTGGCCAGGTAAGTACAAGTGAAGAAAGGAGGGATCCGCTCACGAATCACCGTGAGACGGGCCTTTTAAAGTTACCTTTCTCACTTGCCTAGCCTAGACACCACAAAGTCAGGTTTAGATAAACGACCGATGTCCAAAACTTATCGTATTTTCATAATAAGATGTATTTATTTAAAAGTGTATCAACTCTAATTCTTTTAGAAATAGTTTTATTAAGTGTATGGTATTTAAATGTAAATGCTTGTTTTCTCGTATTCTAAGATTTCAATGGTATCGTGTTAGGTTGTATGTAAGTGTGTGAGGAGGTAGGTTATTACCTCGTGATCTACTTTAAATGCATAGCAAGTTTGATGGGTTAAATGAAGGATTGAAATAATGTGGTATTTAAGTGAAAAATACGATAATTTGAGAAAGCTATCATTTCATGTGACGAAACTTGATCAAATTGTTTGATTAGTGTTTAATAGTCAACAATAAGATATTTAAGCATGATTGAATTGGTGAGAAGTGAAATTTTATAGAAAACCGAATCGGAAATCGGATTTGTTCCGATTTCGTCGGGTTTTGTAAGTTCGTATTTTAGAGAATAAGAAAGAAGGATAGAATGGAACTTACGGGTTTCGATTAAGTAAAGGAGTGATGGGGGACTAAAGGGGTTGCCGAGGCGTTGCTTCGTCGCCGGTTGTTCCTAAAAACGTCGCCGGAATTTCCGCCGGAATTTCGTCGGAGCTTCGCCGCGAACTTGTTTTCAAAGTACACAACTCTTGAGAATTTTTTGAGAGAGTGGGCTCAGGATTTTGGGATGAGAGGGTAGAGGGTAGGGGGTGTATTTATAGGATAGGCTAGGGGTAGGGTAGGTGAAGGGTTTTTGATTAAAAAATGTAAAAATATATGAAAATGTATTAAAAATTGTAGTAAATGAGGCTTTCTGTCTTCTCTAAAACCGATCTATAAAAATAAAGTATGCAGGGGTGTACAGAAGACCAAGGGTCACACTTTTGGTGTTGGGGACTCGGCCGTCCGGCCGGTCCGCCGGCCGACTCGGCCGAGTCGGGGGCCGAGGAGGGGGGAGGGTCGTCGGGTGAAGGCTCTGGTACATTTAACTTTTCAGGTGCAGTTCAAGTTTTGGAAGTTATGGTATGTGGACTGTTGGGCTCCCAAAGGATTTAAAACAAAATAATATTAAAAATAATGTGGGGCATGGGATTTGAACTCTGGTGGTTTGGTTCAGCAGTTCAAGGTATTACCAATGAGCTACAAGCTCCTTCTTGTAATTATGGAGCTAATTAATTACTTAAACTAATAACAGTAAATGTAAATACCCCAAGTATATATTAATTTTAAAGCAAATTTTTGTACACTAAAAATGGAGTTGTTACATTCTTTTAATTTGTAATTAAAAAGAAAAATAAGTACTTATAACTTGTGCTTTTGCTAAAATACCCCTTTATGGATATTTTGAAATTTTTTTGTAAAAATTTGTATTGGAAATTTAGGGTTGTTACAGCAGGGGCATGACCCCATTAACATCTTTCATAGACACCTACTGGATTAGCTAATTATAAAGTGCAAAACTCTCCCAGGAGTAACTCTTACTCGCAGTGGGTATCAGGATCCAACTATCTCATAGAAGATATGCAATCTCATTGTAAATTTCAACACTTGAAATCCCCAATATCAGTTTTTACCCCAAGTGGTTTATGACCTTGACAAGGTCAACAAACTATAAATCTCAAGTCAAGTTCCCCCGTTCATTTCGTGAGTATTAAACCCACCCGCACGACCCTTGAGAAGGTCAACAAGGCCGTACAACTACCCTAATCCAATCGCGTCATACGCGGCAGATAAGCACTAATCAGCTACCGCATACTACGCCTTGACAAGGTTAATAAACGCAACACGAATACTGAATATTACTTATCTGAAATGACGGAGGGCTACGACTGGTTTTGAATAAAATCTTTAGCATAATGAACTTGATATTGTTGTAAAATCGAGTGATTTGAAAATGAGTGGTTTAAGTTCCGCTTTTTAAAATTGAGTAGTTTTCAAAACAAACCACGTGGGTTGTAGCATTTGCTAGATTTTGCTAAAGAGGTCATTCCCGGTGAAGGGATCTCGGCTCTTTTCTCATCGAATGAGGTGCTGGATATCCATGAAGGAATACCACTATGCAAAGCAAGAACTAGATCTACCTTTTTTGAAAAATTTTATTCTACAATATCTTTAGGTTTATTTTCTTTTCATTAATCTCATTAATGACGTCCCATCATTTATGTTTCCTAAACATCACAGAAGAAACGAAAATAGAACGTACGGTTATGCCATCCGCATTCGCCACAGAGCCCCATCATACACCGTTAGGTTACTTAACTAACGGCAAAGCGGGGGCAGGACTAGCGCGGGTGCAAAACATAAGCAACGTTTATTATATATATCATATATATATATATATATATATATATATATATAGCATTCGTCTCACGCAGTTATATGATCACATCACAGAACTTAAGCAGCAGAAGCAAACATATAAAATATTGGATATATTAGGAGGTCCGTGTTTTAAATTTAGCCGGTAATGAAAAATACGGATTCCACGGTCGTGATGAATAGCCAAACCCACATCCGTAGACCCCTACGAGAGCGGCAAGCAATCTTGCCAATTCTAGAGTTAGGAGACCCGGTCTCAACTCCTCGAGATGGTCTCCCATTGGACTCTAAAACCCGGTTACTTATGCTCCCCGTCTTTGGTCTATCCTAGTGCGGAAAAGTAAATAATATACATCAATGGTGACAACAATATCAACCCGGAAATGTCCCAATAAAAGAATATTACATACAATATTTTACATGAATGAAAATAGAAAAACTCTCATCTCACGTAAAAAAAATCGGCTATTCAATCACGACAATCTAATATAACATATCACAAGCAACACATAACATCACATGTCATCAACGTAAGTAAATATGCGTATTCCTAATGTCGTTGACGTATAGCAACGAGATTGGGAATACACCATATATTACACTTACGGTCGCAGAAAAGAAATGAAAACTACAATAATTAGAATCCGCATACACCTTAGACATCATAAATCGGAATATCTCATATTCCGAATTTCATGTCTACCCCTATAAACCCTGCATTTTAGTCTCGAATTGAAAACACTTTTCAATAACTAGTCGGCTAATTCAACAGGATTCCCGATAAAATGATCGAATAATCGTCGGGAACTTTAGTAGATGGCCGCACCCCCGATGCCGTCGACGAAGTGCACTTAGGCGGAACACCGCGGCCGCGAGCACCCGAGTGGATGCTTTTGGCTACGATGTTCTCCTATAATCACTTGGTCGGGGCTATTAGGCGTGGTTATCTAGTAGTGTTATCCGGTGAGTGTTCGCGTACTATACGTGATTGCGACGGAGTTTTGATCTGAATTGAAACTTCGTGGCTATTGATGAACCGAGACTAAAATGCTAGATTTACCAATTATTAACTAGTTTTCACAAAACCAATTTAATGTGAATTTCAACTATTGTATCACATATCAAAATTAAAACCGAAACGATA
Source organism: Agapanthus africanus (assembly GCA_030015575.1). Lineage (NCBI taxonomy): Eukaryota > Viridiplantae > Streptophyta > Magnoliopsida > Asparagales > Amaryllidaceae > Agapanthus > Agapanthus africanus. The sequence continues at coordinate 5,986,105 of JASDDO010000022.1, forward strand.
TTAAAACTGCGACTACGAAACACTCCGTATTGCCCCAACAGAAAGACAACATCACATGCAATCTTGGCAAAATCAAACAGTACCTGAAACCCTAAATCCTAGATTCCAGAACACCAAACAAAACTCGAGACCAGACAATTTTACTTGGCCGGCCAAGCCGGTTAAAATAGAGATATGGCCGGCCAGATATTAGACTTAGGTTCTCGTTTTTGTATGGTGTTCATTTGGCAATAAGAAGAGCACTCTGCAATTGTTTAAAAAAAATTTAGAGGCTCTGGAAAATTCAACAGAAACTAGGGTTTCAATACGACTGTTTCGGAGTTGTTTCGTTTTTGTAATTCTAATTACACCGTCTAATGCTCTACCTTTGGCCTTGATACCATGAAAGTGTGTCTTAGCACCTCTACTAGATTTTCACATGCATCAAGTATGCAATTTTTAAAAAATCTAGAGGTCTAAACTACATTAACCTAGAATCGAACTAGAGAATTAGGGTTTTCTAGGTATGTAAACAAGTTTTACACTAAATAAATAGAGAATACAACCTTTGTAGACCGGTCCTTTACTTCTAAAACTCTAAGTAGTAGTCTCTTAGCTTCAAGTAGTGGTCCCTAGAACTCTTCTTGGTTCAACTTTGTGAAAGGAACAAGCTTTCTAATGGATCTTCGATGCCGAAGATGATCCACCTTAAAATCTCTCTAACTCAAGCTACCTCTTCACTAATATAGAATTAGTGAAGCAAACAACCTAATCTTATGGGCTAAATGAGAGTAGGTTGATGAAGTAGGAATTTAACTCACTTTAGAAATTCTTTTCTCCTTTTCTTTTCCAACTCAAGAAAACCTAGAGAGGATGAAAATGAACTTAGGCGAAGAAATATCTCAAGTGATAAGTAGAGAGAGTTATCCATGGACTAAAAATAATGGTTGGATGAAAAAATATCTAGAGTAAAACAAAATAAGTGGGATGAGTTATGACTTCTGCATGCTTCTACAAGCATCTAAGCCATGCTCATTTCCAACTCATTTCTAATTTTCCTCTTAATAAATAATCACCCAAATAATATTTAGTCTTGATGTGAGTCTCATACATCCATATTCTATGTATCATCCACCATGACACAATAGTATTATATATATATATATATATATATCATATATACATATATACAATTATATATAGCATAAGAAAATTATTAGTGAGCAAAATATTAGTTAATATATAAATATATCATATATAAATATATATTAAATTATTAAATCAATACTTGATTCAATAATCCGGTTATATTATATATAACCGACTAATATCATTTATATGTATATCAAATTATAAAATCAACACTTGATTCAATAACCCGGTCATATCACATATAACCGACAAATATTCAATACTACATTAAATCAACACTTGATTCAATAATCCGGTCATATCATATATAACCGTCCAATATCAAATATATATACATATAATATATTATTGAATCAACACTTGATTGAACAATCCGGTTATATCACATATAACCTAACCGATATTAAATATCACGAGATTAGAATACGGTATCACATACTTATATTTAATCAAGCTCTCGCATATATCACCATATGTGCTCTACTTCGTTTTGCTTGATCTAGAAAACCTCTGTGTGGGACTCTAAAAACTCGTCAATACGCCAGCAGTAGGTAATGATCATATCAGTCATCCACAAGCCATCAGCGGTACTAGCTGGACGTAACGGCTACCCAGATATTGAGCGAATAGAAGATCAACAAGCAAGCTTGTCCAAACTCCCGCAAAGCCTATACAAAACACTTACCGTACAGTCCGGTCTCTTCGTCTGATATGTCGCATATCGAGTTTAGGGGTGGAATCGTCAGACCCCAGTAACTTGATAAGTCATGCCGATGTGTGGCCTATAACCGTTCGAGAAACTACTGATAACTTACCAGCAAATCTCATCAGCTATGGCCAGGGACTTGCTGTTATAGCCAATCGAGTATAGCGCAATATCAACTCCCTATACCGGGAGAGACGAAACCCCTTCTATCGCTCACTGCCTCCATGTGACTCGGGACTGTACCCAAAATCCACCTGTTTGCATGACTCCTTTAAGCCTTGGTAGGGAGGAAATCAAAGCACAGTGGGAACCACACAAGACACTATGACAATCTCGGGTCTACAGACTAACATGTACCAGTGTCACCAGAGAACTGCTATCTGACGATAGGTATGGTACCATCTAAGAGTTCTCGGCGAGTCCCGTTCGGTGTACCCATTCTCTAATGAGCACATGTGTACAATCTTTGATGTCAAACACCAATGGATGTGGGATCAACCATCGCTCCATACAGGGTCAAGAAACGTACACGCTAGTCTACTCTGGAATACTGATGCCCTATCTCGACATTCCTTCGACTAGGAACTGTTAAAGGATGTGCTTGTGGACTACACAAGCCCCACTAGTATGATCTGTATCATAGTCCTAGTAGTCAAGCTAACATCCTAAGGGCTTTATCAACATGTATCAGAGAGACGGTATAATAATACAAGTGTACATGTTAAGATAAAGTGCAACCAGATAGCATACTATCATGTCGAGCAAAAAAGTCCTATATATGTCCAAGTATCCACTATAATATACAATAATGGCCTCTAGGGCATACATATTCCTAACACTTGCAAGGCAGAGAAAATTTTATTTTATTATTTTTTTATATTTCCGTGATGCTCTATCTTTTCAGCTTTTCATATCGCGAAAATCGTGATTGCTCAATCATTTCGGCTATTTTTTCGCGGTGCCCAATCATTTCGGTTATGTCATTTTTTTTTTGCTTGCTGATTTTGTTGCGAGTCGGGGACTTGGGTCCTGATACTAATTTTGGCATCAACATCGCTACAACTGGAACATTGCTAGAAGCGAATTATCATTTACTGTGAGAGGACTTGGAATTTGACACCTATTTAGGCATCAATATCACTACAACTGGACTATTGCCAGTAGCGAATCATCATTTGTCTTTGTTGATTTTAACAAAGGTGGCTTAACAAATAGGATTAGGATTCTGTTGACTAAGGCTTTTGACTTTATGAGCCATAAGGGTCTCATAAAGATATTTCTCCCTACAAGTCGAGAGGATCTCGTAGGTGTATTTTCTTTCTAGGAATCGTGGGGATTCCTAAGTGTGTTTTCTCTTGGAAGTCGTAAGGATCTTACAAGAGTATTTTCTTCTTATAAGTCAAAAAGATTTACAAGTGTCGTTCACCATAGGGGGATATTTCTCGCCATCAGTGGAACTTTATAAGAACATATTTTGTTCGTGCCCGTAGATTGTATACATGTGTCAGTATTAAACTACTTGTAGGGCAATTTGGGGGATTTAATAGCTTAAGAACGGGTTTAGATCCTTGTAATCTAAGGCTTTTGAATCCTATGAGCCATGAGGGTCTCATAGGGGGGAATCTCCTTGCAAGTCGTGAGGATCTCACAAGTGCATTTTTTCCTTAGGAATCGTATGGATTCCTAAGTGTGTTACTTCTTTGTGAGTCGTAAGGATCCCACACAGGTATTTTCTCCTTAATAAGGTCAAGGGGATCTTGCAAGAGTGCACACATTTTTTATGAGATTGCGCTCTTTAAGGTTTTCACAAACTCACTGGCAGTCCTGCTGTTTTTACTCACAGTGCCCTTTCGGCTTTTCATCCGTGCCCATTTCGCTTGTGGACATACCTTTTTTGCGAATGGTAGAACTCTCGAAAGTAGCTTCACCGCAGATGGCCCATCTGTTTATCGGTAGGATTTAGGGGGATGACTCCATTGCTGGAGTAGCAGTGTAGTCGACAGGAACTTGAGTTTCAATCTTCGCCATTGGAACTTCAATTGCAATATAGATCTCAAGAGAACATATTGCCGTATTTGAGGCGACGCGCTAGTTTAGGGACATTTCGGTCCATTATTGTCGCATTTGGGACGATGCGCTAGTTTAGGGACGTTCCGGTCCATTACTGCTGTGTTTGGGGCGACACGCTAGTTTAGAGACATTCTGGTCCATGATTTATCATTTGGTCGAGGAGTTACATTACTCATCCCTTCCAATGCTTGTTTGCTTAGGTGGTGCTACTTGTCCTTTGTTTGTATGGACACTTCATATCTTAAGCTATTTCCACCTTCTTAAATTGCTTGTTTTACTATCGCAGCAATCGGGTTGTTTCGCGGGAAATACCGGGCACTTTACATGGCATCTGCCTCCTGCTCATCAATGTCGCCTTCCGACGCCGACGGAACATCTTCATATACGAAGGAATGCGATATCACGTCACTCCATCTGCTGAGTCTTCTTCGTCCTTAGAAGAATGAACTTGACTTTGGGGCTTTTTCCCCTCATAGTTTGATTCAGAGTAGGACATGGATTCTACATCCCTTCCATGGTTTTTGGTTCAAGTGGGATATTCCATTTAATTGCAGAACCCACTTGTAGGTGCCTTAATACCCTTCTTGTTCTTTGAAGAAAGGACCATCTCACATAAAGATTCTTCCGCCAGTGAGTAATATGCTCCTACATATATCTCGGGAGAGCGATTATGCTCTCCCTAATCTTTCGAAGGGTATAACCCGCGCTGTCGCTATTTTGGTGATGGGTTACTACAAAACCGCTCATTTTTTGTTGAGCGTTGGCGACAAATGCCATCTTACTTTCGTCTTTCATATATTTTCATTGAAAGAGGAAGGGTCTTGACCCATCTGATCCAATCTAGTTATTTTATCTATTGTTCACCGCAGAAAGACAGGGATCGAGACGTTGGGACGTCTAGCCTGAATTTTGGGGGGCAGACGCTATTTGGACTTCTCCATCCACCTCTCCGAAAATACCAAGTTGATTTATGACACCATATATCGGAGGTTTAGACAGATGCGACCGTTATAGCAGACTTTATCAGATTCCCCCTCTTTTGTGAGGGTTTTTGATTGTGGGGACGCTCTTCCTTACAGGCACAAGCCCCTACAGTTAATTACGTTATCGCGTTGCGACAACCACTTTCTCCTTCTCCGGCGGTTCACTTCGTGTCGTGTTGTATTTTTTTTATTTTGTGTTGCCCGTGGATTGTATACGGAGACTAATTTATGTTATTGCTCATAGAGCGTAGATTAGTCCAAATCCGTATATTTGAGATTTGGGTTTGGGTCAAGGATTTGGTTGACAGGGTCTACGTTGGTAGCTTGGTTTGTCAATGGAAATGAACTTAGGACGTATTTCTCACATTTGTGAGATCCATCCGTTCATAAGATATTTGAGTTTGATCTAAGGATCGTTAGTCATACTTGAGACTGAAATCAACTTAGAAACAAATGAACATATGGGCTCAATTATTTTAGTTTAAGGATATCACGGTCCAATATCGCCATGTTTGGGATGAATGTTAGTTTAAGAACGTTTCGATCCATTATCACCATGTTTGAGATGAATATTAGTTTAGGGACGTTTCGGTCCAACATTCTCATTTTGGAGACGAGTATTAGTTTAAGGACATTTTGGTCCAACATTCCCGTTTTGGGGACGAATGTTAGTTTAAGAACATTTCGGTTCAACATTCATCTTACGCGCACATGTATTTGTTACGTGGCAAAGTGAACGATGGTGACAAGGGATGCGCACAATTTGGGGTGCGACCCAATTTGAGGTGTGCACGTCCATTCGGAAGTGCATCAATGTAGGATGTATCATTCTCTGTCTTGGTGAAATTTTATATCAAGTTGGGACGGGAAAGGAGTTGTTGGTTATCGGGACCCGCCGCCTCTCTGAAAACGTTGAGAAATTACAACGACATATATCAGAGGTGTGAAGAGATGTACCCTTGAACCAAATCCTGAGGGAAAGACCGCGATGGATCATCTAAGAATCATTAGCCTTATTCGAGACTAAGATTACCTTATGAGATATGGGATGAAGATCATTTTGGATATCATCAATGAGAGATCATTAATCATGTTTAAGACTAAGATCAGTTTGGAAATCACGAGCATATAGGCTCGCTTGAAGAATCAAAGAGGTTTAACCTCAGGAAACTTAGCCAATTTGGGTTAAGACTGGGTTTCTGTACTACCCAGCAGTGCTAAGCACTCAGTTATACAACTGTTTACCCCCTGTTTCCCCAATCAGAGCAAGGCTCTGTTTGAATTTTGAAAATTCAAATTTTTGAAGCAACACTTCAGATCCCGTGCGCTGCGCGCAACGCGCCACGTGTCAGAAGTTGACACACCAGCACAACGCCCAAGGCAGTGCGTCCAATCAGAGCAAGGCTCTTTAAAAAACAAAAGCAATGCTCAGATGCGCAAGCGCTGCGCTGCGTGACACGTGTCTGCGCAGTTGCGCACACAACTGCGCAAGCGCACCGCTGCGCGACGCGTGTCTGCGCAGTTGCGCAAACACTGTTGCGCAAGCGCTGCGCGACACGTGTCACTGTTGCGCAAGCGCTGGGCTGCGCGACACGTGTCTGCGCAGTTGCGCAAGCGCTTTTGCGCAAGCGCTTCACTGCGCGACACGTGTCTGCGCAGTTGCGCAAACGCTGTTGCGCAAGCGCACCGCTGCGCGACACGTGTCCGCGCAGTTGTGCAAAAGCAGTTGCGCAAGCGCTTCATTGTGCGACACGTGTCACTCACTGGGGGAGTTGCGCAAAACAGAATAAATCTTGTTGAAACAAGAAGATTTTCTTGTATAAGGCTGGGGCCTTTGGATCAAAAATCCAACGGTGGGGAAAATTCCCCAAATCACTCAGAGAAAGATCCCTGTAACAAATCTAACTAATTTGTGAGCACTATAAAAAGGACCCCAGACCTCATTTCAATGATCATCAACATCTTGCTAAAAGAAAGAAGAGAGAAATAGAACTCTTGAGAATTCTGGAAGAACAAAAAAAAAGGTAAAACCTTTAAAAGAGAAAATTCTCTTGGGAACAGATCATTGATCTAAGAACAAGATCATGGATCTTGAATAAATAAATAAATAAGTAAATAAAATAAGAAAAGAAGTAGTGCCTTGCACTTGTTATGAACCCTTGGTTCTCTGAAATAAGGAAAAACAAGAAAAGAAGAAAAAACTTGTTTTTCTTTAGATCAAAGGATTAAAAAGTGCTCTGCACTTCTGTTTCTTGAAGATTCTCAATGCAATGCATTGCTTAAAGGGCCAAGCCCAAATTAAATTGCAGAGCAATAAAAGGAAGGGCCCAAATGAAATTGATGCTCTGCATCATTTTATAGAGGGCAGAGCCCAAACAAAATTGATACTCTGCATCATTTATAAATGGGCAGAGCCCAAAAAAAAATAATAAATAATGCAATGCATTATCTTAAAAGGGGCAGGGCCTAAATAAAGGTCCAACAGAGACCAAGATTTAATGCTATGCATTATTAAAAATGGGCCAAGCCCTAGCACAGGCCTAATAGGCCAAAAAAACAAATAAAAGCGTTGAATATTCTGAACTGGACTTAGCCCAATCGTGGCCGTAAGTCCTCAAATTAAATTGACTGAGCACAATTGCTCTCTCTCTCTCTCTCTCTCTCAAATCAATTTATATCCGGTTCGAGGGTACATCTCCGAGCTCCTCTGACACATGTTGCTGTAATCATTCAACGACGTCAGAGAGGTGACGGGTCCCAATGACCACATACGTTAATATGGACTGCAACGTCCTTAAACTAATATTGGACCGAAACGTCCTTAAACTAATATTGGACCGAAACGTCCCTAAACTAATATCGGACCGAAACGTCCCTAAACTAATATCGGACCGGAACGTCCTTAAACTAATATCGGACCGAGACGTCCCTAAACTAATATCGGACCGAAACGTCCTTAAACTAATATCGGACCGAAGACGTCCCTAAACTAATATCGGACCGAAACGTCCCTAAACTAATATCCGACCACTACGTCCCTAAACTGGCGATGGACCACCACGTTCCTAAACTGGAAAATGGACCACTACGTCCCTAAACTGGAACAATAGAGCCTCCAAATGCTCTTTTGCCGGATCTAAACGGTCCTGTTTAAGTTGATCTTAGCCCAAATACGGCTAACGTATCCTTAGACATTTAAATGAATGATAAAACTCCAAATCAACTTTGGTTCAAAGGTACCTCTCTGAGCTCCTCTGACACGTGTCGTTGTAATCCTTCAACGACGTCAGAGAGGTGACGAGTCCTGACGGCCATATATTAAATGAATCATTACGTTAAGTTGATCTTAGTCTAAAACAGGACTAATGTATCCTTAACGAACGTTTAAGTTGATCTTAGCCGCAACACGACTAATGCATCCTTAAACTAAAAACACCAAACCCAAATCTAAGTAAATACGGATTTGGACTAATCCACGTCCTACGGGCGACGACATTACTCAGTCTCCGTATACAATCCACGGGCAACCACAAACAAAACAAACACACACGACACGAAGTGAAATTCTGGAGAAGGAGAAAGTTGTTACCGCGATGCGGTAGCGTAATTAACTGCAGGGGCTTGCGTCTGCAGGGAAGAGCGTCCCTACAATCAAAAACCCCTCACCCTGAGGGGGAATCTGACGAAGTCTGCTACATCAGCCGCATCCGTCTAAACCTCCGATACACGGTGCCATAAATCAACTTGGCATCTTCGGAGAGGTGGACGGATAAAACCAAATAGCATCTGTCCCGAATCTCAGCGTCAGGACATCGCGGTCCTGTGCGTCGCCGTTCGGAGGGGAACAGATTCTGGCACGCCCGGTGGGACTTTTTCCTCTTTCCACTCCACACTTCGTGTGTCGTCTTCACGAACCAATCGCGGTTTGTTAAATGGTTGCCTTCGGATTTCAAGTTGCTAAGATTTGGTCTTTTGTCTGGCGCAGAACTCAAGCATCCATGGATTCTAACTGCACCAACTGCGCGAAGTACCACTGCAACGGACGCTCCACCTCACCTAGAGGTGTAACATATGGGTCCCAAGCGGCCTCTTTCCTCGCTCTGCCGGTAGAACAGGTGACCCAGGCCACCACCGGCCTGTTTTTCGGGACCATGGTCCCACCTACAAGCTTCTCTATATCGATACCTGCACCGGAAGTGAACAAGAAGTCGGTGTTCGACCGGCTCACTGCTACCACGACCCCTGTCAACGGGTCGTCCGCTACCAAACCGACAGCCTCTGTTTTCACTAGGCTGAATCAGAACACTAAATTGGCTGTCCCAAAGAGGGCAACGGCCGCTGTTCCGGAAGTCGTTAAGGCGGCTTCTCCCACCAAAGAGTCAGTCTTTTCAAGACTGATGATTCCTGCTCCTGCCCCTGCACGAAGATCTGTCTTTGACAGATTGGATATTACCCCGCAAGGAACAACCTCAGTCTTTAAGAGGTTAACACCGGCGGCGCCTCATTCAGACATGGGGCAAAAAGAAGTTATCTCTATCGCTGAGCCAATCTCAACGGCTCGTCGTGCTCGACGTCGCCATTGGTGACGAGTAAGAAAGGCAGGGGGCAACTCCCCCTCAGGGCTAACTCCACCGGCTCCAGCAGTGGAAGTCGACGCTGCTGTTCCAACTGGGAACAGCTTTGAGTTGCTGAGGAGGGTACGGAAGAACTCTCCAATCGCTACATTGAAGAGATCTCCTCCACCTGCGGAGAGAGTTCCAGAAACAAAGCGAGAACAGCCCCCTCAACGGCTGTCTTCAAGGATTTATAAAGTTTGGCGAAGGGTTCAAGACTCTGTGATTGACCCAGGTCACTTTCGTCGCCAGAAAAAGGCGAAGGTGGAAAAAGACAAGTGTTGTCCCATTCAACAGCAGGGGACAGCAGCTGCTAGGGTGCCCCTTTCAATGGTTCCTTCAACCTCAATGGCCCACAAAAGAAGGAGGCCAGAGAAAACCCCCGCGTCAACGGCAAAAGTTAAAAATGGTGAACCTAAACGCCCCAAGTCAGGGGGCATAACAGTTCATACGGTTTACATGGCGTTGGGAAAAGAAGACAGCCGTACATCCATGGGTCATAGACCGCTTACACGGTCAATGACCAAGACTCAGGAGCAGCAACAGAAGCTCCAGGAAATGATGAACGCTATGGCCGCACTTACAAGGCCGAAAGAAACCCCGGAAACATCCTCAGAAGAACGTCAAGAACAAGAAACGGACGCCGAATTCCTTCGGCGCGTGCTAGAGAAGAAAGATAAAGAAGCTGTGGAGCAGGCATCCAACATAAAGAAAATGGCCCTCCTGTTCCAGGATATGGTGGGTATAATGATTCAACAAGATCCACCTGCTGAAGATCCCCCGATCATTCTTGAAGACGATAGGGGAGAGACATCCAATCCTCCACCGGCTCTATCCACAGCTAAAGAGGATACCATATCAAAAGCTGATTTGGATGAATACATCGCCCAGAAAATACGGGTGCATCAGGCGATTGAAGCAGCCGGTCAGGTCGTAAAGACGGGGCGGCCATATCCGGGTTGGTACGATCAGATTAAGTACCCGCTAGGTTATACAATTCCTAAGTTCCATGTCTACAAGGGGACGGGCAATCCTCATCAGCATGTTGCCCAGTTCAGGGCGCTCTGCGGCAACACCGGCGGTGACGACAAACTGTTGCTTCGCCAGTTTGTTGGAAGTTTATCAGATACGGCGTTCGAATGGTATTCTGAACTCCCAAATGACTCTATTAAAACCTTCATCGAGATGGAGCTGCTGTTCACTCAGCGTTTTGCAAGTACCAGTGAGCGTACCCCGATGACGGCACTGATTAACGCCAGGGTAAAACCCGGCGAGACGTGGGTTCAGTACGCTATACGATGGCGGAATTTATGGTCAAAGTGTGAGCAGCGCATTGAAGAAGCTCCCGCAGTTGGTATGTTTGTGGGAACCCTCGATCCACAAGCAACCATCTCACAATTTATGATGTTTTTCAAGCCAACTACCTTCCAAGCGTTGATTGACAAACTAGCGCAAATGGATCAAATGGGCCACAAACCTCCTCTTCCAAGGCCGGACTCCCGAAATGACAAAGGGAAGGGAAAAGCGATCGTCGTCGCTAATGCTCAACAACAACCAAGCGACCCGAAGCCAGTGGCTCGTCAAAATAACATGCGCCCGTACGTACCCCTTGAGGATAGGATGGGACGTCCTTATTCCTTTCCCCGCAATAAAACGAAGAGGTTATTCGAGCTGGCGTTGCGCAACAGACTCATAAATCTGCCGGATCCAAAACTTCCGTTACAGCCAAGTGACGTCAACGAGCTCAACTACTGTCCTTATCATCGAGTACTAGGCCATCCGATCGAAGACTGCTACGTTTTCAAGAATTGGCTCGAAAACCAGTACCGACAGGGCAAGGTCGCGTTATCTGACAAATGGAAGGTGAATCCCCCACAGCCCCACACCTCTAAGGGGACGAATACGCCAGGGGCAACATGCCCCGTCATTGAAGAAGCTCCTTGGGAGGTTGTATTATCAGCCAAGACAAAGAGAATGCTAAACGATCTTCAGGCATGTCCAGCGATCAAGTGGAAGAACCCGTTGGAACCGCAGGTCATTGAAGGGATGTTGAAACCGCGTACAACTCCAAAGACTGATGGTGGTGGCTCAAACACTCGCAACCAGCCGTCAAAATCTTCGAAAAAGAAGAAGAAATCTAAGAAACCTGTGAAGCCTGGCGACAAGCGCACGGACTTACAAAAGCAAATTGACGCGCTAGATGAATACAACCAAAAGGCGCGGACTCCCATTACGCTCCAAGAGTTCCTCAATCACGTCTTTCAAGAGGAAGACGAGGGAGAAAGTTCGTCGGATGAATCCGAGGAAAATGTAGCGAGCTGTCATATGATCTCCCATTCAATCACGAATGATGAAGAGACTTCTGGCACTAAAATGCTGGGGGCAGATACTGAATCAAAAATTCCGGAGCTATCAGTCGAAATGATTGACGCGTTCCTTAACGAAGCTCGACTGAAAAGTAAAGCTGATCGAGAACGCGAAATGGCTATATTTGAAAGGGCCAAGCGCCGGCGACTTGATGAAAGAGCTGAGATAATCCCGCTGGAGCGAAATGCCTCCGCCGTTGACAAAAGCCAATTCAAGATGAGGAAAAGGTTCGCTAAGGCCATATCAATGGGCATGAAGCTACCACCCTCTGAAGGAAAAATTACTGGTGAAATAGAAACACACCCCTCCTTTTGCTTATATCATCAGAAGGTTTCGCACCCCACTCAAGAATGCAAAGCTTTCGATAAATGGTAGCAAGGATATGTTGCTCGTCAACAACGCTTCAAGCGGGAAAAGCGTAAAACTCGTCGAGAGCAAAGAGATACGACCGAAGAGCTTAAAAGAACTACCGGCGATTGTCGCATGGTTAACACTGCCGGGTCACAAGTGCCTACATTCGGGAGCGATTCTGATGAAGAGCTGGAACTCGCCCCTCTCTTTAAAGAGTCAACTTCGGGAAGAGAAGAAGAGCCAAAGGTTTGCGAAAATATCCAGATACGCAATCGGACGTTACCTAAAAAGAATCTCGGACCCTTAAACAAGAAAAATAAAGGGAAAGAAAAGGTTTCTGAGGATATTACTCTAGATGACCAAGTCGCGGAAGAGCTAACCGCCAAGAATCCGCCGAAAAGAAATAAGGTGGATTACAATGTCTTGGCGTATCTGAGGAAGCTGCCCTCACAACTCAGCATTCTTGATGCCCTGTTACTATCAAAGAGGCAAGGGATTCTTTGATTAAAGCGCTACAAGATCCGAACCAGTTCCAAGCCTTCATGGCCGAAGAAAAGATGAAGGATGAGTTGGAAGAGGTGCACACGGCCGACGTTGCTTTTGGCGATGAAGACCTTCTCCTTGGGACGCGCGAACACAATCGCCCTCTCTATGTCTCAGGATACTGCCATGATATAAAGATAGGCAAAATCCTGATCGATAATGGATCGTCTGTTAATCTCCTCAATGTGCGAGTGTTGAAGGAAATCTGCATGAGCGTCCAGCACCTTGCGCGGGACAAGATCACCATCTCCGGGTTCGACTCCCAATCGTTAAAGACTCTTGGATCTGTGATATTGACGTTACGCTTCGGGTTGCTCGTCACAGATGTTAAATTCCATGTCATAGACGCCAAGACATGCTACAATGCTCTGCTCGGTCGACCATGGTTACACGAGTACAATATTATCCCTTCTACACAGCATCAGTGTATGAAATATTGTAAGGATGGTCTCGAGTACACTGTGGCAGGAGAATTGAATCCGTTTTCCGTGAATGAAGTTCGTAAGTATGAAGATGCCAAATACTTCTTGCCGAGTTTCGAAGACACGGAAAGGTGTCACAAGCCTGAGAACAAAACTAATGCCACCATCCCTGTCTTCGGCAGCGATACCGAGGAGGAGGAGGATATAGTTTATTCGGGTCCGCCCCAATACACCGAGCCGGGACCATCCGCCCTTTCACTGATCTTTGGTAGTGATTCAGAGGACGAAGTCCATGCTGTATTCCCTGCTCGGCTTTCAATACGAGCTTCTGCTGATGAAGAGCGAAGTCTGCAGATAGCCATGGTGCCGCTTGAACATTATAAAGAACTGGATGCACTCGACACCGACAGCGTTGAAGAATTGCTGACATTTTATATCCCTCCCGGACGAAAAGGCGAGAGGGCAATCCTATTCTACCGTTCCAAAGAAACCAAGGTAGAAAAAGAAATCTGGCATGGCGCGGATTCTACGCTCGACAGGCTTCAGCCTATCCGTCTCCCCAGATATTATACGGAAGGTTTGAAAAAACTGCTGAAACGCCAGGGGATATCCTTCGAGCAGACCGTTCGAAAAGCCAAATTCTATGACAGGGTCTGGAATGTTCCCGGGACTCAACGCAAGCTGCCTAACGGGAGAATGGAAACAAAATGGCTTGGATACATCCGGTCGAAGAAGCGAGAGTTACTACCTGGCTGTTACGTCGTATATGACTTTGATGAAGAGACGGATGCTCAATGGGAGGACGTTAATCCTAAGCCAGTGAAAGTTCCAGATGCAAAGGAGCCCAGTCCGTCGTTCGAGGAACAAATGGGCAAACTCATAAGGGAAGCGGGTCAAAAAGTCCGAGATGATCACAATCGTGAAATGGCAATCTATGAGAAAGCCAAAACGCAGCGCCTCCTTCAACAGGCAGTAAAAGACGAAGATGCTGCCCCATGTCAACCTGATACAAAAAGGGCTCGACGTGGAGGCAGAAACAAGTCGAAAGGCCAAAGAAGCACTCAACAGCAACAAAGCAGGGCTAAGAAGCCACGCAAACGGGAATCGAGCGTTATTGATCTATCCCTCATGAAGAAAATGGGTCGAGCATACTCGTTTCCTCGGGAAAAGACGAAGAAGATACTCGATCTTGCCCTAAAGCATCAAATGCTTACATTGCCGGAGTCTAAACACCCCGAACAAGCGGGCGAAGCCTCACACCCGGACTATTGCTCTTACCATCGAGTGATAGGTCATTCTCTTGAAGATTGCTTCACCTTCAAGAATTAGGTCGAAGATCAGTACCAGCTTGGTAAATTCGCTCTGTCCGACAACTGGAGGGTAGCACCACCACAAAAACACGAACCCAAGGCCATGAAAGAAAAACCAGTTCCACATTGGGACTGGAAGCGAATTCGTACCTGTCACAAAACTAAAAAGAGAACCCGAGAACATGGACAGCCTTCCTTGGTGCCTCGAAAATAGCAATGATGAGGTAATCTCAGAATTTCCCCCAGCTCCGAAAGAACTGGAGGATGGAATACATACCACTGCAGATAACCTCAAGAAAATCGAGTTGGGGACGGTAAACGATCCGCGACCGACATTCGTCAGCGAGCTGCTGTCTGAAGAGAGGGCGGCTGCGTTAAAGGACGTCCTTGTGCAACATAAAGATTGCTTCGCATGGAACTATTCCGAGATGCCGGGATTAGATCCAGAAGTTGCTGTACATAGACTAGCAATATCCCCGAACATCAAGCCAGTCAAACAGGCGCCGAGAAGAATGCGACTCGAGCTTGAGATGAGCATCAATACCGAGGTCAAAAAGCTAATCGACTCTGGCTTCATCCAGGAAGTTCAATACCCTGAATGGATCGCCAACATCGTCCCAGTGATGAAGAAAAATGGGACAGTGCGCATATGCGTAGACTTCCGGGATCTTAATAAAGCTTGCCCGAAGGATGACTTCCCAGTGCCAGTCACCGAACTGATGATAGACAACACGTCCACTCATGAGGTTTTCTCCTTTATGGACGGCTCGTCAGGGTATAACCAGATAAAGATGCATCCAGAAGACCAGAAGCATACAACCTTCAGGACCCCTTTAGGAATATTCTGTTACAAGGTGATGCCCTTTGGTTTAAAGAACGCCGGTGCCACCTACCAAAGGGCCATGACGAAGATCTTCGACGACCTTATACACGAAATCGTCGAATGCTATATCGATGATCTCGTGGTTAAATGCAAATCATACGAGGAACATCTCGAGCATTTGAAGACCGTATTTCAACGCCTTCGGCAATACAATTTGAAGATGAATCCTCTTAAATGTGCGTTCGGGGTTTCCTCGGGCAAATTCCTGGGATTCATCGTCCGACACCGAGGTATTGAGATAGATCCGTCTAAAATCAAGGCAATCATGGAAATGCCTCCGCCAAGAACTCTTAAACAGTTGCGATCTCTACAAGGAAAGCTCGCATACATTCGGCGGTTTATCGCTAATCTTTCAGGAAAGTGCCGTCCTTACAGTCACCTGATGAAGAAGGTAACCCCATTCGTTTGGGATCACAAATGCCAAGGCGTACTGGACGAGATCAAGCAGTATCTGCAAAACCCTCCAGTGTTGGCTGCTCCAGTTAAGGGAAAGCCTCTCATTCTTTACACGGCCGCCCTTGAAGGTTCTTTAGGCGCACTATGGGCACAAGAGAATGACCAGGGGAAAGAAAGAGCACTCTACTACTTAAGTCGGGTTCTGCTGGGGGCAGAAAGCAACTACTCCCCCATTGAAAAACACTGCCTGGCGTTGATCTTCGCAATAACAAAGCTTAGACATTACGCATTAGCGCATGAAGTCCATCTCATTTCAAAGGTGGACCCTCTCAAATATCTAATGTCAAAGGCCATATTGACGGGACGACTCGCTAAATGGGCCCTGCTCTTAATGGAGTTCTCGATAACGTATCGACCCCTCAAGGCAGTGAAGGGTCAGGCCATAGCCGACTTCCTTGCTGAGCACCCGATACCTGCCGATTCTCCCTTGAATTGTGATTTGCCAGACAAGCATGCGTTTGACGCAATCGACGGTGGTGATACCCGTTGGGAGCTTTATTTTGATGGAGCATCTTCCATGAAAAAGCACAAACAAAGTACGTCAATGATCAAATCGAGAGTAGGCCTTATCTTCGTGACCCCACAAGGAGGAATAATGCGCTTCACCTTCTCCTTAACAAAGCCGAGAATGAATAATGAAGCTGAATATGAAGCTTTGATCGCAGGCCTCGAGATCGCCATTGACATGGGAATTGAAAGCCTCCTCATATATGGGGACTCCCAGCTAGTCGTCAGTCAAGTGAACGGCGATTACCAAACATGCAAACCGGAATTGGTAAAATACGGTGAAAAGGTGCAACAACTGCTAACCCAGATTCCCTCCTATACTTTGGAGAGCATACCGCGCGCGGAAAACAGCAAAGCGGACGCACTGGCCAAACTTGCTAAAGAATTGGCTGACGAGAACCTCGATGACGTTAGAATCGTGGTACAAAGCCGTCGAGTGCTTGCCCCAGCACAAATATCTCGGGAATCATCCGAAGAAAAAGGAGCGAACGAGCAGACAACCCTGCAAGTAAAAGATTGGGAAAATACCAAGGATTGGAGAGAAATCTTCATAGATTACTTCAAGTCCCACCGAATGCCTGAAGAAGCATCCACAAGACACCAGCTTGTGAAACGAGCCCTGTCTTTCGCCTTCGTCAATGATACTCTCTACAAGAGGTCATTTGATTCTTTATGGCTAAGATGCTTAGGACCTGACGAAGCGAAAAAGGTCGTCCAGGAAGTTCACGACGGACTCTGCGGTTCTCATCAAGCAGGCCCTAAGATAAAGTTGAAGATAAAACGGATGGGCTACTACTGGCCCACGATGATTCAGGACTGCATCGAATATGCGAAGCAATGCCACTCATGCCAAATTCATGGGGACTTCATCCACCAGCACCCAAATCCACTACATCCAACGGTGGCTAGCTGGCCATTCGAAATGTGGGGGACTGACATAGTTGGCCCTATCGAACCAGCATCGTCTAGGGGACATCGTTTCATCTTGGCGACGACTGACTACTTCTCTAAATGGGCAGAAGCAGTACCGTTAAGAGAGGTGAAGACGGAAAATATCCTCCACTTCTTCAAGACACATGTCATATATCGATTTGGAACTCCGCGACGGATCATCTCCGATAACAGGCCAGCTTACAGAAGCCACAAGATCAGTCGCTTTGCGCAACAGCATAATATAGACTGGAGATATTCCTCGGTTTATAACCCGCGAGCCAATGGACTAGCTGAAGCCTTCAACAAGACATTGACAAAAATCATAAAGAAAACGGTGTCCCGAAATAAGAAAGATTGGCACGAAAGACTGCAAGAAGCTCTTTGGGCATATCGAACTACATTTAAGACGGCCACGAACACAACGCCATACGCGTTGGTGTTCGGTACAGAAGCAGTACTCCCCCTCGAGATAGAGTTACCCTCTCTACGAGTGGCAGTCCACTACGAGCTGACGGACGAAGAAAATGCTCACCTTCGGCTTGAGGAGCTTGACGCCCTTGATGAAACCCGGCTTATAGCGCAGCAAAATCTAGAAGCTTATAAAGCAAAGATGACGCGCTCATACGAAAGATTGACCCGACCGAGGACATTCCGCCAAGGCGAACTCGTACTAGTGGTCAAAAGGCCTATGATCCCCAATCGCGCCAAGCGGGGAAAATTCGAGCCAAACTATGAAGGCCCATACATCATAGATAAGGTCTACCAGGGTGGGGCCTATCTACTCATGGATATGCACGGTGAAAGGCCTTTCAGGCTGATAAACGGTCGCTTCCTAAAGAAATACTACGCCTAATGAGTTATGACCTAGGTCAATGATAAATGACGATGACTATGTCCGCTCTCTGTCTTCCTAAGCTTAAGCTTTCTAAGCAGTAGCCAGCCTTCTCAACGACGGACCGAAATGTCCTTAAACTAATAGCAGACCGAAACGTCTTTAAACTACTACCGCAGCATCTTTAGGCTGACAAGATATAAAAAAAATATAAAAATAAAAAGAAAAAAAAACGGTATGTCCATAAGCAAAGAGGGCACGGATGAAAATCCGAAAGGGCTCCGTGAGTAAAAACAGCAGGGCTACCGGCGAGTGTTCGTGAAAACCCGAAAGGACGCGGCCTCGTTAAAAAAAATATATATAAAAATAAAAAGAATAATTAAAAAAAGGTATGTCCATAAGCAAAATGGGCACGGATGAAAACCTGAAAGGGCTCCATGAGTAAAAACAGCAGGACTACCGGCGAGTGTTTGTGAAAACCCGAAAGGGCGCAACCTCGTTAAAAGACACTTATAGGGTCCTTTCGACCTTGTAAGGAGAAACCACCTGCGTGAGATCCTTACGACTCACAAGGGAACAACACACTTAGGTATCCCCACGATTCCTAAGGAGAAAATACACTTGCGAGATCCTCACGACTCGTGAGGAGAACTCTCTTATGGGACCCTCACGGCTCATAAGATTTGAAAGTCTTAAGTCACAGAGACCTAAACCTGTGCTTAAGCAACCCCCACAACTCGCCATACGGCCCTACAAGTGGCTCAATACTAACCCTTGTATACAATCCACGGGCGCGAATAAACATTTCTCTAACTAAGTCTCATCCGAGACTAGGGATATGTTTGCATGGCAAACAACCCTTGTAAATCCTCTCGACTTACAAGGAGAAAACCCTCCTGTAGGATCCTTACGACTTACAGCGGAACAATACACCTAGGAACCCTCATGATTCCTAGGGAGAAAATACACCTATAAGATCCTCACGACTTGTAGGGAGAAATAGCTTTGTGAGACCCTTACGGCTCATAAGGTCAAAAGCCTTAGCCGACAGAACCCTAACCCTGGTCGCTAAGCCTCCTTTGTTCGACAATGACAGAGGCAAATGATAATTCGCTCCTGGCGATATCCCAGTTGTAGCGGTGCTGATGCCGAAATCACTGTTTAATTTCAGGTTTACGGCGAAAAGCCGATAGGCCGCACATGCATACGAAATGGCCGAAATGATAGGGCAACTTGCAATAAAAAGCAGCAAGTAAAAATGTATGCATGCAAAATAGCCGAAATGATAGGACAGCTCGCAATAAAAAGCAGCGAGTAAAAATAAAATAAATAGCCGAAATGATTGGGCACCGCGAAAAATAGCCGAAATGATTGGGCAGTCGCGACCTTCGCGATATAAAAGCTGAAATGATAGAGCATCGCGGAAATAAAATAAAATAAAAAGAAGAAATGATAAAACTTTGGCCCTACAGTTAAGATCACATCGATCCCTGTATACAATCCAAGGACGTAAACAAAGAAGGAACCATACTTTCCCAGCGGATTCCGTCAGACGACGAAGCCAAACCTCAACGGTTCATTTCAACCGAAGAAGCCAGTGACTTCAGCAAACTCTTCGACTCACGGATACAAACACTCCTTGACGAGAGCCTTCTGATTCGCGTCGACTCGCAGAGCCACCAGAGCCTCTATGGGAACCCTCGACTCGTTTCAAACCCTAAGGAAACAAATAATCCTTGGCGCTTGGGAAACAAATAATCCCTAGCAAACTCCTCGACTCACGGATACAAACACTCCTTGATGAGAGCCTTCTGATTCACGTCGACTCGCAGAGCCACCAGTGCCTCCGTGGGAACCCTCGACTCGTTTCGAACCCCAAGGAAACAAATAATCCTTGGCGCTTGGGAAACAAATAATCCCTAGCAAACTCCTCGACTCACGGATACAAACACTCCTTGACGAGAGCCTTCTGATTCGCGTCGACTCGCAGAGCCACCAGAGCCTCTATGGGAACCCTCGACTCGTTTCAAACCCTAAGGAAACAAATAATCCTTGGCGCTTGGGAAACAAATAATCCCTAGCAAACTCCTCGACTCACGGATACAAACACTCCTTGACGAGAGCCTTCTGATTCGCGTCGACTCGCAGAGCCACCAGAGCCTCTATGGGAACCCTCGACTCGTTTCAAACCCCAAGGAAACAAATAATCCTTGGCGCTTAGGAAACAAATAATCCCTAGCAAACTCCTCGACTCACGGATACAAACACTCCTTGACGAGAGCCTTCTGATTCGCGTCGACTCGCAGAGCCACCAGAGCCTCTATGGGAACCCTCGACTCGTTTCAAACCCCAAGGAAACAAATAATCCTTGGCGCTTGGGAAACAAATAATCCCTAGCAAATTCCTCGACTCACGGATACAAACACTCCGTGACGAGAGCCTCCCGACCCGCGTCAACTCGCAGAGCCACCACTTTCTCCGCGAGAGAATTCCCGGTTCGTCCCACCTTGCAAGATAAAGTCTCGGGCAGCAAAGATTGAAAAACTTGCTGCCTGAACAATGGGGCCCTGCAAGTCAATCCAAAATGGTCTCTTGCATACTATTCACGGGTCTCACTCTCCGAAGTCGATTTTCGACAAGGAGGGAAACAACCGCTTACGGGTCCTCTCTACTCGTAAGAGGGAAAAATTCTCTTATAGGATCCTTACGACCTGTAAGAGAAAACACACTTAGGAATCCTCACGATTCCTAAGGAGAAAAACCCACATACGAGATCCTCTCGATCCGTAGGGAGAAAAGTCTCTCTGAGACCCTCACGGCTCATGGAGTTGAAAAGTCTTAGGCAGCAGATCTGAACCTGCGGCCTAAGCCATCGCTATTTCTTAAGAAAGTCAAGATGCATGCCCTATTATCCGTCAACCATGGTTACTAAGGTGGCACACTGACAACAAAAGAAAGAAAATGGCGGAGAAATGACATAGGGCATTACAAAAATGTGTATCTTTTATTCATAAATATTGATCAAGTACAGGATACATTGTACTAAAGAATAAAAAATATGCATATATTCTACAAGTACAAATGATACAAGGGGAATTACTGAGAAGGAAGCGTCTTGCATAGATTTAGCAATTGCTCGCATACTTCCTCCCACGCCTTCTCTTGATCGGCTACCACCGCCAGCTCCGCCTCCACTTGGGCTCGTTGCTGCAAGACAGACGCAAGCTGCTCCCTGACGACTTGATAAGCAGCTTCCCGACCTGGGGTATTGCGCTCAGCCACGTCAAGCTTCCGCTTCAAGTTTAGCCCATGGGAGATGCGCTCCAAGAGACCCTCAAAGATAGTCTTCACTTGGGCAGCATTTACTTCAACCTCAGCACGCAGATGGGCCGTTTCGTTCGAGGTCTTTTGGCATTCCCTTAGTTTTAAAGCTGCTTCTTGCTCCAAATGGCGGAGTGAGAAGTGCTTTGCTCGAGCCAAGCTGTTCGTTGGGTGCTTAGGGCTAAAACTTCGGGAGAAGGACGCGTCGACTCTAGCCGATGTAGACAAGCCTCGATTTCCCTGCAGTGATTAACCCAAGATTCGACGACGCCTTCGTTATGAAAATTTACGAGCGCCGCCAACATCGGGTTAACCTCCACAGCGAAATCTACGGCAGAAGGGAGAGCGTCCACGTTAAGCTCTTCGATGTACCCGCTCAGCATGCCCAAACTCATCACAGCACCCTTTGAAGATGGACGTTTCAGGAAAGGGCCTGCCGGTGAAAAGACGCGAGACTCAAGAGGGACCGGAGCCGGAACAATAGCTGCAAAACAAAACATGGTCAAACAATGATTCAAGAGATGTTGAAGGGTTACCAAAAAGGAAATTTACTATACCAGCTGCAACGGACGGCAAAGCCGGAAGGGCCGGTGGCGTGGCCGGTCTTGCATCCCCTCCTTCGATTTGTGGCACTGCAATAAGGAAAAGGAAAAGTCAGAAATCATCCCATTGATAAAAAAGGGGGTAAATAAAGACATTGTAGTGAACGTATACTCACCGGCGCCACTAGAGGGAGAAGCGAGTTCGGATGGGAGGGAGAAGCGAGTTCGGATGGGAAGTGTGGGAGCAACACTTGATATAAATGATCAAAGAGCACTCCTGAAAGGGCACAATGGTATAACGTTAGTACAAAAGCTACATGTTTAAAAGATTAACGCATGAGTCGTAAATCCATACCTTCCAACATCCGCGATGGTACAAGGGAAGGCGGGGAGGTGACCACCGCCAAAGCAGTAGTTGACGGTGCTCCTTCGAGCAATGGAGCGCCGACACTGGCCGCACCTGCAAAGACAAACTTGTTAGAAGAGATCGCGAGATATATAAAAAGAAGAACGCTGGTAACTCAAAATTTACCCGATGAGCTGCCAGCCAAAACTGAAGCAATCCCCTCCTCTATTGACATGAGACCACCGCCCGTAGCCTCATCACCCGACTCGATGGGAACCGTTGTTGTGCTCGCAAGCCCTGGAGACGGAAAGGAACCATACGCGGGGAGGGCTATGATTGGAGTATTGCCAGATTCCAGAGAAGGAGCGGCTGGCTCGTCCTCAGGAATCGTGGCCACCTCACCCGCTACTCCTTTGGGTCCTGCGGTCACGGTTGTTTCGTCCACCGTCGCCGCGAGGTCTCCAGCCTCAAGCGCCTCGCCCTCTACCGCCTTCGGCTCGGTTAAGACAATCATCTCATCTGCCGCCACTTCAGGTGCGGCAACAATGACCCTCTCGGCGGCGGATCCCTCAACCTCTGTTTCAGGCCCCATGGCCCCAACGACGCGCCTCACCGTCGGCTCGGGTTCTGCAGGCACCGCTTCCGCCGTTTCCCTGGGTTCAACGGTCTCCGCCTCCCCCTCAGTTGGACTAGGCCCTGCAAGATGGAATGCATATGAGCCAATGGCTTTATAATTCTTATAACAAAGCTCTGAAAGAAATGCTACCTGAAGAGGATTTATCGTTTGCACTTCGGGCCGCGCGCGTCGCTTGCCTATAAGCAGTAGATAGGGCGACAGGGGCCTCTTCAGAAGGAGTGTCAGCGCGAGGAATAGTGCTAGGGCCCGCTCCCGTGGCCAAAGCAGCTCGGCGCGCCTTCGCTTCGCGTCTCAGCCGCTTCCGCTTCTCCCGAGCCGTTGAGACGGATGCCACTAGGGCTTCTTTAATTAAGGCGTCCTCGTCCGTGAATAGGGATGCCTCCAGATTTTTCAGGGCATCCCTCGTCGTCTTGTCAAGTCGAGGCCCCTCCAGCAGCCTCGACGGGACCGGGACTTCAGTAACAGGCTCAGGAAGGATCCCCGCATCAACTGATATAACCCCTGCAAAGAAACGAAAGAAGGTTAGGTTGACCATCAGAAAAGATGACAAACTTTCCGTATAAAAGGAAAAGGGGTGGGACATACCAACGCCTGCTAGAGCGCGCTTCTCCTCCTCCTCTTGGAAGGTTTTCAAGGAGGCAGCAATAGCCTCTTCAGAAGAGACACCTGTTGAAAATCGGACGAATATTAGTTAAAAATAATAATAAAAAGTGCAATAAAATGACGAAGAAAGTGGCTGATGATTACCTGACTCAGCGAGTTTACTTAACATTGCTTCGAGCCTCGCCGATCGCTCCGAAGCTGCAATGGCAGCAGCCAAATTAGTGTCTGCAGGGTCTACCAAGAAGCCTTCATTGCTGCCATATTCACTTATGCCTTCGTTGGGAGGAGCCGCATGCTCTAGGCTAAGGATCGCATCGAGGGAAAGGGTGGACTTTTTCTTCTTCTGCCCGCCGGCTTTAGGTCCACCTGGGATAGATTTGCGCTTGGCAGTTACTTTAGGGCGGCGGGTCCCAATATCTGCTCCTACGCCTAACTCTGGCGATACTACATTAGCCGCCTTCGTAGGAGCACGAGGCGCCGATGGTGCATCCACCGTAGCGGGCAGCGGCAATCCCCACGGGGGACTCAACACGCGTGGTCGATCGACTCCAGCATCTTTTAGCGGAGGGACGACCGGGAGCCTTGGCTGCAAAGGGGCCTTGCGATCGCCGCCGGGAGGCGCACCCCTACGGTCAACCAGCATACGCTTCTCCGTTAAGATAATTGGGCCCATCGCGTGCGCATACCAGGCCACATATGAATTAAGCATCTTAGGGGCACTGCTGGGTTCACTAATGAAGAAATAGGAACCTGTGTTAAGCCGTGTAAAATGATGCATCGCATTCTTTATCCCCTCTGGGCCGACCACGGGCGTTTCCAAGAAAGCTTCCAGCGGGATCCCTTGGTTGTAGCTTGACTGCCGGGCAAATCGGTGTGGGCTATATCTCATAAACAAGGCTGTTTCATTCTGCCTGAACACTAGATAGCCCGGCCGGATGGAGTAGAGATGGAGGATTTTCCGAGCTTTCAAAGCAGAAGCCCCGTCTTTGAAATCATCACGCAGGGGCACCACTGACTTGGTGGTCTCTGAGCCTATGGTTATGACCTTATCCACAAAGGAAACCTTCGCTTCGACCAGATATGGACGAAGGAGCAGCCCTCTAGACTCCCGTGGTGCTGGAACCACAATTGAAGCCCCGACCAACCGCATGACTCTCGGGAGTCTGTATCTCTCGAAGAACGGAGGAGTCTTGTGGGCACCAAACACCCCTCGCACATTCATCTCCATCCAAGAAGTGAAGTAGTGCGTCGGGAAGTTAGCAGGCTGTACCCCAGGCTCACTGGCGTCCGCCGCTACGCTAAGTCCATGATAAAGGTAAGCCAGCCCGGCAATTCCTACCGATAACTGCAAACCAGCCACCATCCGATGCGCTGGGTAAAAGACAGAGGGCCGCATGAGGCGGGGGTGCATAGGGAGTGCAAAGTTGCATAGCCATAAGCCCAAGAATCCAATAAAAAAGGTTTTCTCATCCATGCCTGGGACGGCGATTTCCGAGAAAGCAGCGATGGCAGCGTTGGGGAGATAGAAATTCCGCTGGTCATTTTCTGATATAGGTCGGCGGTCCAAGCCGAAACCAAAGGGGTCAACAAGCTGAGCGAACTTCTCACTCTGCTCTGATAAGAACTCCGGGCGAATAAAGCGGGCAATAAAATCTGTGAAACTGACGCCCCGGTCGCCCGATTCCAAATGGAGTTCCTCATATATCTCCAATACCTTCACTAAGCCCGGGAACTGGTGCTGAATAGCGTTCTCCGGCGTCAGATCAAACACCAGCGGCTTGGTGGCAAAGACGTATTCATCGGGAGGAAGCAGCTCCTCATAAGGCTCTCCCCTCATCGACAGACCCGAGATTTCAGCAAACTCCTCCAAGGAGATAGAGACTTCCCGGTCCGTCATCAGGAAGGTATGTGTGGGAATATTCCATTGCTCGATAAAAGCCTTAACCCACCACGTTGGAGGAGAAGGATACTCAAAGAGCGAGACGTAAATGGCCGGGTACAAACCAATCCTCATCAGATGAGTCCTCCTCGCTGATAGGATGTACCGGGCCCATTGCAAATATCCAGCAGGCGGCCGTGGGATCAGTCCAATGTTATAAGCCTGTCCCCAAGGGCGCGCTTCACCCTGACAAATTCTCCTCCCTAAAATATCTATTGCCGGCGGTGGCTGCACGGGGATAGCACCAATCGCAGGCTGGAGGAGGTCATCCGAATTCCAATTTTTGACCTCCACGGCATACTTCACCGGGGGTTCATCTGCGTAAGGGAGTGAAGATGTTGGCTCAGACGGCGTGGCGGAACTGAAGCTGCGACAGCCCTGGATGATCTGGCTGTACCACCTTCCCCACAGGTGGAGCTTTTTGCACTCAGGGTCATGATCTTTAATAAGAGCGAACGCCACCCGATCCACTGGCGAGTGAGGGAACCCTCCTTCCGAGCGAACGAAGGGGAAGACAAATCATCAGACATGTTTCCTGTGAAAAGACAAAAATAACTATTAGTGTTCTAACGCTTGATTTTTTCTTTTAAATCTTATTTCACATTGTGACGTAGTGGGTAGGGGACCCACAAAATCTAAATGATAGTACATCACTTAATAAGACAGTCCCATCATTGGATGAGACTGTCAGTTAATGAAAAAGACCCCCAAGAGAATATCCTCATTGGGGGAAAATCCCTAGAGACAAGGAGGAAATCTTCTATTTTAGAGCAAAGCTCTGTCACAGAGTGACATTTGTCAAACGCTGGTCTCGAGGGAATAAAACTTCCTAAAAAAAGAGCCTAGCTCTGTAAATAGTAATGAAAACTATAATTCCTAAGGATTAAAAAAAAATTGGGGTCTTAAAGATCCATGAAAACTTTTAGGAGTTCCCCATTTTTATATATAAGAAAAAAGGGAAGATCTACATTTGATTTATGAGCAAGGCTCTGTTCATGGGTTAAAACCCAGGAACAAGATCTCTGTAAATTTTTTAGAGCAAGGCTCTGTTGATGAAATCCCAAAGGGGTCCTTTTTAGATCAAAGATCTATGAGAGCAAGGCTCTATTAATCAGCTTTAATTTAATTTTATTTTATTTTATTAAATACCTAAGATGGTTATGAACTCTGGAGTTCTTGGAAAAAATCAAGAGCAAGGCTCTGAAAATTCTTAAGCAAGAGCAAGGCTCTGAGTCAAAATTCTTGAAATAGTAAAGAATTTTCTAAGGACCAAGGGTCCTATTTATAGGCGCCTGCGCCCCTTCAACTGACCCCCTTGATCCAACGACTAGGATCTTGCCACCGCTGCACTCACGTGCGCGCCACGTGAGCGCAACGGTGGGGGGGGCATTTGTTTCCCCAATCAGAGCAAGGCCCTGTTTGAATTTTGAAAATTCAAATTTTTGACGCAACGCTTCAGATCCCGTGCGCTGCGCGCAACGCGCCATGTGCCAGAAGTTGACACGCCAGCACAACGCCCAAGGCAGTGCGTCCAATCAGAGCAAGGCTCTTTAAAAAACAAAAGCAATGCTCAGATGCGCAAGCGCTGCGCTGCGTGACACGTGTCTGCGCAGTTGCGCAAACACAACTGCGCAAGCGCACGCTGCGTGACACGTGTCTGCGCAGTAGCGCAAACACAACTGCGCAAGAGCACCGCTGCGCGACACGTGTCTGCGCGGTCGCGCAAGCGCTGTTGCGCAAGCGCTGCGCTGCGCGACACGTGTCTGCGCAGTCGCACAAGCGCTTTTGCGCAAGCGCTTCACTGCGCGACACGTGTCTGCGCAGTCGCGCAAACACTGTTGCGCAAGCGCACCGCTGCGCGACACGTGTCCGCGCAGTTGCGTAAAAGCAGTTGCACAAGCGCTTCATTGTGCGACACGTGTCACTCACTGAGAGAGTTACGCAAAACAGAATAAATCTTGTTGAAACAAGAAGATTTTCTTGTATAAGGCAGGGGCCTTTGGATCAAAGATCCAACGGTGGGGAAAATTCCCCAAATCACTCAGAGAAAGATCCCTGTAACAAATCTAACTAATTTGTGAGCACTATAAAAAGGACCCCAGACCTCATTTCAATGATCATCAACATCTTGCTAAAAGAAAGAAGAGAGAAATAGAACTCTTGAGAATTCTGGAAGAACAAAAAAAAAGGTAAAACCTTTAAAAGAGAAAATTCTCTTGGGAACAGATCATTGATCTAAGAACAAGATCATGGATCTTCAATAAATAAATAAATAAGTAAATAAAATAAGAAAAGAAGTAGTGCCTTGCACTTGTTATGAACCCTTGGTTCTCTGAAATAAGGAAAAACAAGAAAAGAAGAAAAAACTTGTTTTTCTTTAGATCAAAGGATTAAAAAGTGCTCTGCACTTCTGTTTCTTGAAGATTCTCAATGCAATGCATTGCTTAAAGGGCCAAGCCCAAATTAAATTGCAGAGCAATAAAAGGAAGGGCCCAAATGAAATTGATGCTCTGCATTATTTTATAGAGGGCAGAGCCCAAACAAAATTGATGCTCTGCATCATTTATAAATGGGCAGAGCCCAAACAAAATAATAAATAATGCAATGCATTATCTTAAAAGGGGCAGGGCCTAAATAAAGGTCCAACGGAGACCAAGATTTAATGCTATGCATTATTAAAAATGGGCCAAGCCCTAGCACAGGCCTAATAGGCCAAAAAAACAAATAAAAGTGTTGAATATTCTGAACTGGACTTAGCCCAATCGTGGCCGTAAGTCCTCAAATTAAATTGACTGAGCACAATTGCTCTCTCTCTCTCTCAAATCAATTTATATCCGGTTCGAGGGTACATCTCCGAGCTCCTCTGACACATGTCGCTGTAATCATTCAACGACGTCAGAGAGGTGATGGGTCCCAATGACCACATACGTTAATATGGACTGCGGGATCCTTAAACTAATATTGGACCGAAACGTCCTTAAACTAATATTGGACCGAAACGTCCCTAAACTAATATCGGACCGGAACGTCCTTAAACTAATATCGGACCGAGACGTCCCTAAACTAATATTGGACCGAAACGTCCTTAAACTAATATCGGACCGAGACGTCCTTAAACTAATATCGGACCGAGACGTCCCTAAACTAATATCGGACCAAAACGTTCCTAAACTGGCGATGGACCACCACGTCCCTAAACTGGAAAATGGACCACTATGTCCCTAAACTGGAACAATAGAGCCTCCAAATGCTCTTTTGCCGGATCTAAACGGTCCCGTTTAAGTTGATCTTAGCCCCAAATACGGCTAACGTATCCTTAGACATTTAAATGAATGATAAAACTCCAAATCAACTTTGGTTCAAAGATACATCTCTGAGCTCCTCTGACACGTGTCGTTGTAATCCTTCAACGACGTCAGAGAGGTGACGAGTCCTGACGGCCATATATTAAATGAATCATTACGTTAAGTTGATCTTAGTCTAAAACAGGACTAATGTATCCTTAACGAACGTTTAAGTTGATCTTAGCCGCAACGCGACTAATGCATCCTTAAACTAAAAACATCAAACCCAAATCTAAGTAAATACGGATTTGGACTAATCCACGTCCTACGGGCGACGGCATTACTCAGTCTCCGTATACAATCCACGGGCAACCACAAACAAAACAAACACACACGACACGAAGTGAAATTCTGGAGAAGGAGAAAGTTGTTACCGCGATGCGGTAGCGTAATTAACTGTAGGGGCTTACGCCTGCAGGGAAGAGCGTCCCCACAATCAAAAACCCCTCACCCTGATGGGGAATCTGACGAAGTCTGCTACATCGGCCGCATCCGTCTAAACCTCCGATACACGGTGCCATAAATCAACTTGGCATCTTCGGAGAGGTGGACGGATAAAACCAAATAGCATCTGCCCCGAATCTCAGCATCAGGACATCGCGGTCCTGTGCGCCGCCGTTCGGAGGGGAACACCCCCAATCAGAGCAAAGCTCTGTTCAAATTCCAAGGTGGGAGATGAAGCAACGCTTCTGTTTTCCCTAATCAGAGCAAAGCTCTGCTTTGAAATTAAAGTTAAAATTAAAGAAGCAACGCTTCAAATTCCTTGCGCTGGGCGCAACGCGCCACGTGTCAAAATCAGGCACGGCAGCGCAAGGAGCGCAGCGCACCCAATCAGAGCAAGGCTCTATTTAAAATAAAAAATAAAGGAAGCAATGCTTCATACAAGTTGCGCTCTGCGCTGCGCGACACGTGTCAGCGCAGTTGCGCTAGCGCAGTTACGTTGCGCTTTGCGCTGCGCGACACATGGCAGCGCAGTTGCGCTGCGCTCTGTGCTGCGTGACACGTGTCAAGCGCAGGTGCTCTTGCGCCACTGTGCCAGCACTAAAACAGAATTAAAATTCCAGAAAGATCTTTCTGATCTTATTAAAACAATAACATTCTCTCCTGTAA
Source organism: Agapanthus africanus (assembly GCA_030015575.1). Classification (NCBI taxonomy): domain Eukaryota; kingdom Viridiplantae; phylum Streptophyta; class Magnoliopsida; order Asparagales; family Amaryllidaceae; genus Agapanthus; species Agapanthus africanus. The sequence continues at coordinate 6,016,054 of JASDDO010000022.1, forward strand.
AATAGGAGCCCTTGGATCAAAGATCCAACGGTGGGGAAAAATCCCTAAATCACTCAGAGAAAGATCTCTTTAACTGATTTAACAAATCAATTGGCACTATAAAAAGGCCCCTAAACTCCAAGTCTATAACGGATGAACAGAGAGAGATATTCAGAACTCCTCTAGAAAATTTTGAGAAGAGCTCAGAAAGAAAAAAAAGAATGTAAAAACCTTTAAATAAAAGAAGAACTTTCTTCTATAAAGATCAATGATCTAAGAACAAGATCAAGATCTTCAATTAAAAAGGAAAAAAAGATCAAAAAGATCCAATCACAAAAAGATAAAGAAAGAAGTAATTTACTTCTTTAGATCATTTGATCTACATAAAGGGATTGCCTTTTGATGAACCATTGGTTCTGGAATCTTAAAAGATTCTTTTCTTTGATCCAAAATTGGATCAAAATATTGAACAGTGCTCTGCACTTGTAAAATTTGCACTGTTGCGCTCTTGGGTTGGCGCAAGCCACCAGAGAGCGCCACGTGTCAGCCCCAGAATGAACTGCGCCTTGCGCTTTTAAAACAGAGCATTGCTCTCATAAATTGGCGCAAGTCACCAGAACGCGCCACGTGTCGGCAGCGCAACAATGCAGCGCACTGCGCTTGCGCTCATTAGAGCGTGACACGTGGCACCTCCACATGCGTTTGCGCCTAGCGCTGGCGCAAAGCGCTTGACAAGCCACGTGACGCTCTGTCAGACTGATTAATGCAGTGCATTATTAAAAAGAAGGGCAGAGCCCAAATAAGGGTCTGTCAGACCAAAACAGATGCCGTGCATCATTTAAAAAGGGGCAGAGCCCAAATAAAAGTCTAAACAGACCAAAATAAAATGCTTTGCATTATTTTAAAAGAGGGCAGAGCCCAAACAAAGGCCTAACATACCAAACATAAATAAAATGTTGAACACCTTCAACTGGACTTAGCCCAATTCTGACCGTAAGTCCTCAAATTAAATTGACTGAGCACGACTGCTCTCTCAAATCAATTTACACCTGGTTCGAGGGTACATCTCCGAACTCCTCTGACATCTGTCGTTGTAATTCTTCAACGTCGTCAGAGAGGTGACGGGTCCCGACAACCACACATCAATATGGACTGTGGGGTCCTTAAACTCATGGACTGACGCGTCCTTAAACTCATGGACTAATGCGTCCCTAAACTAACATCCGTCCCCAAAATGGGAATGCTGGACCACTATGTCCCTAAATTGGAACAATAGAGCCCTCAAATGCTCTTTTGTCGGATCTAAACGATCCCGTTTAAGTTGATCTTAGCCTCAAATATGGCTAACGTATCCTTAAACCTTCAAACAGACTTTAGTCCCAAATTGGACTATAGATCCCCCAATCAAATTTGGTTCAAGGGTATATCTCTGAACTCCTCTGACATCTGTCGTTGTAATCCTTCAACGTCGTCAGAGAGGTGATGAGTCCCGACGGCCATACATGCAATGGACCGCTATGTCCCTAAACTGGAACAATAGAGCCCCCAAATGCTCTTTTGTCGGATCCAAACGATCCCGTTAAGTTGATCTTAGTCTTAAATTAGACTAACGTATCCTTAACAAATGTTTAAGTTGATCTTAGCCTCAAATATGGCTAACGTATCCTTAAACCAAAACACCAAACCCAAATCTAAGAAAATACGGATTTAGACTAATCCACGTCCTACGGGCGACGACATAAATTAGTCTCCGTATACAATCCACGGGCAACCACAAACAAAAGAAACACCCACGACACGCAGTGAAATTCTGGAGAAGGAGAAAGTTGTTACCGCGATGCGGTAGCGTAATTAACTGCAGGGGCTTGCGCCTGCTGGGAAGAGCGTCCCCACAATCAAAAACCCCTCAAGCGAGGGGGAATCTAACGAAGTCTGCTACATCGGCCGCATCCGTTTAAACCTTCGATACGCGGTGCCATAAATCAACTTGGCATCTTCGGAGAGGTGGACGGATAAAACCAAATAGCATCTGCCCCGAATCTCAGGCTAGACGTCTCTCTGTCGTCGCGCCGTCTTTCGGAGGGGAACAGATTCTAGCATGCCCGGTGGGACCTTTTCCTCTTTCCACTCCACACTTCGTGTGTCGTGTTCGCGAACAAATCGCGGTTTACTGTGGTTGCCTGTGGATTCGAGGTACTAAGATTTGGTGTCTCGCTCCGTGCAGAAAAAAGAAGATCAATGGCTTCAAACTGCACTACCTGCAACTGCAACTCTCGCTCCACCCCCGCCAGAGGAGTGACTTACGGGCCTCAAGCGGCCTCCATCTTCGCTATGCCTGTGGAACAGGTGACTCAGGCCACCACTGGGCTATTCTTCGGGACCATGATCCTACCAATGAGCTTCAATGCCCTATTACCATCGCAAGAAGCTCCGAAGAAGTCGGTCTTCGATCGGCTTACAACTATCGCGGCCCCTCTCAACGGGTCGCCCAAGCCCAATGCCTCAGCTTTCAGCAAACTGGGCCAAAACTCATGTGGGCCCATGAAGAAGCCTGCAATACCAGAAAAGGTTGTTCCGAAGAGGATAGCCATCCCTGCTCCTAAAGTCGTCAAGGCGGCTTCTCCTGCCAAAGGGTCGGTCTTCACAAGACTGACTATTCCGGCTCCCGTTCCTGCTCGAAGGTCTGTCTTTGACAGATTGGATACCGCTACTCAAAAGACGTCAGTCTTCAAGAGACTGGCACCGGCAACGCTTCATCTGGACAGGGGGCAAGACAAAGCCATCCCCATCGCTGAACCAACGCCGTCCGCTCGACATGCTCGCCGTCGTCACTGGCGCCGGGTAAGGAAGGCTGGGGGCAACTCCCCCTCTGGGATAACTCCGCCAGCTCCGATGGTGGAAATCAATGCTGCTGTTCCGACCGGGAATAGCTTTGAACCGCTAAGAAGGGTGCGCAAAAACTCGCCAACTGCCGTATTGAAAAGATCTCCTACACCTGTGGATAATGCCCCAAAGGTGAAGCTGGAGCAGCCCCCTCAACGGCTGTCCTCTAAAATTTACAAGGTCTGGCGTCAAGTCTAGGACTCCGTAGTGGATCAAGACTATCTCCGCCGACAGAAAAAGATGAAGGTTCGGCAGGAGAAGGACTACTCTGTCAAGCCACCAAAAGCGACAGCTACTTGGGTACCCACTACAACGGCCCCCTCAACTTCGACCGCTCAAAAAAGAAGGAGGTCGGAGAAGATCCCTGTGTCTTTGGCAAATCGCAAAGACACTGAAGCTAAACGCCCCAAGTCTGGGGGCATGGTGGTGCACATCGTTTATATGGCTTCCGGAAAGGAGGATAGCCACGCTTCGACGGGTCACCGACCGCTCACCCGATCCGTGACAAAAGCCCAGGAGCAACAACAGAAGCTTCAGGAAATGATGACTGCAATGGTCGCACTTACCGGGCCAAAAGAAAGCTCGGAGGCATCCTCGGATCAACACCGGGAGCAAGAAACCGACGCTGACTTCCTACGCAGAGTCGTCGAAAAGAAGGACAGAGAAGCAGCAGAACAAGCAGCTAATATAAAACAAATGGCGCTTCTTTTCCAAGATATGGTAGGAATGATGTTACAGCAGGATCTTCCAGCTGAAGACCCTCCGACCATTACTGAAGATGATAGAGGGGAGACATCCAATCCTCCTCCGTCTCTTTCAGCAGCCAAGGAGGAAACCATTTCCAAGGCCGCACTGGATGACTATATAGCTCAGCAAATACGAGCTCATCAGGAAAGTGAAGCGGCTGAGCAAATTGTTAAAACCGGTCGACCCTATCCGAGCTGGTACGACCAAATCAGTTACCCGCCGGGATATACGATCCCTAGATTCCACACCAGCATGTCGCTCAATTCAGGGCCTTATGCGGCAACACTGGAGGCGACGACAAACTGCTGCTTCGCCAATTCGTCGGCAGCTTAGCAGAAACAGCCTTTGAATGATATTCGGAGCTACCTAACGACTATGTCAAAACATTTGCGGAGATGGGGCTACTGTTTACACAAAGATTCGCGAGTGCTAGCGGACGCACCCCGATCACGGCATTGATCAACGCCAGGGTAAGGCCAGGCGAAACTTGGGTCCAGTATACGATACGGTGGCGTAATCTATGGTCAAAGTGCGAGCGGCGCATCGAAGAAGCTCCTGCCGTGGGCATGTTCGTAGGTACTCTCGACCCTCAAGCGACCATATCCCAATTCATGATGTTCTTCAAGCCGACCACTTTTCAGGCCTTGATTGACAAGCTGGCCCAAATGGACCAGATGGGTCATAGACCATCTCCTTCAAAAACAGAGCCTTGGAATGAAAAGGGCAAAGGGAAAGCAACCTTCGTTGCCAATACTCAACAACAGCCGAGAAACTTAAAGCCGGTTATTTGCCAAAACAATATGCGTCCACGCCCATCCCTCGAGGAAAGACTGGGACGTCCTTACTCGTTTCCCCGGGATAAAATGAGGAAACTGTTTGAGCTGGCAGTGCGCAACAGATTCGTTAATCTGCCGAGTCCGAAACGTCCGCTACAGCCAGGCGATGTCAACGATCCTAATTACTGTCCTTACCACCAAACGGTAAGTCACCCGATCGAGAATTGTTTCGTCTTTAAGGGATGGATCGAGGATCAGTACCTACAAGGCAAGTTTGTGCTGTCTGAAAAGTGGAAAGTAAACCCACCACAGCCGCACACTCCAAAGAAGACGGACACGCCGGGTGCAACTTGTTCTTTTGTTGAGGACGAAAACGATGGAGAAGACTCATCAGATGAATTTGAGGACTACGTAGCAAGTTGGCATGTGATCTCTCACTCATTGATAGATGATGAAGAGGCTCCTTGCACCGAGAAACTAAGGGCGGGTCCTGAACCAGAACTTCTGTGGCCGTCAGACGAAATGATCGATGCCTTCCTAAATAAGATTCGTCTGAAAAGTAAAGCCAAGCAGGAGCGTGAGATGGCCATATTGGAAGGAGCCAAACGCCGGCGACGAGACGAAAGAGTCGAATCACTCCCGTCGAATCAAAAGACATCCACTGCCGATAAAAACAAATTCAAGACGAGGAAAAGGTTCGTTAAAACCATATCAATGGGAATGAAGCTACCACCCTCTGAAGAAAGCACTCTCGGTAGAGTAGAGATGCATCATGATTACTGCCTATATCATCAGAAGATCGCATATCCCATTGAAGACTGCGACTCCTTTAAGTGTTGGTGGCAAGGGTATGTCGCCCATAGGCAACACGTCAACAGGACATAGCGGGAAGCTCGTAAACAGTGAAAAAATATGACAGATGAGCATAAAAGAATTGCCGGCAATTGTCATAGGGATGATCCTGGGGGATCACGAGTTCTCACCTTCGGGGGTGACTCCAATGAAAAGTAGCCCTCGGCCCTCTCCTCAAGGAGTCCATCTCTGAAGGATTGAGGAGTTGCGAGAACATTCAGCCGTGCAATTGCACGATACCCGGAGAGAATCTCGGACCTACAAACAACAGAGCGAACAAAAAGGATAAAGGAAAGGGAAAAACGGCCTTCATCGCCAAAGCTCAACAACAGTCGAGTGGCCCTAGACCGGTTGTTCGCCAAAACAACAAGCGGCAACCCCTCTATGAGAGGTTGAAACGTCCTTACTCATTTCCCCAGGATGAAACAAGGAGGTTGTTCGAAGTGGCAGTGCACAACATGCTTATCACTCTACTGGAGCCGAAACACCAGCTACAATTGGATGATGACAAAAATCCTAATTACTGCCCTTACCATCAAGTATTGGGCCATCCGATCGAAAACTGCTACGTTTTCAAAAACTGGGTTGAAGACCAATACCAACAGGGCAAGTTCGCGTTGTCCGAAAACTGGAAGGTGAGCCCGCCGCAACCACATGCTCCGAGAAAGATGGATATGCCGGGGGCATCATGCTCATTCATGGGGAAAGCCCCATAGACCGAAAAGTCAGTAAACTAGAGATTCGCCTCAAATACGGCGACGGCGGACCAAAACGTCCTTAAACTAACGACGAACCACTACGTCCTAAAACTAGCTAATTGTTAGTTATATGTATGCCTTAGAGGCCATTACTGTACATTGGATGTATATTGCAGTGGATGCTGGGACATATATAGGGAGGACTTTCTTGCTCGACATGATAGTATGCTATCTGGTTAACCTTTACCTTAACGTGTACACTGATTGTCTCTCTGTTACATGTTGGTGAAGCCCTTAGGATGTGTACTTGACTACCTGGACTATGATGCGGATCATACTAGTGGGGACATGGTAGTCCATAAGTACATCCTTCAAAGTCCCTAGTCGTGGGTGTATCGAGATGGGGCATCGATATACCAGAGTAGACTAGCGTGTACCTTCTCGACCCATACAGATGGGCGATGGATGATCCCACATCCATCGGTGTTTGACATCAGAGATGATATGCGGGTGCTCAGTAGAGACTGGGTACACTGGACGGACTCGCCGAGAACTCCCAGATGGTATTATACCTCACGTCAGATGGCAGTTCTCTGGTGACACTGGTACAGAGTAGTCTGTTGACCCGAGATCGTCATAGAGTCTTGTGTGGTTCCCACTGTGCTTTGATTTCCATCTTACCACGTCCAAGAGGGCATGCAAAACGGTGGTTTTTGGGTACAGTCCCGAGTCACATGGAGGCAATGAGCGATAGGAGGGGATTCGTCTCTCCCGGTATAGGGAGTTGATGTTGCGCTGTGTTCGATTGGCTATAACAGGAAATCCCTGGCCAGGGTTGCTGAGATTTACTGGTAAGTGTTACCATTAGTTTCTCGAATTGTTATAGACCTCATATCGACACGACTTATCGAGCTATTGGGGTCTGACGTTTACCACCCCTAGGCGAGATATGCGACATATCAGACGATCAGACCGGACTGTACGGTAGTGTTACTGGTCGGATTCACTGGAGTGTGAGCGGGCTTGCTCGTCGATCTTCAGATCGCTCAATACCCGGGTGGCCGTTACGTTTAGCAGACCGCTTGCGGCTTGTGGGTGTTTGATATGATCATCACCTGCTGCCGGCGTATTGACGAGTTTTTAGAGTCCTACACAGAGGTTTCCTGGCTCAAGCGAAACGAAATAGGAGCGCATATGAGATATGTGCGGGACCGAGAATAATACGAGTATGTGATACTGTATTCGATTCTCGCGATGTGACATTGATCGGTTATATATGATATAGCCGGGTTATCGGATCAAGTGTTGATTCGATAAGTTGTTACTAATGATACTAGCCGGTTATATGCGATATGACCGGATCGTTAAATCAAGTGTTGATTTAATGATTTAATGCATAATTATATATTTGATATATTACTTTGCATTAACTAGTATCGGTTCACTTTAAATGGATTTTCTCACTCGGGTGTGTGCATTACATATGCGATATGATTTTGTGCACTAGATTGTATCATGTTTGATGATACATACATTTTGGTTAAGTGTAAAGAATTAAATCATGGTTAAGTGGATAATTAGGGTTTTGTTTTTCTTATTAATTTATAAATACATTTATTCTTTTTGGAAAAGAAAATGAGCATGAGAAAATGGTGGCTTTCTTTAAATGCTTCATGAAGCTTCATGAAGACTTTGACCATTGCAACCATTTTTGTCTCATGCTTAACCTAACCATTCCACTAAACCATGATTGATTCTCTACACCTAACTATGGTTCAATTATGATAAGAATGAATTTCTTTTCTCATTATTATTATGCTTATCATAATTAGCTCCTTCTTCTTCTTCATTTTTCAAGTGAAGAAAACCAAGCTCCATCAATGGTGGATTGATGAAAAGTGTGAGAAATCCAAAACTAAAGTCTACCCACTTCCTATTTCTTCATCCTCTACCTCTTGCCAAGTAGTAGAGTGTGTTTACTTCACAAGTTTCTTGACTTGATGAAGTCGGAGCTTGATTTAGACGTAGATCATCTTCGGCATGGACATCGACGACCTAGCTTGCCCATTCTCCGACGAAGCCGACTCTAGAGCCCGGGATGGATTTTGGACAGCGAGGAGACATCGTTGCGGAGCTATGGAGGTGGAGCACCGGATCTACAAAGGTTGTATTTCCGTATTCCCATTAGTTAAGTTGTTAACTAAATTGTTTTTCGCCTAGTTTTCTAGCAAACGATCTTGTTAGGGTTTGTAGGCACCGTTAAAACTTGAAATTGGCATGTTCGATGCCTTGTATGACCTCATTAGGGTGCCTAGGAACCTTTCACTAATGACCGAAACGGCTTTAAACTACTACCGCAGCATCCTCAGGCTGACGTGGTAAAAAAAAATAAAAAATAAAAAATAAATAAAAACGGTATGTCCATAAGCAAAATGGGCACGGATGAAAACCCGAAAGGGCTCCGTGAGTAAAAACAGTAGGACTATCGGCGAGTGTTCGTGAAAACCCGAAAGGGCGCGATCTCGTTAGGAAAAAAAAATTTAATTAAATAAAAAAATAATGGTATGTTCATAAGCAAAATGGGCACGTATGAAAACCCGAAAGGGCTCCGTGAGTAAAAATAGCAGGGCTACCGGCGAGTGTTTGTGAAAACCCGAAAGGGCGCAACCTCGTTAAAAGACACTTACAAGGTCCTCTCGACCTTGTAAGGAGAAACCACCCGCGTGAGATCCTTACGACTCACAGGGAAGCAACACACTTAGGGATCCTCACGATTTCTAAGGAGAAATTACACTTGCGAGATCCTCACGACTCGTAAGGAGAACTCTCTTATGGGACCCTCACGGCTCATAAGATTTGAAAGTCTTAAGTTACAGAGACCTGAACCTGTTCTTAAGCAACCCCCACAACCTTTGATAGTGCCCTACAAGCGGCTCAATACTGACCCTTGTATACAATCCACGGGCGCGAATAAACATTTCCCTAACCAAGTCTCACCCGTGACTGGGGATATGTCCATACGGTGAACAACCCTTGTAAGTCCTCTCGACTTATAAGGAGAAAACCTTTTTGTAAGATCCTTACGACTTACAGGGGAACATACACTTAGGAATCCTCACGATCCCTAAGAAGAAAACACACCTACGAGATCCTCACGACTTGTAGGGAGAAATACCTTTATGAGACCCTTACGGCTCATGAAGTCAAAAGCCTTAGTCGACAGGATCCTAACCCTATTCGCTAAGCCACCTTTGTTCGACATCGACAGAGGCAAATGATGATTCGCTCCTGGCAATATCCCAGTTGTAGCGATGCTGATGCCAAAATCGGTGTCTAATTCCTAGCTTGCAGCGAAAAGCCAACGAGCCACACATGCATACGAAATAGCCGAAATGATGGGGCAACTTGCAATAAAAATCAGCAAGTAAAAATGTATGCATGCAAAATAGCCGAAACGATTGGGCAACTCGCAATAAAAAGCAGTGAGTGAAAATAAAATAAATAGCCGAAATGATTGGGCACCGCGAAAAATAGCCGAAATGATTGGGCAATCGCGACCTTCGCGATATAAAGCTGAAATGATAGAGCATCGCGGAAAGAAATAAAATGAAAAAATATATATAACGAAATTCATGCCCTACGGGCGATATCATAGCAATCCCTGTATGCAATCCAGGGGCGCAAACAAAGAAGGAAACACACCTTCCCTCCCCATGCTCCATCGGAAAATGGAGTCAAGTCTTGACGGTAACTCATATAAAACCTGAAAGACTACCGGAGATCATCCCACATGGAGTGGTCACCACCTCGACGTTCGTCTCGATACAGCAGACGAGATGTCAACAATGGCGTTCCTTCGCAGTCCAACAGAATGCAGATGCAACGTCAACGAAAGACCCCATGGTCAAACAAGCGGAGTAACGGCAAAATCCCAGCTCCACCTCGGCATTCGTCTCGATATAGTAGACGAGATGTCACTACAGCGTCCTTCCCCCAACAGGATTCGGACACACCAAAGCAAACGAAGCGAAGGCCAAATTCCTAGCTCCAGTGTCTTGACGGTAACTCATATAAAACTGGAAAGACAATCGGAGAACATCTCGCACAAGCACGGATTGATCACCACCTCGACGTTCGTCTCGATACAGCAAACGCAAAACGAAGCGAAGGCCAAATTCCTAGCTTCAGGGTCTTGACGGTAACTCGTATAAAATCGGAAAGACAATCGGAGATCATCTCGCACAAGTGCGGAGTGGTCACCACCTCTACGTTCGTCTCGATACAGCAGACGCAACACCACTAAAAGGAGCCACGGCAAAGTCCCTAGTTCCAAACCTCGACGGTTCACCAACAACCTAGAGACAGCCGCGATATTCGTCTCAATATAGAGGACGCAATGCCAGCAAACGAAGCAAAGGACAAATTCCCAGCTTCAGGGTCTTAAAGGCAAGTCATATAAAGCCTGAAAGACGATCGGAGATCATCTTGCACCAGTGCGGAATGGTCACCACCTCGACGTTCGTCTCGGTACAGCAGATGTGATGTCACCCCAGCGTTCTTCCTATAACAGGATTCGGACGTGACAAACCAAACGAAGCAAATGCCAAATTCCTAGCTTCAGGGTCTTAACGGCAAGTCATATAAAGCCTGAAAGACAATCGGAGATCATCTTGCACCAGTGCGGAGTGGTCACCATCTTGACGTTCGTCTCGATACAGCAGACTTGATGTCACCCCAGCGTTCTTCCTCCAACAGGATTCGGACGTGATAAAGCAAACGAAACAAAGGCCAAATTCCTAGCTTCAGGGTCTTAACGGCAAGTCATATAAAGCCTGAAAGACGATCGGAGATCATCTTGCACTAGTGCGGAATGGTCACCACCTCGACGTTCGTCTCGATACAGCAGACGATATGTCACCCCAGCGTTCTTCCTCCAATAGGATTCAGACGCGACAATCAAACAGCGGAGCCACGGCAAAGTCCCTAGTTCCAAACCTCGACGGTTCATCAACAACCTAGAGACAACCGCGACATTCGTCTTGATATAGAGGACGCAATGCCAGCAAACGAAGCAAAGGCCAAATTCCTAACTTCAGGGTCTTGACGACAAGTCATATAAAGCCTGAAAGACTATCGGAGATCATCCTACACCAGCGCGGAGTGGTTATGACTCATCGGGGCTCTCCAAAATGAGCCTAACCTCAAGTAAAAAGTGACATGGAATATCCCTACGCTTGCTCTTTCGACGGTAAGATTACCTGGAAGATTACTTGAAGACGTCTTGTCCAGCCTCCGAAGGGATCAGAGACACGACAATCGCAAGGCTACTCGAACAGCAAGATTGCATATCGAGGAATATATCAGCCAACGCGACGGTACGACGGCCAAAACCCTAAGTACCACAGACCCTAACGGACCTCTGTCGTAAAGAGCAGAGGTTAACTGTGACGTTAGGATATTCTTGTGAGGAGTGCTTGATTCGGCTCGACTCGTGAGGAAAAGCCTTAGGCAGCAGGGATTAAAAAACCTGTTTCCTAAGCACTGGGACCCTGTAAGTCGGTCCAAAATGGACTCTTGCATACTATTCACGGGTCTCACTCTCCGAGATCAAATCTTGATAAGGAGAGAAACAACCGCTTACGGGTCCTCTAGACTCGTAAGAGGGAAAATTCTCTTGTGAGATCCTTACGACTCTCAAGAGAAAACGCACTTAGGAATCCTCACGATTCCTAAGGAGAAAATACACCTACGAGATCCTCTCGATCCATAGGGAGAAAAGTCTTTATGAGACCCTCACGGCTCATAAAGTTGAAAAGCCTTAGGCAGCAGGGATTAAAAAACTTATTTCCTAAACACTGGGACCCTGTAAGTCGGTCTAAAACGGTCTCTTGCATACTATCTGTTTCCTGATTTAAAATCAGGAAAGCTTCTGTGAAAAGCTTCAGAAGAGGGTCACGTGCTTACACATGACTAGCGGTCACGTGTTGGCACGTGACGCCTAAAAAACGTCATCAAGGCAGGTTCAGTTTCCTGACTACGTGGAAGAAAAGGGGCTTCGAGAAGAGTCACGTGCTCCCACGTGACCAGGGTCGCGTGGCGACACGTGATATTTAAATGCAAGCGTCAAAGTCACACCGGTTAACTGATCAAGTCAAGGAAAAGGCTTCAGAAGAAGTCACGTGCTCCCACGTGACCAGAGTCACGTGTTGGCACGCGACGTTCAAGGCAGCAGACTCGTTCTCCAGAAAGAGGCGCCAGACAGGGGTCACGTGCTCACACGTGACCAGGGGTCACGTGGTAGCACGTGACGTTCAAGCAACAATCAGAAGACAGAGCGCAAAGGAAAGAAGAAGGCTCATTCCGAAGGGGGTCACGTGCTCACACGTGACCATGGGTCACGTGGGCATACATAACCGGCTTTCAAAGCCCATTTTGTCAACAGAATTAAATTCTGAAAGAAATTCAAATCTTTCCAAAGGAAAGCGGCTATCTGGAACCAATCAAATTAAAGATTCAGAGGTGATCTATCTATGGGAAAATCCCGGGTTTGGAAAGATTTCCCCCTTAAATCTGACCAAAATAACAAGGGAGAATCTCTGGATTTAAAATCCAATGGTGAATAAAATTCACCTAATAATCCAAAGGTCCAGAACGAATGAAGGATGCAAATCAAATCTCTCAATGAAGATTCGTCACAAAACTAATTTATTCGGCTGCTTCTCCTATAAATAGGAGCGAAGAGATACAAAAAAAAGATATATACATGCGCAGAGAAGAAAAGAAAGAAAAAGAGGAGGAGAGCTTTGATACTTTGAAAAGACTCGGACCTTCTGCAAAAACCCTAGGTAAGAAAGGGAAGGCCTTTTGAAAGAAAGAGAATTTAATTCTCAACAGAGTTTAACTCTGATACATAAAACAGAAGAGCATATTTCTTCTCTCTTTGATAGAGGATCTGCAAAGTGCACATCTCCCCTTAAGGTTGAGAATTTAATTCTCAATGGGTCGAGATCCTGCCATGCAGATCCAAAACATAGAGAAGGAATGCAAGCATGAGAATTTAACTCTCACAGAACTATAGGAATTTAATTCCTTTAAAATAAAATTAGGGCTCGACCCTGTATCATGGGAATTTAATTCCTTCAAAACAAAAGAAACAGGGTTGAACCCTAATTAAGAACATAGTTCTGTTGAAACAGCGGGAATTTAATTCCTTTAATCATAATTCCCTGAAATGGGAGCTTAATTCCTTAAAAGTTTTTGTTAGGGTTCAACCCTATTTGGATCTTCACATACATGAGGAATTTAATTCCCACAGAAAATTCAGAGTTAAACTCTATTCCAGAATACAAGTCTTCGAAAGGAAGTAGGAATTTAATTCCTCGGAAATTTGCAGCTCGAGGGATGTAATTCCTGAAAAAGATTAACAGATCCTCTAAAAACATACATAGAGGCAGGGTCACGTGTTACCACGTGACCCCCCAAAAAGAGCTACAGAAAGCCCTTTGAGGCAGTACCCCACGTGACCCACGTGACTCTTGACAGAAGCTTTAACATATAAGCATCTAAATGCCCTTCACGTGAGGGCACGTGAGGCGATAATCTCAGCAGAATAAATAAAGGGAGGGCGCTCTCACGTGTTGCCACGTGACCCCTCTTGTCTTAGTGTTTAACACTAAATTGGAACTCCTGAACACAGTATTGAAACATTGTTGGGCCTTAGCATTCAACACTGATTAAAAAAGCCTTATTTGCAGTGTTCAGCACTGAGCTGTTTTAGTGTTTAACACTAACTTGAAAAGCCTTGTTACTGGTGTTTAACACCAATTATCTCTTAGTGTTAAACACTAACTTGTCAATCTTATTCCCAGTGTTCAACACTGATTGCTCTGAAGTGTTTAACACTAGTCTTTGGCCCAATTGGCTAAAGGGATAGAGGCAAAGCCTCTCCCTCAATGGACTCACAAGAAATCAATATTCCAGACATGATTGGACTTAGCCCAAGCTGGCCATAAGTCCTCAATTCGTGATTAACTGGGCCAATGGGCTCATAATATAATTAATCAGTCTTGACCCTAAATTGGGCCAGGGACTACTCAAGCCACTCCGGTTCTAGGGTACATCTCTTCACTCCTTTGATACTTGGCATTGTAATCCCTCAATGTCTTCAAAGAGGTGACGGGTCCCGACGACCATCCATGATATGGACTGTGGGGTCCTTAAACCCATGTCTAATGCAAAATTCCTGGTCACGTGGAACGCGGATAACGTCACTCTTTGACCCCGCGGAAAACGTCCAGAGCGGAGCCTAGTCCTCGCCGAACACGGCAGTGAACCCGTGTGAAGCATCTAGTGCAAAATTCCTGGTTACGTGGAACGTGGATAACGTCACTCTTTGACCCCACGGAAAACGCCCAGAGCGGAGCCTGGTCCTCGCCAAGCACGGCAGTGAACCCGTGTGAAGCATCCAGAGCACATACCGGACTGTGAAGTCCTTAAACCCATGGACTATGACGTCCTTAACCTTGACCGAGATGTCTTAAAACTAACAATGGACCGCAATGTCCTTAAACTACCCATGGACCGCAATGTCCTTAAACTAGAACAATAGAGCCCCGTATGCTCTTTTGTCGGATCTAAACGGTCCCGTTTAAGTTGATCTTAGCCTCAAAGATGGCTAACGAATCCTTAAAACCTTCAAGCAAACTGGACTACGAATCCCCCAAGTTAACTCTGGCTCGAGGGTACATCTCTGAACCCCTCTGACATCCGTCGTTGTAATCCTTCAACGTCGTCAGAGAGGTGACGGGTCCCGACGGCCACACACATACGATGGACCACTATGTCCCTAAAACTGGAACAATGGAGTCCAAAAGCTCCTTTGTCGGATCTAAACGATCCCGTTAAGTTGATCTTAGTCTCAAATCGGACTAACGTGTCCTTAACAAACGTTTGAGTTGATCTTAGCCTCAAGCATGGCTAACGTATCCTCAAACCAAACCCCCAAACCCAAATCTAAGATAACACGGATTTGGACTAGTCCACGCCCTACGGGCGACGACATAACTCAGTCTCCGTAAACAATCCACGGGCAACAAAACACAAAACAAAAACACACGACACAAAGTGACCATCTGGAGAAGGAGAAAGTTGTTACCGCGATGCGGTAGCGTAATTAACTGCAGGGGCTTGCGCCTGCAGGGAAGAGCGTCCCCACAATCAAAAACCCCTCAACGAGGGGGAATCTGACGAAGTCTGCTACATCGGTCGCATCCGCTTAAACCTTCGATACATGGTGCCATAAACCAACTTGGCATCTTCGGAGAGGTGGACGGATAGCACCAATTAGCATCTGCCCCGAATTTCAGGCGAGACGTCCCGTCTCGGCCGTCTTTCGGAGGGGAACAGATTCTGGCACGCCCGGTGGGACCTTTTCCTCTTTCCACTCCACACTTCGTGTGTCGTGATTCGCGAACCAATCGCGGTTCGCTAATGATTGCCCTTAGGTTTCAAGATACTAAGAATTGGCGTCTTGCCTATTGCAGAAAACAAAGGATCGATGGCTGCTACTTCCGCGAAGTCCTTCAACTGCTCAAACTGCAATGGCGACCAACGCTCTATCCCGCCAGGAGGTATAGCCTATGGACCCCAAGCTGCTTCGTTGTTCACAATGCCGGTGGACCAAGTGACTCAAGCCACTACCGGATTGTTCTTTGGGACTATACTCCCCCCATCAAGCTTCGTGGCGCCGGTGCCGATAAAGGAAGCTCTCAAGAGATCGGTCTTTGATCGTCTTACCCCTGCCGCGGCTCCTCTCAACGAGTCGCCCAACGTCAACGCCTCGGTCTTCTCTAGATTGGGCCAGAAATCTTGCGAACTTATCATGGAGCCTACAATCTCAGAGGAGGCTACTTCTAAGAAAGTGGCCGCTCCTACCCCCGAAATTGCCAAGGTGGCTTCTCCGGCCAAAAAGTCGGTCTTTACAAGATTGACGGCTTCGGCTCCCGCTCCTACTGCCCAGAAGACATCGGTCTTTGACAGGCTAACACCAACGACAACCCCCCACCCACACAGGGGGCAAGACAAGACCATTCTTACCGCTGAACCAGCGCCGTCCGCTCGACGCGCTCGACGTCGTCATTGGCGCCGAATAAGGAAGGCTGGGGGCAATTCCCCCTCCGGATTGACTCCACCAGCCCCGGTGGCAGAAGTTAATGCTGCTGTTCCAACTGGGAACAGCTTCGAAATGCTAAACAAGGTGCGAAGAAATTCTCCTACTGCAGTGCTGAAGAGGTCTCCTCCCCCATTAAAGAAGGTTGCGGAAATAGAACCAGAACAACCCCAATCTCCTCAACGGCTGTCTTCCAAAATCTATAAGGTTTGGCGACAGGCCCGAGACTCGATCATCGATCCAAACTCCTCCCGCCAGCACAAGAAGCTGAAAATCCAACCGGAAGCTGGTCACCAGGCTGAACCCCGAAAGGCTGTCAGGACGCCCACCTCAACGGCCCCCTCAACCTCCATGGCTCATAAAAGGAGGAGGCCAGAGAAGACCCCCCAACGTGCAACGACGGCTAAAAGCACTGAGCCTAGACGCCCTAAGTCTGGGGGCATGATGGTCCACACCGTATACATGGCCTCTAGGAAAGAGGAGAGCCGCACTTCTACAGGCCACCGACCACTTACCCGATCCGTGACGAAAGCCCAGGAGCAACAGCAAAAGCTCCAAGAAATGATGAATGCTATGGCCGCACTTACCAGGCCAAAAGAAAGCCCAGAAACGTCCTCAGACGCACGCCAGGAGGAGGAAACCGACGCTGAATTCTTTCGCCGGATACTGGAGAAAAAGGACAAAGAGGCTGCTGAACAAGCAGCCAACATACAACGTATGGGCCTTCTCTTCCAAGATATGATAGGAATGATGATCCAGCAAGACTTGCCCGCCGAAGATCCCCCAATCGTTCTTGAAGATGACCGAGGAGAAACATCGAATCCACTGCCGGCCCTCTCAACGGCCAAGGAGGAGGCAATCTCTAAGGCAGACTTGGCTGACTACATAGCCCAGCAAATCCGGGTCCATCATGCGACTGAGGCAGCTGGTCAAGTCGTGAAGACGGGGCGGCCGTATCCAAGCTGGTACGACCAAATCAAATACCCGCAGGGCTATACGATACCAAAATTCCACGTATACAAGGGGACCGGCAATCCCCATCAACATGTCGCCCAGTTCCGGGCCCTCTGCGGTAACACCGGCGGTGATGATAAACTGTTACTCCGTCAGTTCGTTGGCAGCTTATCAGAAACAACGTTCGAATGGTATTCGGAACTCCCGAACGATTCCATCAAAACGTTCGCTGAAATGGAGTTGTTATTCACTCAGCGGTTCGCAAGTGCCAGCGAGCGCACTCCAATAACGGCATTGATTAACGCCAGGGTAAAACCAGGCGAAACCTGGGTCCAGTATGCTATACGCTGGCGGAATTTGTGGTCGAGATGCGAGCAACGCATTGAGGAGGCACCCGCAGTGGGCATGTTCGTGGGCACCCTAGACCCCCACGCGACCATCTCGCAATTCATGATGTTCTTTAAGCCAACCACATTCCAGGCTTTAATCGACAAGTTGGCTCAGATGGACCAGATGGGTCATAGACCACCTCCCCCGAAGTCGGAACCGCGGAATGACAAGGGTAAAGGAAGGGCAACCTTTGTCGCGATGCCCAACAGCAACCTAACGCCCCGAAACCGGCAGATCAATTGGAAGAAAGACGCCGGTACTATAATGAGAAGATGAAGCGTCCCTACTCGTTCCCACGAGACAAGACGAAACGATTATTTGAGCTGGCAATACGCAACAGACTTATAAACCTACCAAATCCAAGGCGACCGCCACAACCCACCGAGGTGAATAACCCTAACTATTGCCCTTACCATCAAACGGTAAGTCATCCGATTGAAGATTGCTTCGTCTTCAAAGGATGGATTGAAGATCAATACCTCCAGGGGAAGTTTGTACTGTCCGAAAAGTGGAAGGTGAACCCACCACAACCGCATACTCCTAAGAAAGCAGATACACCGGGGGCAACCTGCTCCTTTATTGAAGAAGCTCCATGGGAGGTCGTACTATCAACTAAAACCAAAAGAATGCTGAGAGACCTTCATGCGTGCCCTGCGATCGAGTGGAAGGACCCTCTTGAACCTCAAATTATCGAAGGGATGTTGAAGCCCCGCCCAACTACGAAGACTCGTGATAAGGGCCCAAATACTCACGCCCAGCCGTCAAAAGCTTCGAAGAAAAAGAAGAAGAAATCCAGGAAGCCCGCGAAGCTTGGAGACGAGCGCACGAAATTGCAAAAGCAGATCGACGCGCTGGAAGAATACAATCAAAAGGCGCGAACCCCTGTCACACTGCAAGAGTTCCTCAACCATATCTTTCAAGAGGAAGATGATGAAGAGAGCTCATCGGATGAATCCGAAGAGTATGTGGCGAGTTGTAACGTAATCTCCCACTCGTTTACCGATGATGAGAAAACTCCTGACGCTAAGAAGCTAGAGGCAGAACCTGAACCAGAGCGTGCGTGGCTGATAAATGAAATGATCAATGCCTTTCTAGACGAGATTCGGCTAAAGAGTAAAGCGGATCAGGAGCGTGAGATGGCAGCGTCAGAAAGAACCAAATGCAGGCGACTGAATGAAAGAGTTGAACTACCCCCGCCAGATCAAAAGGCGTCCGAAGTAGACAAAAAGATATTCAAGACGAGGAAAAGGTTTGCCAAAGCCATGTCAATGGGGATGAAGCTACCACCCTCGGAAAGGAATACACACGATGGGACGGAGAGGCACCCTAATTATTGCGCATATCATCGGAAAATCTCACACCCCACAGAGGAGTGCGACGCCTTTAAGATATGGTGGCAAGGATATGTTGCTCGTCGGCAACATTTTAAGCGCATGAAACGCAAGAGCCGTCGGGAACGAAGAAGCACTGTCGACAGGCGCAACAGAACTACTGGCAGCTTTGACATAGTTAACGTCGGGGGGTCACAAGTTCTCACCTTTGGGAGCGACTCTGATGAAGAAATGACTCTGGGCCCTCTCTTTAAAGAATCCGTGTTAGGGAAAGAGGAGGAATCAGAGGCCTGCGAGAACATTCAGCTGCGCAATCGCACACTCCCAGAAAAGAATCTCGGGCCCGTGAGCAGAAAAGATAAGGGAAAGGAAAAGGTCATTGAAGATATCGCTTTAGATGACCAAGTCACGAAAGAACTAACTACCAGAGACCCTCCTAAGAAGAGTAAGGTGGACTATAACATCCTCGCGCACTTAAGGAAGCTACCTTCTCAGCTTAGCATCCTTGATGCCCTCCTATTGTCAAAAGAATCGCGAGACTCACTAATTAAGGCGTTGCAAGAACCTGAACAATTCCAAGCCTTCCTCGCCACTGAAAAGATGAAGGACGAACTGGAGGAAGTGCATACGGCCGACGTCACTTTCGGTGATGAAGACCTCCTTCTCGGGACGTGCGACCATAACCGTCCCCTATATATCTCCGGATACTGCCATGACATCAAGATAGGCAAGATCCTGGTGGATAATGGATCCTCCGTCAATCTCCTTAATGTTCGAGTGTTGAAGGAAATCTGCATGAGTGTGCAACACCTCGCTCGTGACAAAATTACTATCTCCGGTTTCGATTCACAATCGTCACGGACTCTCGGATCTGTGATACTAACATTACGCTTTGGACTTCTCGTCACAGACATCAAATTTCATGTCATTGACGCCAAAACCTGCTACAACGCCTTGCTCGGTCGTCCTTGGCTACACGAATACAACATCGTCCCTTCTACACAACACCAGTGTATGAAGTACTTTAAGGATAGTTTCGAGTATACCGTAATAGGAGAGTTGAATCCATTCTCCGTGAACGAAGTCCGCAAATACGAAGATGCGAAGTACTTTTTGCCAGATTGCGAGGATACAGAAAGGTGTCGCGACCCGGAGAACAAAGCCGCCGCCACCGTTCCTGTTTTCGGAAGCGATACCGAAGAAGAGGAAGAGATAGTTTATGCAGGGCCATCTCAGCGTAACAACCTGGGGACGCCCGCCCCCATACTGGTCTTCGGAAGCGATTCAGAGGATGAAGTTAATGCTGTGTTCTCCAATCGGCTGTCAATACAAATACCTCCGGGCGATGACCATAGCTTTCAAATCACCATGGTACCGCGAGAACACTACAAGGATCTCGACACGCTGCAAGCTCATAATGTGCAGGACCTGCAAACATTCTACATCCCTCCCAGGCAAAGGGGTGAGAAGATGATCCTATTCTACCGATCCTCAGAGTCGAAAATAGAGAAAGAGATCTGGCATGGCGCAGATGCTACATGCGACAGACTCCAACCCATCCGTCTGCCCAGATACTATACAAATGGATTAAAGAAGTTATTGAAGCGCCAAGGAGTACCCTTAAAACAAACTGTTCGACAGGCTCGGTTCTACAACAAGATTTGGAATGTCCCTGGAACCCAGCGCAAATTGCCCAACGGGAAAATGGAGACACTTGGGCTTGGATACGCGAGAACCGGAAAACGAGAACGGGCTCACAGCAGCTACACTATATATACCTTTGATGAAGAAGAGGACGCCCTGTCAGGAGATGCCGACCCCTCATCAAAACTAGACCCCGTGATTGAAGCGCCAAGTCCGTCGTTTGAAGAACGAATGGGCAAGCCTATCAGGAAAGTGGGTCAGAAAGCTCGGGAAGACCATAGCCGCGAAATGGCCATCTACGAGAAGGCCAGGACGCAACGTCTATTTCAACAAACTGCAAAAGACAAAGATGTTCATCCTTGTCAACCCATCATGCGAAAGGCCCGATGCGGAGACGGAAATAAGTCAAGGAACGGAAAGAAGAGCCGACAACAACGACGTAGGATTAGAGGGTTACAGGTACTGCGCGGCTCGGATTCGTCCCTCATGGAAAAGACGAGTCGAGCGTACTCCTTCCCCCGAGACAAGACGGAGAAGTTATTCAAGCTCGCTTTAAAACATCAAATGATCGTGCTTCCAGAATCTAGACACCCTGAGCAAGCTAACAAGGCTTCTCGTCTGAGCTATTGCTCTTATCACCGAGCCATAGGACACCCCACCGAAGACTGCTTCACCTTCAAGAACTGGGTCGAGGACCAGTACCAACGGGGCAGATTCGCTTTATCCAATAGCTGGAGGGTAACGCCGCCACGAAAGCACGAGCCCAAGGCCGCAAGAGCAGAACCGGATCCACCTCAGTCCCGGAAGCGGATTCGCGCCTGTTATACGATTACGATATTAAAAGAAGAGCCCGAGAACATAGATGACCTTCCCCGGTGCTTTGAAAACAGCGATGATGAGGTGATCTCAGAATTTCTGCCCGCTCCGAAAGAACTGGAAGACGGTATACATACTACTGCAGATAACCTCAGGAAGATTGAGTTGGGATCGGCAGAGGACCCGCGACCGACATTCATCAGCGAGCTACTCTCTGAAGAAAAGGTGGCCGCGTTAAAAAACGTGTTACTACGGCATAAAGACTGCTTCGCGTGGAACTACTCTGAGATGCCAGGATTAGATCCGGAGGTTGCCGTGCATAAATTAGCAATATCCCCGGATATCAAGCCAGTCAAGCAAGCGCCAAGAAGGATGCGACTCGAGCTTGAGATGAGCATCAACGCCGAAGTCAAGAAGCTGATCAATTCTGGATTTATTCAAGAAGTTCAATATCCCGACTGGATCGCCAATATCGTCCCGGTAATGAAGAAGAATGGGACGGTACGCATATGCGTGGATTTCAGGGATCTCAATAAAGCCTGTCCAAAGGATGATTTCCCAGTACCGGTAACCGAGCTAATGATAGATAACACGTCCACTCACGAGGTTTTCTCCTTTATGGACGGTTCGTCAGGATACAATCAGATAAAGATGCATCCTGAAGACCAGAAGCACACCGCTTTCCGGACCCCTTTGGGTATATTTTGCTACAGGGTTATGCCCTTTGGTCTAAAGAACGCTGGCGCTACCTATCAAAGGGCCATGACAAAGATCTTCGATGACCTCATACATGACATCGTTGAGTGCTATATCGATGACCTCGTAGTAAAGAGCATGTCATACGAAGAGCATTTAAAGCATCTGGAGACTGTGTTTCAACGCCTCCGGCAATATAATTTGAAAATGAATCCCCTCAAATGCGCGTTCGGAGTCTCCTCGGGCAAATTCCTGGGATTCATCGTTCGACACCGAGGTATTGAAATAGATCCGTCAAAGATTAAAGCGATCATGGAAATGCCTCCGCCAAGAATCCTCAAACAGTTGCGGTCTCTCCAAGGGAAGCTCGCATACATCCGACGATTTATCGCAAATCTTTCAGGCAAATGCCGCCCCTACAGTCACCTGATGAAGAAGGGAACCCCATTCGTCTGGGATCAAAAATGCCAAGGTGCACTAGACGAGATCAAGCAGTACCTGCAGAACCCGCCGGTATTAGCTGCGCCGGTCAAAGGAAAACCCCTCATTCTTTATACAACCGCCCTCGAAGGTTCCTTGGGTGCACTATAGGCGCAAGAGAACGATCAGGGGAAAGAGAGAGCACTCTACTACTTAAGTCGAGTTCTACTAGGGGCAGAAAGCAATTACTCTCCCATTGAAAAACATTGCTTGGCATTAATCTTCGCGATAACAAAGCTCAGGCACTACGCGTTGGCACACGAAGTCTGTCTCATCTCGAAGGTGGATCCCCTTAAATACTTGATGTCAAAAGCCATATTGACGGGACGACTCGCTAAATGGGCCCTGCTCTTGATGGAGTTCTCGATAATCTATCAACCTCTCAAGGCAGTGAAAGGCCAGGCCATTGCTGACTTCCTCGCTGAGCACCCGATACCGGCCGATTCTCCTCTGAATTGTGATTTGCCGGACGAGCATGCATTTGATACGATTAGCGGCGGAAGCACCCGATGGGAACTCTATTTCGATGGAGCGTCCTCCGTAAAGAAACAGAAACAAGGTATCCCAATGATCAAATCGGAGATAGGCCTCATCTTTGCAACTCCACAAGGAGGGATAATGCGCTTCGCCTTCTCCTTAACAGAACCGAGGACAAACAATGAGACTGAATATGAAGCTCTGATAGCAGGCCTCGAAATCGCCATCGACATGGGAATTGAAAACCTCCTTATATACGGGGATTCTCAGCTAGTTGTTAGTCAAGTAAATGGTGACTACCAAACGTGCAAGCCGGAGTTGGTAAAGTACGGCGAAAAGGTGCAACAACTGTTGGCCCAAATTCCCTCCTATATTTTAGAGAACATACCGCGCGCGGAGAACAGCAAAGCAGACGCGTTAGCCAAACTTGCTAAAGAACTGGCAGACGAAAACCTCGATGATGTCAGAATCGTGGTACAAAGCCGTCGAGTGCTCACCCCGGCAGAAATACCCTCGGAATTATATAAAGAGGGAGCGACTGAGCAGACAACCCTACAGATAAAAGACCATGAGAAGGCCGAGGACTGGAGGGGAATCTTCATAGACTACTTTAAGTCCCACCGAATGCCCAGAGAAGCATCCTC
Source organism: Agapanthus africanus (assembly GCA_030015575.1). Taxonomy (NCBI): domain Eukaryota; kingdom Viridiplantae; phylum Streptophyta; class Magnoliopsida; order Asparagales; family Amaryllidaceae; genus Agapanthus; species Agapanthus africanus. The sequence goes on from JASDDO010000022.1 coordinate 6,039,589, forward strand.
AAGACATCAGCTCATGAAACGAGCTCTATCTTTCGCTTTCGTCAACGATACTCTATACAAGAGATCGTTTGATTCTCTATGGCTGAGATGCTTAGGACCTGACGAAGCGGAAAGAGTCATTCAGGAAGTCCATGACGGACTTTGCGGTTCTCACCAAGCAGGCCCGAAGATGAAGTTAAAGATTAAACGAATGGGCTACTACTGGCCCACGATGATCCAGGACTGCCTCGAGTATGCGAAGCAATGCCACTCATGCCAGATTCATGGAGACTTCATCCACCAACATCCGAATCCACTACACCCAACGGTGGCCAGCTGGCCATTCGAGATGTGGGGAACTGACATAGTCGGCCCCATTGAGCCAGCATCATCTCGAGGACATCGTTTTATCCTAGCGACAACTGATTACTTCTCCAAATGGGCAGAAGCAATACCATTGAGGGAAGTGAAGACGGAGAATATCCTCCATTTCTTCAAGACGCACGTCATCTATCGGTTCGGAACCCCACGGCGGATTATCTCCGATAACGGGCCAGCCTACAGAAGCCATAAGATTAGCCGCTTCGCGCAGCAGCACAATATAGACTGGAGATATTCTTCAGTTTACGACCCACGAGCTAACGATATAGCCGAGGCTTTCAATAAGACCTTGACGAAGATCATAAAAAAGACCGTTTCCCGGAATAAGAGAGACTGGCATGAAAGGCTGCAGGAAGCCCTTTGGGCTTATCGAACTACATTCAAGACGGCCACGAACACAACGCCGTACGCGTTGGTATTTGGGACGGAAGCAGTACTCCCCCTCGAGATAGATTTACCCTCTCTACGAGTGGCAATCCACCACGAGCTGACGGACGAAGAAAATGCTCACCTTCGGCTTGAGGAGCTTGATGCCCTCGGCGAAACTCGGCTCATAGCGCAACAACATCTAGAAGCCTACAAAGCAAAGATGACGCGCTCGTACGAGAGATTGACCAGGCCGAGGACATTCCGCCAAGGCGAACTCGTGCTAGTGGTCAAGAGACCTATGATCCCCAATCGTGCCAAACGAGGAAAATTTGAGCCAAACTATGAAGGCCCTTACATCATAGACAAGGTCTACCAGGGTGGAGCCTATCTACTCATGGACATGCACGGTGAAAGACCTTTCAGGCCAATAAACGGCCGTTTCTTAAAGAAATACTACGCTTAATAAGCCATAGCCTGGGTCAATGATGGATGACGACGACTATGTCCGCTCGCTATCTTCCCAGGCTCAGACCTTACAAGCAGCAGCCGGCCTTCCCGTAACGACGGACCGAAACGTCTTTAAACTAATGATGGACCGAAATGTCCTTAAACTAACGACGGACCGAAACGTCCTTAAAATTAACAACGGACCGAAACGTCCTTAAACTAGCGACGGACCGAAACGTCCCTAAACTACTACCACAGCATCATTAGGCTGACGAGATAAAAAAAAATAAAAATAAAAATAAAAGTATATAAAATAAAAAACGGTATGTCCATAAGCAAAGTGGGCACGGATGAAAACCCGAAAGGGCTTCGTGAGTAAAAACAGTTGGACTACCGGCGAGTGTTTGTGAAAACCCGAAAGGGCGCAACCTCGTTAAAAGACACTTATAGGGCCCTCTCGACCTTGTAAGGAGAAACCGCCTGCGTGAGATCCTTACGACTCACAAAGGAGCAGCACACTTAGGGATCCTCACGATTTCTAAGGAGAAAATACACTTACGAGATCCTCACGACTTGTAAGGAGAATTCTCTTATGAGACCCTCACGGCTCATAAGACTTGAAAGTCTTAAGTTACAGAAACCTAAACCTGTTCTTAAGCAAATCCTCCACAACCTTCGGTATTGCCCTACAAGCGGCTCGTACTGACCCTTGTATACAATCCACGGGCGCGAATAAACATTTCCTCAGGAAAGTCCCACCCGTGACTAGGGATATGTCCATATAATGAGCAGCCCTTATAGGTCCTCTCGACCCATAAGGAGAAAGCCCTCTTGTAGGATCCTTACGACTTACAGAGGAACACACGCTTAGGAATCCTCACGATCCCTAAGGAGAAAATACACCTGCAAGATCCTCATGACTTGTAGGGAGAAATACCTTTGTGAGACCCTTACGGCTCATAAAGTCAAAAGCCTTGGTCGACAGGACCCTTAACCCTGTTTGCTGAGCCACCTTTGTTCATCATCGACAAAGGCAGGTGATGATTCGCTCCTGGCAACATTCCAGTTGTAGCGATGCTGATGCTGAAATCGGTATCTAAAAATCCAAGCTTGCAGCGAAAAAGCTAGCGAGCCACACATGCATACGAAATAGCCGAAATGATGGGGCGACTTGCAATAAAAAGCAGCAAGTAAAAATGTATGCATGACAAAATAGCCGAAATGATGGGGCAACTCGCAATAAAAAACAGCGAGTGAAAATAAATAAATAGCCGAAATGATTGGGCACCGCGAAAAAATAGCCGAAATGATGGGGCAATCGCGACCTTCGCGATATAAAAGCTGAAATGATAGAGCATCGCGGAAAAAGAAATAAAATAAAAATGAAATCCACGCCCTACAGGTGATGTTACATCTGTCCCTGCATACAATCCAGAGGCGCAAACAAAGAAGGGATCATACTCCTCCCCCAGGTTTCATCATAAGAAGAAGCCAAATCTCGACGGTTCACAGATAGCCTAGAGATCATCTCGACGTTCGTCTCATGGTAGCAGACACAACATCAAGCGAAACGGAACAGCGGCAACCCCCAGTTCCATGGCTCGGCGATATGTATCACCAAGAGTCGAACCTCCATCCCGTGAAATGCGGATACAATCAACAAAATTCCTGGTTACGTGGAACGCGGATAACGTCACTCTTTGACCTCATGGAAAACGTCCAGAGCGGAGCCTAGTCCTCGCCGAGCACGGCAGTGAACCCGTGTGAAGCATCTAGTGCAAAATTCCTGGTTACGCGGAACGCGGATAATGTCACTCTTTGACCCCGTGGAAAGCATCCAGAGCGGAGCCTAGTCCTCGCCTAACGCGGCAGTGAACCCGTGTGAAGCATCTAGTGCAAACTTCCTGGTTACGTGGAAAGCGGATAACGTCACTCTTTGACCCCGTGGAAAACGTCCAGAGCGGATCCTGGTCCTCGCAGAGCACGGCAGTGAACCCGTGTGAAGCATCCAGAGCGGAGCCTAGTCCTCGCCAAGCACGGCAGTGAACCCGTGTGAAGCATCTAGCGCAAAATTCCTGGTTACGTGGAACGTGGATAACGTCACTCTTTGACCCCGCGGAAAACGCCCAGAGCGGAGCCTGGTCCTCGCCAAGCACGGCAGTGAACCCGTGTGAAGCATCCAGAGCAAACACCGGACTGTGGAGTCCTTAAAATCCTCGGACTATGACGTCCTTAACCTCGACCGCGATGTCTTAAAACTAACGATCAACCACCCCTATTCCTTACAGATTTTTGCCTCGGTTTAAGGGTACATCTCTTCACTCTTTTGATGCCTGGCGTTGTAATTCCTCAACGTTTTCAAAGAGGTGACGGGTCCCTGCAACCGAACATCGGACTGTGGAGCCCCCAAATCCACGGACTATGAGGTCCTTAACCTTGACCGTGATGTCTTAAAACTAACATCGGACTGTGGAGTCCCTAAATCCACGGACTATGAGGTCCTTAACCTTGACCGTGATGTCTTAAAACTAACATCGGACTGTGGAGTCCCTAAATCCACGGACTATGAGATCCTTAACCTTGACCGTGATGTCTTAAAACTAACATCGGACTGTGGAGTCCCTAAATCCACGGATTATGAGGTCCTTAACCTTGACCGCGACGTCTTTAAACTACAATACCCGGAGCAGCCTCTGACCCCGTGGAACACGGATAAGGGCAACCACATTCAGCACTTGCAGGTCCTCACGACCTGTAAGGAAGAAAAAAAACTCTCTTGTGAGATCTTTACGACTCTCAAGGGAAACCCGCTTAAGAATCCTCACGACTCTTAAGGAGAACTTACACCTATGGGATCCTCTCGACCTGTAGGGAGAAAAACTCTTTATGAGACCTTCGTGGCTCATAAAATGCAGAAGTCTTAGGAAGCAGATCTCAACCCTGAATCCTGAGCCATTGCTGTCCTGCAAGAAGATCGAGATAGAATATCCGCAGAATGCATTCAATAAAAAGGGGACACACCATTGAGAAGAAAAATGTATCTTTTATTCATAGACCAAAATGGATACAAAATACAATTCATGAAAGAAATAAAAAGGAAGATACTCTTATCCATGAGTATGTACTAAAAAAAAGAGAAGAAAAGATACAAGTCCTTAAGCCGGCGGGCGGTGCAATAATTTTACCAGCTCATCGTTCTGTTGCTGAGCCACGGCTTCATGATGCAAGATCTCCAGAAGACGAGCCTCCGCCTGAGCTTGCTGAGCCTGATACGAAGCAAGCCGGGCTTCGAGCTCTTTCTCGGTGGCTTTATGAGCCTCGACCCTCTCACGAGTGAACGTGGCGGCTTTATCGAGAGCCACCACCTCTTTGATGGACTCCTGTAGCACCCGCCACAGTTCATACGCTTTATTGGCCCTGGCTGTGAGATTGGCTTGAAGCTCGCCCAGCGCCTTAGAGGCTAGCTCCCTCTCCGAGAATTTGCGGCCAAGCCTCTTCTCACATGACGTCATGTTTGCCGCACATCGTGCTATCAGACCTCGCAACTCCGCTTTTGCAGCCACGGCTTCCGAGGAAAGGCGAGAACATTCAAGAGCATACAAACAAGCCTCCACCTTCCTACAGAACTCCACCCAGACCCGCACCACCTCCTCGCTATGATAGGTGGCGAGAAAAGGAAGAGAACCGTTAGCTTCAGCGGCAAACGCTTCGGATGTGGTCGCACTACCAGCACGGAGCTCCTCGACGAAAGAAGATAGGGAGAGAAGGCTCAATTGGGCCAAGCGTTCTGAAGCCCGCAAAGCGTAGGGGCCGGGCGGCATTACAATGCGCGATTCCAAAGCCATGGAGACTGGCAGGGCTGTTCAAATTTGGCAAATGTTGGTAAAACTCTTAAACGCGGAATGAACGGGACTATAATAAAAGGTCACTCACCGACAGTCATGCAAGTAGGAGCTGAAGTTTCCCCTGGCCCTTCAACGACCTCGACCTCATCGTCGGCTTCCAAAACTAGAAGAGACATCAACGTCATTTCGCAAAATAGTAACAAGGCCATGGTTTAAAAAAAAAATGGCGAATGACACTAACCTTGCCCAGAGGAAAGGACAATACGCTGAGGAGGGATCGCCTGCGGAGCCGCCATCTCCAATAAACGCTGAAATGATTGACGAGGCGACAGATCCGCGATCGTGGCTGCCAAACCGCGCAATTCTGGGAAAGATAAGAGATTTCAGACTATGAAGGGGTTACTAAATTAAAACGCAGAGGGATACCTTCAACACTCCTCCCATTCTGAGCCGGGGGGATAGCGGCCTCAACGGTCTCCGCCGCGACCTCAGGCTCCAACAAAGGGAGAGTAGTCCCGACTACCTCGCTTCCAGCCTTTGGGCCACCCTCAGCAAGAGTCATCGGGATGGCGGCCTCCAGGAGAGCATCCCCCAAAGGGTTAGGCACTCCCTGATCAAGAACCGCCGCTGGAGGTTCTATCATGAGAGGAGCAGCCTCGTCAACCCTCTCCACATCCGGCAAAGCTTCATTAAGAACTTCGGCGGGCTTTAGCTTTAATGGGTCAGTAGGGAGCTCCCCAAACGTCGAAGATTCTGCACGATTCAAATAAAAATAATGATACATACCCACGAGTATAAATAATCGACAAGATTACAGGATAAGCACAACATACCTATACGCAAGGAAGCCCTCAATATGGCTTCTCCAAGCCGCTTCTCCTTCTCAAGGAAATAAGCTCGCCGAGGTTCAAGAGTAGACTCATGACCGCCGGTCCATAGAGAAAGTGCATCAGCTGCGTCTTCTGAAGCGGCCTGCTTCAAAGCCCTTTCCCCCCATTCCTCCAAAGGGCCGATAAATCGCCGCCGAATCCACGAAGGGTCTTCGTAAAAAATTACAGCGGGATAAGACTTCTTCAGAACCTTGGCGTTATGGGATGCGTCTTTTGAACGCCGTATGGCCTCAGCCAACTGTGCAGCCTCCTCATCAGCCGAACTCGGGAAGAGAAGTCCAGCGCTTGACTCTTGCAAGGCCAATGGTTCGTCTTCGAGGATAGGCTCGGACTCCACCACGGAATCAAGCAGGGCGGTAGCCGCTTTCCTCCGCCGTTTAGACCCAGAGCCGGTCGCTGAGGATGACCGCTTCCTCCCTCGCGAAGCCTTAGGGCGACGCTGGCCCACATCGCCTTCAACACCCTCGTCCCTGTTACCCTCACTCGGTGCCACAACCGAGGACGACATCGCCAGTGTCGATGCCACGGGGGGCGGTGCCGCTACCGGCAGAGGTGCTACTACTGGAGCTCGTCTACCTCGCGATCGGGAACCCAAAGGCATACCAGCTGTTGGAGTAAGGTCTACCCCTGACTCCCCTGGAATGAGGGCGGTGCCAATCTCCCTCAAAGGGAAGCGGACTGGAACCCTCGGTCGCAGCTTAGCTCCCGAAACCTGAGGAGGGGAGTCGTGACCAAGAAGAACCCTTCTTTCTTCAGCAATAATTGGGGTGATTCGATGAAGATACCAACCCGTAAATGCACCTACGCATCGGGGCATGTACTCGGCTTCGGGGACCATGAAATGAGAGCCGGTGTTCAACCTCACAAAATGATGAGCGGCATCGCGAACAGCGTCGAGCGAAGGGATCGGGGCGACTATGAAAGCCTCAAAAGGAACACCCTGGTCGTATCCAAGCTGCCGGGCAAATCGATGCGGATTGTACCGCATAAAAAGAGCTGCACTATCCTGGCGAAACACCAAGTAGCCCGATCTAATTGAATACAAATGCGTGGCCTCTCGGGGCTTCAGAGAAGGCACGTTGTCCTTTGACTGGTCCCAAAGCTGCTGAACGGGACCTGAAGGAGTAGACAGAACCCGATCGTTAAAAACCAACCCGCCAGCGGTGGCATGAGGAGAGATTAGCACCCGAATAGCCCCAAATTGAGTTGGATCGGCAGCAGAAACACCCACCAGTCGCATAAGACGCGGGAAGGTATAGGCGTCGTAAAAAGCGGGCCTCTGATGCATAGAAAAAGACCCCAGCACATGCATTTCGATCCATGACGTGAAATAATGAAGCGAAAAGTTCACTACGTCTACGCCAGGCGTAGAAGTGTTAGCTGCGGTGCCCAATCCATTATATAGGTGCGCCAAGGCCGGGATGCCGATGGCCAACCGCATCCCCTCAGCAATACGATAAGCCGGATAGATGACCGAGGCTCTCATGAAGCGGCGATGCATGGGGATAACGAACCAACTGAGCCAGACGCTAACAAACCCCACAAAGAACGTCTCCTCGTCCATGCCTGGGGCAGCAATGGATTCAAAAGAGATTGGCGATATGATAGGGATGTAATACTGAGGTAGATCTGATTCGTTGGTCGGCAACCTCTTCGGGCCAAACCCAAAGGGGTCCCCAATGTTGGCAAACTTCGGGGCTGTCTTCGATAAGGCGTCCTCGCAAATAAAGCAAGCAATGAAGCTCTTGAAGGTAACGCCCTGCTCCTCGGACTCGGTGAGCAATCGGTCGAAGATTCCTAGGGCCTTAATTAAACTGGGACGCTTGTGGCGAATAGCATTCTCAGCAGACAGGCCGTCAACTGGGGCGGGCTCGGGCTAAAAAACATACTCGTCAGGAGGCAATAGCTCCTCATACAGATTACCCCTTATCGGCAACCCCGAGATATCATAGAATTCGGCCAGAGAAATCGAAACCTCGCGATCTCCCAGAATGAAAGTATTAGTGGGAAGATTCCACTGGTTCAAAAACGCCTTGACCCACCAGGCATGCGGGGACATGTAATGGAATAGCGACGCGTATACGGCCTGGTAGAGCCCGACTTTCTGCAACCGCGCCCGATGGGCAGAAAGGATGTAGCGAGCCCAGAAAAGGTAGCCCGTAGGATGCCTAGGAGTGAGCCCTATCTTATAAATTTGCCCCTACGGGTGGGCCTCACCCTGGCAGATATGCCGTCCCAAAATGTCTATGGCCGGGATCGGATGGTTCGGAATGCCGGTCGTCGAAGGCTCTAGCCTTCCCGTTGGAGTCTAATTGGGCATTTCCACAGCAAAAGCTGTCCTCGGAGGATCCATCGGTAAAAATGGGAAAGTGGGCTCCGTCGGCACCGCGTAAAGAAAGCTCCGGCGACCCTGAATAATCTGATTGTACCAAGGTCCCCATTGAAGAAGATTGGTGCAGTTCGGGTCATGGGCCCGAATCATCGCCATCGCTTCCTCATCAGACGGCGACTGAGGAAAAGCAGCCTCTGAGCGAGAAAAGGGAAAGCGCGGAACAGAAGCCATCGCACCTGAAATCCAATAAAGGAAGACCGTTAGAAGAAAATTCAGCAACGTATATTCATGCATAAACATGAAGACTAATTAAAGAAAGCAACAGCATAGTTTTTGGAGTCATTGGCTACAAAACATATGGGTCCCACAGAATCCGAATGACGGCTCATTAATAATGGGGCCACAGCGTTACAATAAAACAAAGGGAATATCCTCAAAGAGTGACGATCATGCACATTCCCCCCCAACAGAAGCTGTCTCGGGCTCTACAATGAATCTAGCAAAATCAAAGGAATTAAATTCCCACCAAAAGACATCATCACAAAGCCCCCATCGCATTAATTGCAGGAAGAACCACCTAGGGCCAAGAGACCTCAGGAAGCCTCCATACGAAGAGACTGAGTTCTTCATAGGAATTAAATTCCTTATTAAGAAAAGGGAATTAAATTCCCAGAAATATTTTTGATGGAATTAAATTCCATGGGTTGAAACGCCATCATCACCTCCCCAAAGATCACCTAAACCCTAAGAGATCTACAGTTCGAAAGTTAGGTGGTTTCCTGTTCTTATGGAAAAAACTTGAAGAAAAATGGGTTCTCTGCGAAACCCTCGATGCGGATTTAAAATTCAAAGAGTTCTTTTAAGGACGAAGGCGCTTTGGCCGTTCAACATTATTACCTGAGGAAAAGAGATCCGCCAACAGAGTTAAACTCTGGAAAATGTCAAGACAGAGAACTAAGCTCTGAAAGCGAGAATTAAATTCTCAAACAAAAAGTTCTCAGAAGAAGAAGATGAGCAGAGTGAAGGCTCCTATGAAGAGACAGCGGTATTTATAGAAGACAATGGAAACGTTTCATCTCCCCGGATCCCTAGAGGAATCCAACGGTCGCAAGAGGTAACAGCGTTGCACTCACGTGCAGACACGTGAGAACAACGCTGTGGGGGCATTTGTTTCCTGATTTAAAATCAGGAAAGCTTCTGTGAAAAGCTTCAGAAGAGGGTCACGTGCTTACACGTGACTAGCGGTCACGTGTTGGCACGTGACGCCTAAAAAATGTCATCAAGGCAGGTTCAGTTTCCTGACTACGTGGAAGAAAAGGGGCTTCGGGAAGAGTCACGTGCTCCCACGTGACCAGGGTCGCGTGGCGACACGTGATATTTAAATGCAAGCGTCAAAGGCACACCGGTTAACTGATCAAGTCAAGGAAAAGGCTTCAGAAGAAGTCACGTGCTCCCACGTGACCAGAATCACGTGTTGGCACGCGACGTTCAAGGCAGCAGACTCGTTCTCCAGAAAGAGGCGCCAGACAGGGGTCACGTGCTCACACGTGACCAGGGGTCACGTGGTAGCACGTGACGTTCAAGCAACAATCAGAAGACAGAGCGCAAAGGAAAGAAGAAGGCTCATTCCGAAGGGGGTCACGTGCTCACACGTGACCATGGGTCACGTGGGCACACGTGACCGGCTTTCAAAGCCCATTTTGTCAACAGAATTAAATTCTGAAAGAAATTCAAATCTTCCCAAAGGAAAGCGGCTATCTGGAACCAATCAAATTAAAGATTCAGAGGTGATCTATCTATGGGAAAATCCCGGGTTTGGAAAGATTTCCCCCTTAAATCTAACCAAAATAACAAGGGAGAATCTCTGGATTTAAAATCCAATGGTGAATAAAATTCACCTAATAATCCAAAGGTCCAGAACGAATGAAGGATGCAAATCAAATCTCTCAATGAAGATTCGTCACAAAACTAATTTATTCGGCTGCTTCTCCTATAAATAGGAGCGAAGAGATACAAAAAAAAGATATATACATGCGCAGAGAAGAAAAGAAAGAAAAAGAGGAGGAGAGCTTTGATACTTTGAAAAGACTCGGATCTTCTGCAAAAACCCTAGGTAAGAAAGGGAAGGCCTTTTGAAAGAAAGAGAATTTAATTCTCAACAGAGTTTAACTCTGATACATAAAACAGAAGAGCATATTTCTTCTCTCTTTGATAGAGAATCTGCAAAGTGCACATCTCCCCTTAAGGTTGAGAATTTAATTCTCAATGGGTCGAGATCCTGCCATGCAGATCCAAAACATAGAGAAGGAATGCAAGCATGAGAATTTAACTCTCACAGAACTATAGGAATTTAATTCCTTTAAAATAAAATTAGGGCTCGACCCTGTATCATGAGAATTTAATTCCTTCAAAACAAAAGAAACAGGGTTGAACCCTAATTAAGAACATAGTTCTGTTGAAACAGCGGGAATTTAATTCCTTTAATCATAATTCCCTGAAATGGGAGCTTAATTCCTTAAAAGTTTTTGTTAGGGTTCAACCCTATTTGGATCTTCACATACATGAGGAATTTAATTCCCACAGAAAATTCAGAGTTAAACTCTATTCCAGAATACAAGTCTTCGAAAGGAAGTAGGAATTTAATTCCTCGGAAATTTGCAACTCGAGGGATGTAATTCCTGAAAAAGATTAACAGATCCTCCAAAAACATACATAGAGGCAGGGTCACGTGTTACCACGTGACCCCCCAAAAAGAGCTACAGAAAGCCCTTTGAGGCAGTACCCCACGTGACCCACGTGACTCTTGACAGAAGCTTTAACATATAAGCATCTAAATGCCCTTCACGTGAGGGCACGTGAGGCGATAATCTCAGCAGAATAAATAAAGGGAGGGCGCTCTCACGTGTTGCCATGTGACCCCTCTTGCCTTAGTGTTTAACACTAAATTGGAACTCCTGAACACAGTATTGAAACATTGTTGGGCCTTAGCATTCAACACTGATTAAAAAAGCCTTATTTGCAGTGTTCAGCACTGAGCTGTTTTAGTGTTTAACACTAACTTGAAAAGCCTTGTTGCTGGTGTTTAACACCAATTATCTCTTAATGTTAAACACTAACTTGTCAATCTTATTCCCAGTGTTCAACACTGATTGCTCTGAAGTGTTTAACACTAGTCTTTGGCCCAATTGGCTAAAGGGATAGAGGCAAAGCCTCTCCCTCAATGGACTCACAAGAAATCAATATTCCAGACATGATTGGACTTAGCCCAAGCTGGCCATAAGTCCTCAATTCGTGATTAACTGGGCCAATGGGCTCATAATATAATTAATCAGTCTTGACCCTAAATTGGGCCAGGGACTACTCAAGCCACTCCGGTTCTAGGGTACATCTCTTCACTCCTTTGATACTTGGCATTGTAATCCCTCAATGTCTTCAAAGAGGTGACGGGTCCCGACGACCATCCATGATATGGACTGTGGGGTCCTTAAACCCATGTCTAATGCAAAATTCCTGGTCACGTGGAACGCGGATAACGTCACTCTTTGACCCCGCGGAAAACGTCCAGAGCGGAGCCTAGTCCTCGCCGAACACGGCAGTGAACCCGTGTGAAGCATCTAGTGCAAAATTCCTGGTTACGTGGAACGTGGATAACGTCACTCTTTGACCCCACGGAAAACGCCCAGAGCGGAGCCTGGTCCTCGCCAAGCACGGCAGTGAACCCGTGTGAAGCATCCAGAGCACATACCGGACTGTGGAGTCCTTAAACCCATGGACTATGACGTCCTTAACCTTGACCGAGATGTCTTAAAACTAACAATGGACCGCGATGTCCTTAAACTACCCATGGACCGCAATGTCCTTAAACTACCCATGGACCGCAATGTCCTTAAACTAGAACAATAGAGCCCCGTATGCTCTTTTGTCGGATCTAAACGGTCCCGTTTAAGTTGATCTTAGCCTCAAAGATGGCTAACGAATCCTTAAAACCTTCAAGCAAACTGGACTACGAACCCCCCAAGTTAACTCTGGCTCGAGGGTACATCTCTGAACCCCTCTGACATCCGTCGTTGTAATCCTTCAACGTCGTCAGAGAGGTGACGGGTCCCGACGGCTACACACATACGATGGACCACTATGTCCCTAAAACTGGAACAATGGAGTCCAAAAGCTCCTTTGTCGGATCTAAACGATCCCGTTAAGTTGATCTTAGTCTCAAATCGGACTAACGTGTCCTTAACAAACGTTTGAGTTGATCTTAGCCTCAAGCATGGCTAACGTATCCTCAAACCAAACCCCCAAACCCAAATCTAAGATAACACGGATTTGGACTAGTCCACGCCCTACGGGCGACGACATAACTCAGTCTCCGTAAACAATCCACGGGCAACAAAACACAAAACAAAAACACACGACACGAAGTGACCATCTGGAGAAGGAGAAAGTTGTTACCGCGATGCGGTAGCGTAATTAACTGCAGGGGCTTGCGCCTGCAGGGAAGAGCGTCCCCACAATCAAAAACCCCTCAACGAGGGGGAATCTGACGAAGTCTGCTACATCGGTCGCATCCGCTTAAACCTTCGATACATGGTGCCATAAACCAACTTGGCATCTTCGGAGAGGTGGACGGATAGCACCAATTAGCATCTGCCCCGAATTTCAGGCGAGACGTCCCGTCTCGGCCGCCTTTCAGAGGGGAACACTATCCACAGGTCTCACTCTCCAAAGTCGAATCTCGACAAGGAGGGAAACAACCGCTTACGAGTCCTCTCGACTCGTAAGAGGGAAAATTCTCTTATAAGATCCTTACGATTTATAAGAGAAAACGCACTTAGGAATCCTCACGATTCCTAAGAAGAAATACACCTACGAGATCCTCTCGATCCGTAGGGAGAAAAGTCTTTGTGAGACCCTCACGGCTCATAAAGTTGAAAAGTCTTAGGTAGCAGATCTGAACCTGCAGCCTGAGCCATCACTACCTCTTGAAGAAGCCAACACAGGATGCTCGCTCTATCATCTGTCAACCATGTTTACTAAGGCAACATACTGATAATAAAAGAAGGTAGAAAGCGACAGAAAGAACATCTGATTTGCATTTAATCAAGCGTTCGAGACACACTCACTCACGCATGTGCAAAAGACTCAGAACGAGAAATAAGATAAGCTGAAATAAAAAAAAATTCCATTGATATTGCAAAGGGTTCTTACAATTATAAAGAAATAAACAAAGACATTATCCAAATGATTACAATGGCAAAACCTCAGATCCAGGGCATGGATTAAGGAATTCGAAAGTAAGGCCATCCAGAGTCTTTCTGGCCTTTCTGATCATTCTCGTGTGCATCCTCTCGCGCTCACGTGTGTCAAGATCTTCGGCAAGGCCCCCCATCCTTCGATAAGCAGCAATTATCGTTGTCTGTTGAAAAATTTGATGCAGAATGTCGATGAGGCTATCTCGCCGTTTCTTCGAGATCAGCCCCGACAGGTACACTGAATGTACCTTGTCTTCGGCATCATCCAGCGCATTAAGCGGCATGGCCTCGTGAAACCATGGAAGTGCTCTCCAAATTGCTCCCAGCACGACTTTTAAGAGAGCAGAACGGCGAGGCAGCAACCAACCAACGCGTGCGTTCAGACGACCCATAATCTCCACACACTGAGCATCTGTGAACTCTTGGTTTTGGTGACGACCCTGTACGCGGATATCCTCATAAGTGATGAATTCGTGCAAACTGTATAGATGAACAGCCATAATGCCTGAAGGAAACATCATTGTAAGATTAGCAATGAGAAAAAAGACACAGGAAGTTAAATTCCTCGAGAGCAATGCTCTGCAGACAGGAGTGACACCTGTCAAAAATCAGTTATGAGGAGAATTTGAAGAAAATCCCCTGAGAACATTGAGAGCTTTGCTCTGGAAAAATGATATAATTCAAAAAATAAAATCTTTTTGGAGAGTAAAGGCTCTATTATTGGAACCCTAATAGAGTTCTCTTTAGTTCTCTCTTAATCCTTTTAGAGCAAAGCTCTGCTAAATGAAACCCTAAATGGGTCTTCTTTAGATCAGGGATCTATTAAGAGCAAAGCTCTTGAAATTAATTTAAATTAATCCAGATTAATTTTTACCTAAAATTTTTTTTTAGAGTTCTAACTCTTAAAAGTGCTTGAACAGGAGAGCAAGGCTCTGAACAGAAATTCTTATGAAGAGGTAAAAATTATCTAAGAGACCAAAGGTCTTATTTATAGGCATTGAGAGCCCCTTCAACTTCCAAAAGTTGCCGCAATGGTTGGAATTCTGCCACCGCTGCGCTCACGTTTGGGGCCACGTAAGCGCAACGGGGGGGCATTTTTTTATCCCCAATCAGAGCAAAGCTCTGTTCAAATTCCAAGGTGGGAGATGAAGCAACGCTTCTATTTCCCCCAATCAGAGCAAAGCTCTGTTTTGAAATTAAAGTTAAAATTAAAGAAGCAACGCTTCAGATTCTTTGCGCTGGGCGCAACGCGCCACGTGTCAAAATCAGGCACGCCAGCGTAAGGAGCGCAGCGCATCCAATCAGAGCAAGGCTCTATTTAAAATAAAAAATAAAGGAAGCAATGCTTCAGACAAGTTGCGCTCTGCGCTGCGCGACACGTGTCAACGCAGTTGCGCTGCACTCTGCGCTGCGCGACACGTGGCAGCCCAGTTGTGCTGCGCTCTGCGCTGCGCGACACGTGTCAAGCGCAGGTGCGCTTGCGCCAACTGTGCCAGCACTAAAACAGAATTAAAATTCCAGAAAGATCTTTCTGATCTTATTAAAACAATAAGATTCTCTCCTGTAAAACAGGAGTCCTTGGATCAAAGATCCAACGGTGGGGAAAAATCCCTAAATCACTCAAAGAAAGATCTTTTTAACTGATTTAACAAATCAATTGGCACTATAAAAAGGCCCCTAGACTCCAAGTCTAAAACGGATGAACAGAGAGAGATATTCAGAACTCCTCTAAAAATTTTTAAGAAGAGCTCAGAAAGAAAAAAAAAAAAGATAAAACCTTTAAATAAAAGAAGAACTTTCTTCTATAAAGATCAATGATCTAAGAACAAGATCAAGATCTTCAATTAAAAAGGAAAAAAAGATCAAAAAGATCCAATCATAAAAAGATAAAAAAAAAAGAAGTAATTTACTTCTTTAGATCATTTGATCTACATAAAGGCATTTCCTTTTGATGAACCATTGGTTCTGGAATCTTAAAAGATTCTTTTCTTTGATCCAAAATTGGATCAAAATATTGAACAGTACCCTGCACTTGTAAAATTTGCACTGTTGCGCTCTTGGGTTGGCGCAAGCCACCAGAGAGCGCCATGTGTCAGCCCCAGAACGAACTGCGCCTTGCGCTTCTAAAATAGAGCACTGCTCTCATAAATTGGCGCAAGTCACTAGAACGCGCCATGTGTCGGCAGCGCAATAGCGCAGCGCACTGTCGCAGTGCACTACGCTTGCGCTCATTAGAGCGTGACACGTGGCACCCTCACATGCGTTTGCGCCTAGCGCTGGCGCAAAGCGCCTGACAAGCCACGCGGCACTCTGTCAGACTAATTAATGCAGTGCATTATTAAAAAAAAGGGCAAAGCCCAAATAAGGGTCTGTCATACCAAAACAGATGCTGTGCATCATTTAAAAAAGATCAGAGCCCAAATAAAAGTCTAAACAGACCAAAATAAAATGCTTTGCATTATTTTAAAAGAGGGTAGAGCCCAAACAAAGGCCTAACATGCCAAACATAAATAAAATGTTAAACACCTTCAACTGGACTTAGCTCAATTCTAGCCGTAAGTCCTCAAATTAAATTGACTGAGCATGACTGCTCTCTCAAATTAATTTACACCTGGTTCGAGGGTACATCTCCGAACTCCTCTGACATCTGTCGTTGTAATCCTTCAACGTCGTCAGAGAGGTGACGGGTCCCGACAACCACACATCAATATGGACTGTGGGATCCTTAAACTCATGGACTGACACGTCCTTAAACTCATGGACTAATGCGTCCCTAAACTAACATCCGTCCCCAAAATAGGAATGCTGGACCACTATGTCCCTAAACTGGAACAATAGAGCCCCCAAATGCTCTTTTGTCGGATCTAAACGATCCCGTTTAAGTTGATCTTAGCCTCAAATATGGCTAACGCATCCTTAAACCTTCAAACAGACTTTAGTCCCAAATTGGACTATAGATCCCCCAATCAACTTTGGTTCAAGGGTATATCTCTGAACTCCTCTGACATCTGTCGTTGTAATCCTTCAACGTCGTCAGAGAGGTGATGGGTCCCGACAGCCATACATGCAATGGACCGCTATGTCCCTAAACTGGAACAATAGATCCCCCAAATGCTCTTTTGTCGGATCCAAACGATCCCGTTAAGTTGATCTTAGTCTCAAATTAGACTAACGTATCCTTAACAAATGTTTAAGTTGATCTTAGCCTCAAATATGGCTAACGTATCCTTAAACCAAAACCCCAAACCCAAATCTAAGAAAATACGGATTTGGACTAATCCACGTCCTACGGGCGACGACATAAATTAGTCTCCGTATACAATCCACGGGCAACCACAAACAAAAGAAACACCCACGACCCACAGTGAAATTCTGGAGAAGGAGAAAGTTGTTGCCGTGATGCGGTAGCGTAATTAACTGCAGGGGCTTGCGCCCGCAGGGAAGAGCGTTCCCACAATCAAAAAACCCTCAAGCGAGGGGGAATCTGACGATGTCTGCTACATCGGCCGCATCCGTTTAAACCTCCGATACGCGGTGCCATAAATCAACTTGGCATCTTCGGAGAGGTGGACGGATAAAACCAAATAGCATCTGCCCCGAATCTCAAGTTAGACGTCTCTCTGTCGTCGCGCCGTCTTTCGGAGGGGAACAACAGCACCCACATATGTTTCACGTGAGTCGTTGAAATAGTGCTAAGCACTATTTTTTATGGGGCCCACGTGTGTTTCACGTGAGGCACTGCACTAGTGCTAAGCACTTGCTTTTTATGGCGCCCACGTGTGTTTCACGTGAGGCGCTGTACGAGTGCTAAGCGGTAACTTTTTCAAGCGCTCACGTGCGTTTCACGTGAGGCGCTATGTAATTTGGCCTTGAGCGCTCATGTGAGGCACTGAGTTCTTTTGGAGATTTAATTTCTGTTGATATTTTTAGAGAACTTAAATCTCTATTAATGGTATTTTGAACATTAACGATCACCAAGATCATTATTTTGAGAATCTGGGATCATATTCTTTAAGAACTAAGTTCTTCATTCGAAGGAACTAAGTTCCTGGAGTATTATGAACTCCATGTTTTCTATGTTCATGTTTTCAGAGAGGTTAAACCTCCTTTAATGGTTTTTTGATCATTAAGGATCACCAAGATCACTATTTTGAGGATCTTGGATTGGGTTCTTTAAAAAACTAAGTTCTTGATTTGAAGGAACTAAGTTCCTGGAGTATTATGAACTCCATCTTCGTTCTTTTCAATTTTGTTCTTCTCTGGATTTTTTATTCTCAAAAACAAGATCTTCCCGATGAGAATTAAATTCTCAACTTGTGGAAGATTTGTCATGCGAATCTCAGATCCATAGAAAGAACTAAGTTCTTTGAGAAAGGTTAAACCCTTATATATGATATGATAGGTAAAGGAGATGTTTTGATCTCGATATTTTCTTTACCTAGGGTTTTGATGAAGAAAATCTTGTTTGAGAATTAAATTCTCTGTTGTTTTGTGCGAGCTTTTGGGAGCCTTCTGTATTTTTTTTACAGAAGCTTATGGGGTGGTCTCCTCCTTTTAGATTTAATCTCCTTACTCCTATTTACAGGAGAAGAGAAAAAATCAATTTGTTGAGAAAATCTTTCATTGAGAGATCATGATTGATTTCATAATCAATCAAAATGATTTTTTAGATCAATCGGTGAATTTTGTTCACCGTTGGATTTTTAATCCAAAGGCTCTCTTTTTAACAGAGAAGATTTCTTGTTTGTTTAACAAGATTAGGAAATATTTTTCTAAAATAGAATTTTATTCTATCATATGAATGTCTTGTTAGTTTAACAAGATTAGAATTTTATTCTGTCATATGAATATCGTGTTAATTTATCAAGATCAGGAAGATATTTTCCTAACATAGAATTTTATTCTATCACAAGATTAGGAAGATATTTTCTTAATATAGAATTTTATTTTGTCTAATAGAGAAGATCATTTTGTTTGTTTATCAAGATTAGGAAATATTTTCCTAAAATAGAATTTTATTCTATCATATGAATATCTTATTAGTTTAACAAGATTAGGAAATATTTTCATAACCATAGAATTTAATTTTGTTTAACAGAGAAGATCTCTCTTATTGTAGGAAGATCATAGAAATATTTCCCACATAGAATTTAATTCTATCATTGGATCTTTGATCCAACAGAGAATATCTTCTTTATTTATAAAGATCAGAGGAATATTTTCCCCTGATAGAATTTAATTCTATTATTTGACGATTTATTGTCACCATTGGATATTTGATCTAATGGTTCTGTTTAACAAAGAATATCCAAGATTTTTGGGAAATATCCCCCATGTAGAATTTAATTCTACCCTCTTTAATTTGGGCGCTGATACTCACGTGCTATGCACGTGGGCACAACCTAAGAATTTAATTCATTTATAAATAGTCACTCTCGTGTTTTGCACGTCGGTGCTCATGTGTGTTCCACACGAGCCGCCACTATAGGATTTAATCTTAACAGCACCTGGCGCTGGCGCTCATGTGGGAAACACGTGAGGCGCTCAAGGATTTAATCTTATCTGAGGCGGTACCTACATGCTTTGGAAAGTCGTCGGCTTAACACGTGGAAGTTTCCCTTTAATTTTATATAAGAACAACAAGTTTTGAGCCAAAATTTTTGCCGGGAACATCTATGAGCTCTTGGAAAGTCGTCGGCTTGAAGAGGGCCATATATGGGAACACCTTTGAATTTAAGTCAAGGCTGTCTATGAACATTTCCATGGCTGGAGATTCGTCCATGCGATGCTCGCATTTAGACTAGAGATTTCGCCATCGGGTAACATATTGAACCCAGATCTCATTCGGTCCAATCCTTTCATTGACTAACGCCGCCATGGCAGTGCATTTATTCATACTAACGAATCTCTAATAGAAGAGCATCTCCATCTCGTCGAAAGTATTCATGGAGTCATTTGGGAGTTCCCCATACCATTCGAATGCAGTGCCTGCCAGACTGCTGGCGAACTGTCGGAGGAGCAGTATATCATTTCCTCCGGTGTTGCCGCTAATGGATTTAAAACTTGCAATATGCTAGCGAGGATTCCCGGTTCTTTTGTACATGTGGAACGTCAGAAATATGCATTCTGGCAGGTACTGTACTTGATCGTAGCACGCCGGATACGGCCGACCAGTCTTGACCGACCTATTCGCAGCTTCACTGGTATAGTGAGTTTTGACTTACTGAGCGATATATGCATCCAGTTTTTCTTTTGGGATCATTTCATCTTTAGCCGTTGATGAGACTTGCAGAGAATTTGAAATGTTACCCTTATCTTTAAGAGCGACTACCAACGGTTCATCTGCCAGTGGTTCCGGTTGGACCATCATTCCATCCATATTCTGGATCAGAAAGGGCCATCTGGTTCATTTTAGCGGACATCTCTGCCGCTTCTTCATCTCTCTTTTCGAGAGAACGCTTCAAGAAATCAATATTCGACTCCTGCCTTGCCCTTTCTTCAGGTGCGTTTTCGGGGTTTGCCTTATGCAGTGGACTAGCAAGTGCTGCTGCCTGAGCAAGCATCTCCTGCAGATTTTCATGTTACTGCTGAGCTTTTGTCAGAGACCGAGTATGCGGCATGTGACTAGTAGAAGCATGAATTTTGTCTTCGGAGTTCATAATACATAATATGTGAACTACCAGACCCCCAAACTTAGGGCATTTGTAGTTTTGGCCTTTGGAATTTGCCTCAGGCACTTGAGGTTTATCTGGCTTCTCTTTTTTGTGAGAAGCTGCTTCGGGAGGAGCCGTCGTATCAGGACCCGTTTTGTGATGAGTCCTCTAATATTTGAAAGGGGAGTTGTCAGAATTTGGCAGACGTTTAGGGGGAGGGCCGCGGATGACGACCTAGTCCTTCACCTTCTTCCACACCTTATATATGGATGAAGAAAGTTCTTTTAAGGAGCGAATTGGATTTTGCTCTCCTTGGATCCCCACGGGCTGTGGAGATTTCTTCAATACTGCGGTGGGAGAATTTTGTCTGACCCTTCACAGCAGTTTGAAGCTGTTCCCGGTTGGAACAGCAGCATTCGCCATTGGAGTTGAAGCGGGTGGAGCCAACACGAATAGAGAAATGCCCCCAGCCTATTTTGTATGACGCCGATATCGACGTCGATCATGTCTTATGACCGGAATTTGATTAGCCTCAGAATTTTGCTAAGCATGCCCCTTGTTTTCTTTGAGAGCTTAAATATTCTACCCCCTGCATTAACCTTGGTCTTCAGCGGGTGCCAGTCGTATGAAGACTGTTGCTGTCGGCAAAACTGGAGCTCGAAGAGACAGCCTGTGGAAGACAGACTTCTTTTGGGCTTTCCCCTTCGGCGTTGAGGCACCAATGGTAGGAGATGGGACCATTGTCCCAAAGAAAAGCCCATTGAATTCATGAAGAGCGGGGTTGTAGAGATTTGAAGCTGCAAGAGGTCTATACTTGACTCCACCATGTTTGACAGAGTCTGAGTTGCTGTGAGTGGAAGCAAACGCCATTCTACATAAAGATGAAACGCCGGCTTCAGTATTCGATCACCCAAGAGCAACTACAAACATATATATACCGCGATAATTTGATCACGGAAAAACACGACATACGAAGTGTAGAGTGGAAAGAGGAAAAAGTCCCACCGGGGGTGCCAGAATCTGTTTACCGCCGAAAACAGAGACGAACTGGGATGGATTATCTTACCTGAATTTGGGGGCAGATACTATTTGGACATATCTATCCACCTCTCCGAAAATACCAAGTTGATTTATGACACCATATATCGGAGATTTGGATAGATACGACCGATGTAGCAGACTTTATCAGATTCCTCTTCATTTGTGAGGGGTTTTTGATTGTGAGGACACTCTTCCCTGCAGGCGCAAGCACCTGTAGTTAATTACGTTATCGTGACATGATAACAATTTTCACCTGCTCCGAGCAGATCACTTCCTATCATGTTATGTTTGTTTTTTTATAGGGTTGCCCTTGGATTGTATACGGAGACTAATCTTGTCATGCCCGTAGAGCGTGGATTAGTCCAAATTCATATATTAGATTTCGGGTTTTGAACTTAGGACGCAGTTCTCATATAAATGAGGTCCAACAGTTCATGAGATATATGGGTTTGATCTAAGGATCATTAGTCATATATGGGACTAAGATCTACTTAGGAACGGTGAGTATATAGGCTCAACTGATCACCAGGTCATATATGAATAGTCCATGGATAGTATACGGTAGTCAATATGGAGACAATCCGCAAGACAAAACATATTAGTTTAAGAACATCATGGTCCAATATTAGTTTACGGACATTTTGGTCTAACATTCATCTTGTGCGCATGTGTATATATTACGTGGCGAAGTGAATATGAGGTGTGCACATCAATATAGAAGTGTATACATATGGGATGTATCATTCCCTGTCTTGATAAAATTTCATATCAAGTTGGGACGAGAAAGGAGTTGTTGGTTGTTAGGACCCGCTACCTCTCTGAAGACATTGAGCAATTACAGCGACATATATCAGAGGTGTGAAGAGATGTACCCTTGAACCAAATCTCGTGTTTGAGGGAAAAGATCATGTTGGATCTAAGGATCATTAGTCTTATATGAGACTAAAATTAACTTAGATGAACGATCATTAGTCATGTATGAGACTAAGATCAGCTTGGATATCATGAGAATATGGGCTCGATTGATTTTCTAATCAAAGAAGTTTAACTTCAGGAAACTTAGTCAATTTGGGCTAAGATTGGGTTTCTATACCACCCAGCAGTACTAAGCACTGAGTCATGTAGTGCTCACGTGTGTTTCACATGAGGCATTAAAATAGTGCTAAGCACTAGCCTTTTCTGGCGCTCACATGTGTTATACGTGAGGCGCTGAGCTTTAAGCGCTCACGTGTGTTTCATATGAGGCGCTATGTTTTGGCGCTCAAGTGTGTTTCACGTGAAGCGCCGTGTTTTCAGAGATTTAATCTCTGTTGATGTTCTTTGAAGAAGTTTTAACTTCTGTGAATGGTATTTTGACCATTAACGATCACCAAGATCACTATTTTGAGGATCTGGGATCAGGTTCTTTAAGAACTAAGTTCTTGATTTATGAAGAAACTATGTTCCTGAAGTATTATGGAATCCATCTTCTTCATGTTCTTTTCTTCATATCCTTTTCAACTTTGTTCTTCCTTGAATCCTTGATTCTCAAGAACAAGATCTTCCCGATGAGAATTAAATTCTCAACTTGTGGAAGACTTGTCTTATGGATTTCAGATCCAGAGAAAGAACTAAGTTCTTTTAAAGGGTTAAACCCTTAGGTAGGTAAATGAGATGTTTTGATCTCTGTGTTTTCTTTACCTAGGCTTTGAGGGGAGAAGGACCTTCTTTCTTTTTTATTGAAAATTAAATTCTTTGTATTTTTTGGAAGCTTTTTGAAAGCCTTCTGTATTTTTACAGAAATTTATGGGGGTCTGCGCGCTTCTTTAATTTAATCCATGTGGGTCCTTTATATAAGAGCAGAGAAAAATCAATTTGTTGAGAAAATCTCTCGTTGAGATATCATAATTGATTTCATAATCAATCAAATTGGTTTTTTAGATCAACCAGTGAATTTTATTCACCGTTGGATTTTTAATTCAAAGGCTCTCTGTTTAACAGAGAAAAGCATTCTTATTTGTTTAGCAAGATTAGAAAAATATTTTCCTAAGATAGAATTTTATTCTTTCATACGATCGATTGGTGATTTTATAATCACCGTTGGATTTTTAATCTAAGAGTTCTCTGTTTAACAGAGAAGATCTTTCTAGTTTAGAAAAATCCGGGAATTTGTAACAACTCCACTTTTAGTGTACATAAATTTGATTTAAATTTGAAGTATACTTGGGGTATTTAATGTTGCTGTTACCACTTTAAGTATTTGTTTCACACAATAATTACAAGAAGGAGCTTGTAGCTCATTGGTAATACCATGCACTGCTAAACCAAGCCACCAGAGTTCAAATCCTATACCCCACATTATTTTTAATATTGATTTTTTTTTAAAACCTTTAGAATACCAAGAGTTTACACGTGCATATCTCACAAAACCCCCACTACACCCAAAGATGTAACATTTCCAGGAGTTAGATGAACAGTCGGGGGGATCCCGGCCACCTGACTCAGCCGGGAATCAGCCAAATCGGTCTTGACTCGGTCTGACTCAGTCCTCAGACCGAGTCACGGCTAAGTCACGGCCGAGTCGGCCGATTCCAGCGACGACCCCAACATGAAAGTTGTGTCTTTTCATATTCTCTATGCACCTGCAAAATTTCAGCCTCAGACCATTTCCAGAGCTCATTAAAACCCCCAATTACTCCACTTTTAATACATTTTATCACATTTTTCATTTTAACCTTTCATCTACCCTAATCCTAGCCTACCCTATAAATATACCCCCTACCATCTACCCTCTCACCCCAAAATCCTAAGCCCACTCTCTCAAAAATTTTCCAAGAGTCGTTTACTTTGAAAACAAGCTCGAGGCGAAGCTCCGACGAATTCCCGGCGGAACTTCCGGCGACCGTTTTAAAGAACTACCGGCGACGACGCAATACATCGGCGATCCCTCTAGTTCCCCCTCACTCTCTCGTGTAATCTAAAACCCGTAAGTCCCTTTCTATCTTTCTTTTCCATTCTCAAAATACGGATTTACAAAACTCGACGGAATCGGAACAAATCCGATTTCCGATTCGGTTTTCTATAAAATTCCACTTCTCACTAATACAACCATACTTAAACTTTCTCATGTTGACTATTAAACACTAATCAAACAATTTGAATAAGTTTCATCACATGAAATGATAGCTATTTTAATTTATCGTATTTTTCGCTTAAATACCACATTGTTCCAATCCTTCATTTAACTCCATCAAACTTGCTATACATTTAAAGTAGATCACGAGATAACGACCTACCTCCTCACACACTCATATGCAACACCCCCGAGAACCTAGAATACGAGAAAACAAACATTTTCATTTAAATACCATATACTTAATAAAACCATTTCTAAAAGATTTAGTTTTGATACACTTTTAAAGAAGTACCACTTATTATGAAAATATGATAAGTTGTGGACATCGATCGTTTATCTAAACCTGACTTTATGGTGTCTAGGCTAGGCAAGTGAGAAACGTAACTTTAAAAGGCCCGTCTCACGATAATTCGTGAGCGGATCCCTCCTTTCTTCACTTGTACTTACCTGGTCACAATTGGCGGTGAAGAGGCGATTTGAGGCATCTCACAACTTGTCGTCTGGACCAGTTAGGAATAGACTAGTTAACTTAGGAGAATCTAGAACATACAATACGGAAAATATACACCTTTACAAATAAATACCATTTACTTCATAAAACCGTTTTCTAAAGGATTTAGTATTTTACAATCTTTGCAAAGCGCCGCTACAACCCACTTTGGGGAACCCGTTCAGGATGGTGCGATTTATCGCACATCCTCGGGCTTAGTAGTGCGAGATTCAGACCTCCGCAAGGAGCATTCGGTCTCGAAAGATTTAAAATACGACATCTTAAGAAAATGAGAATTTTAGAATATAAAATATTTATTAAAATTATTTTTGTATAAATATATGTATATTTATCATTAAAATATCTATTTTGTTATGATATAAATATTCCATCTTTTTCTATAAATCACAAGAATCAATTTTACACTAAAATACCACAAATTCCATATAAATCAATATTACAAATAAATACCTTTATTTTCTGAAACTAGGATATTTTCACTAGAAATATCACAATATAAAATCCACCTTCATTACAACTCTAAAGACGAATAACGAATACTTGAGGTGAATTTTGAAAAGTATATATAAGTATTTTTACATAAAACCCCCTCAAGTTTTACAAATTACCCTAAGGACCCTAGCAATTATAGGTTTAAGAAATAATCAAGATTTCGATTTACATTTCTAATTGTCTGACTCGGATTTGAGTCTGATTAATCTGACTTGAATATGATTCAAGTCAATCTACAATTTACAATCTTCAACATGAATCTATGAATCCAATTATCAATCTATACGACTTGACTGAACGGAACCATGGATATACATTCCATTTACATGGTTCTCCAGTTATTCGACTTACATGATTCTACGGTTACATCCATTTACTGATATTATGGTTCCGGTCTGTCTTTCAATTATACACTCAATTCAATTTACAGTACAAAACAATACAAATAAAACACTACGGGGTTTAAGGGGTAGATTGGTACGGAAGGTGTTAAAAGTGGCACGAGACGGTAAGATTAAGACACCTAACCTATATTCCGTTGCTGTTGTAGCGTGGCTTAACGGTTCCTTGTACATTCCGTTTTCCCTGGTCTCTAGCATATAGAGACCGCTCTCGTATACACTGGCATCCTTCTGTACCAAGCTACAAACAACAGCGGTAACACAACAATACAACAAGATAATACAACTTTAAAAGATACCCTCTTATTCTATCTATTCTACTTTCCTCTTATCTTTGAGACTTACCGAGCGACCTGTTCGCTGACGACATTCTATTGCTTTCTTCTTTGAATGTCGTCAGGTGGTTTGGACCCGGCAGAGATCGAGCCATCTGCAGAAGACTTGGAGCAGTTTGCTGAAGAACCATAGCTCTAGTTTCATTGTACATTTTCCATTCAGTACTTTTTATTTTCTGTTATGCCATTGTTTAGGCATCGTTTTATTTCAGTTGTATTTCCTTTTCATGCATTGTACAAAAGAATGTTAATAAATAAAATTTGTTGTTTTTATTATATCTTGTCTCTTGTGTATTTATTTTTATATTGCTTAGATACGCTTAGCGTATGTACTTCTGAGTATATACGTAGCAGACCAGTCCCGTCCCCTTCGCCGTATACTGGGAAGCGGGGCGTGACAGAATTATTTCCCAAATAGAATTTATATAGAATTTAATTCTATCTGTTGATAATTTTTTAATCACCATTGGATCTTTGATCCAGCGGCTCTCTATTTAACAGAGAATATTTAAATAGATTAGAAAGATATTTTTCACCAACAAAATTTAATTCTACCATTGAATTTTTTATCCAACAGCTTTCTGTTTAACAGAGAATATCTTTCTTTTGAAAGATCAAAAAAAATATTTCCTAAAATAGAATTTCATTTTATATAGAATTCAATTCTATCCGAAACTAGTGCTTCAAAATGATGTGCTCACGTGTTTAACACGTGACCCTCACTGTGGGTTTTAGCCTATCTATATTCAGCGCTCATATGTTTTGCATATGAGCGCTCACATGTTAAACATGTGAGGCATGTTTGGCTTTTGGTTATTTATTTTCAGTGCTCATATGTTTTGCATATGAGCGCTCACCTGTTTAACACATGAGGACAAACTGTGAGTTTTAATTCTCCCTGAAGCTAGAACGCTTATGTGCTTTGTATATGGAAGGAATTTGTTTCTTCTTTCTTCTCTTCCCCTTATTTATAAAGGAACAGGAAGCTCTGGTCCACATATTTTTTAAGCAGAAACATATATCTATTTCTATTAAGTATGCAAGGAATAGGGTGGCCTATTCCAAAGTATGTAGAACATGAGGTGGCTCATATTCTTGGTTCGGTTCATCTCGGTCAAGAACACGTTGTCTTCTAAGGGCTTCTTCCTCCTTGCGAAAAGTCATAGCCATAGCTTTCAAGCTCTTTTTTCTAAGAGCTGGAAACTTGAAAAAGTTTCTGATGTGATTTTTCTGAGTCTAAAACTTTGTTGGATATAGTGCCCTCAAGGCAATTATTGTAATTGCAAGTAGGCGATTATGCTAATTGAACGAAGACCTATACAGGTAGAACAATCTTACTCGAGATGATAGTATGTTATCTAGTTTGTCTTTATCATTATGTGTATATATTTTGATAAAGCCCGTAGGATTATTGCTTGACTACCAGCATTATGATGGTGATCCTATATGTGGGAGCTAAGTGGTTATACGTGGAAGATGAGTAGTTCATAAGCATATCCTTAAATGTCCCTAGTCAAGAGAGTATTGAGACTAGGTATCGATACTCCAGAGCATACTAGTATAAACTTTTCAAAACCCCGACGAGGGGAGGTGGCACCCCGATGAAGGATGGTGGCAGGTCTCACAAGCCATTAGTGTTGAGTCACCTAAGATAGTATACAGGTGCTCACTAGAGGTGAGTACATCGGACTGACTCGCCGAAAACTTCTAGATGGTATTATACCTATCATCAGATGGAAGTTCTCTTGTCGCATGAGTACAGGTTAATATTTTGACCTGAGATTTTCATTTATCTCGTGTGAGTTCCCACTGCGCTTAAATTACTACCCTACCACGGCTCAAAAAAGTCGTGCAAACAGGTTTTAGTTGGGTACAATCCCGAGCCACATGGAGGCAGTGAACAATCGTCAAGGATTCGTCTCTTCCGGTATTGGGAGTCAATGTCAGGCTGTGTTGGGTCAGCCATCACCAGAAATTCTTGGCCAATGTGGATGAGAATTACCGATATGATATCAGTAGTTTCTCAGTGGGTGATGAGCTTCAGACAGGCACGACTTATCGGGTTTGTAGAGGTCTGACGTTATCCCCTAGGCCCGGTATGCGATTATCTTAGACGAAGAGACCGAACTGTACGGAGACTGTCACAGATAAGCTCAGTAGGGGTACGGATGAGTTTGCTCGTCGGCCTTCTTTTCACTCAATACCTGGGTAGCCATTACATACAGCTAGTGCCGCTGACGTGCTTGTGGTTAAACCCACTGCCAGCGTATTAACGAGTATTTAAAGTCCCACACAGAGGGTTTTCCCGGTTCAGGAAAAATGATGTAGTGTTCGTATATTGATATGTGCCAGATTCCGATTAGGTGTGCGTGCTAGCCACACGGATTTTAATCGGGCGGATGATAATACTAGCTGGCTTAGGATTAAGCCGGGTTATTAAATCAAGTTTTGATTTAATAATTTACATATATATTCTGATATGTATATTCTAGTATTATGTTCATTGTATTTTTCTATCTTTTGGGTATTCGTATTTTGATACGAATACGGGCATATATTTGTGGGGATGTATTCTTGTATTCATACAAGAATGCTTCTAGAAAGAGGACGTCTCATTTCTAGGATTTTCTTTATAAAGAAATTAAGAAATGAGATGGAAAAGATAAATGGTGGAGGGTATGGGCAAATGAGTTATTAATTCATTTGCACATACTATTCAAGTATGTTTTCAATTTAAAATGGAAAATTCTTTTAACAAAAGAAAATGTTGCATGCTTGATTGGTTAAGACTTCTTCATTCTACCATTTTGTTTCTCTCTCTTCCATGGCTCCTCCTTCTTTTTCTTCATCTTCAACACTCTCATGAGTTGAGAATCATGAAGATTAAAAGAAAGAAAAATGCCAGAACACTCACACACATCACTAAGCATCCTAGATTAGCAATCTAGGATCTTTAGTTACTTCATTGATGAAGTTGACGCTTGAACTTGGTTCTCTCGGGTGGATCATCTTCGGCAAACGAGGACCAGCTTACAGGCGCAATCCGAAGATCTTAAAAGTATGCTAGAGTCCAATCCGATTGGATCAAATGAAGATGCTACAAAGATTATAATTTCTATCTTGTTGCAGTGCTAGTTTAGGTATTTGGTTTAGAATCGTGGGTGCAAGTTTCTAGGACCATAAAAATTTCATTTTTGTATTTCGCATTGTCCGTGGGTTAGCGGAGAGGGCGCTAGAAACTTTCAATGGTATCAGAGCCACACAAACATCCTAAATTAGATAGATACGACTCCCGAATACCGCCGGTTTTTGCCCCGCAAAAACTGTCAAAAAACCAGTGAGTAATTCCATACTAATTTGATGTTTTGACTCCCTGCGGGCTCTCGGTTTGGGCTGTGAAGCCTCAGGTAGGTGCGTAGGGACACCGGGGATGTCCCAGGGAGACCTAAGGAGGGCCCACACCCCCGAGACCACCTAAAGATGGCCTTGGGGGTAAGGACCCGAGCCCTGCCCACTTGGGCGGGCTCGGGTCTGCCACACCCTAATGGCTACCTTAAGGTGGCTTAGGGGGTGGGTACCCCCATAAGTGCCTCTGGGTCGACTTTAATTTCATGTCGGGGTCCTCTGGAAGTTTTGGCTCGATCCGAGCTCATTTCGGCCTTCCGGAGTGGGTTTTAGCATGGAATTTTTGTCGGTTTTTAGCACACTTGATTTTCGGTGTTTTAGAAAATTGAAGTATTGGCTATATGTGTGCGGTATTCGATTGTCGTAGGCTTAGTGATGGTTACGCGTATCATAATGTTTGGTAAAACTTCGTCTAATTGCTATATGTATCAATTAGACAGGGTTACGGAATTGACACTCGCATGTTTGCATGTTCTATAATGAATGATGCTTGGTGATTATGGTTATGTTGGATTTGTCGTGATGGATATCCCTAAATGTATAGTATTAGATATCATTCTTTGTGATGTAATGTATATTCATATTGCGTGGCGAGTGTTCGACATGTGGACTGCCGTAACTACGGCTTGTATTATTCTTTGGGGCGTGTCCAGATTGCGGACATAGTCACCGTTGTATATTCATATTTGCATACACTAAGATTACCCCGCAGCGGAGTACTCGAGTAGCCCGATTCTAGAGGGCAACGGGCCTCCATCTCATGGTGTTGAGACCGGAGTGCTTTACTCTGAAATTGGTGGGCTATTCACCGCGCTCATAAAGGGTATAGGATTGACCCGCGGAACTCACTGGATTTTGGAAGTGCTAGGTGGCCCATTCACTTCGTTGATTGGGGTTGCCTCGGTTCTGGGATTGGTCGGTGGCTTGCCGCACTCGTAAGGGTCTAGAGTCTGATACTACGGGCTATCCGCATGACCGGAAAAATTGCATTTCATATTTGGCTCTATTGAAATGTAGTTTTCCTAAATTATCTGATTTTCCATACTGGGTTTGCTTCTGTTGTGATACTTCTGTGATATTGCTTGATTTCATGCGTGAGAAGAATGTTGCTATAAATAAATAAATAAATATATAATAATAATAATAATAATAATAAACGCTATATATATTTTACATCCGCGTTAGTTCTGTCCCCGCCCTGCCTTAAGTTAAGTAAGCTTACGGTGAAGACCCGGGATCCTGTGGTAAATGTAGATGGCATATATGTGTGTGCCTATTTTCATTTCTTTTCTGGCATGATATGATTAATTGATGGGACTGCATTAATGCTGATTAATGCAAGAAAAATAAACCTAAATGATATTGTCGGAACCAATTTTTAAAACTACCATGTTTTCTTCAAAACCATAGTTGTATTCTTTTGCTTTGCATAAAAATATTCGGTTAGGAATATCTTGCATCTCATTCTATGAGGGAAAATCCTTGATCCCTTCACGGGGAGTTCTCTCTTAAGGAAAAGTTTATGTTACTAGTTTTAAAAATGCGGAGCCTAAACCACTCATTTTCAAAACTGCTCGAGTTCCTTTAACGATATCACATTCATTACATTAAAGGTTTTTTTTGCCAAAAACCAGCCGTAGCCGTCCGTCATTTCAGATTGGTATTACCTAGTATTTATGCTACGTATGTAGATCTTTAGTCGAGATGTAGTGTTCGGTAGCGCTGTAGTATTTTTCTGCTGCATGGTGATGCGATTGGATAGGACAGTCGTACGATAGTTTTGATCTTTAGTCAGGTGTTGTGCGGGTGGGTCTAATGCAATCAAGATAATGACGGGTAGAAATTGACTAAGACCCTTAGGCATTTGATCTTTAGTCAAGGTCACTTGGGTCCTAGGGGCAAAAATCATATTGGTAGTTACAAATATAAGAGAAACTTGCCAAGTTTGCGTATACCTTTTGGAGTGTGGTGATTTTGGTCGGCTTCCATCAAAATTATCACACAATGACAGTTGGGTCCCGATTCCCACTGATGAGTAAGTGTTACTTCTCGGGTGATTTTCAGACGATCCCGACTAATTCTCCTTTTAAGATTTGAAGAAGAATTCGAGAAAACAGTGGAAGCCATCTAGATTAGATAAAGTGATTAACCAATCTAATTTAGGTTAGAATGCACATTGAGTGTGAAAGTTTACCAAAGCTCTTTGAGCCTACCAAACAACGTTCAAGACGGCCATGAAGACAACGCCCTACTCACTAGTGTATGGCGCCGAAGCCGTGCTTCCACTAGAAATCGTACTCCCGTCACAACGAATGGCGATCCAATATGAGCTCACTAATGAGGAAAATGTCCATCTTCGGCTCGAAGAACTCGACGCTCTCGATGAAACCCGCCTAGTGGCATAGCAAAGATAGGAAGGTCATTGGGCGAGAATGATGCAAGCTTATGATAAGCTAAGTAAACCAAGAGCATTTCGCCAAGGCGAACTGGTATTAGTCTTTAAGAGGCCAATGATCCCCAATCATGCAAAATACGGAAAGTTTGAGCCGAACTATGAAGGCTCATATATAATAAGCAAAGTCTATTAAGGCGAGGCCACGTGCTGATGAATATGTATAGAGAAAGGCCATTTCGACCTATAAATGGTCGTTTCCTCAAGAAATATTATGCTTGAAGAGTTCTGACTTGGGTTAACGATAGATGACGACGCTTCTATCCGCTCGCTATCTTCCCAGGTCAAGACCCTAAAAGTGTTACATCCTCCCGAAATCATGGTGAGCAAATGCTTCCTAATCCCTTTGCTCTACGGCTGGTCTCCATATTGATTACCATATACTATCCTTGGGCTACTTGCGGTAAAACCGCGCTCGAAATAACCCACATTGGCAAACCTAGCTGCCATTGTAGAAAAGACCCACTCATGTGTCCTTATGACATATGGGGAGAACCGCACTTATGATATCATCTCGATTCGTAAGAAAAACATACTTTCGTGGGATCCTTACGACTCACAAAGGAAAACGCACTTAAGGGTCCTCACAATTCCTAAGGAAAAAATACACCTACGGGATCCTCTCGACTCGTAGTGAGAAAATACATTTATGAAACCTTCACGGCTCATAAAATTGAAAAGCCTTAGGTGACAGAGACCTAAACTTGTCTCCTAAGCCATCACTGCCCGGCGGCCGGTCTCTAAATTGACTACCGTATACAATTCATGGGCAAATTGCAGCAAAGTTGCATCCAAAAAAAGAAGAATCACTTACATATCCTTATGATACATGAAGATGACGTTCACAAAAAAAGGGTAAGTCCACAAGTAAAAAGGGCGCAAATGAAAACCCGAAAAGGTTACACGAGTAAAAATAACGAGACTACCCACGAGCTTGTGAAAACTCACAAGGGCGCAAACTCGTTCAAAAAAAATGCTTCAACAGAATCCTACCAAAGGCGAGCAATCCTCCCAACATGTGGTGACCGTCACTTATGAGTCCTTTCGACTCACAAGGAGAAAACCACTTGCGAGATCCTCTCGACTTGAAAGAAGAAAACACTCTTATGTGATCCTTACGACTTACAAGGAAAAACATGCTTGGGGGTCCTCACGACTCTTAAGAAGAAAATACACCAAGAGATCCCCTAGACTCATAGGAAGAAAATACTTTTATGAGACCCTCACAGCTCATAAAAATTGAATAGCCTTAGGTGGAAGGGACCTAAACCTCTTTCCTAAGCCGTCGTTGTTCTACGGCTGGTCTACAAGTTGACTGTCGTATGCTATCCATGGGCTACTTGTGGTAAAAAGGTAACGCCCCTTGCGCCAGTTCAGATGGTATTGTCCGCTCTGGCCGAAACCATACGGTTTTGTCCTTTAGAGCGAACCGGAGCCGATTAAGGGCCACTTCCCAGGAGGTCACCCATCCCAAGACTTTCCTAGCCCGAGCATGCTTAACTATGGAGTTCTCAGGCTCCTGTAGTGCCTATTCACTTAAAAGGCGCCTTTGTAATTGAGAGTGGTATCATTATATTTATAATGCAGTTCGGTTCTCTTTCGGATTGTGTTCCGAATATTCCTCATTGTTCTACAGTGGGTCCCACGGACTCAAGAGGTGGCCCCTACGGATTCAAGAGGTGGACTCCGCCACCTTGGCAAGAAAATTGGCATGGCACTTTATTCCGTGAACAAGAACCGGATCCCGACAAAAACCGTGCTCGAAATGATCCTCCATTGGCAAACCAAGTTACCGATGAGGAAATGAACTTACGAGATCATCTCGAACTCATAAGAAAAATACAACTTCGTGGAATCCTTATGACTCACAAGGGAAAATACACTTAGGAATCATCATCACTCCTAAGTAGAAAATGCACTTATAAGATCCTTTCGACTCGTAAGGAGAAAATACTTTTCTGAGATCCTTACGGCTCATAAAAGTTGAAAAGCCTTAGGTGACAGGGATCTAAACCTGTCTACTAAGCCATCGCTCTTCAATAGGCAACGGCAAATGATGAGTCACTCCCGGCACTATATTTCAGTATTAGCGGTGTCGATACCGACT
Organism: Agapanthus africanus; assembly: GCA_030015575.1. Taxonomy (NCBI): domain Eukaryota; kingdom Viridiplantae; phylum Streptophyta; class Magnoliopsida; order Asparagales; family Amaryllidaceae; genus Agapanthus; species Agapanthus africanus. Next base: position 6,073,593 of record JASDDO010000022.1, read on the forward strand.
AAAAACCCAAATTCCAAGTCTTCCCCAAGGTAAATGATGAATTGCTCCTGGCATACATGCTTCAGTGATAGCAAGTTAGCAACATTGATACCAGCATGGAGTCCAAAATTTTGACCCCTAAGTCATTAAACCGGGAGGGGAAAAAAGAAGAAAAGAAATAACCGAAATGATGGAGCAACTCGCAATAAAAATCAGCGAGTAAAAATAAAAAATAAATAGCCGAAATGATAGGGCAATCGTGACTTTCGCGATAAGAAAAGCTGAAATGATAGAGCAATTGCGGTATATATAAAAAAAAATGCCCTACAAGCAGTTCGATCCTAACTCTTATATATAATCCACGGGCACAAATATACGAAAGTGGGAAATATGTTCCATCATGCTCTGCCAAACAAAGAATAAAGTCTTGACAGCAATACATACAGCCTAGAGGCTACCTCGACGTCCCTTTTACTCCAGCAGGGTATAGACATGGCGTCATCAAAGATCCAAAATGAAAGCGGAGTGACGGAATTTTCCTAGCTCCAAGTCTTGACGGCAATATATACAACCTAAAGACTACTTGGACGTCCATTTACTCCAGCAGAGTATAGACATGGCGTCATCAAGGCTCAAAGAACCAAAATGAAAGCGGAGTGATAGCGTTTCCTAGCACCAGGTCTCGATGGCAGTATATACACGCCTAAAAACCACTAGATGTCATCTCACCTCATAAGGGTGTAGACGTGACTTCTCTGGGACTCAAAGAGTCTAACCCCAAAGTAAAGTGATATGGAGACGCCTAACATTGAATCTCTGACGGCAAATACATATCAGCCTAGGAAGATTATTCGGGGCGTTGTATCCCGCCTCAGAAAGGCTTGGAAATGCAATGACTGCATGGCTACTCGAACAGCAATCTGAAGGAACACGAACCAAGAAGAAGTAAGCTAACGCAATGGTGCAATAGAATACACCCAGTACTACAAGCCTGACAGCCTTATATGCTTGACGTCAGGATGAGTTTATTCACACCTAAAGGAGAATAAGCTGAACGCTCTAGAACGAGTACATAAACTAAGCTAATGCATCTCAAGCGCAAACAAAAGGGGAAGAAGTGTAATGGCGCTCAGCCTGACACCACTCCACCCATGTGCAATGCACGTGTACAAAGTGGTGGGAGGCATTTGTTTCCGCCCAATAATTGCTTCGATTCTTTGGCATAGCACCACATGCAAAAGCACGTGGCGCAAGCGCCAATGGTTGGGTGAATGCACAAGCGCCAACCAAATAGGTTATGCACAGTACCACATGAAAAGCACATAGTGCAAGCGCCAATGGTTGGACGCATGTGCAAGCGCCAACCAAATTGGTTGTGCGCAAAGCTACGTGCAAATCACGTGGCTCAAGCGCCAATGGATGGGCACTAACGCCAGCGCCAGCACCAAATATGCAACGTATGTAGCGCAGGCGCATTTATATGGTGAGGCGCATACTTCAATCAGAGCTTAAGGTCTATTTTGGAAAATATTTTCCTTTATTTTTCTAAAACAGAAAGATAATCTGTTAAAATTAGAAACCCCTTAGATCAAAGATCCAACGGTGCCTAAGCACCCCGGTTGATCATAGGATCAATTAAGATTTCTCAAATGAGAGATTCTCTCAAATTTTTCAACCATTCTCCTCTCTTATAAATAAGAACCTAGAAGATTAATCTCTATAGATAGAGACTTCCCCATAAGTTTCAAACCGAGACTTAAGCCTCTGCAAGAAGAAACATCTTCTTCCTCAAAACCCTGGGTAAAGAATAAAGAAAAATCTCTCATCTATCTCTCTTTTTACCTATCTACAAAGCCTGTGCTTCTCGAGAACCCTAGGTTATTCCTTTGGATCAAGGATCCATGAGATTAAATCTTTTCTTGCCTAGAGCTAAAGTTCTTATGAGAGATATAATATCAAGATCTAAGATTTCGGAGGAAGAATTTTGATATTCCTTCACCACAAGTTGAAAAATCATCAAGATCAATGAAAGGCCGAAGCTTTAGCTTCATGAAACCCAGATTTTCATCAAGAGCACATACCATGACCAAGAAACAAAACCCAAGATCATAAAATCCTGATCTTTATGAATGTTAAGGATCAAAAGATCATTTTACCGAAACTTAAGCTTCATGAAAACCAAGTGTTGAAAACCCTGGAAAGGTTAACCTTCTTGTTTCAAAGAAGACAGAGCTTAAACTCTAAGACATGCACTGCGCCGCGTGCAATACATGTGTGCTAGCACCAGCCATAGTCACAAATTCGCGATTCGGGAATAATTTGGCGAGGTCGAAAATTCGGATTCGGAGAACTATTCGGAAAAAATCGGCAGATATTCGGGAAAAATTCGGCAAGTGTTCGGGAAATGTTCGGGAGAGATTTCGAGCAAGAAATTAATATATGAGGCGCTTAGATTTTGATTTTGTTAATTATTCATTGTTTTTGTGAATTATTCATTGTTTTTTTAATAATTCGTGAATTATTCGAAGCGTTCGGTAACGGCGATTAAATCGGAGATTTAATCGGCTGATAAAAAATTCACGAAGTATTCGCGAATTCGCCGAATAATTTGCGAATTATGTGACTATGGCGCCAGCACCAAGGCTGCTTTCTATAAATCTTGCGCACATAAGTGTCAAGTACATTGCACTGTGCAACGTGCAAACGCACGAGCGCCAAAGCAGCACCATGTCCCCCGTCAAGCGCAGCACAACACATATGCACCACGTGTAACTCACGTGAATCAGCTCTATGCACAAAACAAAATAGGGCAGCGCCAGCGCTACGTGCAAATGCACGTATGCCAGAGGCAACGCCAGTGCCACGTGCGCTAGAGCAGCGCCAAGTGTAGATGGGCGCAAAACAGAACCAAGAACTTAGCAAATTGGATAAGTGTTTGAAATTTAAACTTCCCCTATGATCCAATGATCTACTGAGAAATTCCCAAGGCACCTAGGTCGACCTAGTTCTCAAATGAGGCTAAGTGTCCCTAGGCAGAGCTTATGCTCCCCAAATCATCTAAGTAGAGCTTAGTTCTCAAATAAGATTAATGTGTCCTTAGGTAAAACTTATGCAAGCATATGAATTTATGGACCTCACAATATGATAATGGAACCATAATTTCGCTCATGTTGGCAAATCAAGACACCAATGTGGACCCAGTCAAGCAACTACTTGATCCAAAACCTGAAATATATATACGAATTTGGACTAATCCGCACTCTACGGGCAATGACAAAATTAGTCTTCATATACAATGCAAGGGCAAACCAAATAAACCAAACGACACGACACATGAAGAAAACAACCTGGAGTATAGAAAGTTGTTGTCGTTTGCGACAACGTAATTTCCTACTGGGGCTTGCATCTGTAGGAAAAATCCATCCCCGCAATCAATAAACCTCTCACCCTGAGAGGGAATCTGAAGTCAGTTACATCGGTCGCATTTATCCAAACCTCCAATATACAACGCTATAATTCCTTAGTATCTTCGGAAAAATGGCTGGATCATACCAATGCATCTACCCCCAAATTCAGGAAAGACGTTCCAGCATTCAGTTCGTCTTCTGTTTTTGGCGGTAAACAGAGCCTAAGGATATTTTACACACATACATAAGGGTATATGATCTATGTTTAAAGGAAAGACGGACGTGAAGAATAAGATCATGTTCTATCGAGGGAGTATAGAATTTCCGGAATTGAAATGATACTTTAGAATGACGGTTCTTGAAAACTGAAAAACTAGCGAGATTCTACCTTTTATTTGTTTTCACTTTTTCTTGTCTATAGATTTGTAGTTTTTCTTTTCCTATATTTTTAGTTCTTCTTTTTCTTTTCTTTCATTTTTTTGTACTTATTTTCTTTTCTGTTTTAGGGATTTTGTGGGTAGTATCCACTGAAAACCCTCACGAGACAGCACTCGTCCACTAGGGTAACTTAGGGGTTTAACGGCTTGTTGCGCGTGTTAAGTGCAATCGCAATGCCTGCGAAAAGGAGCACATTAGGTAGACCATAAATAGGTTTTGTATAGTTTTTAGTCTCTTGGTTTTTAGTTTTGGTTTTGCTCGAGAACTAGTAAATGGTAAGTATGGGGGTATTTGATAGGTGTAATTTATTGCACATTTTTATATCCGTATTTACCTTATTTTTATCTATTTAATATTACTCGAGATATGTAATATGAATAAATGCATATTATAAGGTCTCAATTGCAAGAGTACACAAAAGATGAACTTATATGCGTTGGACGTAAACAATTTAATGAAAAAACTGATACAAAAATCAAGCCAAAGAACCAAACAGATAGCCAAACGAGTCAACTCAGAGAGCCAAGACATCAGACCAAAGTTGAAGCCATTTGGGCTTAATAAGCCGGCTAATCACCGCCCTTTTTTTGAGTTTTCTTCTGATTTTTCATGTATATCTCATGGATTTAAAATTATATGTTTTTATCTCTTGTAATCAGCCAGAGAGCCTATATACACTGCAGTAGTATTAATATAGGGTTTTATCTTCTTCTCTTTTAATTTTTTGGAGGCTAGGGTTTGAGGAGATCAATATTTTGTAAGTTATTTTCTTAATCTTAATACAATGAACTTCCTTTTCATTATATGCTTTTATTCTTATGCTATGAGTAGGTAATTGTCTATCCAGGGTTGGATAATTCTTATGCTATGATTGGTGTGTGATTACAATATTCATACTTTCTTTTTAGTTCTCAATGACAACTCTATTAATTATAAAAATAAATCTGTATAAATACATCATCGATAAATTTGATGATCTCACGATTGAAAACCATGAGATCTCATCAAGAGAAAGGGTGTAAAAGAGGTATTTTTATGGTCTAGGGTTGATCTAAGTAATTTAGGGTTAGCATAAACTCATCGATAAAATAAGATAGGCCTTTGATTGACGATCATTAAGTTTACCGAGTAGAAGTTTAGATGTAACTAGTTCCTAATTAACTAGAATTTAATCTTTAGAATTATTACTTTTCTCGTTGTTGATTGATAGGGTAATGCTAAGATCGTATGGATTATACTTTCTATTAGATTGATAGTTTATGGCGATGAATGTATGTTTTATGTCTTTTAATAGTTGATAGGTAATTAATTTAAAAATGGAAAATCAAGAAGAAAAAAAAGATATTTATTTAAAACACCATGATAAGAGCAAAATGATTCGAAACCCTAGGTTTTTCTTTATTTTAAGAATCTATACAGTTTTGTTATTTATTTTCTTTTAAAATATTACTTTTCATTAGTATAATTATTTATTTTAAAGTTTTAATCTTTAATTCGTTTAGACTAATTAGATTTCCCATCCTCTCTGTGGATTGACTCACAAGTGCTACAACAATAAATCGTGCACTTGCGGTATAAAGTTTTAAACTAAGAAAAATCACATCGGAAACTTGTTCATGTTTTCAGCTCTTAGACATAAGAGCTTGAAAGCCATGGCTATGACTTTTCACAGGGAAGAAGAATCCCTAGAACACAATGTGTTCTTGACCGAGATGAACCGAACCAAGAACATGGGCCACCCCATGTTCTACATACTTTGGAATAGGGTATCATGTTCTCTGCATACTTAACAGAAATAGATATACTATTTCTTAAAGGACATGGATCAAAACTCCATGTTCTTTTCTCTGAACATAGATGAATAAAATATTCTATTCATCTTGAGACATAAAATATGTCTCTGAAAATATCTTTGAATAGGAAAATTCTATTCACAAGACATGAAAATCATGTCTTCTGTCATATGAATAGGAAAAACCCTATTCGTTTTCAAACATGAAACATATTTGTGCACAATGCATGTCCATAACAGACTTATATGAATAGAACCCTCCATTCATTGGCTGAGACATGAAAATCATGCTTTCAGAATCCTCGTGAATAGGAAAACCTTATTCATGAATCATATGTGCAAAACACATTCGTTCCTCTGAATGCAGTGCATTCATCTCATAAACATGGCTCTAAAAGACCTTGTTTTACTCTTGAACACAAACACATGTTCATATTGCACAAACTACTGAGAATGATATCATACATTCTCAGTATATGCAGGAACTCAAAATAAATGAATTTCATTTAAGAAAACTCTGATATAGAGTTTTTCTGATATTGCTTGAAGCAGTTTTCGGGAGGCCATAAAATGTTCTCCCAGCTGCTTCGGGACCCCCTCCCGGTCTCTCGAAAGGCCCCTATATAGGCCCCCCCTAAATGGAAATATCTTTGTTTCTTTAAACATGTATGGACCCCATCCAGTGGGTGCCATCTACATTTCAAATGAAGTGTTCCCTACTTAAAATGAAATGGTGTGTACCTCCTCTAGGTTGTCCCGCTTATGCTTGACTAGTGTGGACCCCATCTAGGATGTTCCACTTGCACTTCAAATGAAATGCCACCCATACTCCAAATGAAGTATTATTTATATTTCAAATAAGATGATACCCTTACCTCAAGGAGATAGTGTAGACCCCACCTAAGGTATCCCATCTGCACTTTAAAGAAAGTAATGTGGCCCCCACATAGGGCAGTACCTATCAATTTTTACCAAGTTGACACTAAAATACCCCCAAGTATTTCAATATAACTCTCAAATGAGAGCCCTATGTGACTTTACATTCCTTTGCAATATCGATATAATTTACATTCATGTTGTACATAAATATAAACAAAATGAATAAAATACATATTCTTTTGTTTTGTTCTCTTCTTACAAGTATTTCATATCTATATATGTGATCTCCATAATGAAACGATTTGAAATGAGCTAGTACGGTATCCTGTTCAGGTGCGTCCTGTGACAATAGAGTTTAATTAACGGTACGCACTTGCGTTGCCGGAAGTCTCGAACCCAAGACTTTCTGGTTAAATTTTTAAAAAACTCTAAATAACTTGTTTTGTTTAAACTCTCTTTTGTCTCAACGTTCAAGTGTTGGAGATCCATAAAGAGGGTAAACAGAGATGTAGTTGCATTTTTTTTTGTGCTTCAAATATATTTTTGTATGTTTGCAAGAAATTTATGATTATCTGTGCAATAATTGTTTCGAAACAAAATTTTTATCGAACGCAATCATCATCATCTACATACAATATATTGTTGCTTAGACAAATTCTTATTGAAAAGTTGTGTAATGTGCATGATATTGAAAAGAAAGAAAATAGTAAATTTTGAGTTTTTCTTGTGTTGTATCATAGAAAATATTGAATAACCAATAAAAAAATTATTCTTGCATATTTCATGATTTTCTTCTATTATAGCAAATAAAATACTGAAAAATAGAAATTTTGAGAAAATTAAATTTAATCATATTCGCGTACTATATTGCGTGCAAAATGTTGAAAATTTGAAGAAAAAATTGGGATTTTTGTACATTACGTGATTTTCGTGTACTATGATAATCAAAATATTAAAAAACTGAAGAAAAATTTAAGAGATTTATAAATTTCACGATTTCCTTATGTTATAGCAAGAAAAATAATGAAAATCTGAAGAAAATGTCTAAGTATTTGAACGTTAATATTTCATATATTTTTTCGTATGAAGTTCATAAAAATGAGATATTTCAACTTTCAAATAATATAACAATAAACTTTGAAATTAATATGATTAATTTTTGCTTTGGATTTTGTGACCACACTATGCACGGAGACCATATTAAATAATTTTTAATCTTGTTGCCGTGTTAAAACCTGCAAAATGAAAAAATTGAAAAAGGAAAAAACAGAAAAAGCAAAAAAATATAAATAAGTTCTCAACATACCAAGAGTATTGCCAAAATATTAAGAGACCGGCATTTATTTTCTATCCCTTTAATATTATTATATATTGTGATGGGCCTAAAATGGGGTCAATTTAAATTTTGAGTAAAATTACATACCTAACCTAATTTTGGTGAATATTATTCTATACTAATATGAGATTAGAATGGGATTAGTTTACATTTTATAGAAAATTAGGGACCTGCACTAATTCTTACAAATACAAATGAGCTTAGAATGTAATTAATTTACATTCTATAAAAAGTTAGGAACCTAGACTAATTTTTGCATATAGATAGGAGCTTATAATAAGATTAATTTACATTTTACAGGAAGTTAGGAAGTTAGAGGCCTAAACTAATTTTTGCAAATACAAACAAAATAGAAGTGGGAATATTCTTAGAATGTATGTGGAAGATCATAGATAGATGGAGTAAACAACAATGGACCAAATATTTAAGTTGCAAGAAATATCTCAATTAATTTATCAAGCATACTAAAATATTAAATATGTGGATACCGTGAGATAATATTATAAGATTGTTTAGATTGATCTAAACAATATAGCAACCTCCACTCACAGCGTGGGCTACATGCTAGTACATAAGAAAATCACTTCAGTTTCTGCTTGGCAGCTTATAAGAGCAACCCACCCTTAATAACTCCTCGTTTCTTTTTTATCCAACAAACTACTTTCAAGAAAAAGTTCCTTATATTTACATAAGAATGTTTCGAAAAGCTCTTCAAGTTGATATAGCCATGCAAATATTAGAATTTGATATGCCAAGTATTGTGGTGGTGTTCAAATCCTAGCAAGAAAGTTTGGATATCTTTTCTTTTCTAGGAAGCTGGCATCTACTATTTGGAATAAAGACTTATCTTCTTCTTCTTTGTTCATGATAAAGTTATTGTTTCTTCATCCTGCAGGATTGCTAATTAATTTGCTTTCATTTCTGGTATCAATAAGCTCAATAGCCAGAAATCTCAAGATGGATTCCTCGTACCATTTGTTGGCACATTTGGAAGGCCACATATGAATTGTTACTTTTTTGTTTTTGTTTTTGTTTTTGTTTTTGTTTTTTCTGTTTTGATTTGAAAAGTAGATGAGAAATTAAATATTAGATTGATTAATATCTAATTTAAGGTCATATCTCCTATTTTTTTGGATGCTTTCAAGAATCGAACCAACCTTTCATTTTAAAGACGTATAAAGAGGAAAGTCAGCTAAGCCCAATTGGTATATCTTAAAATCTTGTAGCTCAACTGGAAGAGCAGTCCTTGGAAACTCTTGTAAATAATTTGTTTTTTGTTCTAAATTGTTTTATACCGAAGGAATTAGACCTGGAGATGGAGGAAGGGCTGAGTCATCATCTCGATCGTCGTTGGCGGGATTGTGGTCCTCATCTTCATGGGGCTCCTAATTGGGATCATCAACAAAAAGACACCCAAAGATAAAGGAGCTGTAGCCCCCTCCTCTGTTTCTGAAGGGGACTACGGCACCATCCGACAGGCACGAATGGCACACAAGCTACAAGTGACTACAACAAGGGAGCCAGCAGCCAGCAGAACCAGCAACTGCACGATCTCTCTTACATTTCTTAATTACTAGGATGTGGACATCATTTCTTAAATTCCAAAAGAAAAAATATAACCACCGACTCCATATAAATAGCTATAAATTTTAATTCAAATCATTGCCATCACATACAATTTTCCTCTCCCCGTGTAAATATTCTAGTACAAGATAACGGATGCACACATATATTGATATATGACCGTCCAAATCACACCCACATTTGAGTTCAGGGATTGCAATTGGCCGAGGCAAAGATGTCGCTTCATATCAACTTAAGAAATTAATTTGTAAAAAGAGCTGAATAAGACGGAACCAGGTTTGTACAAACCAAAAAAGCTGGGGGAAATGAAGAAGAAAAACTCAAGATCCAAAGCTCCTACAACCAAAAACAAGCAATTTTCTAAACTACCAAGAGGATAATACAATCAAAATCTAACAAATATAAATCTCTTTTAGCTATAAGTTACAAGGATACTCTTCTTTCTTCTACCAATTTTGCAATTCTACTTCCCATCGATGTCCATTTTATCCAAAGGTTTGTGCGCTTTGAATTCAGCTACGGATTTATCGAAAGTATCCCTCACATGTTGGCAAATGAACATGAGATCCTGGTGTGAATCCTTAAATACAGCTCTAGCTGGATCACCTGCTAAGAAATATCATCGTATTAGGTTAACATGTATCTGATATAAAATTTCGCATAATTTTTGGGGATTAAATCATCAAGTTCTTAACATTTTTCATGCTATATCAGATGTACAATCGCTAAACTTTAGACTGTAACTTGGCAAATAGATAAAGTTAACAACGGTCATAAACTTTAGGATACAATAGATTTGACCGAAGTATATATCTAATACAATAAGAAATGATGTGCAGTTATCGGCTGAACCGCTCTATCTCAACTGCAAACTTCAATACACATTTAGATAGTTTAATGATTGAAAACGCTAGCCCACACAGCAGGTACTCAACCATTAAGCAAACAGAAGTATTATGTGTCACAAATTTCCCATTTTTCAGTATATGAATTTTAATCGTTTTTTAAATATGGAAACACAAAGTGCGTTGAGAATTAAAATATTTTGCAGAGGTGATCACACAATTATACAATATACATATGGATTACAAAAAACCTATTGTCTATATGCATGTGTATTTCCTTTCATCATATACCGATTTTACTTTGCTTTCTTTTACTTAGTGAATGTGACCAAAAATGAACTTACTGTTGCACATGCAAGACACAGAGAATGCTGGAAAGTGATGAGCAATAACCTATATTGCTTTGGAAAGATACAGGACCAGAATTGCCACACTGTACAGATATTCAAATACAAAAAATCCTTAAAATCCAGGATGTGGATACAACCTTGATATGGCAAAATAAAGTTATGTCTGAGCCACAATATTCTTTTTTTCTTTGGCATTGATTTCTAGGTCCCTAATGGCTAGAGCAGCATAACGGTTGCTAGGTTTCAGATAGCATATATATTTTCAAGTTATACGAGTCACTAAATATAAAATAATCACACAGCTTCACAAAAAAAACTTGATAAATTATATAAATGGAACTACAAATCAAATCGAGCTGTGAATCCACCATTCTGAGTATCAGTTTCCTACCAAATTCAGGTATGTCTTTATAATAGTTTCTGTGCAACATATGTAATAACTTGTAACACCAAATTTAAGATCTAGTTAGAAGTGTGTGCTACCTGATGAGGAAGTCATGTACTCATGACAAGCCGTCATGAGGCGTACTGATTACAATCTTCTACACAGAGGAAATAAGGCATTTCTTTTAGCATTTATTTGAATTTTGAGCAATAAATTCATCAATGAACGGTAACTACATAATGGACTTTCCGCTTTTATGTGTTTGGAGTCGGTTTAATCAACATTTACCTACTCAGAAATACTGCAATTAAAAGATTTGAGATTAGAAAAGAAAATGCAGAGAAGAAAATATGGCACCTGTAGTCTGAACTCATATGTTGACCAGATTATCCGAAGGATGAGGTATGCTATAGCCACAAAATAACACCCTTGGACTGCAGCAGGAAATAAAATAAGTAACCATGAAAGGAAGTTTACATAGTTATGACAAAGTTTCTAAATTACCAGAACAATATACAAATGCCAAAATGCATAGGTTGACATAATCACTACATAAAACGCTTTGTGGTTTTAATTTTAAGATATCGTAAAAACTACATATGTGCCCCCACAAAATAAATATATTAGTCAATTGAAAGATCAAGAATTTCTAGGACAGAAGTGCATACATGCTTCAACGGGGTGAGGGGGGGGGACACAGTTGACTCCTTGTTCACACAATGCCATAATGATTAAACAGAGAGCATGATCCCCTAAAAAAACTTATCTACCTCTTTCTCTAGACTTTACACTACTTCTGAGTCTAGGGGAATCTGACTCTTGCTTCTTTCAGCTTTAAATAAGCAAGTTCCCTAACTACGATCATCAAGGTCTCAGGATCACGTTTTGCCTAGGATAGGATTTCCATCAACACAAGAAGGTTGGAGTCAGCTTGACAATCATGGTCATCTTTTGTGATATTTCACACCCTGTTGAGTTTTGTTCCATAGCAAACTCATATATTTTGTACGAGGATGAGGGTGAGGATGAGGATGAAGATAAAGAAAAACAAGTCCCAAGCAGAAAACATAACTCATACATGAAATGAATAACAAAATTTGAGACCTCAATCACCACCGCCACTGCCAGCGCCATCCTTTCCCTCAAAATGGGTGTCAGATATGGAGCACAAGGCTGTACAAAAGATTTGACCAACTTCTAGTAGTCAACATTATGTGGACCCTCCCCTTAAACAAAGTTCCTGACCAAGCACTATAAACAAGAATGGAGCTCGGTATAATACTAAAGGTCATACACATCCTTCATCCTCCAAAATACCCTAACTGGAAGAATACTTAAGAGGGGAAATGATTATTGAATTGCTAGAAGAGATTGACAGGTTCAAGTCAGTGCAGAACAGTAGCCACCTAAACTCAAATCAATACATTACCAGAGGATATTTTTGACACCATAACATCATATCTTGACTTAGGAAATATCTCCAAAGCGAGAGGGTGAATGCTACGAAGAAGTGAGTGGTTTGATCTTTTATCACAGGTCAATGTATGGAGACGGCATCATAATCTTGGTGAAAAAAGTCATCTTAATAAGCATGCGATAATGTTCAGGTAAACCACCAACAATATATAGGGAATCAAGGATATAATTGTCTCCAAGCCCCCACCAAGTGTACACAATTCATGACATCAATCATCGAGCGTAAAATTACTTACTTTTTTTCAGGGGAATATTTTTAACAAAGTCCTGCTTTGAAGGTGGCTTTACCGAACAAAAATAGTAACAGTTCTTGGTTCGATTGCAAAAGACTTCTTCATAATTACCTAAAACCACTTGTATGAACAATTAGAGCTCCTCTAATTGTTGTTCAAACTTATTTTCATGAAACTGATAAATTAGGTTAATAATAAATACTCAATACTGCCTACTACTCACATTTCTTAATTTCTTCTCCAAGGGCATGTTTGGATGGCCAAAAGTATCAGAAGTATTGGAAAAGGCTCTTGAAGTAACTTCACAAAAAAGTTTACGGAACTAGTTTTGAAAGTTTCTTTGTGTTTGTTTGAACAATTTTGAAAGAGGAAAAAATTACGTATGAAGTTACTTCATCTATTTTAATAAATAAAACAAAGAAAGAAAGCCGTTTGGTAGTAATCAATTCACACTTTTTTGGAAGTAATAAGGAGCAAATAAAATATATATTCTTTTTTATTCATTGTTATCCATGGTTACTTCCCTCCCAAAATGAGAGAAGAAAACTTAGAAAGTGACCATGCCGCGTAAGATCCACATCATCACCTTGACGTACATTCCAATCTGCTTCCATCAAACCAAACAATGAGTACTTGAAGATGGCTTACTTCCAGTATTTTCCTTCTACTTCATGTCAAACAAACAAGCCCTGATATACAGTTCCAAAACGAGAATATCACCAAAAGCAGTATATGTCTTCCTTTAACGCCTTAGAAGGCTGAGGCACTTCTATTTCCCCCGATCAGGCATCTACATCCTATGTTGTACGGATTCATCATTGAGGTGGTAAATCTGTATCAGATTTGTATCTCTATTGCATTCATTCGGATTTGTCAAAATGAGTTGAGAGGCCTTTCTGGTACATCATAATATTTATATTGAATGTATAGCATGCATAAATAAATACATCATTAACAATGGGGAGTGATCCATTGCAAACAGGTCCGCGTTTTTTTAAAAATGGTAACTTTCGGTCTACAACATATTTGAACGATCCAATCCGTTCAAGTTGATCACCCTACCCTCAAATATACGCGTATGTAAAATCAAAGGATTTAAAGACCTTTAACATATGCATCGATGGATGCAAAAATGAACGTTCTTTCAACAATGCAACATAAACTTCATCCGATGCATATGTTAAAAGTCTTTAAATCCTTTGATTTTACAAAGGCGTATATTTTAGGGTAGGGTGATCGACTTGAACGGATTGGATCGTTCAAATATGGGTTAGACCGAGAGTTCCTGTTTTCAAAAAACACGGACCGGTTTGCAATGTATCACTCCCTCATTAACAATATATTGTTGTTTGTTGAAATTTTTTTCCTAATTTTAGTCTAGACTTGCTAAAATCATTGCTTCTGTTACTATGTAAATATTTTTAAAGCATGTTTGAGTAACTTAGAACTGTTTAGATAGTATTCTTTTTGTAATTATAAATTTATATGTATATACTGATATATTATATTTAATTAATTTATCAAAAAACGTATCCTAGGCATTTGGAAAATTACCGTGTCTCGTATCAGAATCCATGCTTCAACATTAACCCCACAAATGCACTAAAACTAGGCTTTCTCCGTCTCATATCCGATCCATGCTACCTAGTCAACATTAAACCTACTGATGCACTAAAACTGAGCTTTCGTTTCCTAAATCTTGTTCATATTAGCCAAGGGCCATGTATTAATGTTCTACTCGATTTATTATATTGTAACAAGGCTAAAGCAAAATGTTATGAGGTAAAAGGTATTATTCCCTACATGAAACATGGAATCTGAAGAAGTGTGCAGCACTCATGGAATACAATGCAACCAAGGCTCAATTTGCATGGTCATCTGTACACTTTCCAGAAAAAATCTTTCTTATGAAAAATGCCATCAGTAAACCTTTCAATTAGCAATATAATTGTATACAATTATTGTCGATTTATGCAATTTTGCTTTAAATAAAGAAGCTGCATTCATGCAGATCAGGAGGATAGATAATTTCTCGTAATAGAATTAATTTAAATAACGTAACTAAACTTTGCAGCAAGGTTTAAAACCATGGGATTGGAACTGGTACCAGACGATCACTTATTGAATCTGAAGTGACAATATCGGATCGAAAGTTTTGTATATTTGTAAACATTTTAAACTCGGTTAAGAAACTAAAAACAATTTGACACATTCCTTGGTGGTTAATGATGTCTAGAATAGATTTTTAAACATGTTGCAAAAATAATTGTGAACATTTCAACATTTTATATGTAATTAATGATCTCAAATAAACCAATAACCTATTTTAACCTCACAGACCCATTAATAAAATTAACAATTTAACACCAAAACACAATAACCAATAGATGAACCTAATACTAAGGATTAAATTATCTGAACATGGTCAGTCATTTCTGAGAACGGAATCGGCCGAGATATCAAACCATGCTTTGCACTGCCCAGCAATTCATTGCTGTACAATAAACACCATGAATAATCAGGAAAACCACATACGATGATCTTTTTTATCTGCCCATAAATGCTGATCACCCCACTAAATCAAGAGATGCTTTATAACATTTGATTTCAAAATAATAAATAAATAAAAATTAATAACTGCAACTTATAAATTATAAGCGAGGGATCACAAACTCTTTGTTGAGTGTATATCTGACAGAGTTGGCCAGGGTATGATCCTCATCCGTCAAAGAACGTCGACGAGCTTGAATCATGCAGAGATCCGTGCTCCATTTTAACTTGCACTTCCCCAAAATAAAAAATATAAAAAATTCAGCAATTAAGTTTAAGATCAGAAAAGATTGCTAGAACAAAGGAATTTAGACGTCAAGAGAGAGCTTAAACCCCTAGGAATCTTTGGAAAGCGCTTATTTTACCTGGCGACAAAACCCTAGCCTTCACTTCGAAGAAGCGACTTTGTGAGGGTGGGCGAATAGGGTTTCGCTAGGATAAAAAATGGGTCAATATTTTTACGGGTTATTTATTCGATCTTAGTTGGGTTTGGACTCTATGGAGATTATGGCTACAGTTTTGCACGTTTGATGCACGTGCATGCAAAAATTTGGAAAGAAACAAGGTTACATTTTGCGAATAAAATAAAGTTTTTAAAATAAATAAATAAATTGTATGTGCAACACGTAATGCAATTTCAAACTTGGATTTTAGTGGTTATGCATTTGAAAATGAAAGATATTAAGGTAAATAGTGGTTACAACAACAACTGAGTCTTTTATCCCAAGTATATGAGGTAGGCTAGATGAACCAAAACGAGAATCACGCCGGGTCCAGCACATGAATCCTTCACCTCCACTCACTCCTATCAAACAATATACTTTTATTGAGACCTTTGGCAACCATATCTTTTCGTATCACCTCCATCCATATTTTCTTCGGTCTCCCTTTCGCCCTTTTGACATTTCCTAGATCGAGAATATCCATTCGTCGAACCGGTACTTCCATAGGTCTGTGTCACACATGACCAAAACATTTTAGCCGGTTTTCCAGCATCTTCTCCTCCACATGTGCTACACCAACTTTTACACGAATATCCTTCGCACCTTATCTTTACTAATGTTACCACACATCCAACGAAACATGTGCATCTCCGCTACGTGAATCTTTTGTATATGATACTTCTTAGGAGCCCAGCATTCTATACCATATAATAAGACAGGCCGAATATCGCTCCGATAAAACTTCCCTTTCAACTTTAACAGAAAGTTACGATCACACCAAATCCATGTTGCACTCCTCCATTTCAACCAACCAGCTTGGATCCTTTGATTAACATCGCAAAGAGGTACCACTATTTGGCACGTGCGATGTAAATGAAGTAAATAAATAATTTTATACAACTCTGTCTCTCGTAGGAGAGAGATAGTTAAGTGGATGGCCTAGGCTAGACATCTTTCCGAGCGAGAGTAAATAGAAAAAAGATTGCTCCTCTTTTTCTTTACTTTTTGTAATTGTTTCCTAAAAATGATCATTTACCAATTCACACGATTTTTTATTGAAATTATAATAGTAGAGATAATGGTGTTAACTTGGCTAAATTCAATGCCTCAATGTTTACTAGCTTTGCGTATTAATACAACTCATTTTTCGAAGTCAGGTCTAAGGCTTTACTTTAAACTTCTTTACCTTCGCAACCCATGACGTTGTGTAGAATTTTCTAGCTTGAATAATTGATTTAAGAGTTGATATTTGAGGGGAAAAGCTAATTTTTGAGAAACGCCAAAGAGAGATTGTGTGAGATTGAAGAAGTCAGTAATTTTTCACTTTCTTTCTTTCTTTTGTTGGTAAGTGCCAGAAGGACCTTTAGAGAGTGAAGAAATTAGCATTTTACTTTTCCCCGTTTCTTTCTTTCATTTTTAAGAAACGGATATTATTTAAAGATTTTTAGGAGTCGGCAACGACTTTCTGTATCATGTTCTGTTCAGTTTTAAAACAAGCTTGTTTCTAAGCTCCTATTTAGTACCATTATTACTACATAGTTAAATTGGAACTAAGATACTAACGAGTCAGAATTCCATTATTCCAATCCACAGAGAACTTTTTATCGCATTTGAACTATTAAAATTGAACTTATTTGTACGGAAAAAGTATATGGAAAAATCATTTTTTTAAAAATGGGTTGCGATATTGCCAAATCTTAAATTGATAAATCCACACAAAAAATTGTGTATGGACAAAATTGACCTCAATTACAACATTATTTCATTAGGTTGGTTTAATTTACTAAAATACCCCATTGATAAGTTGCATGATGGAAAAGAAGCTTGTCCTTAGGGGAAAAATTGGTACTCACCAGTACGGTTTTATCAGTAGTTCTTTTATATATGATGTCGGTTTTCAAAGCCCAAAATGAATAGTGAAATCCGTTGATAAGATCAAGAGGAACATTTTTTGGAAAGGACGAAAAGAATAAAGGTTTATGCTTGGTTAATTGGGGTCAGCGTGTGTAAGAAAAAGAAATTTGGGGGGTTGGTATTCTTGATCTTAAAGACATGAATTTTGCGTTGCTCACCAAGTGGTGGTTTTTTTTTTTGCAAATCCATGTGGGAGGGTTTGTGGAAACATTGATTGGCATGTATAGAAGGCAAGCAAGGTATAAATTTGGAGAAACACTGAGTTGGTCTAGAGTCTCCTCTTGGAAGGGGGTCTCGGAAGTGGGTAGATTCTTCTTTGCAAACACAAGGTCAAATGTGAGAAATGGACAGTACGAGATTTTGGGTGAATGCATATAACGCGTGTTCCACGGTAGATGATGCTTAACTAAATAAAAGATATTATTCATGATGAAGCCTAAATTTTTTGACAAAACTGACATTGTAATAATTATCAAGCAAATATCTAAGACGATATAACCAAGATAGCTAGAATCAACCGCAGAATCAAAAGGAAAAACATGCAGCTCTATCAATTAGTCAAAATAATCAGATGAATGGTGACGTCATCCAGCACTTAATATGCAATAACACTCTTAAATAACTCTTTAAGAAACAATAAATTTAGGTTAAGTTAGGTTCAATATTTAATTATACAAAATGCGGAAAGGTCCAAAGCAATCGGATTATAAATTCTTTTCGAACATAGTTTCGAAGGGGTATTGTCGGTAGAAAGGTTTTCAAATTCTTCATTTTAATTCATTTTGTTAATTACTTCCTAGTTTTTTCAAATGTTGTGCTAAATTTTTATTGTCTAACTATACCGCACGATGGTATTCTGTTTGCTTATGATTTCTTTTTAGCCGTTTTATTGTCTCAATATTTTTTTCTTCCGTTTTCTATATTTTACACGCTAAAGCATAAGAAAATCACAATTTTTTCAAAAATATCAAAATTTTCTCTTTTTTTTGTTTTTCTAACAAAAATCGTTAAAATTTTAACTTCTAAAAAAATTCAATTTTTCAGAGCACAATATACAATAATCGTGACATATCTCAATATTTTGTCAGTAAAACCCAAGTAGTGAGAAAAATAAAAAGAGATTTTAAAAAAGGGTCGATCAAATTTTTCCACCATATCTGCATTGTATAGAATAAAAGAGTAATAAATATTTAGTAGGAAGTCAATCAAAGATTTTTCATGACTCAGATGTAGTAAGAGAACTAAATGGGCAATGGATATTAATTTTTCCATCAAAATTCCTCCTAGATAAGAGAATATTCTAAGAATCATTCTTTCATATACTCTATATATATTCTATAGATGGCATGTTGTCATTTATTATATTTTATAAGTTTAATCAAAATTTTCCAACTGGAGCAGGTGTTGCTGCTTATTAAAGTTGAAATGAACACGGGCATCATACAGCAGATTCTCGCAGATAGGAAAGAGTGATTCTGGTCACTTCCATCTTTTGCCACTGCGGTGCAGGGCAGAGGAAGTTGCTAATTCTCTATAAAATATCGACAGGTATCACTTTATGAACCATGATGTAAAAGATGAGCTCAAGGTTTTCTGGTATATTGTATGGAACAATGCAGTTTAGTTTACTTGAGATGGATCATGAAAATTTGTTAGAACATTCAGCAAGCTTAATTATTATCAAAATTTCTTCTCTTTCAATTCCAGCCGGTGTAAATATAGTACATTGACAGAACCCGAATTGATACTTCATGAAGTATTATCGAACATTAAGCATGTCGAGTGCATTCTTTTCATTAAGTATTATCGAACATTAAGCATGTCGGGTGCATTCTTTCACAAAGGCGAAGCAGATGTGACAGCGGTCGAGTTGCATTTAGATACTCAAGTGGGATCTGTTGATGAACATGCACATGCACGCGCAGATAATAGTGCCTAAATTTAGCAGGACATGCCTTTATACCATTATCAATCAGTAGCTTGGAATGCACCAATAATCTAGTAGTATCAAACTCGGCAGCGTTCCATATAAAGATCATCAACCCACAGACAAGGCAGACTTAATTTTTGGAAAAAGAAAAAGTTACCATTTTATTAATTTTGTTTTGCACTGGTCATAACCAGCACCAGCATCTCTGGTTCATGTTATATGAATAAAATTGCAGCAGGGAAAACTCAAGGACCAAATAGAATACAACATGCAAGTTGCAATATAAATGTTTGCAATTATAGATCAAAAAGCAGTTGAAAGGAATGGCATCTAATAACTCCTCATTTCAGTTTGTCGAAAAGTTTCAGTGCAACCTGCAAATTCAATGAAGCAATGTTAGATATCAAATTCTAAACAAATGTCATTTTGTGTGGGTGGGTGGATGGGGGGGGGGGGGTTAGAGAGGCGCTTACACATATGTCAACACAAGACCAGTAATCAAAGTATTGCCCAGTGCAATGCTTGTGCCCAGATTCATCTCCTTTGATTCTATCGACGCATGACTGCAAAAATTACAATAGTTTTTTGTCATCGTTTTAACTGTACGACGGTCCCATTCAGAAGCATATACATGATAGTATAATACATCCCATTTAAGCGACAAGACAACGTAATAAGTTTACTAATTTGTATAAAAAAAAATCCCTGAACTCGAAAGCCGTTATTACATTTATATAGAAAAGCCATGCCAGGCTGAGCAAGAATAATCAAATTATGTATTCACTCCAAGAGTGATCACATTTGTACATGTCCATACTATCAAAAACTACATCTAACTCGTTCAACACAAGCTCCATTTTCATATCTTTTTAGATAGTGCATGCTTATTCTTCAATTTCCTGATCACATGGTACTTCAAAAGCTTACACTTTGATTCCCTTTGATATTTTAATTAATTCAAACCCACAATAAAAAAATTTGCTTGAAGTTTGCCAAGCTATAAGCAGATGGTTCTTCTTTTTACCTGATATGCACGTAGAGGCCTAACACATTTGGGCTTGCAAGAGTCCTCAAAGTACTTCTTCTGATCAACAGGTTCCTCATCCGCCCTGAAATTTCAGAAACAATAAATCCACACTTGCAAATCAGTATCAACCTCTCAAGAACTCACAATGCGGACGGGGTATGAGAGCACACACACATAAGAAAATAGAGAACAGAAAGGCAGCTTGCATGAAACCAGTGTGTACTGCAATATGAAATCCATTTTATCCTAAACAGTTTACAATACATTATTCAAGGCTATGTTAAAAGAATGCCAATCAAGTTTCATTTCTTTCTTTTGTGAAAGCATTAAGGTAGCCATTTTTTCGTCATGAAATGCAAAGCAATAGCAAGGATCAAAAACCCAGGCGTGGATCCTACAAATGATCTTTCACCTATAACTTAAGTGGCTTTTCCTTCTAAAGTTCATAAATTACAGGACAAGGTAAAGTAAGCACAAAGTAGATGGATAGTGTTTGACACTGTAGTGTAGGTCGTAAAAGACTTTCATATGGAAAGATATGCAACAAGATGACACAAGGAACAAAAGGCATTCATTTGAATCAGTCTCCCCTCTCTTTTTTCCATATACCAATCTTAGTGGAGTATGAAATAATATGCACTTAGGGTCTGTTTATTCGCAAGGAGTTTGCAAAATCAAGAGTTCCAACTTCTGATTTTAGTCCAAACTTGAAACTTTTGTGTTTGTTTTGTCAGTAAAGTTCATGATTTTGAAGTCCTGGTTATCAGGAGTTCGAAGTAAGAGGTTTTTTGGGTGTAGTTGGGATGGAGTTTGTCATATCAAGTACCTTTTATTTTGTTAATACTTCTTATCTCTTAACTATCCTATTTCTCTCCATTTTCATTTAGGAACTCCGAAATTTTTTACATGTCCTACGAAACACAAACTTCAAACTCCTAATTTAAAATACAACAAACTTTTTCTAAACAATCAGAAAAATCTAGAGAGGTAGAATTGAAATCTAGGAGAGGAGGATTGAGAGGGAAACTTCAGATTCAAACTATTCTGGATCGAAGGGTAGGATTGAACCATCTAGAGAGGGATGTGGTGATGGATGAAGTTTTTGTGGCTATTATTAGCTGCTTGGAGAGGAAAAGGCGCTTGGTCCAGATGGGGGCCGATACTTTTTTTACCGTCAATGCTGGGATGTGTGCAAGTTGACTGTTGGGAGATATCTTCTTTCTTTAATGAGTGGTGTGATTTGTATAAGATTAAGTATGCGTGGTTAGTCCTAATTCCAAAGAATGAGGACTGAGGAGGCTAGGAAGGTCTTGGAATTTAGACCGATTAGTTTGGTTAATAATTCTTACAAAATTATAACCAAAATTTGGCCACTAGGTTGAATGGGGTTTTTAATCATGAGGTCACAAAGGAACAAGCAGGATTCATTAAAGGAAGAAATATACAGGATCTCGATAGTATGCGTACATGAAATCATTAATCGATATGCAAAAGAAAAGAGAAGGGCTTTATCCTCAAGCTTCGCTTTGAGAAAGCCTATGATTCGGTTGAGTGGGATGCGGTCACAGCAACTTTGGATAGAAAGATTTGAAAATAGATGAAGAAGTTGGGTAGATATATGTGTTAGCGGGGGATTGACTATAGTTGCGGTTAATGGGATACAAGAGAGGGTTATCAAAAGTAAGAGGGGTTGAAACAGGGGACCATTTATCCCCTTTTCTTTACCCTAGCAGCTGATGAACTTAATAGGATGATTAAAAACTGTGTGAGAAAGGATCGTTATGCCGATTGTCGATTGCGAGGGTGGCCGTAGGAGGGTTATGCCATCCTCCAATATGCGGATGATGGTCTTTTGTCTAGAACCGGGGACCGCACAAGCACGATTATTCTTAAATGGGTGCTGTTGATTTTTCAATTTTGGTCGTTTAAAAATTAAATTTACCTGAGTGGGAAGGGAACTACCAAATTTGTAGGAGTGTGCATCGATTTTCGATGCAAGATTGATCGATTTCGTTAAAATATTTGGGGCTTCCTTTAAGACCGGGTGCCTCAAGAAATGAGGATTGGAATATAATGATGGAAGTGGATAAAAAACTTGAGGGATGGAAAAGAAGTTGCTTGTCCTTGGGGGTAAGATTGGTACTCACCAATACGGTTTTATCGATGGTTCTTTTATATATGATGTCGGTTTTTAAAGCCCCAAAATGAATAGTGAAATCCATTGATAAGATCAAGAGGAACGTTTTTTGGAAATGACAGTGACGATGATAAAGGTTTGTGCTTGGTTAATTGGGGTCACATGTATAAAAAAAGAAATTCGGGGGCTTGGTATTCTTAATCTTAGAGACATGAATTTCGCGTTGCTCACCAAGTGGTGGTCTTTATTTGCAAATCCATGTAGGAGGGTTTGGAAACCATTGATTGGCATGCATAGAAGGTAAGCAAGGTTTAGGTTTGGAGAAACACTGAGTTAGTCTAGAGTCTCCTCCTTCTGAAAAGGGGTCTCCGATCGGGTAAATTTTTCTTTGCAAACACAATATCGAATGTGAGAAATGGGCGGCGTATGAAATTGTGGTTAGATCTGTAGTGTTCGGATATTCTGCTGTGCTATAGGTATCCGAATATTCACAAGGGTTGGAATGATTTCTCGATCGGCCCAAATGTTCTAGGTCTCGGACTGGATGGCAAGTGTCGTTAACACTGAATAAAATAAAGCCTCTAATCAAAAGAAAGAGTTGGCGAGGTTAGATTTCCACCGGTCCAGGTAACACAGGAAGTATGGAATTGGAATACAAATGGAAAGTTCTCGGTGAAGTCGGTATATTCCATTATTAATTGTGGTGGGGTTATGTCTTGCAATGCGGCGATAATTTGGAATTCTCAAATTTCTTTGAGAATTGAAGTCTTTTGTAGTTGCTATCAGAAAAGCGATTCTCACAAAGGATAATTTGAGGAGAAGAAACATAATAGTATCTACTCTGTGTTCTGTGAAAGGAAAGCAATGAAAGGATTGAACACAAGTTCTTTTCATGTCCAATAGATATAAGGATATAGATATGGATACTCAACAAGTTTGGTATAACGGGGAGAGAAATTGAGTGTTGGTTTTGGAGGAGTGGAGAACAAACAATATTACATGCTCTCGTAGAAGAGATTGTAATGTGACTGTTGAATCAGTTCTTTGGTCGATTTGATTACAATGTAATGATGTTTGTTTTAATAACTCCCACAAACATTTTAATGACTTCACAAATGCAATCTCTCATACATGCTTCAGGTAGGCATATTGAAGGGACAAGGAAACGGGTCCAGATCCTTTCCATTGCTGACATGGTAATGGAGAGTCCAGTAATAAATTTATTTCACAAGCACGGCAGAGATCAAGTATAGTTAAATTCAAGATCAAATTTTAGTTCACAGCTGGTGCTAAGGCAATAAATGCCTCTTTTCTTCCAACTCAAAGGCAATATCACCATTACTCAGTTCTCATTCTCCTTACAATCTACAATCTTTAATCTTTTTGTTCATAAAAGCAAAACTGAACAGATTTCTTCCATCATCGTCGTTTCTCGTTTTATTTTAATGAAAATCATTGTTTCTTCTTGAAAGTCTAGAATTGTAATATATTATGTATCAGATTTATCTTCTTGCTCATGAGGATTGAATCACATCATTGGAATATGGGTTCTCTAAGTGTTTGAGTTACAAAAATTATGAGAATTTTGTAATTTGTCACATTGTCCCCTAGCAACCAATCTTCTGCTTTATTTTTAAGGAGCTGATCGATCAAACCTAAATAAATAACTTTGAATTTGAAA
Organism: Agapanthus africanus; assembly: GCA_030015575.1. Classification (NCBI taxonomy): domain Eukaryota; kingdom Viridiplantae; phylum Streptophyta; class Magnoliopsida; order Asparagales; family Amaryllidaceae; genus Agapanthus; species Agapanthus africanus. Next base: position 6,097,979 of record JASDDO010000022.1, read on the forward strand.
ATTAATTGAAAAGGAGATTGGGTGCTATTAAGTAAAAGAAAATGGATTTGGGTATATCTTCATATGAATGGAGGAAGATAGAATTGGGGATTTGGCCTGAAAAATAACAAGTTCTTGGGCTCCACATAAAACTTCTCTACAATTAATCCCAGCCATTGTTAAATATTGAATGGTTGGGATTTATTACTGGACCCTCTAGTGGAAACTTACAGCCAGGACCACTCTTTAGGGACGCCCTTAGTCCGAATGATGGTGGGAACCAGTAGGCTGGATGGGGGGATCATGGCTTTGGGGTCTATGGATGCGGCAATGGTGGGGACTCCATGACTTTGGAGTTCTTCTCTTTGTTATGTGCAACACTTTTGTTTTGGTGATAGTGCTTGTGCTTTTTTCTTCTTTAGATCTTTTTTTTGTATTATGGGCGATGGCCTTATCTCGGTATGGAGAAAAGCAGCCTATAATTATATGATGGGTTGTATTTTCTGTGGTTTGTATTATTTCATCATCCTCTTACTGATGAAGCAATGGTGGAAACACCGTTTATCTAAAACAAAAACAAAAAAAATTCAAAGTTCACACTTATTTTCATGCATGAATTCTAACTCTTGATTTTTAACTTCATTGAAACTAACAAGCCCTTACTCGAGTGGAACCAACCTTATATTCTCTAATGACATGCTAGCAGGTATCTAAAAGTTAGCTATCAACTACGATCATTACGGTTATGTAAACCAGTTAGACAATTGAACCCTAATCCCTAAACCCTAAATATTTAACTAAATACCTAAGGCCTCTTTTCATACTAAGAGCCATTGACATTCTCCTGTTGGTAACATGTTAGCGAACAAAACCATGCACAATTACCTCTTTCTAAGTTTTCTCCCCAGCTGACAACTTCTATTAACCATTATTCTAGATTGCTTTACCACTTGTCTTGAATTAATAACATCAAGAATAATTACAAACCATTTAAAAGCATGCATAGACAACAGCCAAACATAAGTAATGAATTCTAAGTGTCATTCGGATATCATGCTTCTACCATGAGCTGGTGATAGGCATTTCAAGTGCCATATATCATACATAGTAATAACCTTTATAAAAAGCTGGATTAATCTAATCGAACAGGAGATGGTAGCAAATGTAAGATCAAAATCTAAGCACATTGCTCCTACTTAAAAGATCAAATTAATTGATCAAACGTTCATTAAAAGTTCTCACTCATCAGTTCATTTATTAGTAATACAATACAATGAGCTACAGAAAGGCAGCTTGCATGAAACTAGTGTGTATTGTAATATGAAATCCATTTTATCCTAAACGGTATACAATACATTATTCAAGGCTATGTTAAAAGAATGCCAATCAAGTTTCATTTCTTTCTTTTGTGAAAGCATTAAGGTAGACATTTTTTCCTCATGAGATGCAATGCAATAGCGGGTTCAAAAACTCGGGCGTGAATCCTACATATGATCTTTCACTTATAACTTAAGTGGCTTTTCTTTCTAAAGTTCAGAAATTACAAGGCAAGGTAAAATAAGCATAAAGTAGATTGATAGTGTTTGACTCTGTAGTGTAGGTAGTAAAAGACTTTCCTATGGAAAGACATGCAACAAGCTGACACAATGAACAAAAGGCATCTATTTGAACCAATCTCCTCTCTCTTTTTTCCATATACCCAACTTAGTGGAGTACGAAATAATGCACTTAGGGTCTGTTTGTTCGCAAGAGGTTTGCAGAATCAAGAGTTCCAACTTCTGATTTTAGTTCAAACTTGAAACTTTTGTGTTTGTTTTGTCAGTAAAGTTCACGACTTTGAAGTCCTAGTTTCCTACGTGGCATGTATGAAATCAAGATTTCGAAGTATGAGATTTTTTCGGTGAAGTTGGGCTGGAGTTTGTCACATCAAGTACCTTTTATTTTGTTAATATTTCTATTCTCTTAACTACCCTATTTCTCTCCATTTTCATTTAGGAACTCCTAATTTTTTTAGATGTCCTACGAAACACAAACTTCAAACTCCTAATTTAAAGTACAACAATTTTTTCTAAAAAAAAGAAAAATCTAAAGAGGTAGGATTGAAATCTAGGATGGTAGGATTGAGAGGGAAACTTTTGATTCAAACTATTCTGGATCGGAAGGTAAGATTGAATCATCTAGAGAGGAATGTGGAGATAGATGAAGTTTTAGTGGCTATTATAAGCCGCTTAAGGAGGAAAAGGGACCTGGTCTAGATGGGAACCGATATTTTTTTACCGCCAATGCAAGGATAGTGTGCAAGTTGACTATTAGGAGATGTCTTCTTTCTTTAATGAGTCATGATTTGGATTGGATTAAGTATGCGTGGTTGGTCCTAATTCCAAAGAATGAGGACTGAGGAGGCTAGGAAGGTCTCAAAATTTTGACCGATTAGTTTGGTTAATAATTCTTTCAAAATTATAACCAAAATTTTTGCCACTGGGTTGAATGGGGTTCTTAATGATGAAGTGGCAAAAGAATAAGCAGGATTCATTAAAGGAAGAAATATACTGGATCTCGATAGTATGCGTACATGAAATCAATAATCGGTGTGCAAAAAGAAAAGAGATGGGCTTTATCCTCAAGCTTCACTTTGCGAAATCCTATGATTCAGTTGAGTGGGATGCGGTCACAGAAACTTTGGATAGGAGGGGATTTGAGAATAGATGAAAAGGATGGGTAGATAGATGTGTTAGAGGGGGATTGACTTCAGTTGCGGTTAATGGGATGCAAGGGAGGGATATCAAAGCAAGAGAGGGGTGAGACAGGGGACCCTTTATCCTCTCTTCTCTTTATCCTAATAGCCGATGAACTTAATAGGATGATTAAAAACTGTGTGAGAAAGGCTCGTTATGCCGATTGTGAAAGGGTGGACGGAGGAGGGTTATGCCATCCTCCAATATGCAGATGATGTTTTTTTTGTTTGGAACCGGGGACCGCACAAGCGTGATTATTCTTAAATGGGTGTTGTTGATTTTTCAATTTTGGTCGGGTTTAAAAATTAATTTTTATATGAGCGAGAACCTGAGTGTGGGAAGGGAACTACCAAATTTGAAGGAGTGCACATCGATTTTCGATGCAAGATTGATTGATTTCGTAAAAATATATGGGGCTTCCTTTAAGGCTAGGTGCCTTAGGAAAGGAAGATTAGAATGTAATGGTGAAGGTGGATAAGAAACTTGCGGGATAAAATAGAAGTTGCTTGTCCTTAGGGGGATTGGTACTCATCAATATGGTCTTATCGGTGGTTCTTTTATATATGTCGGTTTTTAAAGCCCAAAATGGGTAATGAAATCCGTTGATAAGATCAAGAATAACGTTTTTTGGAAAGGACGAAGCGAGGATAATAAAGGTTTATGCTTGGTAAATTAGGATCACGTGTAAGAAAAAGGAATTCGGGGGGTTTGGTATTCTTGATCTTAGAGACATGAATTTCGCGTTGCTCACCAAATGGTGGTCTTTATTTGCAAAATCCATGTGGGAGGGTATGGGAATCGTTGATTGACATGTATAGAAGGCAAGCAAGGTATATGTTTGGAGAAACATTGAGTTAGTTTGGAGTCTCCTTTATGGAAAGGGTCTCGGAAGCGGATAGATTCTTCTTTGCAAACACAAGGTCGAATGTGAGAATTGGGCGGCGTAAGAGATTTTGGTTAGATCTGTAGTGTTCGGATATTCTGTTGTGCTATAGGTCTCCGGATATTCGCAAGGGTTGGAATGGTTTCTCGATCAGACCAAATGTTCTAGGTCTCGGATTGGATGGCAAGTGTCATTAACACTGTATAGAAATAATAGAGCCTCTAATCAGAAGAGGTTGTTGGCGGAAAGGTTAGATTTAATTCCATCGGTCTGGGTAAAACAGGAAGTATGGAATTGGAATACAAATGGAAAGTTCTCCATGAAGTCGGTATATTCCATTATTAATTATGGTGGGGTTATGTCTTGCAATGCGGCGATAATTCGGAATTCTCAAATTCCTTTGAGAATTGAAGTCTTTTTGTGGTTGCTATCAGAAAAAGCGATTCTCATGAAGGATAATTTGAGGAGAAGAAACATAATAGTACCTACTCTATGTGTTCTGTGAAAGGAAAGCGATGAAAGGATTGCACACAAGTTCTTTTCATGTCCAATAGTCGTAAGGATATAAATATGGGTACTTAAAAAGTTTGGTATAACGGGGAAAGAAATTGAGTGTTGGTATTGATGGAGTGGAGAACAAACAATATTACATGCTCTCGTAAAAGAGATTGTAATGTGACTGTTGCATCGGTTCTTTGGTTGATTTGATTACAACGTAATGATGTTTGTTTTAACAACTCCCACAAACATTTTAATGACTTCACAATTGCAATCTTTCATACCTGCTTGTTTCGGGCAGGCATATTGAAGAGACAAGGAAACGGGTCTGAATCCTTTCCATTGCTGATATGGCAATGGAGAGTCCAGTAATAAATCTTAGCCGTTCATTTCACAAGGACGGCAGAGATTAAGTATAGTTAAATTCAAGATCAAATTTTAGTTCGCAGGTGGTGCTTAGACAATAAATGCTTGTGTTCTTCCAACTCAAAAGCGCTTATGTGCTTCCTACTCAAAGGCAATATCACCATTACCCAGTTCTCATTCTTCCTACAACCTATAATATTTTTGTTCATAAAATCTAGGAAAGCTGAACAGATTTCTTTCATCATCATCATTTCTTCTTGAAAGTCTAGAATTGTAATATATTATGTATCGGATTTATCCTCTTGCTCATGAGGATTGAATCACATCATTGGAATATGGGTTTTATAGGTGTTTGAGTTATGAAATTATGAGAATTTTGTAATTTGTCCAAGCACCGCCCCCTAGCAACTAATCTTCTGCTTTATTTTTAAGGAGCAAGCCTAAAAAATAACTTTGAATTTGAAGATTAATTGAATAGGAGATTGCGTGGTATTAAGTAGAAAAATGGATTTGGGTATCTTCATATGAGAGGATGAAGATAGAATTGGGGATTTGGCTGAAAAATAATAAGGTCTTCTTGGGCCCCACATAAAACTTCTTTACAATTAATCCCCGCCATTGTTATATATTGAACGGTTGGGATTTGTTACTAAACCCACTAGTAGAAACTTACAGCCAAGACCACTCTTTGAGGACACCCCTAGAACAAATGTTGGCGGGAACCAGTAGGCTGGATGGGGAGATCACAGATTTTGGGGTAAATGGTTGCGCAATGGTGGGGACTCCATGGCTTTGGAGTTCTTCTCTTTGTCATGTGCAGCACTTTTGTTTTAGTGGTGGTGCTTGTGGGTTTTTTTCTTTAGATCTTTTGTTTGTATTATGGGCGATGGCTTTATCTCGGTATGGAGAAAAGCGGCCTACAATTATGTGATGGGTTGTATTTGGTTGCGTTGTTTGTATTGTTTCATTATCCTCATATTAATGAATGGTGGAAACACCGTTTATCTAAAACAAAAACAAAAAAATCAAAGTCCACACTCATTTTCATGCATGAATTATAACTCTTGATTTTTAACTTCATTGAAACTTGCAGGCCCTTAGTCGAGTGGAGCAAACCTTATATTCTCAAATGACATGCTAGCAAGTATCTGAAAGTTAGCTATCAACTACGATCATTACGGTTATGTAAACCAGTTTGACGATTGAACCATAATCCCTAAACCCTAAATATTTAACTAAATACTTAAGACCTATTTTCATGCTAAGAGCCATTGACATTCTCCTGCCAGTAACCTGTTGACGAACAAAACCATGCACAATTACCTCTTTCTGGGGGGTTTTCCAAGCTGACACCTATTAACCATTATTCTAGATTGCTTTACCACTTGTCTTGAACTAATAACATCAAGAATAATTTATAACCATTTAAAAGCATGCATAGACAACAACCAAACATAAGTAATGAATTCTAAGTGTCGTTCTGATACCATGCTTCTACCATGAGCTAGTGATGGGCATTTCAAGCGCCGTATATTATACATAGTAATAACCTTTATAAAAAGTTGGATTAATCAAATCGAACAGGAGATGGTAGCGAATGTAAGATCAACAAAAGTTAAAGTTGGAACCATGTTATCTTCTCCTTTCTCCTAACCTAACATCAAATGCTAGTCGATTTGTTTTCCAATACTTTTTCGAAAATCTAAATCTAAGCACATTGCTCCTACTTAAAAGATCAAATTAATTCATCAAACATTCATTAAAAGAAGTTCTCACTCATCAGTTCATATATTAGCAATACAATACAATGAGCTACAGAAAGTATCCACTTTTTGTCGTGTTCCAGGGGGAAAAAGGAATATTATACTTACATTGCTAAAGAAAAGAACTGAATCAAAAGTTACACTCGTCACGGCACGATCCTGCAAAATAAAGATCATAACTTTGTGTAAAATAAACAACTCCTGCTATAAATATAAATTACCATGAAACCCCCAAAAGCCCAACAATATTGAAATTAAAATTTCACACAAGCACCCATAATGAATAGATCGTCCAGGAAATAATCTACTAGTCTCAAATTTTAAGAGCATAAACAATCGTAAGAAGCCAATTTCGATCAGATCTGTATAAAATGAAACCCTAACTCAAGCCTAGCCTTCAGCTGGAAATCACGATCTCTTTCAAAATTGAAGATCAAACACAACGAAATATAGAAATTAGGGCATAGAAATAAATTTAAAGGATAAAAGAAAGAGCTTTACCTCGTTGAAGTGGGATGAGATCAGAGGGAGGGAGAGGAGAGAGCGAGAGAGAATGAAGCAAAGCGATGGCTGCGAAGAAAATGAGGGGAGAGAGAGAAGGGGGGCGTCAACGCTGGATCTGGCCGAGACGTGGGCTTGGGCCTATTTGAGGTTGTGGGCCTTCGGATCCCCTAGGAAGAGGTATTAGAGGGGCAAGATGGTAAATGCAGAAACATTCCAGGGGCGGCTTCCCGATGCCTGTCGGCGCTGTAAGCGGTAAAAAGCATTCTTTTTTAACTCCAGAAATTAAAGTAAACAAACAGTTAATTTGCGTTGACATCGAGGCGGCAGGAATCCGTTTCTTAATTAGCACGACACAGTTAGCTATCCTTGAATAATTTTCCATGCTCTCATGCATTGCGTTTTTAACCCTCTAATTTTGTTTTTGTTTAAAACACCCAACATAAAAGTGGCATGTTAAAGAAACGGCATATCAATCATAAGTCGGATCAAGTAGACCGCCACATCTACGACATGGGTACTATGCAGGCAAATGGAAGTTGATATCCATATTCAAGGCAATTTTATTTTCAAAGTATTAACTTATTGTTAAGTTTTCTCTATTTCAAACCTGAAGTTGTCTTGAACTTTACGTGAAAAGAGGATTTCCTTAATTTCAATACGAAAATCGATTCAAAAAAGACAGGGAAAAAATTCTTATTTTAAGAAAATTTCTTTATTGTATGATAGAAAAGGATTATGTATGAAATTGATTATTTTAAACCCATAACATTGCTTGATAAGGGATGGAAATGCCGCGGTGAGAGACACGAGGTGAGTGGGTCTGTGACACGTCTCCCCACGTGATAGTTACGTCATTTGCACGTGTGAGGATTTCGAGGCTGGGGGCCTCATCCTATTTCTATGGCCCGTAAGAACAAAGGGGCCATCTCTTTTTGTTTTCTTTAAAAACCGTTTAATTTTCGAAATTGTTAGAAAGGGCCTACTACTCAAAATCTTTATGACAAACCCTAAATTTTATTTCATTTAAGCCGTATATTCTCACAACTACTTAGATTTTACATGGAACTGATTAAATATTACACGCAAATGCAACTGCTGCTTAGATATTATAGACCACTAATTGGATATTACAGACAACCCCTTAGATATTACAAATAACTGGTATGCATGGGGTTTTGATTGGGCCCGGGAGTATTTTAACAAGAGAAGAAAAAACCCAGGGGTTTTTAGAAAAATCTGAAACAGGCCAGGGGCTTTTTAACAATTTACCCTTTTTATTACAGAAAAATTCTATCTTTCCCATAATGCTAGTAATTATCTTGGAACTATGGTAATTGAGGATTTCTATTGGAGACAAACCAAACATAGAAAGTGCCCTATAAATTAAATTTAAAAGTTCAATATTTATTTAAGGTTAACGTGGATGTGAACATTCACATCAATCAATTGAGGGTAAATTACGAGACGGTGAACCCTTTGGTTTGAGTTGAAAGGGGAGGCTCATCCTATGTCCATGTTCACATTCACAGGCCCATTTTCCTCCTTATTTTTCGTCTGTTCAAATTCTATCCATTAATTGCTCGAAATTATAAAAACTTTTGATTTGTTAGTTTTCTTGATTAGTTTATTTTTACCGATAAGCTTGTCCATATGCTAATTTCTTATCTGAATTGGCTAAGGATACGATTAACAGTATGGTTCAAGAAATATTTGTTGTTTGCTACGTATATGCATTTGCATGCCTTGGTCAAAGCATTAGTTTCTTGGGTGAAGACAAACCAATCTTAAAATTAAGTTTTGCTTTAATTAACAACCAAGCTAAATGGATGCATAACAACTTGAAAAGGAGAGAGCACTGTCACTACCACTAACACACTGTTTGATTGCATGTAACATATTATTTCTTCCATCATAAGCAACATGTATATGGGCCCTAGTGTTCAAAAGTATGGCTCCTTTTCGATTTTAGCAAACTCCCCTGCTTTTTGCATGTTAAGGAAAAGCTTGCCATTAAGGAAAAAGAATTTTCATATGCATGCAAAACTCAAAACATGTGGCCAAAACAAGTGATGCATGGCTTAAAGACAAGCTAAATTAATTTATGGATTAACCATAATGTGGTAGGATACTAAAGTCACAAGAACACATTGTTAGCAAGTGGACATATATATTAATAAGAAATACCTCCTAACTATGCAATTGGCTTTTCAAGCAAAAAGGAATACAAAGATTGATAATGAATTGCACTACAAGTAAATCCAACAAGCAATTACCAACTCATTCTCCAAACTCACATGAGGCTGGCCTTTTGTCCCCTAGTTTTTAGTGGAGTGGACTACCAATCACCTATGTTCATATGAAAGCAAAGAATTTTAGTTGATGCGTCCAAAAAGTGGTTGTCAGTTTGTCATTCAAACATATGGAGAGGTGATGGATGATATCATGATCCAGTTATTATAAGATAATTCTCTTTTCTTCGATTTTCTACCGATACTAATATATTATAGCATCACACGGTCGTTCAAATGTTTGTGGCGTAGCAAATTAGGCTGTACACTTTTGCGAATATTCAAGTTAAGCCAACCGAAACAGGATGACTACTGTGGCTCGATTTTAGTATTTTATAGACAAAAAATCACCATCGATTTATCATGATGAGAGATATCGTACCAAATGCCACCACATACATGGTGTTGCCAACTATACCCATGACTTCATCTTCAGCCTAATTTTGCATGTCAATAAAGTCGCGTGACAACTACTAATCATGCTAACACTGCTTGATTCGAATAAACTCTGATACCAATTTATAAGGAATAATTAAGTCCGACAAGAGGAATTAGATCTAAAATGAACTGTCAAATGACCTAACATTATATGATCTTAGAAGGGGGGAATAAAATACGCTTTCAAGGTCTTTGATACAAGCTATGACAAATTGACAACTGATATGTTTATTAACAAGATATTCGATATATCAGATTAAATCAGTGTATCAACTAACGAAAGTGAAGTGATAATATCAACTCTCTTTAAGAAAACAATAAGGCCATGTTTGTGTATGGAGCTGGGAGACCTGTAATTTATTGTTAACCGGAGTTAGAAGGATGCAAACTATGGTTTGCAAGCCCCAAACTTCAAAAATGGAGTTTATAAAACTTTGATCAGATTGAAGTTGAGATAAGTACAATATCTCAAAATTTGGGCTGAGATAACTACAGTTATCTCAATTCCAAAACACCATCCAAACAAGTCAAAATTGGGATTTTGGAGTTTGGCGATGCGAACTTAACTTTATGAAACTACTGCTCAGAAAACTTAACTCCATTCCCAAACAGGGCCTAATAAGTGGGAAAAAAGGAGGAAAAAAACCTAAAGGTACTCCGTAAGAATGTAATTAAAGTTGACACAAGACATGATCAGTACAAAAACCACGCACACGCATTGGGTTTGATGCCAATAGTCTAAATGAAGGCATCCATGTTATTAATGGAACCTTCTTAATTTTGAAAATTAAGGATGAAGAAAGAGGGAATAATGCACTGTACTATGTATGTTGATGTTTGTTCTTGGGAATCAACATTAAATTCATGGCAGCTGCATCGACCAGCTGCAGCGACATTAAATTGCCTTGTACTGCAATATAAATTAATGCTATCATATCATCAAAAGATATATTATATATCATCAAATTTCAATTTCGAAAAATGTTGGAAGAAGAAGAAGTAGGTTGTTGTTGTTGTTGTTGGGTCCATCATCTCCAAAGCCCCCGTGCCCTCTGCCGCTTTCCTCGCCTCGATCATCAAACCTCTCACTGCATTTAATGCCAATTTAATTTCATACCAAGAAAATTTCAGGCATGTTGTAAAATTCTTGGTATGAATCAGCAATAACTCTCTTGATATATCACTCCCACACTTTTTCTAGGAGAGATGCGGCAATAATTTACTACTTTCAGAGCAAGTTTGCCGGTCCCCTAGGTTTGTGTGTGTTGTGTGCGTTGTGTATTGTTTGCTGAGTGCATGGTTGTGTTGTGTGCATGGATTAGGTTTACTTGCTAGTTCAATTTTTTTTAATGAAGATAGTATAGCTATATATACCAAGTGGCTAGTTTGATTGAGATTCAAATGAATGTTGATTCTTGATTAAAAAGCTGCTTCCAATTTTACTTTGAATGACATGTGTAAGAAATAACGTGTATTTTTTCAATCAGCTATTTAAGAGTTTGTATGGTCTCGAGAATAATTTCCTGAAATCAACATCGACCGTTTTCCCCAAAATATCTGCACCGCTTATCTTATTTTTCCATGACCTAATACATGGATAATATCAACTTCCAAGTGTTTTGGATGATTTTTTGCTTGTTGATATGAAAATGGGAAATGTTGAATGGTGGAAAACATGTTAAATTTGCAGCCATCCAAATGAAGAGAAAAAATTATCGAAAACCCATGAAAATTGATGCATAGATTCATCAGGTAATGAAGATCAATATGGATGGTGCTGATTATCCAAAAATATGGTTGATATTGATCAACCGAGACATTCTCAAAAATTCCGGGAGAAACAACTTTTTAGGACACAATTTTCTCGCTGTTTAAATGCATGTCTGATACGATTTATGTACGTGAGTCCGATATCAATTTAAAGCTTCTGCCTCAGCACACCGTATTCAAGAAAAAATTACTCTAAGTGAGACAATGTCGAGATTGTGATGAATTTGCATCAAGGTAGAGTTTTGTTGAAAATTGATGCAAATTAAAGTCTATGGTTAGGTGCCACCTATTGACATGCATGACATTGTTAGGTGATGACAATGATAGGTGGTGACTTTGTCAGGTGCTACTTTTGACATCCATGACATTGTTAGGTGATGACAATGATAGGTGGTGACTTTGTTAGATAGTAACATTGTCTTAGGTGCTATAAAAGCACATCTTATGGGTGAGGCATTTTGCATCAATCACAAGTATCATCACAAAAGGCAAAAGCCAAGAGAGATTTGTATAGAGAGATTTGAGAGAAATCTCCTATGGTTGTTCTTGTTTGCATACTTGATTCAAGTATAGTAGATGTTTGCAGTTTCCGCTCTGCCGGGGACTAGCCATACAGTGGGTGAAGCTCGTTAACAAATCTATCTTGTTTGTGATTGATTGTTTTCTTATTCCTGCACTTTAATTTATACTGTCTTTCGTCGTTTAATTGCGTGATTGTATTTTTGCGTGATTTGGGTTTTGTCGCGAGCACTGTTCCGTGGATCGACTCTCCCTCCCAACAATATATACCAAGTGGCTAGTTTGATTGAGATTCAAAGGAATGTTGATTCTTGATTAAAAAGTTGCTTCCAATTTTACTTGGTATGACATGTGTAAGAAATAACGTGTATTTTTTCAATCAGCTATTTAAGAGTTTATATGGTCTCGAGAAAGATCTCGCGAATAATTTCCTGAAATCAACATCAACTTTTTTCTCCAAAATATCTGCACCGCTTATCTTATTTTTCCATGACCTAATACATGGATAATATCAACTTCCATGTGTTTTGGATGATTTTTTGCTTGTTGATATGAAAGTGGGAAATGTTGAATGGTCGAAAATATGTTAAATTTGCAGCCATCCAAATGAAGAGAAAAAATTATCGAAAACCCATGAAAATTGATGCATAGATTCATCAGGTAATGAAGATCAATATGGATGGTGCTGATTATCCAAAAATATGGTTGATATTGATCAACCGAGACATTCTCAAAAATTCCGGGAGAAACAACTTTTTAGGACACAATTTTCTCGCTGTTTAAATGCATGTCTGATACGATTTATGTACGTGAGTCCGATATCAATTTAAAGCTTCTGCCTCAGCACACCGTATTTAAGTAAATTATTTGGCTAGAACTTTTGAAGTTAAAGATATTTAGCTTGCGACAATCCAAAGAGAAATGAACAACAAATTGGCTTTCCATGTTGATCTCTATATTATTACTAGTATTATATAGGCAACATGCAAACTAAAGCAGAGCAATGAACACCAAGTAATTAGCAAGAACTAAAAAGCTCAAAAGTCGAGAGCTCATGTTCTCATCTCTGATCAAAAGCAGAGTATCTTACTTAAACCTTTGGCTTTGCTTTATTTATATTTTTGCTGCACCAGTCAACTGCTCCCTGCCCTTAGCTTTTTCTGATGCTTATTTTTTCTCTACTCAATATAATATCTAAGCCATTTGACTAACCATATGATCCTCAATATTCCCATATTAAGCAATCAAACAAATCCGAAACTATAGTTTGGATCAAGTTAAAATGCAATCATGGTTAGTATTTATGCAAAGTTTAGGATCATTTGACAATAGGGTTTATGAAACCAAAGTTTAGTTTAACCTAATTAACTTACTTTTAAGTGAAAGAAAGAGAGAATAAAAAAGCCAACAAGGAACTTTCCGAAACTCCAGTGTTTTTGGAGTATAGAAGAAACGTGGTGTGAGCCCTCCAAATTTTAGAAAACGCGGTTTTGGAAACTCTTTTTTTTTTGTTGAGATGATAGGTGTGATAAATTAGCCACCCCTCATCAATGGTGGGGTATACTGGGCTCGATCCCGGGTCTCTCTATGGGCTATACTTCAAGCCCTACCAATGGGCTACTCGAAGTCCTTTAGAGAACTCTATTTTGATTGCCAAACGAACTATATTTCCAACTTTTTGAATTTAGTATTGAAACCCCACAAAACCACGGTTTCAGAAACCTCGATTTCAGAAACCGTAACCTATTACTAGGCCTTGCTCGATTTCATTTCATGCATTGTTCGATCAATATATTTATCTCATGAACCAGCATGGGACTAGGGAAAAGCGACTGCATAATGAGCAGTATTGACAAAAAGAAGAGACATAAATTTTTCACAACAGCTGCACAAATAGACTTCTGAACAATCAGAGAGAGAGAGACAATGCAAATGATCTCTCATGGTCATGCTCAGCTTTTTACCTCTCTCACATATAAAGCAGAGCAAAACAAAACAGTAAATATTGTGAGTCCCCCTCTTGTGATGATGATAATGATGATGATAAAACTATGTACAAATTTAAACTAGCAATAACAAGTCATAATCATGAACACATTCTAGGTAGTGATCTTGAACCCTTATTGCTTGATGATACCTTACTCTTTGTAAGCTTTGCCATCTGCATTTGCATTTTCCTGCAAGTCTTCTCCAGTTCCATTACCCTCCACTGCATTCCTTGAAGGTTTTCTCTGAGTTTTTCGTTCTCCGTCGACAGATCGAGCTTCTTCGCATAGAGAACGATTTGTTCGTTGTCACCGTGTGTTCCTTTGTTGATGAGAGGTTTTAAGTTGTTGGTATCTTTTAACAGGTTCTTGAGCTTTGAATGCTGAGAGGCAAGTGCTTGGATTGCTGTTCTTGATGGGAATTTCGAATTTTGCGCAAGGTGCTTGCATGATTCCAACGAGAGCTTCTCGTAGTTTATAGCACAACTTATCTTCATCTTTTCCTCTTCAGAGAGCCACGTGTGAACCTAAGAAAATAGTATCACAAGAACAATGAGAACACGAAAATATCAGTCCTAGATGATAAATACTAAATTAATTGATGCAAATAATTCTACTACCAAGTATCCTTCCAAGATTTCAATGACTAAAATTTTAGAAGCTTTGGTTCGTTTTTGTAAAATATCGACAGGCCGTACCCGCATAAAAATAACATCAATCTGAAATGTGTAAATGACATACCTCAAAGTACATGTCGATCACTCGATAAAGCGCATCATGAGAGTCTCTTGCTACATCAGGCAATGCGGTTGCCAAAGCTACAAACTTTGAAGGTTTCAAGCCTGAATCGGGAGCGACTTCCGATAGATACAAGTCCATCAAGCTTCCAACCTTCTTCAATGGATCTATATCTTTCCACCCCTCACTTTCAAGGAAAGACCTCACGAATCTCAGAACTAAATCTACATCATACAAACTCTCAGTTCCTGCCAGAGCCGGCACGAGCAAATTGTCCAACACGGCTTGATCAATATGAACACCTATCATACTCTCCAATTTACCCCTACAACATTTACTTAGATTTTGCGACGAAGAAACCCGGAGAAACCCGAACAAGCTTTTGTAAGGCACCGAGCTTCTGTCAAGAGAATAAAGCAAATCGACAACCGTCTCCGTAGCTTTCCTCTTCTCTTCATTTGTGGCATTTGAGGGATTAACCTTTAGATAGTATAAAAGGAATCTACTGATAGAAACATCCTCTAGTTTCCGCGCAATCATTTTCTTGACCGCCTTCTCGACGATATCGAGATTCAAACTCGCCAATTCCTCGAACCACCAAATTCTTTGGTGACCAATCTTTGTACTAAGAGTGCTTCTCGTATCGAACGAGAATTGAAAAGAAGAGCTCTCGGGTGATGAACTAGTAGGGCTAGTATCTGTATTCATAGTGGTGATTCTTCCTACTAAAGAATCCAAGAGTTTGTCCAAGACCCCCGTCGAGCTCGCCATTAGATAGAAATCCTGGCATTGTTTTAAAGAAACCACAACTTCTGACCACATCCAATACGGAATCCCCTCGATCGATTTCTCGGTCTCTTTTACCATTTCAGTCATTTCCATGAAATGGGCGGCGCAATGGAGGATGCAAGCATTATTTGGATTCAATTGAATCCTGCCACCGTTGCTATAATTATAACAAAACCTTGTTATGAGCTCAAAAGACTTCGCGCCGCCAGGCAATTCACAAAGAAACACTTTCTGGGTCTTTGTTGTCTCCATGACTGAAGCTTTACTACACAGCTTGCAAAGCTTATCACAATGTGCAGAAAGAATTTCCTACAAAAATTACACTTAGGTTAATTTTTTTTATAAAAGTCTTGAGAAGAAACAGAGCATTGAATTTCATGAAGAAAAGGGTGGTACCTTTAGAAATTCCAGCCAAAAAAAGGAGGTGGCTTGCAATAATGGTCATTTAAGAGAGGCAAAGGAAGGTAAAAGAAATTAACAGTAATATAAATGTAAGGACCAATTCAGGCCAAGCTTTAATTGATGGAATAGAGGTGAAAGTGATGAGAGAGTTGATGCATATACATTATGGTACAGTAAATCCTCTCACATGAAGAGAGGCCATAAATGAATCAAGAGAAAGATGCTGTTGTCAAAAAAATAAAAGAATAAAAAATGGCAACTTTTGAATTAAGGCAGCAGAGGAACTAGCATCAAACATTCTATAATAGGAGAAGATGAACTGACCCCTCAACAGAAACTAGATATAGTGAACCAACCTCAGATTCTCTATCAGCCCCAAAATTCAAAATTAGCAAAAAAAAATTAAACCAAAATGAAGAATTCTTATTACCAAAGAAAAGAATTTTCTTAAGTGATGGAAATAATTGTACCTTGTGCACAAAGAAGATCTCTTCACCATTAACATCAACTTCAAGATAACAAGCCATGAACATCAACTTCAAGAAGAAAAAAACAATAATTAGGACCCAAGATTGTGAGACCAAACTGTGGGCGGGCGGGGGTTGGGGGGGGGGGGGGGGTAGAAAAGGGGTGTGATGATGAAGATGGGGAAAGGTGAAGAAAGAAAAGATCAAAAAGTGAATCACAAAGCCATATTCCTCATGTAAGTAAGAAGACAAAGAGAAGAAGCAAAGATCTAAGCTTTGATGAGTCAAATGAAGAGGAGAGAAAACAAGAAGAAAGAGAGGGGAAAAAGTGCTCACATTTACAAAGCTCAGCGGGTCAGAAGACAGAGGGGAGTGGATAGAACTATTGGAGAACTAGGGACCAAAATAGTTGTTGGTGAGAGAGCTCTGACATGGTGATTCTATATTTGACAGGAATCAAGTGCTTAAACTCTCTATATTGAGAGTCTACACCAAACTTTGAGGAAGAAGAGGAAGAATGATGATGATGATGATGATGTTATCTTCTTCTTCTTCTTCTATCCCTCACACTTTTTCGGTTATCTCTTATAATTAATTACTTGTCTCTCTCACTACTCTCTCTTGCAAGGAGCATTCTTGTCTTGAGAGCTAAAGCTAAGAGTTTAAGAAATCTTATCAAATACAATAGGATCAACCCTAACAAACATCTTTCTTACTTAAAGTGCCCAGCATTGCCATGTGAAATTGTGAGGACACTTGGTGACTAAACTGCCCCTTTCCCTCCCCTTTGTCCCCCAATTGAAAAATGAGGGAGGGAGACAGACAGCTACAGTTGCACTCTTTTGGTGCCCAAACTATCTTAGCTTTGATAGTAGGTAGGCTTGGCTATCTGTTACAAAATGTATATATATAGAAGGAGAATAACCAAGAAAAGAGGTCTTAGGAAGTAATTTCTTCTTATGGTATCAAAAAAATACAATTTTCAGTCACCTATCATCTTTATCTTTATCATTTCGGACGTCGCTACGCCAAATTTCATGTGATTCTGCCACCTTTTCACCGAATTAGCAATGTAAAAAGTTTTACTCTCTCTCTCTCTCTCTCTCTCTCTCTATATATATATATATATATAATATGGAGAAAAGGTGCCATGGGAGGGATTTCCTCGTATGACGTCGAAAAATATGCTCTCCATGATTTTCCTTGACGATCGGCACCCATCATCTTCATCTTTAACATCTAAGACGAGAATACACCAAATTTTATATGATTCTATCACTTTTTTCACCGTTGATTTAGTGGATGCAAAATTAACGGTTTATCGACAATAGAACATCTTACATTGCTAAAAAAATGGTAGAATCACATGAAATTTGGTGTATCCACATCTTAAATAATAAAGATGATGATGATGGATGTCGATCGTTGAATAAAATGTTGGAAAATGTATTTTTTCGCCGCCGCTTAATGAAAAAACTCTCCTAGAGCCTCTTTCCTCCATTATTCTCTCTCTCACACACACGAGAAAACAGGTTACAGCTGGCTGGTTGATATTAAATCGTAGTACAGGTTGTAGCTTGGTACAGAAGATGTCGGTGTATACGAGAGGAGTCCAACTTACACCGTGGAATTTGGTAACCCGTAGTACAAGACTCCGTCGATAATACCACGGAACAACGTCATGAATGTAATTACGTCTTAAGTGACCACCTCGTGCCATCTTTAACATGTTCCGTACCAGTCTACCCTTTTATAACGCCGCAGTGTTTATTGTATTGATAGTATTGATAGTACTGGTTATATTGTCTTGAATTGTAAATTGTATAGATGGATGACTTGCCGAAACCATGATGTCAGTAATGGAATGAATATAATGTATGAACATGTAAGTGGAGTATATCTATGGTTCGGTTTAGTCAAGTTGTATATTGGAATAGATTGTACAGATGGATTTGTATTGAATTGTTGTATTGTAGTTTATACTTGAATCACATTCAAGTCAAATTAATTATATTGAGACTCAGTCTGGGTCAGACACTTTAAAATAACTTGAAATCCTGATTGTTTTGGTGTTATCGGTAACTGTTGCACATGGACGGCAGGATTTATGTCCTTTTCTAAAATAATTACCGTGTTGATAACACCGTTGTTAAGTTGTCTGCCTTAAATAGGCAAGCACCCATATCTCCGGCTCCCTGAGGCTCAAGAGACTGGTCTTGCTTAAACCTATGTTTACTATAGGGTCCTTATTGTAATTTAGTATAACTTGAGGGGGGTTTATGTAAAAATAGTTTTGGTATAATTTCAAAATACACCTCAAGTATTTAATTATCGTCTTTAGGGTTTTCATTGATGTATATTTTATAAATGTGACATTTCTAGTGAATAAAACCTAATTTCATAATATATGGTATTTATTTGTAATATGAATATTGTTTTGAATTATCATGGTGGTTTCATGTAATATTTGAATTCTTTTCTTGAGTTTTGGAAATATGGAATAATATATATATTTAAAATAAGTATTTTGGTAATAATTATATATACATATTTAATGAAAATAATTTTATTTATTTTCTTGTAAAAATCTCATTTTGTAAAGAAAAACGTATAAAAATTCCATCGAGATCGAATGCTTCTTACGGAGGTCTGTATCTCGCTCTACTAAGCCCGAGGATGTGCGATAATCTACACCATTCCGAACGGGGTCCCCAAAATGGGTTGTAGAGGCTCAATTACATGGAAAGTTAAATACACTTTTTAAAGAAAACGGTTTTATAAGTTAAAGGGAATTATTTGTAACGTCGTATTTTCCGTATTCTATTGTCCCAAAATTTATCGTGCTATGATAGATATTTGTGTTGTGAGGAGATAGGTCATTACCTCGTGGACTATCTAAAGGTATAGCAAGGAATTATGATGGTTTATGTCGAAACTAAACTATATGGTATTTTTCTGAAAAAGTATGATAAAAGTTACAAAAATGATTATTTTGATGTGAAAGTTGTTTTTTCAGTTTGTTAATGTTTATTAATCAACATACGAGAATATGGTTTTATATTATTAAAGAAAAGTTTAGTTTTTAAAGAAAACCGAATCGGAAGTCGGATTAACTCCGCTTCCGTCAAGTTTTAGATCAACTTAAACGGGATCGTTTAGATCCGACAAAAGAGCATTTGGGGGGCTCTATTGTTCCAGTTTAGGGACATAGTGGTCCATAGGTAGTTTAAGGACATTGCGGTCCATTGCCAGTTTAGGGACATGGTGGTCCATTTCCAGTTTAGGGACTTAGGGGTCCATTGCCAATTTAGGGACATGGTGGTCCATCGGTTGGTTTAAGGACGCTTAAGTCCGGAAGCTGGTTTAAGGACGCTTGAGTCCGTGGGTTTAAGGACGCTTGAGTCCAGGGGTTTAAGGACGCTTGAGTCCGTGAGTTTAAGGACCCCACAGTCCGTATTTTGGTTTAAGGACGCATAAGTCCATTAGTTTAAGGACGCTTGAGTCCGGGGGTTTAAGGACGCTTGAGTCCGGGGGTTTAAGGACCCCACAGTCCGTATTTTGGTTTAAGAACGCATAAGTCCATTAGTTTAAGGACGCATCAGTCCATGAGTTTAAGGACCTCACAGTCCGTTAGTTTAAGGACGCATCAGTCCATGAGTTTAAGGACCTCACAGTCCGTATTTTGGTTTAAGGACGCATAAGTCCGTGAGTTTAAGGACGCATCAGTCCATGAGTTTAAGGACCTCACAGTCCATGTGGGTGTGTGGTTGTCGGGACCCGTCACCTCTCTGACGTCGTTGAAGGATTACAACGATAGGTGTCAGAGGAGTTCAGAGATGTACTCTTGAACCGGATGTAAATTGATTTAAGAGATCGGTCTTGCTCAGTCAATTTAATTTGAGGACTTACGGCCATGATTGGGCTAAGTCCAGTTGAGAATATTCAACGTTCTTATCTTTGGCCTATTAGGCATGTGCTAGGGCTTTGCCCCTGTTTAATAATGCACTGCATTTTCTTTTGGCCTGCTAGGCCTTTTTGATTTGGGCTCTGTCCCTTTTAAATTATGCACATCATCTGTTTTTGTTTGGGCTCTGCCCTTTTTAAAATAATGCATTGCATTTTATTAGGCATGTTAGGCCTTTTTTAATTGGGCTTGGCCCTTCTGTAAATAATGCAGTGCATTAATCAAACCGACAGTGGCCATGTGGCTTGTCAGGCGCTTTGCGCCAATTATTGAGCGCAAGCCCATGTGGATGTGACACGTGTCACGCTCGGGTGAGCGCAAGCGCGACAGCGCAGTGCGCTGCGCTGTTGCGCTGCTGATACGTAGCGCGCTCTGGTGAGTCGCGCCAACTTCAGAGAGCAATGCTCTATCTTAAAAGCGCATAGCGCAAGTTATTCTGGTGCTGACACGTGGCGCTCTCTGGTGGCTTGCGCCAATTCAGAGAGCACAACAGTGCAGACTTGCAAGTGCAAGACACTGTTTTAATTATCTTGATCCAATTTTGGATTCAAGAAAAGAATCTTTAAGATTCCAGAACCAATGGTTCATAAAAAAGGCAATGCCTTTGATATTATTTATTATTTTTTTTATTGAAGATCCTTGATCTTGTTCTTAGATCAATGATCTATTCAGAAAAAAAGGTTTTACCTTCTCTTTTTTTTCTTCTTGAGTTCTTCTCAAAATTCTTTTGAGTTCTCTCTCTGTTTCTGTCTCTGTTTTTCTCTCTGTGTTGTTTTTTTGAAATTGGGCTCTAGGGGCCTTTATATAGTGCCCATTAATTTGTTAAATTTGTTAAAGAGATCATTCTCTGAGTGATTTAGGGAATTTTCCCTACCGTTAGATTTTTGATCCAAGGGCTTCTGTTTTACAGAAGAGAATCTTACTGTTTTAATAAGATCAGAAAGATCTTACTGGAATTTTAATTCTGTTTGGCGCAAAAGCATCTGCGCTTGACACGTGTCGCGCAGCGCAGAGCGCAGCGCAGCATAACTGCGCTGGCGCAACTGCGCTGACACGTGTCGCACAGCGCAGAGCGCAGCGTATCTGAAGCGTTGCTTCTTTTAATTTTGTTTTTAAATAGAGCTTTGCTCTGATTGGACGCGCTGCCTTGGACGCTGCGCTGACGTATCAGTTTTTGACACATGGCGCGTTGCGCGCAGCGCAAGAAATTTGAAGCGTTGTTTCAATTTTTGAATTTTTGAAATTCAAACAGAGCATTGCTCTGATTGGGGGAAACAACATTCTTTTTACAATACATGGAAAGTAAATACAACTGAAATAAAAGCGATGCCTAAACAATGACATAACAGGAATGTGAAGTACTGAAAGGAAATGTGTACAATGAAACTAAAGCGCTGGGTCTTCAGCAAACTGATCCAAGTCTTCAGCAGTAGACTCGATCTCTGAAGTGTCCAGATCACCTGACGACATTCAAAGAAGAAAGAAAGAGAATGTCGTCAACGAACAGGTCGCTCGGTAAGTCCCAAAGATAAGAGGTAAGTAGAATAGACAGAATAAGAAGGTATCTTGTAAAGTTGTATTATCTTGTTGTAATGTTGTATTAACGCTGTTGTTTGTAGTTTGGTACAGAAGATACCAGTGTATACGAGAGGAGTCTCACTTACACCGGGGAGTTTGATAACCTGTAGTACAAGACTCCGTCGATAATACCACGGAATAACGGCATGGATGTAATTACGTCTTAAGTGACCACCTCGTGCCACCTTTAACATATTCCGTACCAGTCTACCCCTTAAACCCCGTATTGTTATCTTGATTGTATTGTTGTATTGTATTGTCTTGTATTGTAAACTGTATAGATTGTATACTTGGATAACTGACAGAAACTATGATATCAGTAAACGGATATAACCGTAGAATCATGCAAATAGAATAACTGGAGAACCATGTAAATGGAATGCATATCCATGGTTCGGTTCGGTCAAGTTGTATAGATTGATAATTGGATTCATGGATTCATGTGGAATTGTAATATTGAAGATTTGTAGATTGAAGATTGTAGATTATAGATTTGTACTTGAATCATATTCAAGTCAGATTATAATGAGACTCAAACTGAGTTAGACAATTAGAAAAGTAAATTGAAGTCCTGATTGTTTTGATGTTGTCGGTAACCTTTCGTGTCTTTTTCAAAGACGATTACCATATTGATAATATCGTTGTTAAGTTGTCTAGCTTAGTTAGGCAAGCACCCACTTCTCCGTCTCCCTGAGGCTCAAGAGATTGGTCCCGCTTAAACCTATGTTTACTAGGGTCCTTAGGATAATTTATAGAACTTGAGGGAGGTTTATGTAAAAATACTTTTGTATAGTTTTCAAAATACACCCCAAGTATTTATTAATCGTCTTCAGAGTTGTAATGAATGTAGATTTTATATTTTGATATTTCTAGTGAAAATATCTTAATTCCATAATAAATGGTATTTGTAATATTGATTATATGGAATTCATGGTATTTTAGTGTAAACTGATTCTTGTGACATTTTTAGAAAAAGATAGAATATTTATAATAATTCAAATTAGATATTTTAGAATTACATATACATATATTTATATGAAAATAAATTTTAATATATTTATTATATTCTAGAAATCTCGTTTTCCTTAAGATGTCGTATTTAAATCTTTCGAGACCGAATGCTCCTTGCGGAGGTCTGAATCTCGCACTACTAAGCCTGAGGATTGTTTCCGCAAAAAATTTCTGCGCAGAAGAGTCCAAGGTATCAAATGGCAGCGATACGCTTAAGGAAATGCGAACCAATATCTTCCGGCCTGTATTTTGATAAGTTCCCGAAGGAAGAACTATTAAATTCTGATGGTATTGAAAGCATCTCGAAAAACCCTTCGATTTGATATATTATGGGTCTCATAATTCATCCGGGATCAAAAGTTATGATGCATCACGTGTCCACACGTGATGGACCTTTAAGAACCCGCTGGAGGAGTTAAAAGATATAATAAAAAACACAGAAAAGACCCCAATGGGCATCACGTGCTCACACGTGACCATGGGTCACGTGCAGACATGTGATGGGCTTTTAAGGCCTCTAAAATAATGAATAGAATTAAATTCTAAAATCTGTTCCCTGATTAAAAATCAGGAAATACCTCAACGAGATATCACGTGCTCACACGTGACCAATGGTCACGTGTTGACACGTGATAGTTAAAACAACAACATGAACATGCGGCTGTTAAAGGAACCAATTTGGGGGTCACGTGCTCATACGTGATCAAGGGTCACGTGCCAGCACGTGACAGGCTTTGAAAGCCTTACAGTTTAATAGAATTAAAATTCTAAATTTCTCTAAAAATCTTTCGAAATAGAATTAAATTCTAAAAGCTTCTAAATCTTTCCAAATGGAAAAGGATTATGGGGACCGTTGGATTAAAGATCCAAAGGTGATTAAATATCACCTATCTATGGAAAAATCTTGAACTTGGAAAGATTTCCCCTTAAAATCTAACCGAAATAACAAAGGAATATCTTTGGATTTAAAATCCAATGGTGAATAAAATTCACCTAATAATCCAAAGGTCCAGATGAATGATGAATGCAAATCAAATCTCTAACGAATACAAATCAAATCTTTCAATGAGAGATTTCATAAACAAATTGATTCTCTTCCTTCTCCTATAAATAGGAGCCAAGAAAAGAAGGGAAGGGGATCTACTTTTTTGAGAGAAAAACAGAGAGAGGAGAATTTAATTCTCAAGAGGGAAGAAAAGAAAGGAGAATTTAATTCTCAACAAAGAAAACCCTAGGTGAGAAAAGAAAGGGAATCAAAACTTCAAACAGAGAATTTAATTCTCAAAATCCAAGAGTTTAACTCTTATACAAAAAAGAACTTAGTTCTTCTTCTGGTTGAAGATCTGCACAGAGCACATCTCCCCATAAGTTGAGAATCCAATTCTCATCGGGTCGAGATCCTGCCATGCAGATCCTAAACTTAGAAGGGGAATTGAGTTTTGAGAATTTAATTCTCCTAAAACAAAACTAGGGTTTAACCCTAATCAAGAATTTAATTCTTTTACATATCTGGGAATTTAATTCCTTTGAAAAGAAATCAGGGTTTCATCCTAAATAAGAATTTAATTCTTTCACGATAGGAATTTAATTCCTCCAAAATCATAATTAGGATTTAACCCTAAAAAGAATTCAATTCTTAAAAGATCTCTGTTCATGAAAAGAACTAGGGTCACGTGCCCCCACGTGACCCTTGAAAAGATCCTCTGCAAAGAACTTTGAAGCATCACCTCACGTGCTCCCACATGACTCCCAAAACGTAGAAAGAAAAAGCAAAGGAAATGAAAGCTTTGGGCGCTCTCACGTGTTATCACGTGACCCCTCAGCAAATGCTTTAACAATTGGCGCACAGATCCCCATCACGTACCAACACGTGATACTCTAAAATAAAAACAAAAGTGTTTAACACTTATTCGCAGATTTGAGGATAAACCAAAAGGAGATCTGGCTCCACATTTAGGGCGCCCTCACGTGTCACCACGTGACCCCTAATGAGCATTCTAACAGACCAGAGCAGGGGCCTCCATCACGTGCTCACACGTGATGGCCGTCAGAATTAAAAGAGTTAAACACTGATCTGCAGAATAAAATAAGGGAAATCAAGGCGCTCTCACGTGTCCACATGTGACCCCTCTCTCCTTAGTGTTTAACACTAATCTGAAGACTTTGTTCCCAGTGTTTAACACTGATTTGCTTTAGTGTTTAACACTAATTTGAAATCTCTGATTACCAGTGTTTAACACTGATTTGCTTTAGTGTTTAACACTAATTTGAAAGCCCTGTTGCTAGTGTTTAACACTGGTTATCTTTTAGTGTTTAACACTAACTTGCTAATCTTATTCCCAGTGTTCAACACTGTTGGTCTTTAGTGTTTAACACTAGCTTTAGCCCAATTGGCTAAGTTTCTAGAGGCAAAGCCTCTCCTTCAATGGACCAACAGAGGGCCAATATTTCAAACATAATTGGACTTAGCTCAAAAAGGCCATAAGTCCTCAAATCATCTTGAACTGAGCACATCTGCTCTTTCAAACAACTCATTGGTTCAAGGGTACATCTCTGAACTCCTCTGATATTTGTCGTTGTAATCCTTCAACGTCTTCAAACAGGTGACGGGTCCCGACGACCACACATCAAGACGGACTGTGGGGTCCTTAATGTTCCCCCAATCAGAGCAAGGCTCTGTTTGAATTTCAAAAATTCAAAATTTTGAAGCAACGCTTCAGATCCCGTGCGCTGCACGCAATTTGCCACGTGTCAGAAGTTGACTCGGCAGCACAACGCCCAAGGCAGTGCGTCCAATCAGAGCAAGGCTCTTTAAAAAGCAAAAGCAACGCTCAGTTGCGCAAGCGTTGCGCTGCGTGACACGTGTCTGCGCAGTTGCGCAAACACAACTGCGCAAGCGCACCACTGCGCGACACGTGTCTGCGCAGTTGCGCAAACGCTGTTGCGCAAGTGCACCACAGCGCGCCACGTGTCTGCGCAGTTGCGCAAGCACAACTGTGCAAGCGCACCGCTGTAAGTGCACTGCTGCGCGACACGTGTCTGCGCAGTTGCGCAAGCACAACTGCGCAAACGCACCTCTGCGTGACACGTGTCTGCGCAGTTGCGTAAACACTGTTGCGCAAGTGCACCGTTGAGCGACACGTGTCTGCGCAGGTGCGCAAGCACAGCTGCGCAAGCGCCTCACTGCGCGACACGTGTCACGCACTGGTGAGTTGCGCAACAACAGAATGAAGATTTAAGGAAATTTTTTTGTCTGTTCTTGTTAAAACAAGAAGATTTCTTCTGTAAAACAGGGGCCTTTGGATCAAAGATCCAACGGTGGGGAAAACTCCCCAAATCACTCAGAAAAAGATCTTTTTAACAAATTTAACTAATTTTTGAGCACTATAAAAAGGACCCCAGACCTCATTTCAAAGGCATCATCTGGTTTTAAAAAAAAAGAAAAGAAGAAAGAAGAGAACCCTTGAGAACTCCTTGAGAATACAAAAAAAAAAGAAGGTAAAAACCTTTGAGATAAGAGAAAATTCTCTTAAAGAATAGATCATGGATCTAAAGAACAAGATCAGTGATCTTCAATAAATAAATAAATAAATAAAAATAATAAAAAATAGTGCCTTGCACTTGCTATGAACCTCTGGTTCTCTGAGACAGAAAGAAAGAAAAATATTTCTTTCTTTTCTTTGATCTATATTTAGATCAAGAAATTAAAAAGTGCTCTGCACTTCTTTTCTTGAATCTAAAAGATTCTTGGTGCTTTGCACAAATGCAATGCATTACTTGAAGGGCCAGGCCCAAATCAAAAAGACCCAGCAGGCCAAAATAAATTGCAAAGCAATAAAAGGGCTGGGCCCAAATAAAATTGATGCTCTGCATCAAAGCCCAAAACAAATTGATGCTCTGCATTCTTTCTGGGCAAAGCCCAAATAAAAGTAAAAAGAAATGCAAAAGCAATGTTGGACATTTTCAACTGGACTTAGCCCAATCGTGGCCATAAGTCCTTAAATTAAATTGACTGAGCAAAATGGCTCTCCTAAATCAATTTACGTCCGGTTCAAGGGTACATCTCCGAACTCCTTTGACATCCATCGTTGTAATTCCTCAACGACGTCAAAGAGGTGACGGGTCCCAACGACCACACACCCATATGGACTGCGGGGTCCTTAAACTCGTGGACCGAGACGTCCTTAAACTAACATCGGACCGAGACGTCCTTAAACTAATATTGGACCGAAACGTCCTTAAACTAATATTGGACCGAAACGTCCTTAAACTAATATCGGACCACCACGTCCCTAAACTGGCACAATAGGGCCCAAACGCTCTTTTGTCGGATCTAAACGGTCCCGTCTATGTTGATCTTAGCCCCAAATACGGTTAACGTGTCCTTAGATATTTAAATAAACGATAAAACTCCAAATCAACTTTGGTTCAAGGGTACATCTCTGAACTCCTCTGACGCCTGTCGTTGTAATCCCTCAACGACGTCAGAGAGGTGACGAGTCCCGACGGCCAGATATTAAATCGATCACTACGTCAAGTCGATCTTAGTCCAAAACAGGACTAACGTATCCTTGACGAACGTGTAAGTTGATCTTAGCCGCAACGTGACTAATGTATCCTTAAACTAAAACACCAAACCCAAATCTAAGTAAACACGGATTTGGACTAATCCACGTCCTACGGGCGACGGCATTACTCAGTCTCCGTATACAATCCACGGGCAACCACAAACAAAACAAACACACACGACACGAAATGAAATTCTGGAGAAGGAGAAAGTTGTTACCGCGATGCGGTAGCGTAATTAACTGCAGAGGCTTGTGCCTGCAGGGAAGAGCGTCCCCACAATCAAAAACCCCTCACCCTGAGGGGGAATCTGACGAAGTCTGCTACATCGGCCGCATCCGCCTAAACCTCCGATACACGGTGCCGTAAATCAACTCGGCATCTTCGGAGAGGTGGACGGATAGCACCTATTAGCATCTGCCCCGAATCTCAGGCCAGACGTCCTAACGTCTCGGCCGCCGTTCGGAGGGGAACAGATTTTAGCACACCCGGTGGGACCTTTTCCTCTTTCCACTCCACACTTCGTTCGTCATCCTCGCGAACCAATCGCGGTTTGTTAAATGGTTGCCTTCGGATTTCAAATTACTAAGATTTGGTCTTTTGTCTGGCACAGAACTCAAGATTCAATAGCCTCCAACTGCACCAACTGCTCGAAGTGCCACTGCAATGGACGCTCCACCTCTCCCGGAGGTGTAGCATATGGGCCCCAAGCGGCTTCTTTCCTTACTCTGCCGGTAGACCAAGTGACCCAAGCCACCACCGGCTTGTTCTTCGGAACTATGATCCCACCTGCAAGCTTTTCTGCACCAATACCTGCACCGGGAGTGGGTAAAAAGTCGGTCTTCAACCGGCTCACTGTTTCGACAACCCCTGTCAACGGGTCGCCCGTCACTAAACCGACAGCCTCCGTTTTCAGCAGGCTAGGTCAGAACCATGAAGTGGCCGCCCCAAAGAGGGCAACGGTCGCTGCTCCGGAAGTCGTTAAAGCGGCTTCTCCCATCAGAGAGTCGGTCTTCACAAGATTGACGGTTCCCACTCCTCCCCCAGCTGGTCAAAAGGCATCAGTCTTCGATAGGCTGACATCGGCAGTTACCCCACGCTCAAACAGGGGACAACAAGAAACTATATCGATTTCCGAGCCAGTCCCAACGGCTCGTCGTGCGCGACGTCGCCATTGGCGATGAGTGAGGAAAGCAGGGGGCAGTTCCCCCTCAGGGCTGACTCCACCTGCTCCGATAATGGAGGTCAACGCTGCTGTTCCAACCGGGAACAGCTTTGAATTACTGAGGAAGGTAAGAAAGAACTCTCCAATAGCTACATTGAAAAGATCACCGCCTGTGGAGAAAGCTCCTGAAACAAAACGAGAACAGCCCCCTCAACGGCTGTCTTCAAAGATTTATAAAGTTTGGCGGAGGGTTCAAGACTCTGTGATTGACCCAGACCAATTTCGTCGCCAGGAAAAGGCAAAAGTGGAAAAGGACAAGGACCGCCCCATTAAACAGCAGGGGACAACAGTTGCTATGGTGCCCACTTCAACGGCTCCTTCCACCTCGATGGCTCACAAAAGAAGGAGGCCAGAGAAAGCTCCCACGTCAGCGGCAAAGTTTAAAAGCAGTAAACCTAAACACCCCAAGTCAGGGGGCATAATTGTTCATACGGTTTATATGGCTTCTGGAAAGGAAGAAAGCCGTACTTCTACGAGTCACCGACCGCTTACCCGATCAGTGAGCAAGGCTCAGGAGCAGCAACAAAAGCTCCAGGAGATGATGACTACAATGGCTGCACTCACGGAGCCAAAAGAGAACCATGAGACGTCCTTAGATGAACGCCAAGAGGAAGAGACCGACGCCGAGTTCCTCCGCCGAGTACTGGAAAAGAGGGACAAAGAGGCTGCTGAACAAGCGGCCAACATACAACGGATGGGCCTCCTCTTCCAGGATATGATAGGGATGATGATACAACAAAATCCTCCCGCTGAAGAACCCCTAATCGTCCTTGGAGATGATAAGGGAGAGACATTAAATCAGTAGCCCGCTCTATTAACAGCTAAAGAGGATACAATCTCTAAGACTGATCTGGACGAATACATAGCCCAGCAAATAAAGGTTCATCACGCGGCCGAAGCAGCCGACCACATCGTAAAAACGGGGCGGCCGTATCCAGGCTGGTATGACCAAATCAAGTACCCGCCGGGTTACACAATTCCCAAGTTTCATGTCTACAAAGGGACCGGCAATCCCCATCAACATGTTGCCCAGTTCAGGGTGCTTTGCGGTAACACCGGCGGCGACGACAAGCTTTTGCTTCGCCAGTTTGTTGGAAGCTTATCAGATACGGCGTTCGAATGGTATTCTGAGCTCCCCAACGACTCTATTAAAACCTTTACGGAGATGGAGCTGCTCTTCACCCAACGTTTTGCAAGTGCCAGTGAGCGTACCCTGATGACGGCACTGATTAATGCCAGGGTAAAACCCGGCGAGACATGGGTTCAGTACGCTATACGGTGGCGTAATCTATGGTCGAAGTGCGAACAGCGCATAGAAGAAGCTCCAGCGGTGGGAATGTTTGTTGGAACCCTTGATCCACAGGCAACCATCTCGCAATTCATGATGTTCTTCAAGCCGACTACCTTCCAGGCTTTGATCGACAAACCAGCGCAGATGGACCAGATGGGCCATAAACCCCCTCTCCCGAAGCCGGACTCCCGAAACGACAAAGGAAAGGGAAAAGCGATCATTGTCGCTAATTCCCAACAACAACCGAGCGACTCGAAGCCGGTTGCTCGTCCAAACAATACACACCCATACGTACCCCTTGAGGACAGGATGGGACGTCCTTACTCCTTCCCCCGCGATAAAACGAGAAGGCTATTCGAGCTGGCGTTGCGCAACAGACTCATAAATCTGCCAGATCCAAAACGTCCGTTGCAACCGAACGACGTCAACGAGCCCAATTACTGCCCTTACCATCGAGTGCTAGGCCATCCCATCGAGGATTGCTACGTTTTCAAGAATTGGCTTGAGAACCAGTACCGCCAGGGCAAATTTGCGCTATCCGACAAATGGAAGGTGAATCCCCCGCAACCCCACACCTCTAAAGGGACAAATACGCCGGGGGCAACATGCTCCGTTATTGAGGAAGCTCCTTGGGAGGTTGTATTATTAGCCAAGACGAAGAGGATGCTAAACGATCTTCAGACCTGTCCAGCAGTCAAGTGGAAGAACCCCTTTGAACCGCATGTTATTGAGGGGATGTTGAAGCCACGTCCGACTCCGAGGACCGATGGTGGTAGTTCAAGCGTTCATAGTCAGCCGTCAAAATCTTCGAAAAAGAAGAAGAAGAAATCTAAGAAGCCCGTGAAGCCTGGCGACAAGCGCACGGACTTACAAAAGCAAATCGACGCATTGGATGAATACAACCAAAAGGCGCGGACTCCCATTACGCTCCAAGATTTCCTTGATCACGTCTTTCAAAAAGAAGATGAGGGAGAAAGTTCATCGGATGAATCCGAGGAATATGTGGCGAGCTGTCATATGATCTCCCATTCGACCACGAACGATGAAGGGACTTTTGGCACTAAAATGCTGGGGGCAAATACTGGGTCAAGGGTTCCGGAGTTATCAATCGAAAGGATTGACGCGTTTCTTAGTGAAGCTCGATTGAAAAGTAAAGCTGATTGTTTACCCCAATCGGAGCAAAGCTCCGATCAAATTCCGAGGTGGAAGATGGAACAACTCCCCAATCAGAAACAAAGCTTGGCTTTGGAAATTTAAACTTCAATAAAGGAAGCAACGCTTCAGTTGCCCAGGCACTGCGCTGCGCGACACGTGTCAGCGCAGTTGCGCTGCGCTATGCGCTGTGCGACACGTGTCAGCGCGGATGCGCTAGCGCAGTCGCGCTGCGCTGCGCGCTGTGCGACACGTGTCAGCGCGGATGCGCTAGCGCAGCCGCGCTGCGCGCTGCGCGACAGCGCAGATGCGCTAGCGCAGAAGATGGGGTTTAACACCAAAAGCAATTTATTCATGCAAAGTTACGTACACTTGATAATAACAAATTAAAATCACATGATGCACGAACACAACAAAGAACTAAAATAAAAGAACCCCTAACGGGCAACGAAATACTTGATTAAAAAGAAAAATGCTTATTCATTATTATTGATATTACATTTAAAAAAGATCACCGAATACGGGATCAGAAAGACAAGGATTCGCAAAAAGAAGAAGAAGATTCCCCAGCTCCCTCTCTGTCTTCTCCACCACATCGAAGCGGCGATCCTCCCGAGGGGTGGCCATCCAACGGTCGATGCCACACTCCTGAGAAAAAGTGGTGATGACAACCCGACGAGCCCGTATCTGGTTCAGCAAATGGAAGGAGCAGTCCTTCAGGGCTTTGGTGATCAAGTGCGCTTCGAGAAGGCCCTCGATCTTGTCCTCGGCTGCATCCAGCATTGCCGGGGACATCTCTGCTGGAGGAGGGGGAATGTCGGAGAGCACCGAGGCAAGGGCCATCCGAAGCCAAATGGAATTCGGAGGAAGAGGAGACCCCACACGAGTCAAAAGCTCATGCATTGCAGCGTCGCATTGCTCGTCCGAGAGAGAAGGGTCCACCAGGCGCGCAGCAAAAAGGGGAACGATGTCCCGAATCGGAACCTCCCATGGTTGTCGGCGGGCACGAAGGCGGTTGCAAGCCATGATCGAAAAAGTTCTCTGAAGATGAGAGAATAAAAAGCTCGGCCCTGAACTATATATGGACCCAAACACAAAAGATTTTGTGCACAATGGAATTATTTCCAAGACCCGGGAAATCAAAATCTTGGAAATACAAGTTTGACTTGGAAAAGGGGAGATGAAAAGATATCTCAGGTGAAGCAACGCTTCAGATCCTCTGCGCTGGGCGCAACTTGCCACGTGTCTGGCGCAACGCGCCGAGCGCAGCGCCCAGAAAGCGCGCCCAATCAGAGCAAAGCTCTGTTTAAACGAAGCAACGCTTCAGTTGCGCTGCGCTCTGCGCTGCGCGACACGTGTCAGCGCCGATGCGCTAGCGCACTTGCGCTGCGCTCTGCGCTGCGCGACACGTGTCATGCGCTGGGGCATCTGCGCCAAACAGAATTAAGATTTTTATGAAATTTTTTCTGTTCTTTCCAGAACTAGAAGACTTTCTTCGGCCTTTGGATCAAAGATCCAACGGTGGGAAAACTCCCAAAAATCATTCAGGAAAGATCCCGTTAACAAATTCAACAGATTTGTGGTCGCTATAAATAGGACCCTAAGCCTCAATTCAAAGGCATCAGGAAGAATTTTCTCGAAAAATCAAAAACTCTAAACAGAGAAAACTCTGAGAAGATTTCAAGAAAAAAAAGGTAAAGAACCTTCATGAGGTAGAAAAAAGGCCTTCTAATAGATCATCGATCTAAAAATAAGATCAATGATCTTTATATAAAAAAAAAAACAGTGCTTTGCACTTCTTGTGAACCTTCGGTTCTGTAAAAACAATAAAAATAATAAAATAACAAAAGAATAGTGCTTTGCACTTTTAAGAACCTCTGGTTCTTCAAATAAAGAAAAAAGAAAAACTTGTTCTTCTTTGATCTAAATTAGATCAAGAAATTAAACAGTGCTTTGCACTTCCCTTCTTGAATCTAAAAGATTCTTAGTGCTTTGCACTTCCAAGTTGCGCCGTTGCGCTCTTAAGAAAGCGCCACGTGTCGGCCATAAAATCACTTGCGCTAAGCGCTCTTAAGATAGAGCTTTGCTCTCTGGAATTAGCGCAACTCGCTGAGAGCGCGCCACGTGTCGGCCATAAAACCACTTGCGCTAAGCGCTCTTAAGATAGAGCTTTGCTCTCTGGAATTAGCGCAACTCGCTGAGAGCACGCCACGTGTCCGCAGCGCAATTGCGCAGCGCAACAGCGCAACGCGCTGCGCTAGTGCGCTTGCACTCATCAGAGCACGACACGTGTCGTCACCGTGTGGACTTGCGCTCATTACTTAGCGCATAGCGCAAATGCATTCAAAAGGGCCAAGCCCAATTAAGAGAAGGCCTAACAGGCTCAATAAAGCGCAAATGCATTATTTTAAGGGGCAAAGCCCAAATCAAAACAGATGCTTTGCATCATTTATAAATGGGCAGAGTCCAAACAGAATCTCCAGAATGCTATGCATTTTTCAAGGGGCAGAGCCCAAATCAAAACAGATGCATTGCATCATTCATAAATGAGCAGAGCTCAGAATAAATTGATGCTCTGCAGAGCCCAAATGCAATGCATTACTTAACAAAGATGTTGAATTGGACTTAGCCCAATCGTGGCCATAAGTCCTTAAATTAAATTGACTGAGCAAAATGGCTCTCCTAAATCAACTTACATCCGGTTCGAGGGTACATCTCCGAACTCCTTTGACATCCGTCGTTGTAATTCCTCAACGACGTCAAAGAGGTGACGGGTCCCAACGACCATACATCGATATGGACTGCGGGGTCCTTAAACTCGTGGACCGAAACGTCCTTAAAACTAATTTCGGACCGAAACGTCCCTAAACTAATATCGGACCGAAACGTCCCTAAACTAATATCGGACCGAAACGTCCCTAAACTAATAATGGACCACTACGTCCCTAAACTGGTGACGGACCACCACGTCCCTAAACTAGAATATGGACCACTACGTCTTTAAACTGGCGACGGACCGAAACGTCCCTAAACTAATGATGGACCCCCACGTCCCTAAAACTGGCGATGGACCGCCATGTCCCTAAACTGGTACAATAGGGCCCAAATGCTCCCTTGTTGGATCTAAACGGTCCCGCCTAAGTTGATCTTAACCCCAAATACGGTTAACGTGTCCTTAGACATTTAAATAAACGATAAAACTCCAAATTAACTTTGGTTCAAGGGTACATCTCTGAACTCCTCAGACGCCTGTCGTTGTAATCCCTCAACGACGTCAGAGAGGTGACGAGTCCCGACGGCCGGATAATTAAATCAATCATGATGTTAAGTTGATCTTAGTCTAAAACAAGACTAACATATCCTTAACGAATGTTTAAGCCGATCTTAGTCGCAACGCGACTAATGTATCCTTAAACTAAAAACGCCAAACCCAAATCTAAGTAAATACGGATTTGGACTAATCCACGTCCTACGGGTGACGACATCACTTAGTCTCCGTATACAATCCACGGGCAATCACAAACAAAACAAACACACACGACACGAAGTGAAATTCTGGAGTAGGAGAAAGTTGTTACCGCGATGCGGTAGCGTAATTAACTGCAGGGGCTTACGCCTGCAGGGAAGAGCGTCCCCACAATCAAAAACCCCTCACCCTGAGGGGGAATCTGACGAAGTCTGCTATATCGGCCGCATCCGTCTAAACCTCCGATACAAGGTGCCATAAATCAACTTGGCATCTTCGGAGAGATAGACGGATAAAACCAAATAGCATCTGCCCCGAACCCCAGGCCTAGGACGTCCTAACGTCTCGGCCGCCGTTCGGAGGGGAACAGATTCTGGCACGCCCGGTGGGACCTCTTCCTCTTTCCACTCCACACTTCGTGTGTCGTCTTCGCGAACCAATCGCGGTTTGTTAAATGATTGCCTTCGGATTTCAAGTTGCTAAGATTTGGTCTTTTGTTTGGTACAGAACTCAAGCACTCAATGGCCACCAACTGCACCAACTGCTCGAAGTGCAACTGCAACGGACGCTCCACCTCACCTAGAGGTATAGCATATGGGCCCCAGGCGGCTTCCTTCCTGACCCTGCCGGTAGGCCAGTTGACTCAGGCCACCACCGGCTTGTTCTTCGGGACCATGGTCCCACCTACAAGCTTCTCGGCGCCGATACCCACACCGGAAGCGAGCAAGAAGTCGGTGTTCGACCGGCTCACTGCTACTGCGACCCCTGTCAGCGGGTCGCCTACTACTGGACCAACAGCCTCCGTTTTCACCAGGCTGGGTCAGAACTATAAGGTGGCTGTCCCAAAGAGGGCAATGGCCGCTGCTTTGGAAGTCGTTAAAGCGGCTTCTCCTATCAGAGAGTCAGTCTTCACAAGATTGACGGTTCCTACTCCTCCCCCAGCTGGTCAGAAGGCGTCGGTCTTCGATAGGCTGACATCAACAGTTACCCCACGCTCAAACAGGGGGCAACAAGAAACCATCTCAATCTCCGAGCCAATTCCGGCGGCTCGTCGTGCGCGACGTCGCCATTGGCAGCGAGTAAGGAAAGCAGGGGGCAACTCCTCCTCAGGGCTAACCCCACCTGCTCCAGTGGTGGAAGTCGATGCTGCTGTTCCAACTGGGAACAGCTTTGAAATGCTGAGGAAAGTGAGAAAGAACTCCCCGGTGGCTACGTTGAAAAGGTCTCCTCCACCCAGGGAAAAAGCTCCGGAGATGAAACAGGAACAGCCCCCTCAACGGCTGTCAGCGAAAGTTTATAAAGTTTGGCGGAGGGTTCAAGACTCCGTGATTGACTCAAACCACTTCCGTCACCAGAACAGGGCGAGGGTCGAAAAAGACAAAAACCGCCTCGCCAAACAACAGGGGGCAACAAATGCTAGGATGCCCACTTCAACGGCTCCTTCAACCTCAAAGGCCCATAAAAGGAAGAGGCCAGAAAAAGCTCCCATGACGCTAACAAAGTCTAAGAGCGGTGAACCTAAACGCCCCAAGTCAGGGGGCATCACAGTTCATACGGTCTATATGGCTTCGGGGAAAGACGAAAGTCGTACTTCTATGGGTCACCGGCCGCTTACCCGGTCAGTGACCAAGTCTCAGGAGCAGCAACAAAAGCTCCAGGAGATGATGACTACAATGGCTGCACTCACGGGGCCAAAAGAGAATCCTGAGACATCCTTAGATGAACTTCAAGAAGAGGAGACTGATGCCGAGTTCCTTCGCCGAGTGCTCGAAAAGAGAGACCAAGAGGCTGCTGAACAAGCAGCCAATATACAGCGCATGGGGCTTCTCTTCCAGGATATGATAGGGATGATGATACAACCAGAATCCCCGACTGAAGAACCCCCGATCGTCCTTGGGGATGAGAGGGGAGAAACATCAAACCCTCAGCCCGTTCTATCGACGGCTAAAGAAGACACAATCTCTAAAACAGATCTGGACGAATATATAGCCCAGCAGATAAAAGTTCATCACGCGGCCGAAGCAGCCGGCCACGTTGTAAAAACGGGACGGCCATATCCGGGCTGGTATGACCAAATCAAGTACCCGCCAGGTTACACAATTCCAAAGTTTCATGTCTACAAGGGGACCGGCAATCCCCATCAACATGTTGCCCAATTCAGGGCGCTTTGTGGTAACACTGGAGGCGACGACAAGCTCTTGCTGCGCCAGTTTGTTGGAAGCTTATCAGATACGGCTTTTGAGTGGTATTCAGAGCTCCCCAACGACTCCATTAAAACCTTCGCAGAGATGGAGCTGCTCTTCACCCAACGCTTTGCAAGCGCCAGCGAACGTACTCCGATGACGGCGCTGATTAACGCCAGGGTAAAGCCCGGCGAGACATGGGTCCAGTACGCTATACGATGGCGTAACTTATGGTCTAAATGTGAACAGCGTATAGAAGAAGCCCCTGCGGTGGGAATGTTTGTCGGAACCCTTGATCCACAAGCAACCATTTCGCAGTTTATGATGTTCTTCAAGCCAACTTCTTTCCAGGCTTTGATCGACAAATTGGCGCAGATGGACCAGATGGGCCATAAACCCCCTCTCCCGAAGCCCGACTCTCGAAACGACAAAGGAAAGGGAAAAGCGATCATCATCGCTAATGCTCAACAGCAACCGAACGACTCGAAGCCGGTTGCTCGTCCAAATAACACGCGCCCATACGTACCCCTTGAGGACAGGATGGGACGTGCTTACTCCTTCCCCCGTGATAAAACAAGGAGGTTATTTGAGCTGGCATTACGCAATAGGCTTATAAATCTGCCGGATCCAAAACGTCCGTCACAACCAAGTGACGTTAACGAGCCTAATTATTGCCCTTACCATCGAGTGTTAGGACATCCAATCGAAGACTGTTACGTGTTCAAAAATTGGCTCGAAAACCAGTACCGTCAGGGCAAGTTTGCGCTATCTGACAAATGGAAGGTGAATCCTCCGCAGCCCCACACCTATAAGGGAACGAATACGCCAGGGGCAACATGCTCCGTCATTGAAGAAGCTCCCTGGGAGGTTGTATTATCAGCCAAAACAAGGAGAATGCTAAATGATCTGCGGACCTGTCCAGCGGTCAAGTGGAAGAACCCCTTGGAGCCGCAGGTTATTGAGGGGATGTTGAAACCACGTCCGACTCAGAAGGCCGATGACGGTAGTTCAAGCGTCCATAACCAGCCGTCAAAATCTTCGAAAAAGAAGAAGAAGAGATCTAAGAAGCCCGTGAAGCCTGGCGACAAGCGCACGGACTTACAGAAGCAGATCGACACACTGGATGAGTACAACCAAAAGGCGCGGACTCCCATTACGCTCCAAGATTTCCTTGATCACGTCTTTCAAAAAGAAGATGAGGAAGAAACTTCATCGGATGAATCCGACGGATATGTGGCAAGCTGTCATATGATCTCTCACTTGACCTCGAACGATGAAGGGACTTCTGGCACCAAAACGCCGGGGGCAAATACTGAGTCAAGGGCTCCGGAATTATCAATAGAAATGATTGACGCGTTTCTTAGTGAAGCTCGATTGAAAAGTAAAGCTGATCAAGAACGCGAGACGGCGATATTCGAAACGGCCAAGCGCCAGCGACTTGAGGGAGGAGCTGAGGTGATCCTACTGGAGCAAAATGCCTCCACCGCTGACAAAAGCCAATTTAAGATAAAAAAGAAGTTCGCCAAGGCCATATCGATGGGCATGAAGCTACCACCCTCAGAAGAAAGGGTTACTAGCGTGGTAGAAATGCACCCCTCTTATTGCTTATATCATCAGAAGGTCTCACATGCTACCCAAGAGTGCAAAGCGTTCGATAAATGGTGGCAAGGATACGTCACTAATCAACAACGCTTTAAACGGGAAAAGCGCAAGGTTCGTCGGGAGCAAAGAAACACGACCAAAGTGCTTGAAAGAACTGCCGGCAACTGTCACATGGTTAACACTACCAGGTCACAAGTGCCCACATTTGGGAGCGACTCTGATGAGGAACTAGAGATTGCCCCTCTCTTTAAAGAGTCAACTTCGGGAAAAGAAGAAGAACCGAAGTCTTGCGAAAATATACAGCTGCGGAATCGGACACTGCCTGAAAAGAACCTCGGACCCTCGAATAGAAAAGATAAAGGGAAAGAGAAAGTCTCTGAAGACATCACTTTGGATGACCAAGTCGCGGAAGAGTTAACCACCAAAAATCCGCCAAAGAGGAGTAAGGTGGATTACAATGTCTTAGCGCATCTGAGGAAGCTACCCTCACAACTCAGCATCCTCGATGCCTTGCTACTATCAAAGGAGGCGAGAGACTCTTTGATTAAGGCACTACAAGATCCGGACCAGTTCCAAGCCTTCTTGGCCGAAGAAAAGATGAAAGACGAATTGGAAGAAGTGCACACAGCCGACGTTGCTTTTGGTGATGAAGACCTTCTTCTCGGGACGTGTGAACACAATCGCCCTCTTTATGTCTCAGGATACTGCCATGACATAAAGATAGGTAAAATCTTGGTCGATAACGGATCGTCCGTCAATTTACTCAACGTACGAGTGTTAAAGGAGATTTGCATGAGTGTCCAACACCTTGCCCGGGACAAGATCACTATCTCCGGTTTCGACTCTCAATCTTCAAAGACTCTTGGATCTGTGATATTGACGCTACGCTTCGGGTTGCTCGTCACAGACATCAAATTCCATGTTATAGATGCCAAGACGTGCTATAATGCTCTGCTCGGCCGACCATGGCTACACGAGTACAACATCATCCCTTCTACACAGCATCAGTGCATGAAGTATTCCAGGGATGGCCTCGAGTACACTGTGGCCGGAGAGTTGAATCCGTTTTCCGTGAACGAAGTTCGCAAGTATGAAGATGCCAAATATTTCTTGCCGAGCTTCGAAGACACGGAAAAGTGTCACAAACCGGAGAACAAAACTAATGCCACCATCCCTGTCTTCGGCAGTGACATCGAGGAGGAGGATATAATTCATTCAGGTCCATCCCAATCTACCAGGCCAGGACCATCCGTTCCTTCGTTGATCTTCGGTAGTGATTCAGAGGATGAAGTTCATGCTGTATTCCCTGCTCGGCCTTCGATACGGATCTCCGCTGATGAAGAGCGAAGTCTGCAGATAACCATGGTGCCGCTTGAACATTACAAAGAACTGGATGCACTCGACACCAACAGCGTAGAAGAATTGCAGACATTCTATATCCCTCTCGGACGAAGGGGTGAGAAGGCAATCTTATTCTACCGTTCTGAAGAGAACAAAGTAGAAAAAGAAGTTTGGCATGGCGCAGATCCCACGCTTGACAGGCTTCAGCCTATCCGTCTTCCCCGGTATTATACCGAAGGTTTGAAGAAACTGCTAAAACGCCAAGGGATGTCCTTCACACAGACCGTTAGAAAAGCCAAATTCTATGACAAGGTCTGGAACATTCCCGGGACCCAATGCAAACTGCCTAACGGGAAAGTAGAAACCAAAGGGCTTGGGTACATCCGGCCAAAGAAGCGGGAGCTAGTAAACAGCTGTTATGCCATGTATGACTTCGATGAAGAGGCGAACGCTCAATGGGAAGACACTAATCCTGAGCCAACAAAAGTTCATAATACAAAACCGCCCAGTCCATCGTCCGAAGACCAGATGAGCAAACTTATGAGGGATGCGAGTCAAAAAGCCCAAGATGATCACGATCGTGAAATGGCAATCTATGAGAAAGCTAAGACACAGCGCCTCCTCCAACAGGCAGTAGAGAACGAAGATGCCGCTCTTTGTCAACCTGCTACAAAAAAGGTTCAACGCGAGAACAAAAACAAGTCGAATGGCAAGAGAGGCGCTCGACAACTACAAAGCAGAGCTAAGAAGCCGCGTATCCTAGAATCGAGCATTATTGACTTAGCCCTCGGGAAGAAAATGGGTCGAG
This sequence comes from Agapanthus africanus, assembly GCA_030015575.1. NCBI lineage: Eukaryota > Viridiplantae > Streptophyta > Magnoliopsida > Asparagales > Amaryllidaceae > Agapanthus > Agapanthus africanus. Next base: position 6,138,290 of record JASDDO010000022.1, read on the forward strand.
CATACTCTTTTCCTCAGAACAAAACAAGGAAAATATTCGATCTCGCTCTAAAACATCAAATGCTTACGTTGCCAGAGTCTAAACACCCTGAACAAGCAGGCGAGGTCTCCAACCCAAAGTATTGCTTTTACCATCGAGTAGTAGGGCATTCGCTTGAAGATTGCTTCACCTTTAAGAATTGGGTTGAGGACCAATATCAGCTTGGCAAATTCGTGTTGTCTGACAGTTGGAGGGTAGCGCCATCTCAGAAGCACGAGCCCGAAGCCGCGAAAGAAAAACCAGTTCCACATTGGGGTTGGCAGAAAATTTGCACCTGTCATATGATAACGATATTGAAAGAAGAGTCCGAGGACGTGGATAGCCTTCCCTGGTGCTTCGAAAACAACAGTGATGAGGTAATCTCAGAATTTCCCCCAGCTCCGAAAGAACTGGAGGATGGAATCCATACCACTGCAGATAATCTCAAGAAAATTGAGTTGGGGACGGTAAATGATCCGCGACCGACATTCGTCAGCGAGCTGCTGTCTGAAGGGAGAGTGGCTGCATTAAAAGACGTCCTTGTGCAGCATAAAGATTGTTTCGCATGGAACTATTCCGAGATGCCAGGACTAGATCCAGAAGTTGCTGTACATAGACTGGCGATATCCCCGGGTGTCAACCCAGTTAAATAAGCGCCGAGAAGAATGCGGCTCGAGCTCGAAATGAGCATCAATGCCGAAGTCAAAAAGCTGATAGACTCTGGCTTTATCCAGGAAGTTCAATACCCTGAATGGATCGCCAACATTGTCCCAGTAATGAAGAAAAATGGGACAGTGCACATATGCGTAGACTTCCGGGATCTTAATAAAGCTTGCCCGAAGGATGATTTCCCAGTGCCAGTCACCGAACTGATGATAGACAATACATCCACTCATGAGGTTTTCTCCTTCATGGATGGCTCATCGGAGTATAACCAAATAAAAATGCACCCTGAAGATCAGAAGCATACAGCCTTCAGGACTCCGCTTGGTATATTTTGTTATAAAGTGATGCCTTTCGGTTTGAAGAACGCCGGTGCTACTTATCAGAGGGCCATGACGAAGATCTTCGACGACCTTATACACGAAATCGTCGAATGCTATATCGATGATCTCGTGGTCAAGAGCAAATCATACGAGGAACATCTCGAGCATCTGAAGACTGTATTTTAACGCCTTCGGCAATACAACTTGAAGATGAATCCTCTCAAATGTGCGTTCGGGGTTTCCTCGGGCAAATTCCTGGGATTCGTCGTTTGACACCGAGGTATTGAAATAGATCCGTCAAAGATCAAAGCGATCATGGAAATGCCTCCGCCGAGGACTCTCAAACAGCCGCGGTCTATCCAAGGGAAACTTGCGTATATACGGCGATTTATAGCCAACCTTTCAGGAAAGTGCCGTCCTTACAGCCACCTGATGAAGAAGGGAACCCCATTCGTTTGGGACCAAAAATGCCAGGGTGCACTGGACGAGATCAAGCAATACCTGCAGAACCCGCCGGTGTTGGCTGCTCCGGTAAAGGGGAAGCCTCTTATTCTTTATACAACCGCCCTCGAAGGTTCCTTAGGCGCATTATGGGCACAAGAGAACGATCAGGGGAAAGAAAGAGCGCTCTACTACTTAAGTCGAGTTCTGCTAGGGGCAGAAAGCAATTACTCTCCCATTGAAAAACACTGCCTGGCGTTGATCTTCGCAATAACAAAGCTTAGGCACTATGCGTTGGCGCACGAGGTCCGTCTGATTTCAAAAGTGGACCCCCTTAAATATTTAATGTCAAAAGCCATATTGACAGGACGACTCGCTAAATGGGCCCTGCTCTTGATGGAATTCTCGATAACATATCAACCTCTCAAGGCAGTGAAAGGCCAGGCCATCGCCGACTTCCTCGCTGAGCATCCGATACCCGCCGATTCTCCTCTGAATTGCGATCTTCCAGACGAACATGCGTTCGATGCGATCGACGGCAATAATATTCGATGGGAGCTTTATTTCGATGGAGCATCTTCCATGAAGAAACGCAAACAAAGTACCCCTATAATTAAATCAGGGGTAGGACTCATCTTTGTAACTCCACAAGGAGGAATAATGCGCTACGCCTTCTCCCTAACGGAGCCGAGAACAAACAATGAAGCCGAATACGAAGCTCTGATAGCAGGCCTCGAGATCGCCATTGACATGGGAATTGAAAATCTCCTCATATACGGTGATTCCCAACTGGTCGTTAGTCAAGTAAACGGCGATTACCAAACATGCAAACCGGAATTGGTAAAATACAGCGAAAAAGTGCAACAAATGCTAACCCAAATTCCCTCATATACTTTGGAGAGCATACCGCGCGCGGAAAACAGCAAAGCGGACGCACTAGCCAAACTTGCTAAAGAACTGGCGGACGAGAACCTCGACGACGTTAGAATCGTGGTGCAAAGCCGTCGAGTGCTTGCCCCAACAGAAATATCTCCAGGATCATATAAAGAAAATGGAGCAACTGAGGAGACAACCCTGCAAATAAAAGACAGGGAAAATACCGAGGACTGGAGAGAAGTCTTCATAGATTACTTCAAGTTCCACCGAATACCTGAAGAGGCGTCCACAAGACATCAGCTCACGAAACGAGCTCTGTCTTTCGCCTTCGTCAATGATACTCTATACAAGAGGTCATTCGACTCTCTGTGGTTGAGATGCTTAGGACCTGACGAAGCGAGAAGGGTCGTCCAAGAAGTTCACGACGGACTCTGCGGTTCCCACCAAGCAGGCCCTAAGATGAAATTGAAAATAAAGCGGATGGGCTACTACTGGCCCACGATGATGCAGGATTGCCTGGAATATGCGAGGCAATGTCACCCATGCCAAATTCATGGGGACTTCATCCATCAGCATCCCAATCCACTGCATCCAACAATGGCTAGTTGGCCATTCGAAATGTGGGGAACTGACATAGTCGGTCCCATCGAACCAGCATCGTCAAAGGGACATCGTTTCATCTTGGCGACGACTGATTACTTTTCCAAATGGGCAGAGGCGGTTCCGTTGAGGGAAGTAAAGACGGAGAACATCCTCCATTTCTTCAAAACGCATGTCATCTACCGGTTTGGAACCCCGAGAAGAATCATCTCTGATAATGGGCCAGCCTATCGAAGTCATAAAATTAGCCGTTTCGCACAGCAGCACAATATAGACTGGAGATATTCCTCAGTTTATAACCCGCGAGCTAACGGTCTAGCTGAAGCCTTCAACAAGACCTTGACGAAGATCATAAAGAAAACAGTGTCACGAAATAAGAAGGATTGGCACGAAAGATTGCAAGAGGCTCTTTGGGCGTATCGGACTACGTTTAAAGCGGCCACGAACACAACGCCATACGCGTTGGTATTTGGGACGGAAGCAGTACTCCCTCTCGAGATAGAATTACCCTCTCTACGAGTGGCAGTCCACTACGAGCTGACAGACGAAGAAAATGCTCACCTTCGGTTTGAAGAGCTTGACGCCCTTGATGAAATCCGGCTTCTAGCACAACAAAATCTGGAAGCCTATAAAGCAAAGATGACGTGCTCGTATGAAAGATTGAGCCGCCCGAGGACATTCCACCAAGGCGAACTCGTGCTAGTGGTCAAAAGGCCCATGATCCCCAATCGCGCCAAGCGGGGAAAATTTGAGCCAAACTATGAAGGACCGTATATCATTGATAAGGTCTACCAAGGCGGAGCCTATCTACTCATGGACATGCACGGTGAAAGGCCTTTCAGGCCAATAAACGGACGCTTCCTAAAGAAATACTACGCTTAATGAGCCACAGCCTAGGTCAATGGTAGATGACGACGACTATGTCCGCTCGCTATCTTCCTAAGCTCAAGCTTTATAAGTAGTAGCCAACCCTCTCAACGGCGGACCGAAATGTCCTTAAACTAATATCAGACCGAAACGTCTTTAAACTAATACTGCAGCACCCTTGGGCTGACGAGACAAAAAAAAAAAAAGAAAGAAAGAAATATAAATAAAATAAAAAAAAGGGGGCGGTAAGTCCATAAGCAAAATGGGCACGGATGAAAACCCGAAAGGGCTCCGTGAGTAAAAACAGCAGGACTACCGGCGAATGTTGTGAAAACCCGAAAGGGCGCAACTTCGTTAAGAAACACTTATAGGGTCCTCTCGACCCTGTAAGGAGAAACCACCTGCGTGAGATCCTTACGACTCACAAAGGAGCAACACACTTAGGGATCCCCACGATTCCTAAGGAGAAAATACACTTGCGAGATCCTCACGACTCGTAAGGAGAACTCTCTTATGGGACCTTCACGGCTCATAGGATTTGAAAGTCTTAAGTCACAGAGACCTAAACCTGTGCTTGAGCAAACCCCCACAAACTTCCAATATAGCCCTACAAGTGACTCAGCATTGACCCTTGTATACAATCCACGGGCGCGAATAAACATTTCCCTAACCAAAGTCCATCCGTGACTGGGGATATGTTCGCATAACCCTTGTAAGCCCTCTCGATTTACAAGGAGAAAACCCCCCTGTAGGATCCTTACGACTTACAAGGGAAACAAACACTTAGGAATCCTCACGATTCCTAAGAAGAAAATACACCTATAAGATCCTCACGACTTGTAGGGAGAAGTAACTTCGTGAGACCCTTACGGCTCATGAAGTCAAAAGCCTTAGTCGACCGGACTTTAACCCTGGTCGCTAAGCCTCCTTTGTTCGACAACGACAGAGGCAAATGATGATTCGCTCCTGGTAATATCCCAGTTGCAGCGGTGCTGATGCCAAAATCGGTGTCCAATTTCAGGTTTACGGAGAAAAAAGCCAGTAGGCCGCACATGCATACGAAATAGCCGAAATGATAGGGCAACTTGCAATAAAAAGCAACAAGTAAAATGTATGCATGCAAAATAGCCGAAATGATTGGGCAACTCGTAATAAAAAGCAACGAGTAAAAATAAAACAAATAGCCGAAATGATTGGGCACCGTGAAAAATAGCCGAAATGATTGGGCAATCGCAACCTTCGCGATATAAAAGCTGAAATGATAGAGCATCGCGGAAATAAAATAAAATAAGAAGAAGAAATGATAAAACTTCGGCCCTACAGTTAAGATCACATCGATCCCTGTATACAATCCAAGGGCGTAAACAAAGAAGGGACCATACTTCCCCAGCTGATTCCGTCAAACGACGAAGCCAAACCTCAACGGTTCATTTCAACCGAAGAAGCCAGTGACTTCAACAAAACTCCTCAACTCACGGATACAAACACTCCTTGACGAGAGCTTCCTGATCCGCGTCGACCCGCAGAGCCACCAGTGCCTCCGTAGGAACCCTCGACTCGTTTCAAACCCCAAGGAAACAAATAATCCTTGGTGCTTGGGAAACAAATAATCCCAGCAAACTCCTCGACTCACGGATACAAACACTCCTTGACGAGAGCTTCCTGATCCGCGTCGACCCGCAGAGCCACCAGTGCCTCCGTAGGAACCCTCGACTCGTTTCAAACCCCAAGGAAACAAATAATCCTTGGTGCTTGGGAAACAAATAATCCCAGCAAACTCCTCGACTCACGGATACAAACACTCCTTGACGAGAGCTTCCTAATCCGCGTCGACCCGCAGAGCCACCAGTGCCTCCGTAGGAACCCTCGACTCGTTTCAAACCCCAAGGAAACAAATAATCCTTGGCGCTTGGGAAACAAATAATCCCAGCAAACTCCTCGACTCACGGATACAAACACTCCTTGACGAGAGCTTCCTGATCCGCGTCGACCCGCAGAGCCACCAGTGCCTCCGTAGGAACCCTCGACTCGTTTCAAACCCCAAGGAAACAAATAATCCTTGGTGCTTAGGAAACAAATAATCCCAGCAAACTCCTCGACTCACGGATACAAACACTCCTTGACGAGAGCTTCCTGATCCGCGTCGACCCGCAGAGCCACCAGTGCCTCCGTAGGAACCCTCGACTCGTTTCAAACCCCAAGGAAACAAATAATCCTTGGCGCTTGGGAAACAAATAATCCCTCGCAAAACTTCTCAACTCACGGATACAAACACTCCGTGACGAAAGCTTCTTTGACTCACATCTCGGGCAGTAAGGATTCAAAAACTTGCTTCCTGAACAATGGGACCCTGCAAGTCAATCCTAAATGGTCTCTTGCATACTATCCACGGGTCTTACTCTCTGAAGTCGATTCTCGACAAAGAGGGAAACAACCGCTTACGAGCCTTCTCGACTCGTAAGAGGGCAATGGGACCCTGCAAGTCAATCCTAAATGGTCTCTTGCATACTATCCACGGGTCTCACTCTCTGAAGTCGATTCTCGACAAAGAGGGAAACAACCGCTTACGAGCCTTCTCGACTCGTAAGAGGGCAATGGGACCCTGCAAGTCAATCCTAAATGGTCTCTTGCATACTATCCACGGGTCTCACTCTCTGAAGTCGATTCTCGACAAAGAGGGAAACAACCGCTTACGAGCCCTCTCGACTCGTAAGAGGGAGAAATTCTCTTATAGGATCCTTCCGACTTATGAGAGGAAACCACACTTGGGAATCCTCACGGTTCCTAAGGAGAAAATTCACCTGCGAGATCCTCTCGATCCGTAGGGAGAAGAGTCTCTATGAGACCCTCACGGCTTATAGAGTTGAAAAGTCTTAGGCGGCAGATCTGAAACTGCGGCCTAAGCCATCGCTATATCTCGAAGAAATCAAGAAGCTTACTCTACTACCTGCTAATTGTGACGACATGCTGAAAAAGAGGAAAAGCAACAAAAAAAAAGCATATGATTTACACTTGATCGGGCATATGAGACGCATTCAGTCAGGTGAAAGATTCAGAGCAGAAGATAAGACAGGATAAGAAAGACAAAATTTTCATTAATATCGCCCAAAGTTCTTACAATCATAAAGCGATAAATTAAAAATGTTATTACAACGGAATAACCTCGAACCCAGGGCATGGATTGAGGAACTCGAAAGCCACCCTATCTATGACTTTCCAGGCCGCGCGGACCATCCTGGTATGCTTCCTTTCACGAGCACAAGCGTCAGGGTCCCCCCTGATGTCTTCCACCCTTCGATAAGCGGCGAGTATGGCAGACTGTTGAAAGACCTCATGCAGGAGATCGATAAGGCTGTCTCGTCGCCTCTTTGAGATAAAATTCAACAGGTACACCGAGTGCACCTTGTCCTCAGCAGCATCCAACGCCCTAAGCGGTACGCCGGAACAGAAGAGGGGAAGCGCCTCCCAGATGGCTCCCACTATAAGCTTGAGAAGAGAAGAACGCCGGGGAAGCAGTGGACCATTGTATGCGTCGAAGCGACTCATGATTTCAGCGCACTCCGCGTTTGTGAACTCTCGATTTTGAGAGCGGCCAAGTCGGCGGATGTCCCCGTAAGAGATGATCTCGTTAAGAGCATACATATGGGCGTCTATTGTTCCTGTAGAAGAAGATTGACAACAATCAATAACCCTTGAAAGCTATGCTATATAATCTAAAAGGAGCAAAGCTCCATTAATGAATCAAGAAATTACAAATCTTTTAGAGGGCAAAGCTCTATTCAAGGATTAAAACCCGCGAACAAAAGCTTAATGAAACCCTAATGGGGATCTCTTCAGATCAAAAGATCTGTGAGAGCAAAGCTCTTTGACTGAGATTAATTTAAATTAATTTGATTTACATTAAATTTACCTAAAGTTTCCAATTTTGGAGTTGAGCAAAGCTCTGCTAGTGAAACCCCAATAGGGATCTCTTTAGATCAAAAGATCAGTGAGAGCAGGGCTCCCTGATTAAGACTAATTTAAGTTAATTTGATTTTACTTAAAGTTTCTAACTTTGAAATTGAGCAAAGCTCTGCTGTTTAAGATTAATTAAAGTTAATTTAATCTAAGATTCAATTTTACCTAAAGTTTTCTCCAAAAAACTTTGGAAAGAAGAGCAAAGCTCTAGAGTTCTTGAAGGCAAGAGCAAAGCTCTGAAGCTTTTGAAAATAAAAAGACGGAAAGATGATAAGCATCTATGGGGGACCAGAGGTCCTATTTATAGGCACCAAGTGTCTCTTCGACTTCCCGAAGTCGTCACGGCGGTTGGAATTTCGCCACCATTGCGCTCACGTTTGGGGCCACGTAAGCGCAATGGTGCGGGGGGCATTTGTTTACCCCAATCGGAGCAAAGCTCCGATCAAATTCCGAGGTGGAAGATGGAACAACTCCCCAATCAGAAACAAAGCTTGGCTTTGGAAATTTAAACTTCAATAAAGGAAGCAACGCTTCAGTTGCCCAGACACTGCGCTGCGCGACACGTGTCAGCGCAGATGCGCTAGCGCAGTCGCGCTGCGCTGCGCGCTGTGCGACACGTGTCAGCACGGATGCGCTAGCGCAGCCGCGCTGCGCTGTGCGCTGCGCGACAGCGCAGATGCGCTAGCGCAGAAGATGGGGTTTAACACCAAAAGCAATTTATTCATGCAAAGTTACGTACACTTGATAATAACAAATTAAAATCACATGATGCACGAACACAACAAAGAACTAAAATAAAAGAACCCCTAACGGGCAACGAAATACTTGATTAAAAAGAAAAATGCTTATTCATTATTATTGATATTACATTTAAAAAAGATCACCGAATACGGGATCAGAAAGACAAGGATTCGCAAAAAGAAGAAGAAGATTCCCCAGCTCCCTCTCTGTCTTCTCCACCACATCGAAGCGGCGATCCTCCCGAGGGGTGGCCATCCAACGGTCGACGCCACACTCCTGAGAAAAATTGGCGATGACAACCCGACGAGCCCGTATCTGGTTCAGCAAATGGAAGGAGCAGTCCTTCAGGGCTTTGGTGATCAAGTGCGCTTCGAGAAGGCCCTCGATCTTGTCCTCGGCTGCATCCAGCATTGCCGGGGACATCTCTGCTGGAGGAGGGGGAATGCCGGAGAGCACCGAGGCAAGGGCCATCCGAAGCCAAATGGAATTCGGAGGAAGAGGAGACCCCACACGAGTCAAAAGCTCATGCATTGCAGCGTCGCATTGCTCGTCCGAGAGAGAAGGGTCCACCAGGCGCGCAGCAAAACGGGGAACGATGTCCCGAATCGGAACCTCCCATGGTTGTCGGCGGGCACGAAGGCGGTTGCAAGCCATGATCGAAAAAGTTCTCTGAAGATGAGAGAATAAAAAGCTCGGCCCTGAACTATATATGGACCCAAACACAAAAGATTTTGTGCACAATGGAATTATTTCCAAGACCCGGGAAATCAAAATCTTGGAAATACAAGTTTGACTTGGAAAAGGGGAGATGAAAAGATATCTCAGGTGAAGCAACGCTTCAGATCCTCTGCGCTGGGCGCAACTTGCCACGTGTCTGGCGCAACGCGCCGAGCGCAGCGCCCAGAAAGCGCGCCCAATCAGAGCAAAGCTCTGTTTAAACGAAGCAACGCTTCAGTTGCGCTGCGCTCTGCGCTGCGCGACACGTGTCAGCGCCGATGCGCTAGCGCACTTGCGCTGCGCTCTGCGCTGCGCGACACGTGTCAGCGCAGATGCGCTAGCGGACTTGCGCTGTGCTCTGCGCTGCGCGACACGTGTCATGCGCTGGGGCATCTGCGCCAAACAGAATTAAGATTTTTATGAAATCTTTTCTGTTCTTTCCAGAACTAGAAGACTTTCTTCGGCCTTTGGATCAAAGATCCAACGGTGGGAAAACTCCCAAAAATCATTCAGGAAAGATCCCGTTAACAAATTCAACAGATTTGTGGTCGCTATAAATAGGACCCTAAGCCTCAATTCAAAGGCATCAGGAAGAATTTTCTCGAAAAATCAAAAACTCTAAACAGAGAAAACTCTGAGAAGATTTCAAGAAAAAAAAGGTAAAGAACCTTCATGAGGTAGAAAAAAGGCCTTCTAATAGATCATCGATCTAAAAATAAGATCAATGATCTTTATATAAAAAAAAAAAACAGTGCTTTGCACTTCTTGTGAACCTTCGGTTCTGTAAAAACAATAAAAATAATAAAATAACAAAAGAATAGTGCTTTGCACTTTTAAGAACCTCTGGTTCTTCAAATAAAGAAAAAAGAAAAACTTGTTCTTCTTTGATCTAAATTAGATCAAGAAATTAAACAGTGCTTTGCACTTCCCTTCTTGAATCTAAAAGATTCTTAGTGCTTTGCACTTCCAAGTTGCGCCGTTGCGCTCTTAAGAAAGCGCCACGTGTCGGCCATAAAACCACTTGCACTAAGCGCTCTTAAGATAGAGCTTTGCTCTCTGGAATTAGCGCAACTCGCTGAGAGCGCGCCACGTGTCGGCCATAAAACCACTTGCGCTAAGCGCTCTTAAGATAGAGCTTTGCTCTCTGGAATTAGCGCAACTCGCTGAGAGCACGCCACGTGTCCGCAGCGCAATTGCGCAGCGCAACGCGCTGCGCTAGTGCGCCTGCACTCATCAGAGCACGACACGTGTCGTCACCGTGTGGACTTGCGCTCATTACTTAGCGCATAGCGCAAATGCATTCAAAAGGGCCAAGCCCAATTAAGAGAAGGCCTAACAGGCTCAATAAAGCGCAAATGCATTATTTTAAGGGGCAAAGCCCAAATCAAAACAGATGCTTTGCATCATTTATAAATGGGCAGAGTCCAAACAGAATCTCCAGAATGCTATGCATTTTTCAAGGGGCAGAGCCAAAATCAAAACAGATGCATTGCATCATTCATAAATGAGCAGAGCTCAGAATAAATTGATGCTCTGCAGAGCCCAAATGCAATGCATTACTTAACAAAGATGTTGAATTGGACTTAGCCCAATCGTGGCCATAAGTCCTTAAATTAAATTGACTGAGCAAAATGGCTCTCCTAAATCAACTTACATCCGGTTCGAGGGTACATCTCCGAACTCCTTTGACATCCGTCGTTGTAATTCCTCAACGACGTCAAAGAGGTGACGGGTCCCAACGACCATACATCGATATGGACCGCGGGGTCCTTAAACTCGTGGACCGAGACGTCCTTAAAACTAATTTCGGACCGAAACGTCCCTAAACTAATATTGGACCGAGACGTCCTTAAAACTAATTTCGGACCGAAACGTCCCTAAACTAATATCGGACCGAAACGTCCCTAAACTAATATCGGACCGAAACGTCCCTAAACTAATAATGGACCACTACGTCCCTAAACTGGTGACGGACCACCACGTCCCTAAACTGGAATATGGACCACTACGTCTTTAAACTGGCGACGGACCGAAACGTCCCTAAACTAATGATGGACCCCCACGTCCCTAAAACTGGCGATGGACCGCCATGTCCCTAAACTGGTACAATAGGGCCCAAATGCTCCCTTGTTGGATCTAAACGGTCCCGCCTAAGTTGATCTTAACCCCAAATACGGTTAACGTGTCCTTAGACATTTAAATAAACGATAAAACTCCAAATTAACTTTGGTTCAAGGGTACATCTCTGAACTCCTCAGACGCCTGTCGTTGTAATCCCTCAACGACGTCAGAGAGGTGACGAGTCCCGACGGCCGGATAATTAAATCAATCATGATGTTAAGTTGATCTTAGTCTAAAACAAGACTAACATATCCTTAACGAATGTTTAAGCCGATCTTAGTCGCAACGCGACTAATGTATCCTTAAACTAAAAACGCCAAACCCAAATCTAAGTAAATACGGATTTGGACTAATCCACGTCCTACGGGTGACGACATCACTTAGTCTCCGTATACAATCCACGGGCAATCACAAACAAAACAAACACACACGACACGAAGTGAAATTCTGGAGTAGGAGAAAGTTGTTACCGCGATGCGGTAGCGTAATTAACTGCAGGGGCTTACGCCTGCAGGGAAGAGCGTCCCCACAATCAAAAACCCCTCACCCTGAGGGGGAATCTGACGAAGTCTGCTATATCGGCCGCATCCGTCTAAACCTCCGATACAAGGTGCCATAAATCAACTTGGCATCTTCGGAGAGATAGACGGATAAAACCAAATAGCATCTGCCCCGAACCCCAGGCCTAGGACGTCCTAACGTCTCGGCCGCCGTTCGGAGGGGAACAGATTCTGGCACGCCCGGTGGGACCTCTTCCTCTTTCCACTCCACACTTCGTGTGTCGTCTTCGCGAACCAATCGCGGTTTGTTAAATGATTGCCTTCGGATTTCAAGTTGCTAAGATTTGGTCTTTTGTTTGGTACAGAACTCAAGCACTCAATGGCCACCAACTGCACCAACTGCTCGAAGTGCAACTGCAACGGACGCTCCACCTCACCTAGAGGTATAGCATATGGGCCCCAGGCGGCTTCCTTCCTGACCCTGCCGGTAGGCCAGTTGACTCAGGCCACCACCGGCTTGTTCTTCGGGACCATGGTCCCACCTACAAGCTTCTCGGCGCCGATACCCACACCGGAAGCGAGCAAGAAGTCGGTGTTCGACCGGCTCACTGCTACTGCGACCCCTGTCAGCGGGTCGCCTACTACTGGACCAACAGCCTCCGTTTTCACCAGGCTGGGTCAGAACTATAAGGTGGCTGTCCCAAAGAGGGCAATGGCCGCTGCTTTGGAAGTCGTTAAAGCGGCTTCTCCTATCAGAGAGTCAGTCTTCACAAGATTGACGGTTCCTACTCCTCCCCCAGCTGGTCAGAAGGCGTCGGTCTTCGATAGGCTGACATCAACAGTTACCCCACGCTCAAACAGGGGGCAACAAGAAACCATCTCAATCTCCGAGCCAATTCCGGCGGCTCGTCGTGCGCGACGTCGCCATTGGCAGCGAGTAAGGAAAGCAGGGGGCAACTCCTCCTCAGGGCTAACCCCACCTGCTCCAGTGGTGGAAGTCGATGCTGCTGTTCCAACTGGGAACAGCTTTGAAATGCTGAGGAAAGTGAGAAAGAACTCCCCGGTGGCTACGTTGAAAAGGTCTCCTCCACCCAGGGAAAAAGCTCCGGAGATGAAACAGGAACAGCCCCCTCAACGGCTGTCAGCGAAAGTTTATAAAGTTTGGCGGAGGGTTCAAGACTCCGTGATTGACTCAAACCACTTCCGTCACCAGAACAGGGCGAGGGTCGAAAAAGACAAAAACCGCCTCGCCAAACAACAGGGGGCAACAAATGCTAGGATGCCCACTTCAACGGCTCCTTCAACCTCAAAGGCCCATAAAAGGAAGAGGCCAGAAAAAGCTCCCATGCCACCGAGACGTCCTTAAAAACTCTTGGACCCTGGCTACACGAGTACAATATCATCCCTTCTACACAGCATCAGTGCATGAAGTATTCTAGGGATGGCCTCGAGTACACTATGGCGGGAGAGTTGAATCCGTTTTCCGTGAACGAAGTTCGCAAGTATGAAGATGCCAAATACTTCTTACCGAGTTTCGAAGACACGGAAAGGTGTCACAAACCGGAGAACAAAACTAACGCCACCATCCCTGTCTTCGGCAGTGACACCGAGGAGGAGGAGGATATAATTTATTCAGGTCCATCCCAATCCACCAGGCCAGGACCATCCGTTCCTTCGTTGATCTTCGGCAGTGATTCAGAGGATGAAGTTCATGCTGTATTCCCTGCTCGGCCTTCAATACGGGTTTCCGCTGATGAAGAGCGAAGTCTACAGATAACCATGGTGCCGCTTGAACATTACAAAGAACTGGATGCAATCGACACCAACAGCGTAGAAGAATTGCAGACATTCTATATCCCTCCCGGACGAAAAGGCGAGAAGGCAATCATATTCTACCGTTCTGAAGAAAACAAGGTGGAAAAAGAAATTTGGCATGGCGCGGATCCCACGCTCGACAGGCTTCAGCCTATCCGTCTTCCCAGATATTATACCGAAGGTTTGAAGAAACTGTTGAAGCGCCAGGGAATACCTTTCGAACAAACCGTTAGAAAGGCCAAATTCTATGACAGGGTTTGGAACGTCCCCGGAACTCAGCGCAAGCTACCTAATGGGAGGCTGGAGACGATCGGGCTCGGATACATTCGCTCCAGGAAACGAGAGCTGCTCCGCGGCTGTTACGTCGTGCACAATTCTGATGAAGAAGCAGATGCTCAAGAGGAAAACGCTAATCCTGAACCAGCAAAAGTTCCTGATACAAAACCGCCCAGTCCATCATTTGAAGACCAGATGAGCAAACTTATAAGGGATGCGAGTCAAAAAGCCCGAGATGATCACAATCGTGAAATGGCAATCTATAAGAAAGCCAAGACACAGCGCCTCCTTCAACAGGCAGTAAAGAACGAAGATGCTGCCCCATGTCAACCTGATACAAAAAGGGCTCGACGCGGAGGCAGAAACGAGTCGAAAGGCCGAAGAGGCGCTCAACAGCAACAAAGCAGGGCTAAGAAGCCACGCAAGCGAGAATCGAGCGTTATCGACCAATCCCTCATAAAGAAAATGGGTCGAGCATACTCGTTTCCTCGAGACAAGACGAAGAAGATACTTGAGCTTGCTCTAAAACATCAAATGCTTACATTGCCGGAGTCCAAGCACCCAGAATAAGCAGGTGAAGTCTCTGATCCAAACTATTGCTATTACCACCGAGTGATAGGGCATCCTCTTGAAGATTGCTTCACCTTTAGGAATTGGGTCGAAGATCAGTACCAGCTCGGCAAGTTTGCTCTGTCTGACAACTGGAGGGTAACGCCACCACAAAAGCACGAGCCCAAGGTCACGAAAGAAAAAACAGTTCCACATTGGGACTGGGAGCGAATTCGCACCTGTCATATGATCACAATATTAAAAGAAGAACCCAAGAACCTGGACAGCCTCCCTTGGTGCCTCGAAAACAGTAATGATGAGGTAATCTCAGAATTTCCCCCAGCTCCGAAAGAACTGGAGGATGGAATACATACCAACGCAGATAACCTCAGGAAAATCGAGTTGGGGACGGTAAATGATCCGCGACCGACATTCGTCAGCGAACTGCTGTCTGAAGAGAGGGCGGCTGCGTTAAAAGACGTCCTTGTGCAGCATAAAGATTGCTTCGCATGGAACTATTCCGAGATGCCAGGACTAGATCCAGGAGTCGCTGTACATAGACTAGCAATATCCCCAAACATCAAACCAGTCAAACAGGCACCGAGAAGAATGCGACTAGAGCTTGAGATGAGCATAAATACCAAAGTCAAAAAGCTAATCGACTCTGGCTTCATCCAGGAAGTTCAGTACCCTGAATGGATCGCCAACATCGTCCCAGTGATGAAGAAAAATAGGACAGTGCGCATATGCGTAGACTTCCGGGATCTTAATAAAGCTTGCCCGAAGGATGATTTCCCAGTGCCAGTTACTGAACTGATGATAGACAATACATCCACTCATGAGGTTTTCTCCTTCATGGACGGCTCATCGGGGTATAATCAAATAAAAATGCATCCTGAAGATCAGAAACATACGGCTTTCCGGACTCCTTTAGGGATATTTTGTTATAAAGTAATGCCCTTCGGTTTGAAGAACGCCGGTGCTACTTATCAGAGGGCCATGACAAAGATCTTCGACGACCTTATACACGAAATCGTCGAATGCTATATCGACGATCTCGTGGTTAAAAGCAAGTCATATGAAGAGCATCTCGAGCATTTGAAGTGTAGGGTTCCTAGGCACTCTTGTGAAGGTTCTTAAGGCATCAAACATGCCCGGATTAAATTTTAGACGTGCCGAACAACCCAAAGCCGGGATCTTTGCTAGATTATTAGGGTTTAACATGCATTAAGATAACTTTTATCTAAGTGTGAGGGATTACAACCTTTGTAGTCCGCTCCTTCACTTCACAAGCTCCGAGTAGAAGTCCCTTTGCCGCGATCCACGATCTCCCGGACTCATGAGAGGCTCCACGACTCGAACGATCCATTCTAGCTTGTCGTATTCCAAATCTCCGATGATCTACGTCGAGGTTTCGAAGAACTCAAGCTATCTCACTCTAAAGAGAAGAACACCCTAATCCCAAGGGCTAGATGAGATGAGGATGAGAGAGTAGTGATTTAGCTTTCTTTTTATATCATTTTCTCATAATCTTTCATCACATAAGGATTTTCAAGAGAGCTCCTTCAAGAAGAAGAAGAAGAAGATAATGGATAACCTAATATCAATTAATCCTTTTGTCATGAATAGAAAATAAACATATGATTGAATAATTAACCATGGTCAAGGATGATTGGATGAGAACAAGTAGAGAAACAACTAGGGTTAGGGTTTGGTTAAGTTTAGAATGTGTCATCACAAAATATCCTAACCTTGACAAAAGAAATAGCTTCTAGAAGGAACTTGAAGCTACTAACCCTAATCAAACCCTAACCTCAATTAATCATCCTTAAACATGTTTAACAATTAATCATATCATGTCACAATAATATATATCACATATATATTATATATTTGCAACAAAAGAAAATAATACAATTAACATATATCGCATATATATCAATGTATCATCCACTGAGAAAATGAAATAATAAAGCAAGCCAATATTAGTTAATAATATATCATATATATTATTATATATTAAATCATCGAATCAACACTTGATCCGACGATCCGGCTATATCGAATATAACCGGCTAATATATCATGTACCGATCCATCGAATCAACACTTGATCCGATGACCCGATTCATATCCATATATCGCGAGAATATAATACGGTATCCCATATCGCATTATTCTCGCTCCTGCGCATATCACATATGTGCCACTACTCTGTTTCGCCTGAGCCAAGAAAACTCTGTGTAGGACTCTAAAGAATCGTCAATACGCCGGTAGCAGGTGATGATCATATCAAACACCCACAAGCTGCAAGCGGTCAGCTAAACGTAACAGCCACCCAGGTATTGAGCGATCAGAAGATCAACAAGCTAGCCTGTGCGTTCTTCTGTGAATCCGATCAGTAACACTCCCGTACAGTCCGGTCTGTTCGTCTGATATGTCGCATATCAAGTCTAGGGGTGGTATACGTCAGACCCCAGTAACCGATAAGTCGTGTCGATGTATGGCTCATAACGGGTCGAGAAACTACTAGTAACACTTACCAGTAAATCTCTATATCAGCCCTGGCCAGGGACTTCCAGTTATAGCCAATCGAACACAGCACAACATCAACTCCCTATACCGGGAGAGATGAATCCCCTCCTATCGCTCATTGCCTCCATGTGATTCGGGACTGTACCCAAAAGCCACCGTTTTGCACGCCCTCTTGGACGTGGTAAGGTGGAAATCAAAGCACAGTGGGAATCACACAAGACTCTATGACGATCTCGGGTCTACAGACTACCCTGTACCTGTGTCACCGGAGAACTGCCATCTGACGTGTGGTATATCACCATCTGGGAGTTCTCGGCGAGTCCGTCCAGTGTACCCAGTCTCTACTGAGCACCCGTACACCATCTCTGATGTCTAACATCGATGGATATGGGATCATCCATCGCCCATCATATGGGTCAAGATGCGTATACGCTAGTCTACTCTGGTGTATCGATGCCCTGTCTCGATATACCCTCGACTAGGAACAGTTATAGGATGTACTCATCGACTACCGCGGCCCCACTAGTATGATCTCATCATAGTCCCAGTAGTCGAGTACAAGTCCTAAGGGCTTTATCAACATGTGAGAGTAAAACAGTAAACCAATACAAGTCAACATGTTAAGATAAAGTGAAACCAAATAGCATACTATCATGACGAGCAAGAAAGTCTTCTCTATATATAACCAAGCATCCATTATAATATACATCATATGTACAACAATGGCCTCTAGGGCATATACATAACTAACAATCTCCCACTTGCACTAAGGCCAGCTGCTGTAGTATCTCATACCTAGCATCCCGAATAATCTCTCAAACTGTATCTGGGGAATAGCCTTCGTGAATGGATCCGCAGTGTTTTCCTTCGTATCTACTCTCCTGACCTCGATCTCCCGGCGATCAACTATCTCCCTGATCAGGTGATACCGCCTCAGAATATGTCTGGACTTCTGATGGGACCTGGGTTCCTTGGCCAAAGCCACAGCTCCATTGTTATCGCAATACAGAGGTATTGGATGCTCAATGGATGGAACCACACCAAGTTCACTAATGAACTTCTTGATCCAGACAGCCTCTTTGGCAGCATCGTTGGCAGCAATGTATTCAGCCTCCATCGTTGAGTCTGCAACGGTATCCTGTTTGGAACTCTTCCAACATACCGCCCCTCCATTGAGGGTAAAGACAAAACCCGAATGCGACTTAGAGTCGTCCTTATCACTTTGGAAGCTGGAATCGGTAAAGGACTCCACCTGGAGTTCTCCATTACCATACACCAAGAACATCTCCTTAGTCCTTCGTAAGTACTTGAGAATGTTCTTCACTGCTGTCCAATGATTCTCTCCAGGATCTGCTTGATACCGACTCACTACACTTAGGGAGTATGCTACATCGGGTCTGGTACATAGCATCGCATACATGATAGAGCCTACTGCCGAAGCATAGGGTATCCCTTGCATGCGAGCTCTCTCCAAATCAGTCTTGGGAGACATCTCTTTGGAGAGAGTGAGTCCAGAGATCGTGGGCTGATTCCCACGCTTGGATTCTTCCATACTAAACCTCTTTAGTATGGTGTCAATGTACCTGGATTGGGACAATCCCAGTATCCGTTTAGATCTATCTCTATAGATCATGATTCCCAATATGCAGGAGGCATCACCTAGATCTTTCATTGAGAATCTCTGTGATAAGAAGAGCTTGACTGATTGCAGCATAGGAATATCATTTCCTATCAAGAGTATGTCATCCACGTACAATACGAGGAAGACTACCTTACCCTCTGCCACCTTCTTATAGATACAAGGTTCATCTATATTTTTGATGAAGTCAAACTCTTTGACTACAACATCAAAACAGATGTTCCAACTCCGCGATGCTTGCTTTAATCCATAAATGGATTTAAGCAGCTTGCACACCTTTCCGCTGCTCCCACTATCTACGAAGCCCTCTGGCTGAGTCATGTACACGCACTCTTCTAAATCACCGTTTAGAAAGGCGGTCTTAACATCCATTTGCCAGATTTCGTAGTCATGGTATGCAGCAATGGCAAGTAAAATCCGGATGGACTTAAGCATAGCCACTGGAGAAAAGGTTTCGTCATAGTCCACACCTGGTCGTTGACGAAAACCCTTTGCTATAAGTCTAGCTTTGAAAGTCTCAACTTTTCCATCTACACCAAATTTCTTTTTAAAAATCCACTTGCTCCCAATGGGTTTTACCCCTTCAGGAGCATTTTCTAAAATCCACACTTTATTGGTGTACATGGATTCCATCTCAGATCGCATTGCATCCAGCCATTTCACAGAGTCACTACTCGTGATGGCCTGCTCGAAACTAGTGGGTTCATCATCATCCATGATGCAATCCTCGCTTCCACCATCAATGAGAAAACCGTAGTATCTCTCAGGTGGACGAGAAACCCTACTAGATCTGCGGAGAGGCTGGGGTTCGTCGGGTACTACTGAATCCTCTGGTTCCACTAAATCGTCTGTTGTAGTTTGTTCTGCTGGAACTTCTTCCAGTTCTATCTCAAAGCCACTAATTTCTTTTTCAAGAAATTCCTTTTCTAAAAAGGTGGCATGTTGAGCAACAAACACCTTTTGTTGTTCAACGTGGTAGAATAGATATCCATACGAATTGCTTGGATATCCTACAAACTTACAAAGAACTGATCGTGCCTCGAGTTTGTCCGGATTTTGCTTTTTAACATAGGCCGGACAACCCCATATCTTAACTCTTTTAAGAGACGGTCTCTTCCCATTCCATATCTCATATGGAGTGGTAGGCACTGATTTAGTTGGAACTCTATTCAATAGATATATGGCTGTCTCCAGCGCATACCCCCAAAAGGAAATAGGTAACTCAGCTGTACTCATCATAGAGCGCACCATATCTAATAGGGTGCGATTCCTCCGCTCAGATACACCGTTGTGCTGTGGTGTATAAGGAGGAGTACGCTGAGAGAGAATCCCATTCTCTTTTAGATAATCTAGGAACTCACTGCTTAAGTATTCACCTCCTTGATCAGATCGAAGAATCTTGATACTTTTGCCCGTTTGGTTCTCTACTTCGTGCTTATATTCTCTGAATTTCTCAAAAGCTTCAGACTTGTGTTTCATCAGAAACACATGTCCATATCTAGAGAGATCGTCAGTGAATGTAATGAAGTAGGAAGAACCGTTCCTAGCATGTGTAGACATGGGACCGCATACATCACTATGTATCAGTCCTAAGAGTTCAGCAACTCTTTCTCCGTGTCCACTAAACGGAGCTTTGGTCATTTTTCCTTTGAGACATGAATGGCAAGTATCATAAGATGATAATTCGAACGGATTTAAATAACCATCTCTATGTAACTTAGCCAGTCGTGTCGCATTGATATGACCAAGTCTACAATGCCACAAGAAGGATTCGTTCATATCTGAACTTTTCCTCTTGTGTGTGTTTTGTATATTTAGGACTGTATTCTGATTTAGAATGAATATGCCATTATGTAATGAGCCTGATGCAATCAACTTTTGATCTAGGAATATGTTCATAACATTATCCTGTACTACAAAATTATATCCCTCTTTACTCAATAAAGAAACTGATATAATATTGCACATCATGTTCGGTATATAATAGCACTCATTTAGAATCAGTGTATTACGACTTGGTAATACAAGGTGATATTCGCCAACTGCTTTGGCTACAACACTTGCACCGTTCCCTACTTGAACGGAATGATCACCTTTTCCCAGTTCTCTACCTTTACGTAGCCCATGCAACTGTTTGCATATGTGGGATCCTGATCCGGTATCTAATACCCAGGACGTAGGATGAACTGAGAAACAGTTCTCAATAACAAACACACCCGAAGAAGATGCATCAACATGCATGTTCTTTTGGGCTGCGTGAGAATCTAGATATTCTCCTGTTTCCTGTTCAGTCTTATAACTCTTATAAGAAAGAACGGGTTCAACGTTCCCTTGCTCAATACAATAATTAGGTTCAGTCAATACATCCATATTATTATCTTGATTATGGCCTGAAATGGTCGCTACCTGGAGAGAGAGAGAGAAGAAAACACTTTAGCGTATGCTCTTGCAAGATTAGATTGGTTATTATCTTATCTAATCAGGATGTCTCCCACTGTTTTTATCAAATCTACCTTAAAACCCAAAAAGGTAAGATTAGCCGGGATTAATTACACCCTACAATTTCGTCAATCTTTCAGCCAGATCAGTGTCGGTACTTTGAGGGAGGTTCCCCGTGCTTTCGCACGGACCTAATTAGTAAACCTCGTTTTCCCAGAGGCGTAACCTCGTTAACACTTTTCTAGACACCTACTTGAATGACTAATTGTCCTGTGTAAAACTCTCCCAGGAGTAACTCTTACTCGCAGTGGGTATCGGGATCCAACTATCTCATAGGAGGTATGCAATCTCATTGCAAATTTCAACACTTGAAATTCCCGATAATGCTTTTACCCCTAGCAACTTATGACCTTGGCTAAGGTCAACAAATCATAAGCGCTAGTCAAGTTTAACCCGTCATTTCTTGATTGAATTAAACCCACCCGTACGACCCTTGGCTAAGGTCAACAAAGTCGCACGACTACCCTAACTCAATCACATCTCATGTTTTAGCAGATAAATACTAATTAGCTACCGTACACCACGCCTTGGCTAAGGTCAACAAACGCAGCACGAATACTAACTAGTACTTATCTGAAATGACGGAGGGCTACGCAGGTTTTTCAGAAAACCCTGAGCGTAAAGAACTTGATATCGTCGTAGAATCATGTGTTTTTGAAAAGGAGTGTTTTTGAGGCTTTTCTTAGTTTCGCTAAAGGGGTCACTCCCGGTGAAGGGATCGTCGGCCCTTTCCTCATCGAATAAGGTGCAGGATATATCATATATACCGCTGTGCAAAGCAAAACACTTAAAGCAATCAAAAGACAAACCGCGTTTTGTAGCATCTGCCAGTTTCGCTAAAGGAGTCACTCCCGGTGAAGGGATCTCGGTCCTTTCCTCATCGAATAAGGTGCAGGATATATCGTATATATCACTGTGCAAAGCAAAACTGTAGCTACCCTTTTTATAAAGTTTTTGATTCTACAACATCTTTAGGTTTCTTTTCTTTTATTAATCTCATTAATAAAAATCCCATCAGCTTATGCTTCCTAAGCATCACAAAAGAAACGAAAGCAGTAATATTTATATATCAGCATATATATATAGTATAAGCATTCGTCTCAGGCAGTAATATGATCTCATCACAGAACATTGCAGCAGAAGAACATATATGAAATATTGGATATACTAGGACGTCCGTGTTTTCAATACGAGCCTGTATAAAACACGGATTCCACGGTCGCGACGAATAGCCAAACCCACATCCCAAGACCCCTACGAGAGCGGCAAGTAACACTGCCAATTCTAGGGTTAGGAGACCCGGTCTCGACTCCTCGAGATGGCCTCCCACTGGACCCTAGAACCCGGTTACTTGTGCTCCCCTCCTTGGGTCTACCTAATGCGGAAAAGTAAATAATATACACAGGTGACAGCAACCGCATCCTGGAAGTGCCCCAAATAAAAGAATATTACATTACAAATGAATTTTACATGAATGAAAATAAAAACCCTCATCTCACATAAAACCCCCGGCTATTCTGATCGCGACGATCCAATATAACATATCACAGCAACACATAATATCTCATATCATCAACGTAAGCAAGTATGCGTATCCCGATTGTCGTTGATGTATAGCAACGAAGCCGGCGATACACCACATACTACACTTACGGTCACAGAAAAGAAAGTGTAAAACTACAATATTTGGAATCCACAATCACTTTAGACATCGTAAATCCGAAATATCACATACTTCGTATTTCATGCCTAACTCTATGAATTCCACATATTGTATCACATTCCAGATAAATATACGGTATTAAACTATTTGAACAGATAATCAAACACCCAAAATTTCCCGAAGTGCTCAACTCTTGAGCGGAATTCAAATAATCCCAGAATATGTCACAGTACCAGTGATCCAGCCGTAGAAGGGCCAAGCCAACGCCTCACATGTGGCACGCCGTACTGCCTCAAACCCGAAGGTTCAAAAGGCAGTTCAAGACGGTCACATAATCGAGTTAAGGTTTGTTGTCTTCTAGAGGGTCCACCGCTTAACTTGTACAATTTTCCGAAAGATTTAAACCCAATAAAAATTCAACGCTTGAAAGTTTGCCGTGCCGGAATAAAGTGGGTTAATGATATCCGTTCAACCAGTTTAACAGTTTCTAAATATCCGGAAAGAAATACGAACTTAAATATTCCGATCGAGTCTACTATTACAAAACAAACCCCAGAATTTTAAACACCTGGAATAGAATAAAAATATCCAGAATACTCAGCAAGCAACTACGGGAATTACCATGAAGCCACGTGTCCTGATTTCACTGTTCCGCCGCGGAAGCGCCGCGCAAGCCATGCTTCCGCCGCGCTTCCGCCGCCGTTTGGTCGAATTAGGGGCTCAGGTTTTATGGTAATTCTTAGATTTCCCTGCTGATTTTTTTACATATTTTTAATTCAGAAAAATCCTAATTTTTAAAAAATTTCCAGAGAGTGGGTTTTTTTCGTCGTTTCGCGTTCGATCGGAGTTTTAACTTCGTAAACACATCGCCTAATGCTCTAGCTAGGCTCTGATACCACTGTAGGGTTCCTAGGCACTCTTGTGAAGGTTCTTAAGGCATCAAACATGCCCGGATTAAATTTTAGACGTGCCGAACAACCCAAAGCCGGGATCTTTGCTAGATTATTAGGGTTTAACATGCATTAAGATAACTTTTATCTAAGTGTGAGGGATTACAACCTTTGTAGTCCGCTCCTTCACTTCACAAGCTCCGAGTAGAAGTCCCTTTGCCGCGATCCACGATCTCCCGGACTCATGAGAGGCTCCACGACTCGAACGATCCATTCTAGCTTGTCGTATTCCAAATCTCCGATGATCTACGTCGAGGTTTCGAAGAACTCAAGCTATCTCACTCTAAAGAGAAGAACACCCTAATCCCAAGGGCTAGATGAGATGAGGATGAGAGAGTAGTGATTTAGCTTTCTTTTTATATCATTTTCTCATAATCTTTCATCACATAAGGATTTTCAAGAGAGCTCCTTCAAGAAGAAGAAGAAGAAGATAATGGATAACCTAATATCAATTAATCCTTTTGTCATGAATAGAAAATAAACATATGATTGAATAATTAACCATGGTCAAGGATGATTGGATGAGAACAAGTAGAGAAACAACTAGGGTTAGGGTTTGGTTAAGTTTAGAATGTGTCATCACAAAATATCCTAACCTTGACAAAAGAAATAGCTTCTAGAAGGAACTTGAAGCTACTAACCCTAATCAAACCCTAACCTCAATTAATCATCCTTAAACATGTTTAACAATTAATCATATCATGTCACAATAATATATATCACATATATATTATATATTTGCAACAAAAGAAAATAATACAATTAACATATATCGCATATATATCAATGTATCATCCACTGAGAAAATGAAATAATAAAGCAAGCCAATATTAGTTAATAATATATCATATATATTATTATATATTAAATCATCGAATCAACACTTGATCCGACGATCCGGCTATATCGAATATAACCGGCTAATATATCATGTACCGATCCATCGAATCAACACTTGATCCGATGACCCGATTCATATCCATATATCGCGAGAATATAATACGGTATCCCATATCGCATTATTCTCGCTCCTGCGCATATCACATATGTGCCATTACTCTGTTTCGCCTGAGCCAAGAAAACTCTGTGTAGGACTCTAAAGAATCGTCAATACGCCGGTAGCAGGTGATGATCATATCAAACACCCACAAGCTGCAAGCGGTCAGCTAAACGTAACAGCCACCCAGGTATTGAGCGATCAGAAGATCAACAAGCTAGCCTGTGCGTTCTCCTGTGAATCCGATCAGTAACACTCCCGTACAGTCCGGTCTGTTCGTCTGATATGTCGCATATCAAGTCTAGGGGTGGTATACGTCAGACCCCAGTAACCGATAAGTCGTGTCGATGTATGGCTCATAACGGGTCGAGAAACTACTAGTAACACTTACCAGTAAATCTCTATATCAGCCCTGGCCAGGGACTTCCAGTTATAGCCAATCGAACACAGCACAACATCAACTCCCTATACCGGGAGAGATGAATCCCCTCCTATCGCTCATTGCCTCCATGTGATTCGGGACTGTACCCAAAAGCCACCGTTTTGCACGCCCTCTTGGACGTGGTAAGGTGGAAATCAAAGCACAGTGGGAATCACACAAGACTCTATGACGATCTCGGGTCTACAGACTACCCTGTACCTGTGTCACCGGAGAACTGCCATCTGACGTGTGGTATATCACCATCTGGGAGTTCTCGGCGAGTCCGTCCAGTGTACCCAGTCTCTACTGAGCACCCGTACACCATCTCTGATGTCTAACATCGATGGATATGGGATCATCCATCGCCCATCATATGGGTCAAGATGCGTATACGCTAGTCTACTCTGGTGTATCGATGCCCTGTCTCGATATACCCTCGACTAGGAACAGTTATAGGATGTACTCATCGACTACCGCGGCCCCACTAGTATGATCTCATCATAGTCCCAGTAGTCGAGTACAAGTCCTAAGGGCTTTATCAACATGTGAGAGTAAAACAGTAAACCAATACAAGTCAACATGTTAAGATAAAGTGAAACCAAATAGCATACTATCATGACGAGCAAGAAAGTCTTCTCTATATATAACCAAGCATCCATTATAATATACATCATATGTACAACAATGGCCTCTAGGGCATATACATAACTAACAATCTCCCACTTGCACTAAGGCCAGCTGCTGTAGTATCTCATACCTAGCATCCCGAATAATCTCTCAAACTGTATCTGGGGAATAGCCTTCGTGAATGGATCCGCAGTGTTTTCCTTCGTATCTACTCTCCTGACCTCGATCTCCCGGCGATCAACTATCTCCCTGATCAGGTGATACCGCCTCAGAATATGTCTGGACTTCTGATGGGACCTGGGTTCCTTGGCCAAAGCCACAGCTCCATTGTTATCGCAATACAGAGGTATTGGATGCTCAATGGATGGAACCACACCAAGTTCACTAATGAACTTCTTGATCCAGACAGCCTCTTTGGCAGCAATGTATTCAGCCTCCATCGTTGAGTCTGCAACGGTATCCTGTTTGGAACTCTTCCAACATACCGCCCCTCCATTGAGGGTAAAGACAAAACCCGAATGCGACTTAGAGTCGTCCTTATCACTTTGGAAGCTGGAATCGGTAAAGGACTCCACCTGGAGTTCTCCATTACCATACACCAAGAACATCTCCTTAGTCCTTCGTAAGTACTTGAGAATGTTCTTCACTGCTGTCCAATGATTCTCTCCAGGATCTGCTTGATACCGACTCACTACACTTAGGGAGTATGCTACATCGGGTCTGGTACATAGCATCGCATACATGATAGAGCCTACTGCCGAAGCATAGGGTATCCCTTGCATGCGAGCTCTCTCCAAATCAGTCTTGGGAGACATCTCTTTGGAGAGAGTGAGTCCAGAGATCGTGGGCTGATTCCCACGCTTGGATTCTTCCATACTAAACCTCTTTAGTATGGTGTCAATGTACCTGGATTGGGACAATCCCAGTATCCGTTTAGATCTATCTCTATAGATCATGATTCCCAATATGCAGGAGGCATCACCTAGATCTTTCATTGAGAATCTCTGTGATAAGAAGAGCTTGACTGATTGCAGCATAGGAATATCATTTCCTATCAAGAGTATGTCATCCACGTACAATACGAGGAAGACTACCTTACCCTCTGCCACCTTCTTATAGATACAAGGTTCATCTATATTTTTGATGAAGTCAAACTCTTTGACTACAACATCAAAACAGATGTTCCAACTCCGCGATGCTTGCTTTAATTCATAAATGGATTTAAGCAGCTTGCACACCTTTCCGCTGCTCCCACTATCTACGAAGCCCTCTGGCTGAGTCATGTACACGCACTCTTCTAAATCACCGTTTAGAAAGGCGGTCTTAACATCCATTTGCCAGATTTCGTAGTCATGGTATGCAGCAATGGCAAGTAAAATCCGGATGGACTTAAGCATAGCCACTGGAGAAAAGGTTTCGTCATAGTCCACACCTGGTCGTTGACGAAAACCCTTTGCTACAAGTCTAGCTTTGAAAGTCTCAACTTTTCCATCTACACCAAATTTCTTTTTAAAAATCCACTTGCTCCCAATGGGTTTTACCCCTTCAGGAGCATTTTCTAAAATCCACACTTTATTGGTGTACATGGATTCCATCTCAGATCGCATTGCATCCAGCCATTTCACAGAGTCACCACTCGTGATGGCCTGCTCGAAACTAGTGGGTTCATCATCATCCATGATGCAATCCTCGCTTCCACCTTCGGTTTGAAGAGCTTGATGCCCTTGATGAAATCCGGCTCCTAGCACAGCAAAATCTGGAAGCTTATAAAGCAAAGATGACGCGCTCATACGAAAGATTGACCCGACCGAGGACATTCCGTCAAGGCGAACTCGTGCTAGTGGTCAAAAGGCCTATGATCCCCAATCGCACCAAGCGGGGAAAGTTTGAGCCCAACTATGAAGGCCCGTACATCATAGATAAAGTCTACCAAGGTGGAGCCTATCTACTCATCGACATGCACGGCGAAAGGCCTTTCAGACCAATAAACGGTCGCTTCCTAAAGAAATATTACGCTTAATGAGCCATAGCCTAGGTCAATGATGGATGACGACGACTATGTCCGCTCGCTATCTTCCTAAGCTCAAGCTTCATAAAGAATAGCCAACCTTCTCAACAACGGACCGAAATGTCCTAAAACTAATAGCAGACAAAAACGTCTTTAAGCTACTACCACAGCATCCTTGGGCTGACGAGATGAATAAAAATAAATAAAAATATATATATATAATAAATAAAACGGTATGTCCATAAGCAAAAAGGGCACGGATGAAAACCCGAAAGGGCTCCGTGAGTAAAAACAGCAGGGGCTACCGGCGAGTGTTCGTGAAAACCCGAAAGGGCGCGACCTCGTAAAAAAAAAAAGAGAAGAAAAAAAAAGAAAGGAAAAAAATAAAAAGAATAAAAAAAAACGGTATGTCCATAAGCAAAATGGGCGTGGATGAAAACCCGAAAGGGCTCCGTGAGTAAAAACAGCAGGGCTACCGGCGAGTGTTCGTGAAAACCCGAAAGGGCGCGACCTCGTAAAAAAAAAAGGAAAAAAGAAAGGAAAAAATAAAAAGAATAAAAAAAAACGGTATGTCCATAAGCAAAATGGGCGCGGATGAAAACCCGAAAGGGCTCCGTGAGTAAAAACAGCAGGGCTACCGGCGAGTGTTCGTGAAAACCCGAAAGGGCGCGACCTCGTAAAAAAAAAGGAAAAAAGAAAGGAAAAAATAAAAAGAATAAAAAAAAACGGTATGTCCATAAGCAAAATGGGCGCGGATGAAAACCCGAAAGGGCTCCGTGAGTAAAAACAGCAGGGCTACCGGCGAGTGTTTGTGAAAACCTGAAAGGGCGCAACCTCGTTAAGGACGCTTATAGGGTCCTCTCGACCTTGTAAGGAGAAACCACCTGCGTGAGATCCTTACGACTCACAAAGGAGAAACACACTTAGGGATCCCCACGATTCCTAAGGAGAAAATACACTTGCGAGATCCTCACGACTCGTAAGGAGAACTCTCTTATGGGACCCCCACGGCCCATAAGATTTGAAAGTCTTAAGTTACAGAGACCTAAAACTGTGCTTAAGCAAACCCCCACAAACTTCCAATATTGCCCTACAAGTGGCTCAGTATTGACCCTTGTATACAATCCACGGACGCGAATAAACATTTCCCTAATTAAGTCCCATCTGAAACTAGGGATATGTTTGCATGGTAAACAACCCTTGTAAATCCTCTCGACTTACAAGGAGAAAGCCCTCCTGTAGGATCCTTACGACTTACATAGAAACAAACACTTAGGGATCCTAACGACCCCTAAGGAGAAAATACACCTACAAGATCCTCACGACTTGTAGGGAGAAATACCTTCATGAGACCCTTACGGCCCATGAAGTCAAAAGCCTTAACCGACAGGACCCTAACCCTGGTCGCTAAGCCTCCTTTGTTCGACAACGACAGAGGCAAATGATGATTCGCTCCTGGCAATATCCCAGTTGTAGCGGTGCTGATGCCGAAATCGGTGTCTAATTTCAGGTTTACGGCGAAAAAGCCAGTAGGCCGCACATGCATGCAAATAGCCGAAATGATGGGGCAGCTTGCAATAAAAAGCAGCAGGTAAAATGTATGCATGCAAAATAGCCGAAATGATTGGGCAACCCGTAATAAAAAGCGACGGGTAAAAATAAAACAAATAGCCGAAATGATTGGGCACCGCGAAAAATAGCCGAAATGATTGGGCAGTCGCGACCTTCGCGATATAAAAGCTGAAATGATAGAGCATCGCGGAAATAACATAAAATAAAAAGAAGAAATGATAAAACTTTGGCCCTACAGTTAAGATCACATCGATCCCTGTATACAATCCAAGGGCGTAAACAAAGAAGGAACCATACTTTCCCAACAGACTTCGCCAGAAGACGGAGCCAAATATCGACGGTTCAGTCCAACTCCGAAGAAACCATTATCTTCAGCAAATTCCTCGACTCACGGATACAAACACTCCTTGACGAGAGCCTTCTGATCCGCGTCGACCCGCGGAGCCACCAGTGCCTCCGTAGGAATCCCCGACTCGTTTCAAACCCCAAGGAAACAAATAATCCTTGGCGCTTGGGAAACAAATAATCCCTAGCAAAACTCCTCGACTCACGGATACAAACACTCCTTGACGAGAGCCTTCTGATCCGCGTCGACCCACAGAGCCACCAATGCCTCCGTAGGAATCCTCGACTCGTTTCAAACCCCAAGGAAACAAATAATCCTTGGCGCTTGGGAAACAAATAATCCCTAGCAAATTCCTCGACTCACAGATACAAACACTCCTTGACGAGAGCCTTCTGATCCGCGTCGACCCGCAGAGCCACCAGTGCCTCCGTAGGAATCCTCGACTCATTTCAAACCCCAAGGAAACAAATAATCCTTGGCGCTTGGGAAACAAATAATCCCTAGCAAAACTCCTCGACTCACGGATACAAACACTCCTTGACGAGAGCCTTCTGATCCGCGTCGACCCGCAGAGCCACCAATGCCTCCGTAGGAATCCTCGACTCGTTTCAAACCCCAAGGAAACAAATAATCCTTTGCGCTTGGGAAACAAATAATCCCTAGCAAATTCCTCGACTCACGGATACAAACACTCCTTGACGAGAGCCTTCTGATCCGCGTCGACCCGCAGAGCCACCAGTGCCTCCGTAGAAATCCTCGACTCGTTTCAAACCCCAAGGAAACAAATAATCCTTGGCGCTTGGGAAACAAATAATCCCTAGCAAACTCCTCGACTCGCGGATACAAATACTCCATGACGAGAGCCTCCCAACCTGCGTCAACTCACAGAACCACCACTGTCTCCGTGAGAGAGTTCTCGGTTCGTTCCACCTTGCAAGATAAAGTCCCGGGCAGCAAGGATTAAAAAACTTGCTTCCTGAGCAATGAGGCCCTGCAAGTCAATCCAAAATGGTCTCTTGCATACTATTCACGGGTCTCACTCTCCAAAGTCGAGTTTCGACGAAGAGGGAAACAACCACTTACGGGTTCTCTCGACTCGTAAGAGGGAAGAATTCTCTTATAAGATCCTTACGACTTATAAGAGAAAACCACACTTAGGAATCCTCACGATTCCTAAGGAGAAAATCCACTTATGGGATCCTCTCGACCCGTAGGGAGAAAAACCTCTATGGGACCCTCACGACTCATAGAGTCAAAAAGTCCTAGGCAGCAGACCTGAACCTGCAGGCTAAGCCATCGCGATTTCTTAAGGAAGTCAGAATACTTGTTTTAGATATCCATCAATTATGGTTATTAAGACAGCCTGCTGACAATAAAAAGAAGATGACAGAAAGAATATCTGATCTACATTTGATCGGGAGTTCGTATCACATTCATTTATGCACAAGCAGAAGATTCAAGACAAGGAATAAGACAAGCCGAAATAAAAAAGGGAAGGGTTTCCATTCATACCGCTAAGAATTTTTACAAACATAAGAATAATGAATAAGAAACATTATTCAAATTATTACAACGGTATAACCTCAGATCCGGGGCACGGATTGAGGAAATCGAAAGTAAGGCCATCCAGAGTTCTTCTGGCCTTTCTAATTATTCTTATGCGCAGTCTTTCGCGCTCCTCTGTGTCAATATCATCGGCAAGCCCCCCCGGCCTTCGATAAGCGGCAATGATCGTCGTCTGCTGGAAGACTTGGTGTAGGATGTCGACGAGGCTGTTCCGCCGTTTCTTTGAGATCAGCCCTGTCAGGTGCACTGAATGCACCTTGTCTTCGGCATCATCCAGTGCGTTAAGCGGTAAGGCCTCATGAAGATCCGGAAGTGCTCTCCATATGGCTCCCAACACGACTTTCAAAAGGGCCGAACGACGAGGCAACAGCCAACCACCGCTTGCGTTCAGACGACCCATGACTTCTGCACATTCAGCGTCCGTAAACTCCTGGTTTTGTTGACGACCCTGAGCGCGGATATCGTCGTAAGTAATGAACTCGTGCAAACTGTATAGGTGCACCGCCGCCATCATACCTGGAGGAAATATTACACGAAGATCAGCAATAGAAAAGCGATAACGTACATAGAGGACAAAATTCCTGAGGAGCAAGACTATGTTCAAGGATGAAATCCCCCAAACGAAAGCTCTGCTGGTTAATCGATTCTACCTAAAGAAGTTTTTTTCTAAAAAACTTTAAAAAAAAAGGGGAAACAAAGCAACGGAGTTCTTAAAGGCAAGAACAGAGCTCCGAAGTCTTCGAAAATGAAAATCTGGAAGATGATAAGTATCTGGAGGGGACCAAAGGTCCTATTTATAGGCATCAAGTGCCTCCTCGACTTCCAAAAATCGTCACGGCAGTTCACCCTAATCGGAGCAAACTTCTGTTCAAATCCCGAGGCGGGAGATGAAGCAACGCTTCGTCTTCCCCCAGTCAGAGCAAAGCTCTGTCTTAAAAATTAATTTAATGAAGCAACGCTTCAGATTGTTTGCGCTGCGTAACGGGCCACGTGGCGGACACAGACGCATCAGCGCAACGCCCAAAGCAGCGCACCCAATCAGAGCGAGGCTCCTTTTCAAAATTAAAGGAAGCAACGCTTCAACTGCGCTGCGCCGTGCGCTACACAACACAGCGCAGAGGCGCTAACACAGTTGCGCTGCACTGTGCGCTGTGCGACACGTGTCATACCCTGAAGCATTCGCTTTAAACAAAATTAAAAATTCTGGAGAAATCGTTCCTACTCTTTTTAAAATAAAAAGATTTGCTTCTGTGAAACAGAAGCCTTTGGATCAAAGATCCGACGGTGAGGGGAAATTCCCCCAGATCATTCAGAAAAGGGATTTCTCTAATAAATCGAATTTGCTTCTCAATTTGCAAGACGAAGCCTCAGGCAGCAGAGGTGGGAAAACTTACTTCCTGAACAATGAGACCCTACAAGTCGATCTAAAGTGGTCTCTTGTATACTATACAAGGGTCTCACTCTCCAAAGCCGAGATTCGATAAAGAGGGAAACAACCACTTACGGGTCCTCTCGACTCGTAAGAGGGAAAAATTCTCTTATAGGATCCTTACGACCTATGAGAGAAAACCACACTTAGGAATCCTCACGATTCCTAAGGAGAAAATCCACCTACGAGATCCTCTCGATCCGTAGGGAGAAAAGTCTCTATGAGACCCTCACGGCTTATAGAGTTGAAAAGTCTTAGGCAGCAGATCTAAACCTGCGGCCTAAGCCATCGCTATTTCTTAAGAAGGTTGGGATACTCGTCCTAATCATCCGTCAATCATGGTTATTAAGGTGACATACTGATAATAAAAGAAAGAAAAGACGGAGAAATGACACAAGACATTACAAAAATGTGCATCTTTTATTCATAAATATTGATCGAGTACAGGATACATTGCGCTAGAGAATAAAAAAATATATACATATATTTTACAAATACAAATGATACAAGGAGAATTATTGGGAAGGAAGCGTCTTGCATAGGTGTAGCAATTGCTCACATATGTCCTTCCATGCCTTCTCTTGATCGGCTACCACCGCCAGCTCTCCCTCCACTTGGGCTCGTTGCTGCAAGACCGACGCAAGCTGCTCCCTGACGACCTGATAGGCAGCTTCCCGACTTGGGATATTGCGCTCAGCTACGTCAAGCTTCCGCTTCAAGTTTAGCACATGGGAGATGCGCTCCAAGAGACCCTCAAAGATAGTCTTCACTTGGGCAGCATTTGCCTCAACCTCAGCGCGCAGATTGGCCGTTTCGTTCGAGGTCTTTTGGCATTCCCTTAGTCTTAAAGCTGCTTCTTGCTCCAAGTGGCGGAAGTGCGAAGTGCTTTGCTCGAGCCAAGTTGTGCGTTGGGTGCTTAGGGCTAAAACTTCGGGAGAAGGGCGCGTCGACTCCAGCCGATATAGACAGGCCTCGATCTCCCTGCAGTGATTAACCCAAGATCCGACGACGCCTTCGTTATGAAAATTTACGAGCGCCGCCAACATTGGATTAACCTCCACAGCGAAATCTACGGCAGAAGGGAGAGCATCTGTGTTGAGCTCTTCGATGTACCCGCTCAGCATGCCCAAACTCATCACAGCACCCATTGAAGACGGACGTTTCAAGAAAGGGCCTGCCGGTGGAAGGACGCGAGACTCAAAAGGGACCGGAGCCGGAACAATAGCTGCAAAATAAAACATGGTCAAACGATGGTTCGAGAGATGTTGAAGGATTACCAAAAAGGAAATTTACTATACCAGCTGCAACAGACGGCAAAGCCGAAAGGGCCGGTAGCGCGGCAGGTCTTGCATCCCCTCCTTCGATTTGTGGCACTGCAATAAGGAAAAGAAAAAATCAGGAATCATCCCATTGCTAAAAAAAGGGGGGGTAAATAAAGACTTTGTAGTGAACGTATACTCACCAACGCCCTAGAGGGAGAAGCAAGTTCGGATGGGAAGGAGAAGTGCGGGAGCAACACTTGATATAGATGATCAAAGAGCACTCCTGAAAAGACGCGGTGGCATGGCGATAGTCCATGAACTACACGTTTAAAAGATTAGCTTGTGAGTCGCAAATCCATACCTTCCAACATCCGCGATGGCACGAGGGAAGACGGGGAAGTGACCACCGCCAAAGCAGTGGTTGACGGTGCTCCTTCAAGCAGTGGAGCGTCGGCACTGGCCGCACCTGCAAAGACAAACCTATTAGAGAAGATTGCAAGATATAAAAAAAAGGGAAGAGAGAAAACGATAATAACTCGAAATTTACCCGACGAACTGCCAGCCGAGACTGAGGCAATTCCTTCCTCCATTGACATCAGGCCACCGCCCGTAGCCTCGTCACCCGACTCAATAGGGACCGTTGTTACACTTGCGGGCCCTGGAGAAAGCGGGGGAATATAGGCGGAGAGGGCCATGATTGGAGCATTGCCAGATTCCTGAGAAAGAGCAGCTGGCTCATCCTCAGGAATCGTGGCAACCTCAGCCGCTACTCTTACGGATCCTGTGGTCACGGTTGTCTCGTCCACCGTCACCGCGAGGTCTCCAGCCTCAAGCGCTTCGCCCTCTACCGCCTTCGCCTCGTTTAAGACGATCATCTCATCTACCGCCACGTCAGGAGTGGTATCAATGACCCTCTCGGCGGCGGATTCCTCAACCTCTGTTTCAGGTCCCGTGGCCCCAATGACGCGCTTCACCGTCGGCTCAGGTGCGGCAGGCGCCGCTTCCGCCGTTTCCTGGGGTCCAACGGTCTCCTCCTCCCCCTCAGTCGGACTAGGCCCTGCAAGATGAAACGCATATGAGCCAATGGCTTTATAATTCTTACAACAAAGTTCTGAAAGAAATGTTACCTGAAGAGGACTTATCGTTTGCACTCCGAGCCGCGCGCGCCACTTGCCTATGAGCAGTAGACAGGACGGCAGGGGCCTCTTCAGAAGGAGTGTCGGCACGAGGAATAGTGCTAGGGCCCGCTCCCGTGGCTAAAGCAGCCCTGCTCGCCTTTGCGTCGGAAGGAGTGTCGGCACGAGGAATAGTGCTAGGGCCCGCTCCCGTGGCCAAAGCAGCCCTGCTCGCCTTTGCGTCGAAAGGAGTGTCGGCACGAGGAATAGTGCTAGGGCCCGCTCCCGCGGCCAAAGCAGCTCTGCGCGCCCTTGCTTCGCGTCTCAACCGCTTCCGCTCCTCTCGAGCCGTTGAGACGGATGCCACCAGTGCTTCCTTGAGCGAGGCTTCCTCGTCCATATATAGGGATGCCTCTAGATTCTTCAAGGCATCCCTCATCGTCTTGTCAAGCCGAGGCTCTTGTGGCAACTTCGACGAAGCCGGGACTTCGATGACAGACTCGGGAAGGATCCCTGCGTCAATTGACATAACTCCTGCAAAGAAACAAAAGAAGGTCAGGTTGACTATTATAAAAAGACAACAAACTTTCCTTATAAAAGAGAAAGGGATAAAACATACAGACGCTTGCTAGGGCACGCTTATCCTCCTTCTCCTGGAAGGTTTTCAGGGAGGCAGCGATAGCCTCTTCAGTAGAGACACTTGTTGAAAATGGAGCAAATGTTAGTTAAATATAATAATACAAAGTGCAATGAAATGACAAATAAAGCGTCTGATGATTACCGGACTCAGCGAGTTTGCTTAACATCACTTCAAGCCTCGCCGATCGCTCTGAAGCTGCAATGGCGGCAGCCAGATTGGTGTCCTCAGGGTCTACCACGAAGCCCTCATTGCTGCCATACTCACATATAGCCCCGGCGGGAGGAGCCGCAGGCTTTAGGCTAAGGATCGCATCGAGGGATAGGGTGGACTTCTTCTTCTTCTGTCCGCCAGCTTTAGATCCACCCGGAGCAGCTTTGCGCTTGGCAGTCACTTTAGGGCGGCGAGTCCCGATATCCGCTCCTGCGCCAGACTCTGGCGATACCACTTTAACCGTCTTTGTGGAAGCACGGGGCGCTGGTGGTGCATCCATCTTAGTAGGCAGTGGCAATCCACGCGGGGGGGCCAACACGCGTGGTTGGTCAGCTCCGGCATCTTTTATCGGAAGGGTGACCTGGATCCTTGGCTGCAAGGGAGCCTTACGATCAC
The DNA here is from genome assembly GCA_030015575.1 of Agapanthus africanus. NCBI lineage: Eukaryota > Viridiplantae > Streptophyta > Magnoliopsida > Asparagales > Amaryllidaceae > Agapanthus > Agapanthus africanus. Next base: position 6,174,629 of record JASDDO010000022.1, read on the forward strand.
CGCCAGGAGGCGCAGCCCTACGGTCAACAAGCAGACGTTTCTCCATTAAAATGATTGGGCCCATAGCATGCGCATACCAGGCTACATACGTATGGATTATTTTAGGGGCACAACTGGGCTCACTGATAAAAAAATAAGAGCCTGTATTGAGCCGGGTGAAATGATGCATAGCATTCCTTATTCCCCCTTGGTTGGCCGCGGGTGTTTCCAGAAAGGCTTCCATCAGGATCCCTTGATTGTAGCTCGATTGTCGGGCAAATCGATGTGGGTTATACCTCATAAAGAGAGCCGTCTCATTCTGCCTAAATACTAGGTAGCCCGGCCGAATGGAGTAAAGGTGAAGGATTTCCCGAGCCTTCAGTACAGAAGCCCCGCCCTTAAAGTCATCACGCAGCGACACCACTGATTTAGTGGTCTCGGAGCCTATGATGATGACCTTATCCACAAAAGAGGTCTTCGCTCCGACTAGATGTGAACGCAGGAGCAGTCCCCTAGACTCCCACGGGGGTGCAACCATAATTGAATCCCCGACCAACCGCATGATTCTTAGGAGTCTGTATTTCTCAAAAAACGGAGGAGTCTTATGGGCACCAAACACCCCTCGCACATGCAGCTCCATCCAAGAAGTGAAGTAGTGCATCGGGAAGTTAGCAGGATGTACCCCAGGCTCATTAGCGTCCGCCGCTACGCTAAGTCCATTGTAGAGGTAAGCCAGCCCGGCGATCCCTACTGATAACTGTAAACCAGCCGCCATTCGATGCGCCGGGCAAAAGACAGAAGACCGCATGAGGCGTGGGTGCATGGGAAGCGCGAAGCTGCATAGCCATAGACCCAAGAACCCTACGAAAAAAGTCTCCTCGTCCATGCCGAGAACGGCGATCTTTGAGAAAGGGACGTTGGCAGTGCCGGGGAGATAAAAATCCCGCTGGTCATTTTCCGATGAAGGTCGGCGGTCCAAGCCGAAACCAAAGGGGTCAACAAGCTGAGCGAACTTCTCGCCCTGCTCTGATAGGAACTCCGGGCGGATAAAACAAGCAATGAAATCCGCAAAACTGACGCCCCGGTCACCCGATTCCAAATGGAGTTCCTCATAAATCTCCAACACCTTCACCAAGCCCGGGTGCTGATGCTGAATGGGATTTTCCGGAGTTAAGTCAAATACAAGCTGCTTGGTGGCAAAGACATACTCGTCAGGAGGAAGCAGCTCCTTGTAGTGCTCCCCCCTCACTGGTAGACCTGAAATCTCAACAAATTCTTCCAAAGAAATGGAGACTTCCCTATCCGCTGTCAGGAAGGTGTGGGTGGGGATATTCCATTGTTCAATAAAGGCCTTTATCCACACGTTGGAGGAGAGGGATACTCGAAAAGCGAAACGTAGACGGCCGAATATAAACCAATCTTCGTTAGATGAGTCCCTTTTCACCGATAAGATGTACCGGGCCCATTGCAGATATCCGGTAAGCGGTCGCGGGTCAGTCCAATATTATAAGCCTGTCCCCACGGGCGTGCTTCACCCTGACAGATGCGCCTCCCCAGAATGTCTATAGCCGGCGGCGGTTGCACCGGGATGGCACCGATTGCAGGCTGAAGGAGGTCGTCGGAATCCAATTTTTAACCTCCACGGCATACTCCACCGGGGGCTTGTTCGCATAAGGGGATCGCGGCTATGGGCTCAGAGGGCGAGGCGGAGCTAAAGCTGCAACGGCCTTGGATGATCTGGCTGTACCACCTTCCCCATAGGTGAAGTTTCTTGCACTCGGGATCGTGATCTTTAATCAGAGCAAACACCACCCGGTCCACTGGCGAATGTGGGAACCCTCCTTCTGATGCGAACGAAAGGGAAAGACAAATCTTCAGACATGTTTCCTGTAGAAAAAAAAATATATAACCATTAGTGTATCAATAAACATTTCAAAGTCCCTACATCACACTACAATGCAGTGGGTAGGGGACCAAAAGGGGACCCACAAAATCAAGATGACGACGCTTCATTTGATAAGACAGTCCCATCACTGGATGAGACTGTCAGTCAATGAAAAAGACCCCCAAGAGAATATCCTCATTGGGGGGGGAATCCCTAAAGACAAGGAGAAAATCTCCTCTTTTAGAGGGAAAGCTCTGTCACAGAGTGACATTTGTCAAACTCTGGTCTCAAAAGAATAAAACTTCTTAAAAGAGCCTAGCTCTGTAATAGTAATGAAAATTATAACCCCTAAGGATTAAAAGAAAAATTTTTGGGATCCTAAAGATCCAGGAAAACTTTTAAGAGTTCTCCATTTATATATATATATATATATAATATATATATATATATTAATAAAAGGGGGGGAATCTACTTTGATCTATGAGCAGGGCTCTGTTCATGGGTAAAACCCAGGAGCAAGATCTCTGTAAAAATTTGAGAGCAAGGCTCTGTTGATGAAACCCCAAGGGGTTTTCCTTTAGATCAAAGATCTATGAGAGTAAGGCTCTGTTGAAGAAACCCCAAAGGGGTTTTTCTTAGATCAAAGATCTACAAGAGCAAGGCTCTGTTAATTTAATTTAATTTAATTTTTTTTTTTACCTAGAGCGATTCTAAGTTCTGAACTTTGAAGTTCCTGGGAAAGTATAAGAGCAAGGCTCTGAAAGTTCCTAAGCAAGAGCAAGGCTCTGAAATTCAAATTCTTGAAATGGTAAGAATTACTAAGGACCAAGGGTCCTATTTATAGGCGCCTGCGCCCCTTCAACTGACCCCCATGATCCAACAGTCAGGATCTTGCCACCAGCTGCACTCACGTGTGTTCCCCTTCCGAACGGCGGCCCGGACTTCGCGTCCGTTGCCTGAGGTTCGGGGCAGATGCTATTTGGTTTTATCCGTCACCTCTCCGAAGATGCCAAGTTGATTTACGGCACCGTGTATCGGAGGTTTAGACGGATGCGGCCGATGTAGCAGACTTCGTCAGATTCCCCCTCAGGGTGAGGGGTTTTTGATTGTGGGGACGCTCTTCCCTGCAGGCGCAAGCCCCTGCAGTAATTACGCTACCGCGTCGCGGTAACAACTTTCTCCTTCTCCAGAATTTCACTTCGTGTCGTGTGTGTTTGTTTTGTTTGTGATTGCCCGTGGATTGTATACGGAGACTGAGTGATGTCGTCACCCGTTAGGACGTGGATTAGTCCAAATCCGTATTTACTTAGATTGGGTTTGGTGTTTTTAGTTTAAGGATACATTAGTCGCCTTGCGACTAAGATCGACTTAAACGTTCGTTAAGGATACGATAGTCTTGTTCGAGACTAGATCAACTTAACGTCATGATTGATTTAATTATCCGGCCGTCGGGACTCGTCACCTCTCTGACGTCGTTGAGGAATTACAACGACAGGCGTCTGAGGAGTTCAGAGATGTACCCTTGAACCAAAGTTAATTTGGAGTTTTATCGTTTATTTAAATGTCTAAGGACACGTTAACCGTATTTGGGGTTAAGATCAACTTAAACGGGACCGTTTAGATCCAACAAAAGAGCGTTTGGGCCCTATTGTGCCAGTTTAGGGACATGGCGGTCCATCGCCAGTTTTTAGGGACGTGGGGGTCCATTATTAGTTTAGGGACGTTTCGGTCCGTCGCCAGTTTAAAGACGTAGTGGTCCATATTTCAGTTTAGAGACGTGGTGTCCGTCGCCAGTTTAGGGACGTAGTGGTCAATTATTAGTTTAGGGACGTTTCGGTCCGATATTAGTTTAGGGACGTTTCGGTCGATATTAGTTTAGGGGACGTTTCGGTCCGATATTCTCATTTTGGAGTGAATATTAGTTTAAGGACGTTTCGGTCCGATATTAGATGAGTGGTCGTTGGGACTCGTCACCTCTTTGACGTCGTTGAGGAATTACAACGACGGATGTCAAAGGAGTTCGGAGATGTACCCTTGAACCGGATGTAAGTGATTTAGGAGAGCCATTTTGCTCAGTCAATTAATTTAAGGACTTATGGCCACGATTGGGCTAAGTCCAGTTCACACATCTTTATTAAGTAATGCATTGCATTTAGGCTCTGCAGAGCATCAATTTATTCTGAGCTCTGCTCCATTTATGAATGATGCAATACATCTGTTTTGATTTGGGCTCTGCCCCTTGTAAAACGCATAGCATTCTGGAGATTCTGTTTGGTGCTCTGCCCATTTATAAATGATGCAAAGCATCTGTTTTGATTTGGGCTCTGCCCCTTAAAATAATGCATTTGCGCTTTTATTGAGCCTGTTAGGCCTTCTCTTAATTGGGCTTGGCCCTTTTTAATGCATCTGCGCTTTGCGCTAAGTAATGAGCGCAAGTCCATATGGTGATGACACGTGTCGTGCTCTGATGAGTGCAAGCGCACCTAGCGCAGCGCGTTGCGCTGTTGCGCTGCGCTGTTGCGCTGCTGACACGTGGCGCGCTCTCAGCGAGTTGCGCTAATTCCAGAGAGCAAAGCTCTATCTTAAGGGCGCTTAGCGCAAGTGGTTTTATAGCCGACACGTGGCGCTCTCTTAAGAGCGCAACGGCGCAACTTGGAAGTGCAAAGCACTAAGAATCTTTTAGATTCAAGTGCAAAGCACTGTTTAATTTCTTCGTCTAAATTAGATCAAAGAAAAATAAATTTTTCTTTATTCGAAGAACCAGAGGTTCTTAAAAGTGCAAAGCACTATTCTTTTATTATTTTATTATTTTATTGTTTTTTCACAGAACGAAGGTTCACAGAAGTGCAAAGCACTGTTTTTTTTTATATAAAGATCATTGATCTTATTTTTAGATCAATGATCTATTAGAAGGCCTTTTTTCTACCTCATGAAGGTTCTTTACCTTTTTTTTTTTAAAATCTTCTCGGAGTTTTCTCTGTTTAGAGTTCTTGATTTTTCGAGAAAATTCTTCCTTTTTTTTTTTGAGGCTTAGGGTCCTATTTATAGTGACCACAAATCTATTGAATTTGTTAACAGATCTTTCCTGAATGATTTTTGGGAGTTTTCCCACCGCTGGATCTTTGATCCAAAGGCCGAAGAAAGTCTTCTAGTCCTGGAAAGAACAGAAAAGATTTCATAAAAATCTTATTCAGTTTGGCACAGATGCCCCAGCGCATGACACGTGTCGTGCAGCGCAATGCCTGAGCAACTGAAGCGTTGCTTCCTTTATTGAAGTTTAAATTTCCAAAGCAAAGCTTTGTTTCTGATTGGGGAGTCGTTTCATCTTCCACCTCGGAATCTGATCGGAGCTTTGCTCCGTTTGGGGTAAACAAATGCCCCCCGCACCATTGCGCTTACGTGGCCCCAAACGTTGAGCGCAATGGTGGCGTGAAAATCTTATCCGCTCGACTGCTTTGAAAGGAGAAGAGAAGGGGTGGATTTCTCATGGTCTGAACTCCGATTGACTCAAACTTTTGGAAAAACGCCGTGACGACTTTTGGAAGTCGAAGAGGCATTTGGTGCCTATAAATAGGACCTCTGGTCCCCCACAGATGCTTATCACCTTTCGTTTTTTTTATTTTCAACAGCTTCAGAGCTTTGCTCTTGCATTCAAGATTCTAGAGCTTGCTCTTCTTTCCAAAGTTTTTTTTTTTTGGGAGAATAACTTTAGGTAAAATTGAATCTTAGAATAAATTAACTTTAATTAATCTTAAACAGTAGAGCTTTGCTCAATTTCAAAGTTAGAAACTTTAAGTAAAATTATATAAATCAAATTAACCTAAATTAGTCTTAATCAGAGAGCCTTGCTCTCACTGATCTTTGATCTAAAGAGATCCCAATTGGGGTTTCACTAGCAGAGCTTTGCTCAACTCCAAAATTGGAAACTTTAGGTAAATTTTAATGTAAATCGAATTAATCCAAATAATCTCAGTCAAAGAGCTTTGCTCTCATAGATCTTTTGATCTAAAGAGATCCCCATTGGGGTTTCATTAAGCTTTTGTTCGCTGGGTTTTAATCCTTGAACAGAGCTTTGCCCTCTAAAAGATTTGTAATTTCTTGATTCATTAATGGAGCTTTGCTCCTTTTAGATTATATAACATAGCTTTCAAGGGTCGTTGATTGTTGTCAATCTTCTTCTATAGGAACAATGGACGTCCATATGTATACTCTTAACGAGATCATCTGCTACGGGGACATCCGCCGACTTGGCCGCTCTCAAAATCGAGAGTTCACAAACGCGGAGTGTGCTGAAATCATGAGCCGCTTTGACGCATACAATGGTCCACTGCTTCCCCGGCGTTCCTCTCTCCTCAAGCTTATAGTGGGAGCCATCTGGGAGGCGCTTCCCCTCTTCTGTTCCGGCGTACCGCTTAGGGCGTTGGATGCTGCTGAGGACAAGGTGCACTCGGTGTACCTGTTGAATTTTATCTCAAAGAGACGACGAGACAGCCTTATCGATCTCCTGCATGAGGTCTTTCAACAGTCCGCCATACTCGCAGCTTATCGAAGGGTGGAAGACATCAGGGGGACCCTGACGCTTGTGCTCGTGAAAGGAAGCATACCAGGATGGTCCGCGCGGCCTGGAAAGTCATAGATAGGGTAGCTTTCGAGTTCCTCAATCCATGCCCTGGGTTCGAGGTTATTCCGTTGTAATAACATTTTTAATTTATCGCTTTTATGATTGTAAGAACTTTGGGCGATGTAATGAAAATTTTGTCTTTCTTATCCTGTCTTATCTTCTGCTCTGAATCTTTCACCTGACTGAATGCGTCTTATATGCTCGATCAAGTGTAAATCATATGCTTTTTTTTGTTGCTTTTCTCTTTTCAGCATGTCGTCACACTAGCAGGTAGTAGAGTAAGCTTCCTGATTTCTTCGAGATATAGCGATGGCTTAGGCCGCAGTTTCAGATCTGCCGTCTAGGACTTTTCAACTCCATGAGCTATGAGGGTCTCATAGAGGCTTTTCTCCCTACGGATCGAGAGGATCTCGCAGGTGGGTTTTCTCCTTAGGAATCGTGAGGATTTCTAAGTGTGGTTTGCTCTTATAAGTCGGAAGGATCCTATAAGAGAATTTTCCCTCTTACGAGTCGAGGGGATTCGTAAGTGGTTGTTTCCCTCTTTGTCGAGAATCGATTTCAGAGAGTGAGACCCGTGAATAGTATGCAAGAGACCATTTAGGATTGACTTGCAGGATCCCATTGTTCAGGAAGCAAGTTTTTGAATCCTTACTGCCCGAGATGTGAGTCAAAGAAACTCTCGTCACGGAGTGTTTGTATCCGTGAGTTGAGAAGTTTTGCGAGGGATTATTTGTTTCCCAAGCGCCAAGGATTGTTTGTATCCTTGGGGTTTGAAACGAGTCGAGGGTTCCTACGGAGGCACTGGTGGCTCTGCGGGTCGACGCGGATCAGGAGGCTCTCGTCAAGGAGTGTTTGTATCCGTGAGTTGAGAAATTTGCCGGGATTATTTGTTTCCCGAGCGCCAAGGATTATTTGTGTCCTTGGGGTTTGAAACGAGTCGAGGGTTCCTACGGAGGCATTGGTGGCTCTGCGGGTCGACGCGGATCAGGAGGCTCTCGTCAAGGAGTGTTTGTATCCGTGAGTTGAGAAATTTGCCGGGATTATTTGTTTCCCGAGCGCCAAGGATTATTTGTGTCCTTGGGGTTTGAAACGAGTCGAGGGTTCCTACGGAGGCATTGGTGGCTCTGCGGGTCGACGCGGATCAGGAGGCTCTCGTCAAGGAGTGTTTGTATCCGTGAGTTGAGAATTTTGCCGGGATTATTTGTTTCCCGAGTGCCAAGGATTATTTGTGTCCTTGGGGTTTGAAACGAGTCGAGGGTTCCTACGGAGGCACTGGTGGCTCTGCGGGTCGACGCGGATCAGGAGGCTCTCGTCAAGGAGTGTTTGTATCCGTGAGTTGAGAAATTTGCCGGGATTATTTGTTTCCCGAGCGCCAAGGATTATTTGTGTCCTTGGGGTTTGAAACGAGTCGAGGGTTCCTACGGAGGCACTGGTGGCTCTGCGGGTCGATGCGGATCAGGAGGCTCTCGTCAAGGAGTGTTTGTATCCGTGAGTTGAGAAATTTGCCGGGATTATTTGTTTCCCGAGCGCCAAGGATTATTTGTGTCCTTGGGGTTTGAAACGAGTCGAGGGTTCCTACGGAGGCACTGGTGGCTCTGCGGGTCGACGCGGATCAGGAGGCTCTCGTCAAGGAGTGTTTGTATCCGTGAGTTGAGAAATTTGCCGGGATTATTTGTTTCCCGAGCGCCAAGGATTATTTGTGTCCTTGGGGTTTGAAACGAGTCGAGGGTTCCTACGGAGGCACTGGTGGCTCTGCGGGTCGACGCGGATCAGGAGGCTCTCGTCAAGGAGTGTTTGTATCCGTGAGTCGAGGAGTTTTCGTTGGAGTCATTGGCTTCTTTGGTTGAAATGAGCCGTTGAGGCTTGGTTTCGTCGTTTGACGGAATCCGCTGGGGAGGCATGGTTCCTTCTTTGTTTACGCCCTTGGATTGTATACAGGGATCGATGTGATCTTAACTGTAGGGCTGAAGTTTTATCATTTCTTATATATATTTTTTTTGTTTTATTTTATTTCCGCGATGCTCTATCATTTCAGCTTTTATATCGCGAAGGTCGCGATTGCCCAAACATTTCGGCTATTTTTCGCGGTGCCCAATCATTTCGGCTTTTCATTATTTTGTTTTTTTTTACTCGTTGCTCTTTATTACGAGTTGCCCGATCATTTCGGCTATTTTGCATGCATACATTTTACTTGCTGCTTTTTATTGCAAGTTGCCCTATCATTTCGGCTATTTCGTATGCATGAGCGGTCTACCGGCTTTCGCCGTCAACCTGAAATTAGACACCGATTTCGGCATCAGCACCGCTGCGACTGGGATATTACCAGGAGCGAATCATCATTTGCCTCTATCGTTGTTGAACAAAGGAGGCTTAGCGACCGGGGTTAGGATCCCGTCGGCTAAGGCTTTTGACTTCATGAGCCGTAAGGGTCTCGTGAAGGTATTTCTCCCTACAAGTCGTGGGGATCTTGTAAGTGTATTTTCTCCTTAGGAACCGTGAGGGTTTCTAAGTGTTTTGTTCTCCTGTAAGTCGTAAGGATCCTATAGGAAGATTTTCTCCTCATAAATCGAGAGGATTTATAAGGGTTGTTTACCATACGAACGTATTCCCAGTCATGGATGGACCTTGGTTAGGGAAATGTGTATTCGCGCCCGTGGATTGTATACAAGGGTCAGTATTGAGCCACTTGTAGGGCAATATTGGAAGTTTGTGGGGGTTTGCTTAAGCACAGGTTTAGGTCTCTGTGACTTAAGACTTTCAAATCCTACGAGCCGTGAGGGTCCCATAAGAGATTTCTCCTTACGAGTCGTGAGGATCTCGCAAGCGTATTTTCTCCTTAGGAATCGTGGGGATTCCTAAGTGCGTTGTTCCCTTGTAAGTCGTAAGGATCTCACGCGGGTGGTTTCTCCTTACAGGGTCGAGAGGACTCCATAAGGGTTCTTTAACGAAGTTGCGCCCTTTCGGGTTTTCACAACATCCGCCGGTAGTCCTGCTGTTTTTACTCACGGAGCCCTTTCGGGTTTTCATCCGTGCCCATTTTGCTTATGGACTTACCCTCCCTTTTTTTTTTCTTCTTCTTTTTAATTATTTTATTCATCTCGTCAGCCCAAGGATGCCGCGGTATTAGTTTAAAGACGTTTTCGGTCTGCTATTAGTTTAAGGACATTTCGGTCCAACGTTGAGAGGGTTGGCTACTACTTATAAAGCTTAAGCTTAGGAAGATAGCGAGCGGACATAGTCGTCGTCATCTACCATTGACCTAGGCTGTGGCTCATTAAGCGTAGTATTTCTTTAGGAAGCGTCCGTTTATTGGCTTGAAAGGCCTTTCACCGTGCATGTCCATGAGCAGATAGGCCCCACCTTGGTAGACCTTATCAATGATATACGGTCCTTCATAGTTTGGCTCAAATTTTCCCCGCTTGGCGCGATTGGGGATCATGGGCCTTTTGACCACTAGCACGAGTTCGCCTTGGTGGAATGTCCTCGGGCGGCTCAATCTTTCATATGAGCGCGTCATCTTTGCTTTATAGGCTTCCAGATTTTGTTGTGCTAGAAGCCGGATTTCATCAAGGGCGTCAAGCTCTTCAAACCGAAGGTGAGCATTTTCTTCATCCGTCAGCTCGTAGTGGACTGCCACTCGTAGGGAGGGTAATTCTATCTCGAGAGGGAGTACCGCTTCCGTCCCAAATACCAACGCGTATGGCGTTGTGTTTGTGGCCGTTTTAAACGTAGTCCGATACGCCCAAAGAGCCTCTTGCAATCTTTCGTGCTAATCTCTCTTATTTCGTGACACTGTTTTCTTTATGATCTTCGTCAAAGTCTTGTTGAAGGCTTCAGCTAGACCGTTAGCTCGCGGGTTATAAACTGAGGAATATCTCCAGTCTATATTGTGCTGCTGTGCGAAACGGCTAATTTTATGACTTCGATAGGCTGGCCCATTATCAGAGATGACTCTTCTCGGGGTTCCAAACCGGTAGATGACATGCGTTTTGAAGAAATGGAGGATGTTCTCCGTCTTCACTTCCCTCAACGGTACTGCCTCTGCCCATTTGAAGAAGTAATCAGTCGTCGCCAAGATGAAACGATGTCCCTTTGACGATGCCGGTTCGATGGGACCGACTATGTCAGTTCCCCACATTTCGAATGGCCAACTAGCCATTGTTGGATGCAGTGGATTGGGATGCTGATGGATGAAGTCCCCATGAATTTGGCACGGGTGACATTGCCTCGCATATTCCAGGCAATCCTGCATCATCGTGGGCCAGTAGTAGCCCATCCGCTTTATTTTCAATTTCATCTTAGGGCCTGCTTGGTGGGAACCGCAGAGTCCGTCGTGAACTTCTTGGATGACCCTTCTCGCTTCGTCAGGTCCTAAGCATCTCAACCACAGAGAGTCGAACGACCTCTTGTATAGAGTATCATTGACGAAGGCGAAAGACAGAGCTCGTTTCGCGAGCTGATGTCTTGTGGACGCCTCTTCAGGTATTCGGTGGAACTTGAAGTAATCTATGAAGACTTCTCTCCAGTCCTCGGTATTTTCCCTGTCTTTTATTTGCAGGGTTGTCTCCTCAGTTGCTCTATTTTCTTTATATGATCCTGGAGATATTTCTGTTGGGGCAAGCACTCGACGGCTTTGTACCACGATTCTAACGTCATCGAGGTTCTCGTCAGCCAATTCTTTAGCCAGTGCGTCCGCTTTGCTGTTTTCCGCGCGCGGTATACTTTCCAAAGTGTAAGAGGGAATTTGGGTTAGCAGTTGCTGCACCCTTTCACCGTACTTTACCAACTCTGGCTTGCATGTTTGGTAGTTGCCGTTTACTTGACTAACGACCAGTTGGGAATCACCGTATATGAGGAGATCTTCAATTTCCATGTCAATGGCGATCTCGAGGCCTGCTATCAGAGCTTCGTATTCGGCTTCATTGTTTGTTCTCGGCTCCGTTAGGGAGAACGCGTAGCGCATTATCCCTCCTTGTGGAGTTACGAAGATGAGTCCTACCCCTGATTTAATTATAGGGGTACTTTGTTTGCGTTTCTTCATGGAAGATGCTCCATCGAAATAAAGCTCCCATCGGATATTATCACCGTCGATCGCATCAAACGCATGTTCGTCTGGAAGATCGCAATTCAGAGGAGAATCGGCGGGTGTCGGATGCTCAGCGAGGAAGTCGGCGATGGCCTGGCCTTTTATTGCCTTGAGAGGTTGATACGTTATCGAAAATTCCATCAAGAGCAGGGCCCATTTAGCGAGTCGTCCCGTCAATATAGCTTTTGACATTAGATACTTAAGAGGGTCCGCTTTTGAAATCAGACGGACCTCGTGCGCCAACGCATAGTGCCTAAGCTTTGTTATTGCGAAGATCAACGCCAGGCAGTGTTTTTCAATGGGAGAGTAGTTGCTTTCTGCCCCCAGCAGGACTCAACTTAAGTAGTAAAGTGCTCTTTCTTTCCCTTGATCGTTCTCTTGTGCCCATAATGCGCCTAAAGAACCTTCGAGGGCGGTTGTATAAAGAATAAGAGGCTTCCCCTTAACCGGAGCAGCCAACACCGGCGGGTTCTGCAGATATTGCTTGATCTCATCCAGCGCGCCTTGGCATTTTTGATCCCAAACGAATGGGGTTCCCTTCTTCATCAGGTGGCTGTAAGGACGGCACTTTCCTGAAAGGTTGGCTATAAATCGCCGTATATACGCGAGTTTCCCTTGGAGAGACCGCAGCTGTTTGAGAGTCCTCGGCGGAGGCATTTCCATGATCGCTTTGATCTTTGACGGATCTATTTCAATACCTCGGTGCCGAACGACGAATCCCAGGAACTTGCCCGAGGAAATCCCGAACGCACATTTAAGAGGATTCATCTTCAAGTTGTATTGCCGAAGGCGTTGAAATACAGTCTTCAGATGCTCGAGATGTTCCTCGTATGATTTGCTCTTGACCACGAGATCGTCGATGTAGCATTCGACGATTTCGTGTATAAGGTCGTCAAAGATCTTCGTCATGGCCCTCTGATAAGTAGCACCGGCGTTCTTCAAACCGAAGGGCATCACTTTATAACAAAATATACCAAGAGGAGTCCTGAAGGCTGTGTGCTTCTGATCTTCAGGGTGCATTTTTATTTGATTATACCCTGATGAGCCGTCCATGAAGGAGAAAACCTCATGAGTGGATGTGTTGTCTATCATCAGTTCGGTGACTGGCACTGGGAAATCATCCTTCGGGCAAGCTTTATTGAGATCCCGGAAGTCCACGCATATGCGCACTGTCCCATTTTTCTTCATCACCGGGACGATGTTGGCGATCCATTCAGGGTATTTGACTTCTTGAATGAAGCCTGAATCTATCATCTTTTTGACTTCGGCGTTGATGCTCATCTCAAGCTCGAGTCGCATTCTTCTCGGCGCTTGTTTGACTGGCTTGATGTCCGGGGATATCGCCAATTTGTGCACAGCGATTTCTGGATCTAGTCCCGGCATTTCGGAATAGTTCCACGCGAAGCAATCTTTGTGCTGTAGAAGCACATCCTTTAACGCAGCCACCCTTTCTCCAGATAGCAGTTCGCTGATGAATGTCGGTCGCGGGTCATTTTCCGTCCCCAACTCAATTTTCTTGAGATTATCTGCAGTGGTATGGATTCCATCTTCCAGTTCTTTCGGAGCTGGGGGAAATTCTGAGATTACCTCATCACTGTTGTTTTCGAAGCACCAAGGAAGGCTGTCCAGGTTCTCAGACTCTTCTTTCAATGTCGTTATCATACGACAGGTGTAAATTTTCTGCCAATCCCAATGTGGAACTGGTTTTTCTTTCGCGGCTTCGGGCTCGTGCTTCTGTGGCGGCGCTACCCTCCAGTTATCAGACAACGCGAATTTGCCGAGCTGATATTGGTCCTCAACCCAATTCTTGAAGGTGAAGCAATCTTCAAGCGGATGCCCTACTACTCGATGGTAAAAGCAATACTTTGGGTTAGAGACTTCGCCTGCTTGTTCAGGGTGTTTAGACTGTGGCAACGTAAGCATTTGATGTTTTAGAGCGAGATCGAATATTTTCCTTGTTTTGTTCCGAGGAAAAGAGAATGCTCGACCCATTTTCTTCCCTAGGGCTAAGTCAATAACGCTCGATTCTCGGATGCGCGGCTTCTTAGTTCTGCTTTGTAGTTGTCGAGCGCCTCTCTTGCCTTTCGACTTGTTTTTGTTCTCGCGTCGCACCTTTTTTGTAGCAGGTTGACAAGGAGCGGCATCTTCGTTCTTTACTGCCTGTTGGAGGAGGCGCTGTGTCTTAGCTTTCTCATAGATTGCCATTTCACGATCGTGATCATCTCGGGCTTTTTGACTCGCATCCCTTATAAGTTTGCTCATCTGGTCTTCGGACGATGGACTGGACGGTTTTGTATCAGGAACTTTTGCTGGTTCAAGATTAGCGTCCTCCCATTGAGCGTCCGCCTCTTCATCGAAGTCATACATGGCATAACAGCTGTTTACTAGCTCCCGCTTCTTTGGCCGGATGTACCCAAGCCCTTTGGTTTCTACTTTCCCGTTAGGCAGTTTGCATTGGGTCCCGGGAATGTTCCAGACCTTGTCATAGAATTTGGCTTTTCTAACGGTCTGTGTGAAGGACATCCCCTGGCGTTTTAGCAGTTTCTTCAAACCTTCGGTATAATACCGGGGAAGACGGATGGGCTGAAGCCTGTCGAGCGTGGGATCCGCGCCATGCCAAACTTCTTTTTCTACTTTGTTCTCTTCAGAACGGTAGAATAAGATTGCCTTCTCGCCCCTTCGTCCGGGAGGGATATAGAATGTCTGCAATTCTTCTACGCTGTTGGTGTTGAGTGCATCCAGTTCTTTGTAATGTTCAAGCGGCACCATGGTTATCTGCAGACTTCGCTCTTCATCAGCGGAAATCCGTATCGAAGGCCGAGCAGGGAATATAGCATGAACTTCATCCTCTGAATCACTACCGAAGATCAACGAAGGAGCGGATGGTCCTGGCCTGGTAGATTGGGATGGACCTGAATAAATTATATCCTCCTCCTCGGTGTCACTGCCGAAGACAGGGATGGTGGCATTAGTTTTGTTCTCCGGTTTGTGACACCTTTCCGTGTCTTCGAAGCTCGGCAAGAAGTATTTGGCATCTTCATACTTGCGAACTTCGTTCACGGAAAACTGATTCAACTCTCCGGCCACAGTGTACTCGAGGCCATCCCTGGAATACTTCATGCACTGATGCTGTGTAGAAGGGATGATATTGTACTCGTGTAGCCATGGTCGGCCGAGCAGAGCATTATAGCACGTCTTGGCATCTATAACATGGAATTTGATGTCTGTGACGAGCAACCCGAAGCGTAGCGTCAATATCACAGATCCAAGAGTCTTTGAGGATTGAGAGTCGAAACCGGAGATAGTGATCTTGTCTCGGGCGAGGTGTTGGACATTCATGCAAATCTCCTTTAACACTCGGACATTGAGTAAATTGACAGACGATCCGTTATCAACCAGGATTTTTCCTATCTTTATGTCATGGCAATATCCTGAGACATAAAGAGGGCGATTGTGTTCACACGTCCCGAGAAGAAGGTCCTCATCACCAAAAGCGACATCGGCTGTGTGCACTTCTTCCAATTCGTCTTTCATCTTTTCTTCGGCCAAGAAGGCTTGGAACTGGTCCGGATCTTGTAGCGCCTTAATCAAAGAGTCTCTCGCCTCCTTTGATAATAACAAGGCATCGAGGATGCTGAGTTGTGAGGGTAGCTTCCTCAGATGCGCTAAGACATTGTAATCCACTTTACTCCTCTTTGGCGGATTTTTGGCGGTTAACTCTTCCGCGACTTGGTCATCCAAAGTGATGTCTTCAGAGACCTTCTCTTTCCCTTTACCTTTTCTATTCGAGGGTCCGAGATTCTTTTCAGGCAGTGTCCGATTCCACAGCTGTATATTTTCGCAAGACTTCGGTTCTTCTTCTTTTCCCGAAGTTGACTCTTTAAAGAGAGGGGCAATCTCTAGTTCCTCATCAGAGTCGCTCCCAAATGTGGGCACTTGTGACCTGGTAGTGTTAACCATGTGACAGTTGCCGGCAGTTCTTTCAAGCACTTTGGTCGTGTTTCTTTGCTCCCGACGAACCTTACGCTTTTCCCGTTTAAAGCGTTGTTGATTAGCGACGTATCCTTGCCACCATTTATCGAAGGCTTTGCACTCTTGGGTAGAATGTGATACCTTCTGATGATATAAGCAATAAGAGGGATGCATTTCTACCACGCTAGTAACTTTTTCTTCTGAGGGTGGTAGCTTCATGCCCATCGATATGGCCTTAGCGAACTTCTTTTTTGTCTTGAATTGGCTTTTGTCAGCGGTGGAGGCATTTTGCTCCAGTGGGATCATCTCAGCTCTTCCCTCAAGTCGCTGGCGCTTGGCCGTTTCGAATATCGCCGTCTCGCGTTCTTGATCAGCTTTACTTTTCAATCGAGCTTCACTAAGAAACGCGTCAATCATTTCTATTGATAATTCCGGAACCCTTGACTCAGTATTTGCCCCCGGCGTTTCAGTGCCCGAAGTCCCTTCATCGTTCGTGGTCACATGGGAGATCATATGACAGCTTGCCACATCTCCGTCGGATTCATCCGATGAAGCTTCTTCCTCATCTTCTTTTTGAAAGACGTGATCAAGGAAATCTTGGAGCGTAATGGGAGTCCGCGCCTTTTGGTTATACTCATCCAGTGCGTCGATCTGCTTCTGTAAGTCCGTGCGCTTGTCGCCAGGCTTCACGGGCTTCTTAGATTTCTTCTTCTTCTTTTTCGAAGATTTTGACGGCTGGTTACGAACGCTTGAACTACCACCATCGGTCTTCGGAGTTGGACGTGGCTTCAACATCCCCTCAATGACCTGCGGCTCTAAGGGGTTCTTCCACTTGACCGCTGGACAGGTCTGAAGATCATTTAGCATTCTCCTTGTTTTGGCCGATAATACAACCTCCCAGGGAGCTTCTTCAACGACGGAGCATGTTGCCCCCGGCGTATTCGTTCCCTTATAGGTGTGGGGCTGCGGAGGATTCACCTTCCATTTGTCAGATAGCGCAAACTTGCCCTGACGGTACTGGTTTTCGAGCCAATTTTTGAACACGTAACAGTCTTCGATTGGATGTCCTAGCACTCGATGGTAAGGGCAATAATTAGGCTCGTTAACGTCACTTGGTTGTGACGGACGTTTTGGATCTGGCAGATTTATGAGCCTATTGCGCAATGCCAGCTCAAATAACCTCCTTGTTTTATCACGGGGGAAGGAGTAAGCACGTCCCATCCTGTCCTCAAGGGGTACGTATGGGCGCGTGTTATTTGGACGAGCAACCGGTTTCGAGTCGTTCGGTTGTTGTTGGGCATTAGCGACGATGATCGCTTTTCCCTTTCCTTTATCGTTTCGAGAGTCTGGCTTCGGAAGAGGGGGTTTATGGCCCATTTGGTCCATCTGCGCCAATTTGTCGATCAAAGCCTGGAAAGAAGTCGGCTTGAAGAACATCATAAACTGCGAAATGGTTGCTTGTGGATCAAGGGTTCCAACAAACATTCCCACCGCAGGGGCTTCTTCTATACGCTGTTCACATTTAGACCATAAATTACGCCACCGTATAGCGTACTAGACCCACGTCTCGCCGGGCTTTACCCTGGCGTTAATCAGCGCCGTCATTGGAGTACGTTCGCTGGCACTTGCAAAGCGTTGGGTGAAGAGCAGCTCCATCTCTGCGAAGGTTTTAATGGAGTCGTTGGGGAGCTCGGAATACCACTCGAAAGCCGTATCTGATAAGCTTCCAACAAACTGGCGCAGCAAGAGCTTGTCGTCGCCTCCAGTGTTACCACAAAGCGCCCTGAATTGGGCAACATGTTGATGGGGATTGCCGGTCCCCTTGTAGACATGAAACTTTGGAATTGTGTAACCTGGCGGGTACATGATTTGGTCATACCAGCCCGGATATGGCCGCCCCGTTTTTACAACGTGGCCGGCTGCTTCGGCCGCGTGATGAACTTTTATCTGCTGGGCTATATATTCGTCCAGATCTGTTTTAGAGATTGTGTCTTCTTTAGCCGTTGATAGAATGGGCTGAGGGTTTGATGTTTCCCCCCTATCATCCCCAAGGACGATCGGGGGTTCTTCAGTCGGGGATTCTGGTTGTATCATCATCCCTATCATATCCTGGAAGAGAAGGCCCATGCGCTGTATATTGGCTGCTTGTTCAGCAGCCTCTTGGTCTCTCTTTTCGAGCACTCGGCGAAGGAACTCGACATCAGTCTCTTCTTCTTGACGTTCATCTAAGGACGTCTCAGGATTCTCTTTTGGCCCCGTGAGTGCAGCCATTGTAGTCATCATCTCCTGGAGCTTTTGTTGCTGCTCCTGAGACTTGGTCACTGACCGGGTAAGCGGTCGATGACCCATAGAAGTACGACTTTCTTCTTTCCCCGAAGCCATATAGACCGTGTGAACTGTGATGCCCCCTGACTTGGGGCGTTTAGGTTCACCGCTCTTAGACTTTGTCAGCGTCATGGGAGCTTTTTCTGGCCTCTTCCTTTTATGGGCCTTTGAGGCTGAAGGAGCCGTTGAAGCGGGCATCCTAGCATTCGTTGCCCCCTGTCGTTTAGCGGGGCGATTTTTGTCTTTTTCCACCCTTGCCCTGTTCTGGCGACGGAAGTGGTCTGAGTCAATCACGGAGTCTTGAACCCTCCGCCAAACTTTATAAATTTTCGACGACAGCCGTTGAGGGGGCTGTTTGTGTTTCATCTCCGGAGCTTTTTCCATGGGTGGAGGAGACTTTTTCAACGTAGCCACCGGGGAGTTCTTTCTCACCTTCCTCAGCATTTCAAAGCTGTTCCCAGTTGGAACAGCAGCATCGACCTCCACCACCGGAGCAGGCGGGGTTAGCCCTGAGGGGGAGTTGCCCCCTGCTTTTCTTACTCGCTGCCAATGGCAACGTCGCGCACGACGAGCCGTTGGGACTGGCTCGGAAATCGAGATAGTCTCTTGTTGCCCCCTGTTTGAGCGTGGGGTAACTGTTGATGTCAGCCTATCGAAGACTGATGCCTTCTGACCAGCTGGGGGAGGAGTAGGAACCGTCAATCTTGTGAAGACTGACTCTCTGATAGGAGAAGCCGCTTTAACGACTTCCAAAGCAGCGGCCGTTGCCCTCTTTGGGACAGCCACCTTATAGTTCTGACCCAGCCTGGTGAAAACGGAGGCTGTTGGTTCAGCAGCAGGCGACTCGTTGACAGGGGTCGTGGTAACAGCGAGCCGGTCGAATACCGACATCTTTTTCGCTTCTGGTGCGGATGTCGGCGCAGAGAAGCTTGTAGGTGGGACCATGGTCCCGAAGAACAAGCCGGTGGTGGCCTGAGTCACTTGGCCTACCGGCAGAGTCAGGAAGGAAGCCGCCTGGGGCCCATATGCTACACCTCTCGGTGAGGTGGAACGTCCGTTGCAATGGCATTTCGAGCAGTTGGTGCAGTTAGTGGCCATTGAATGCTTGAGTTCTGTACCAAACAAAAGACCAAATCTTAGCAACTTGAAATCCGAAGGCAATCATTTAACAAACCGCGATTGGTTCGCGAAGACGACACACGAAGTGTGGAGTGGAAAGAGGAAGAGGTCCCACCGGGCGTGCCAGAATCTGTTCCCCTCCGAACGGCGGCCCGGACTTCGCGTCCGTTGCCTGAGGTTCGGGGCAGATGCTATTTGGTTTTATCCGTCCACCTCTCCGAAGATGCCAAGTTGATTTACGGCACCGTGTATCGGAGGTTTAGACGGATGCAGCCGATGTAGCAGACTTCGTCAGATTCCCCCTCAGGGTGAGGGGTTTTTGATTGTGGGGACGCTCTTCCCTGCAGGCGCAAGCCCCTGCAGTTAATTACGCTACCGCGTCGCGGTAACAACTTTCTCCTTCTCCAGAATTTCACTTCGTGTCGTGTGTGTTTGTTTTGTTTGTGATTGCCCATGGATTGTATACGGAGACTGAGTGATGTCGTCACCCGTAGGACATGGATTAGTCCAAATCCGTATTTACTTAGATTTGGGTTTGGTGTTTTTAGTTTAAGGATACATTAGTCGCCTTGCGACTAAGATCGACTTAAACGTTCGTTAAGGATACGATAGTCTTGTTCGAGACTAAGATCAACTTAACGTCATGATTGATTTAATTATCCGGCCGTCGGGACTCGTCACCTCTCTGACGTCGTTGAGGGATTACAACGACAGGCGTCTGAGGAGTTCAGAGATGTACCCTTGAACCAAAGTTAATTTGGAGTTTTATCGTTTATTTAAATGTCTAAGGACACGTTAACCGTATTTGGGGTTAAGATCAACTTAAACGGGACCGTTTAGATCCAACAAAAGAGCGTTTGGGCCCTATTGTGCCAGTTTAGGGACATGGCGGTCCATCGCCAGTTTTAGGGACGTGGGGGTCCATTATTAGTTTAGGGACGTTTCGGTCCGTCGCCAGTTTAAAGACGTAGTGGTCCATATTCCAGTTTAGAGACGTGGCGGTCCGTCGCCAGTTTAGGGACGTAGTGGTCCATTATTAGTTTAGGGACGTTTCGGTCCGATATTAGTTTAGGGACGTTTCGGTCCGATATTAGTTTAGGGACGTTTCGGTCCGATATTCTCATTTTGGAGTGAATATTAGTTTAAGGACGTTTCGGTCCGATATTAGATGAGTGGTCGTTGGGACTCGTCACCTCTTTGACGTCGTTGAGGAATTACAACGACGGATGTCAAAGGAGTTCGGAGATGTACCCTTGAACCGGATGTAAGTTGATTTAGGAGAGCCATTTTGCTCAGTCAATTTAATTTAAGGACTTATGGCCACGATTGGGCTAAGTCCAGTTCAACATCTTTATTAAGTAATGCATTGCATTTAGGCTCTGCAGAGCATCAATTTATTCTGAGCTCTGCTCATTTATGAATGATGCAATGCATCTGTTTTGATTTGGGCTCTGCCCCTTGTAAAACGCATAGCATTCTGGAGATTCTGTTTGGGCTCTGCCCATTTATAAATGATGCAAAGCATCTGTTTTGATTTGGGCTCTGCCCCTTAAAATAATGCATTTGCGCTTTATTGAGCCTGTTAGGCCTTCTCTTAATTGGGCTTGGCCCTTTTTAATGCATCTGCGCTTTGCGCTAAGTAATGAGCGCAAGTCCATATGGTGATGACACGTGTCGTGCTCTGATGAGTGCAAGCGCACTAGCGCAGCGCGTTGCGCTGCGCTATTGCGCTGCTGACACGTGGCGCGCTCTCAGCGAGTTGCGCTAATTCCAGAGAGCAAAGCTCTATCTTAAGGGCGCTTAGCGCAAGTGGTTTTATAGCCGACACGTGGCGCTCTCTTAAGAGCGCAACGGCGCAACTTGGAAGTGCAAAGCACTAAGAATCTTTTAGATTCAAGTGCAAAGCACTGTTTAATTTCTTCGTCTAAATTAGATCAAAGAAAAATAAATTTTTCTTTATTCGAAGAACCAGCGGTTCTTAAAAGTGCAAAGCACTATTATTTTATTATTTTATTATTTTTATTGTTTTTTTACAGAACCGAAGGTTCACAAGAAGTGCAAAGCACTGTTTTTTTATATAAAGATCATTGATCTTATTTTTAGATCAATGATCTATTAGAAGGCCTTTTTTCTACCTCATGAAGGTTCTTTACCTTTTTTTTTTAAAAATCTTCTCGGAGTTTTCTCTGTTTAGAGTTCTTGATTTTTCGAGAAAATTCTTCCTTTTTTTTTTGAGGCTTAGGGTCCTATTTATAGTGACCACAAATCTGTTGAATTTGTTAACAGGATCTTTCCTGAATGATTTTTGGGAGTTTTCCCACCGCTGGATCTTTGATCCAAAGGCCGAAGAAAGTCTTCTAGTCCTGGAAAGAACAGAAAAGATTTCATAAAAATCTTAATTCAGTTTGGCGCAGATGCCCCAGCGCATGACACGTGTCGCGCAGCGCAGTGCCTGAGCAACTGAAGCGTTGCTTCCTTTATTGAAGTTTAAATTTCCAAAGCAAAGCTTTGTTTCTGATTGGGGAGTCGTTTCATCTTCCACCTCGGAATCTGATCGGAGCTTTGCTCCGATTGGGGTTAACAACGTGCACGCCACGTGAGCGCAACGGTGGGGGGGCATTTGTTCCCCCAATCAGAGCAAGGCTCTGTTTGAATTTCAAAAATTCAAAATTTTGAAGCAACGCTTCAGATCCCGTGCGCTGCGCGCAATTTGCCACGTGTCAGAAGTTGACTCGGCAGCACAACGCCCAAGGCAGTGCGTCCAATCAGAGAAGGGCTCTTTAAAAAGCAAAAGCAACGCTCAGTTGCGCAAGCGCTGCGCTGCGTGACACGTGTCTGCGCAGTTGCGCAAACACAACTGCGCAAGCGCACCGCTGCGCGACACGTGTCTGCGCAGTTGCGCAAACGCTGTTGCGCAAGTGCACCACAGCGCGCCACGTGTCTGCGTAGTTGCGCAAGCACAACTGCGCAAGCGCACCGCTGCGCGACACGTGTCACCGTTGAGCGACACGTGTCTGCGCAGTTGCGCAAGCTCAGCTGCGCAAGCGCCTCACTGCGCGACACGTGTCACGCACTGGTGAGTTGCGCAACAACAGAATGAAGATTTAAGAAATTTTTTTTGTCTGTTCTTGTTAAAACAAGAAGATTTCTTCTGTAAAACAAGGGCCTTTGGATCAAAGATCCAACGGTGGGGAAAACTCCCCAAATCACTCAGAAAAAGATCTTTTTAACAAATTTAACTAATTCTTGAGCACTATAAAAAGGACCGCAGACCTCATTTCAAAGGCATCATCTGGTTTTAAAAAAAAAGAAAAGAAGAAAGAAGAGAACCCTTGAGAACTCCTTGAGAATACAAAAAAAAAAGAAGGTAAAAACCTTTGAGATAAGAGAAAATTCTCTTAAAGAATAGATCATGGATCTAAAGAACAAGATCAGTGATCTTCAATAAATAAATAAATAAATAAAAATAATAAAAAATAGTGCCTTGCACTTGCTATGAACCTCTGGTTCTCTGAGACAGAAAGAAAGAAAAATATTTCTTTCTTTTCTTTGATCTATATTTAGATCAAGAAATTAAAAAGTGCTCTGCACTTCTTTTCTTGAATCTAAAAGATTCTTGGTGCTTTGCACAAATGCAATGCATTACTTGAAGGGCCAGGCCCAAATCAAAAAGACCCAGCAGGCCAAAATAAATTGCAAAGCAATAAAAGGGCTGGGCCCAAATAAAATTGATGCTCTGCATCAAAGCCCAAAACAAATTGATGCTCTGCATTCTTTCTGGGCAAAGCCCAAATAAAAGTAAAAAGAAATGCAAAAGCAATGTTGGACATTTTCAACTGGACTTAGCCCAATCGTGGCCATAAGTCCTTAAATTAAATTGACTGAGCAAAATGGCTCTCCTAAATCAATTTACGTCCGGTTCAAGGGTACATCTCCGAACTCCTTTAACATCCATCGTTGTAATTCCTCAACGACGTCAAAGAGGTGACGGGTCCCAACGACCACACACCCATATGGACTGCGGGGTCCTTAAACTCGTGGACCGAGACGTCCTTAAACTAACATCGGACCGAGACGTCCTTAAACTAATATTGGACCGAAACGTCCTTAAACTAATATTGGACCGAAACGTCCCTAAACTAATATCGGACCACCACGTCCCTAAACTGGCACAATAGGGCCCAAACGCTCTTTTGTCGGATCTAAACGGTCTCGTCTAAGTTGATCTTAGCCCCAAATACGGTTAACGTGTCCTTAGATATTTAAATAAACGATAAAACTCCAAATCAACTTTGGTTCAAGGGTACATCTCTGAACTCCTCTGACGCCTGTCGTTGTAATCCCTCAACGACGTCAGAGAGGTGACGAGTCCCGACGGCCAGATATTAAATCGATCACTACGTCAAGTCGATCTTAGTCCAAAACAGGACTAACGTATCCTTGACGAACGTGTAAGTTGATCTTAGCCGCAACGTGACTAATGTATCCTTAAACTAAAACACCAAACCCAAATCTAAGTAAACACGGATTTGGACTAATCCACGTCCTACGGACGACGGCATTACTCAGTCTCCGTATACAATCAACGGGCAACCACAAACAAAACAAACACACACGACACGAAGTGAAATTCTGGAGAAGGAGAAAGTTGTTACCGCGATGCGGTAGCGTAATTAACTGCAGGGGCTTGCGCCTGCATGGAAGAGCGTCCCCACAATCAAAAACCCCTCACCCTGAGGGGGAATCTGACGAAGTCTGCTACATCGGCCGCATCCGCCTAAACCTCCGATACACGGTGCCGTAAATCAACTCGGCATCTTCGGAGAGGTGGACGGATAGCACCTATTAGCATCTGCCCCGAATCTCAGGCCAGACGTCCTAACGTCTCGGCCGCCGTTCGGAGGGGAACACATCTGCTCTTTCAAACAACTCATTGGTTCAAGGGTACATCTCTGAACTCCTCTGATATTTGTCGTTGTAATCCTTCAACGTCTTCAAAGAGGTGACGGGTCCCGACGACCACACATCAAGACGGACTGTGGGGTCCTTAAACCCACGGACTTATGCGTCCTTAAACTAAAATACGGACTGTGGGGTCCTTAAACCCACGGACTTATGCGTCCTTAAACTACCTATGGACCACCACGTCCCTAAACTGGAACATGGACCACTATGTCCCTAAACTGGAAATGGACCACCATGTCCCTAAACTGGAAATGGACCACCATGTCCCTAAACTGGAACAATAGAGCCCAAACGCTTTTTTGTCGGATCTAAACGATCCCGTTAAGTTAATCTTAGTCTCAAACTGGACTAACGTATCCTTAACAAACGTTTAAGTTGATCTTAGCCTCAAATACGGCTAACGTATCCTTAAACCCTCAAACAGACTTTAGTCCCAAATTGGACTACATGTCTCCCAACCAACTTTGGTTCAAGGGTGCATCTCTGAACTCCTCTGACATCTGTCGTTGTAATCCTTCAACGTCGTCAGAGAGGTGACGGGTCCCGATGGCCATACATGCAATGGACCACTATGTTCCTAAACTGGAACAATAGAGCCCAAATGCTCTTTTGTCGGATCTAAACGATCCTGTTAAGCTGATCTTAGTCTCAAATTGGACTAACGTATCCTTAACAAACGTTTAAGTTGATCTTAGCCTCAAATATGGCTAACGTGCCCTTAAACCAAACCCCCAAACCCAAATCTAAGAAAATACGGATTTGTACTAATCCACGTCCTACGGGCGACAACATAAATTTGTCTCCGTACACAATCCACGGGCAAGCACAAACAAAACAAACACCCACGACATGAAGTGACCAGCTGGAGAAGGAGAAAGTTGTTACCGCGATGCGGTAGCGTAATTAACTGCAGGGGCTTGCGCCTGCAGGGAAGAGCGTCCCCACAATCAAAAACCCCTCAACAAGGGGGAATCTGACGAAGTCTGCTACATCGGTCGCGTCCGCTTAAACCTTCGATACATGGTGCCATAAATCAACTTGGCATCTTCGGAGAGGTAGACGGATAACACCAATTAGCATCTGTCCCGAATCTCAGGCGAGACAGTCCATGTCTTGGCCGCCATTCGGAGGGGAACAAGGATGTACGATAATCCGCAGCATCCCGAACGGGTTCCCCAAATGGGTTGTAGCGGCGCTTTACAAAGATTTGTATAAATACTAATTATTAAGGAAAACGGTTTTATTAATTATGGTATTTAAATGAAAAAGTGTCGTTTTCCGTATTCTACGTTCTACGGTCTCCTAAGTCAACTAGACTGCTCCTAACTGGTCCAAAGCGATAAGTTGTGAGATATCTCAAATCGTCTCTTCACCGCCAATTGTGGTCAGGTAAGTACAAGTGAAGAAATGAGGTATCCGCTCACGAAGTACCGTGAGACGGGCCTTTTAAAGTTACATTTCTCACTTGCCTAGCCTAGACACCACAAAGTCAGATTTAGATAAACGGCTGATACCCACAACCTTATCCTATTTTCATAATAAGTGGTATTTATTTATAAAGATGTATCAATACTAAATCTTTTAGAAATGGTTTTATTAAGTAAAGGGTATTTAAATGAAAATGTTTGTTTTCCCGTATTCTAAGTTCTCGAGGGTATCGTGTTATGTTGCATATGAGTGTGTGAGGAGGTAGGTCGTTACCTCGTGATCTACTTAAAAGTATAGCAAGTTTAATGGGGTTAAATGTAGAATTGCAACAATGTGGTATTTAAGTGAAAAATACGATAAATTGAAATAGCCATCATTTTATGGAATAAAACTTGATCAACTTGGTTGATTAGTATTTAATGGTCAACATGAAGGAGTTTAAGCATGATTGTGTTAACGAGAAGTAGAGTTTTATGAAGAAACCGAATCGGAAATCGGATTTATTCCGATTTCGTCGGGTTTTGTAAATCCGTATTTTTTTTAGATAGAAGAGATAGATAGAAAATGGAACTTACGGGTTTTGGAAAATGATGAGACTGAGATGGAAGGAGAGGGATTGCCGGTGTGTCGCTTCGTCGCCGGGAGCTCCTAGAACGATCGCCGGGAATTTCGACGTAGCTTCGCTTCGTGCTCGTTTTCAAAATACACAAGATCTCTTGAGAATTTTAAAGAGTTGGCTCAGAGTTTTGGGGTGAGAGGGTAGAGGGTAGGGGTGGTATTTATAGGGTTAGGCTAGGGTTAGGGTAGATGAAGAGTTAAATTGAAAAGATGTAAAAATAATGTGATAAATTATAATAAAATGGAGTAAATGGGTGTTATTGGCCTCTCTGGAAACGATCCCAGAATTTAAAGTGTGCAGGGGGTTTAGAAGAGGAAGAGACACAACTTTGAAGAAGGGAACTCGGCCGAGTCAGGGCATGGAGAGGTGGGGGGCGTCTAGTGTAGCCTATGGTAAATTTAGTTTTTCAGGTTCAGTAGAAAGTTTGGGAGTTATCTCGTGTGGACTGTTGGGCTTCTCTAAAATTTAAAACAAATAAATATAAAAAATAATGTGGGGCATGGGATTTGAACTCTGGTGGCTTGGTTCAGCAGTGCAAGGTATTACCAATGAGCTACAAGCTCCTTTTTGTAATTAAATTGCTAATTAATTACTTAAATCTTGTGCTCAGGCAATAAATACCCCTTTATGGATTTTTGAATTTTTTTTGTAAAAACTTGTATATGAAATTTAGGGTTGTTACAGTATCGAAAATGGTTGCAACAGTCCAGCCGTTCTCTGGTGTTCCGCCTTTACTTGCTGGCATACTAAGCACTTAGATACAAACTGTGCAATCTCTCGCTTCATCCCGTTCCACCAATAGTGCTGCCTCAGATCTCGGTACATTTTCGTGCCTCCCGGATGCACTGAATAAGCTGAAATATGAGCCTCGGCTAGTATTTCTTCTCGAACATCCCCTTAGGGAATGCAGAGTCTGCTACCGAATCTCAAAGAACCGTCTCGATGTATGAGCAAGTCTGCCCTTAGTCCGGCTTCCACCTGCTCTCTGAACTTCTGCAATCGAGGACCATCAGCCTGTGCAGCCTTAATGCGATTTACGAGTGAAGAATGCACCTGTAACTGCTAAAACTACCCGGTTGCACTTGGTGTAACAACCTCTGGTTCGAGCTTCTGAAAGTCCTCAATGATGTTCCTCTGACTGGTCAACATCATGACCGCTGGCTTTCCGAACACAACACAATATCAACCCCCAATATCGGGAGAGACGAATCCTATCTAACCTAATGCCTCCAAGTGCTTCGGGACTGCATCCAACTACTACCTGTTTGCACGACTCCTTTGAGCCGTGGTAGAGTAGTAATCTAAGTGCAGTGGGAACACACTCGAGACGAATAGCGATATCAAGTCAACGGACTAACCAGTACTCATGCCACCCGGGAACTGCTACCTGGCGATAGGTATAATACCAACCAGTAATTCCCAACGAGTCCTGTCCAGTGTAACTCATAACCCAATGACCACCTGTATACTATCTCCGATACGGCGTACTAATGGCTGTAGGACGGACCATCTCCCCTGCTGAGATGAGAAGTGTATGCACTATTCTACTCTTGAGTATCGATAACCTGTCTCGATAATCCTATGACTAAGGACCTGTATAAGGATGTGCTTATAGACTACCCAGCCCCCATCAGTGTGACTGCCATCACAACGCTGGTAGTCAAGCAAAGATCCTAAGGGCTCTACCAATATGTATAAGCGATATGTTAAAAGAAACACATGCACATATTGAGGTAGAATCAAACCAAGTAGTATATTACCATTTTGAGCAAGACTGTTATTATAACTGTGAATATCCCAAGCTTCCAATATATAATATACAATCCAGTATGATACAATAATAGCCTCTAGGGCATATATCACTAACAGGAAGGTGTATTTTTTCGACGGCACTTGACAAAAAAACCTCCTAGGGACTCTTTCCCTCATTATATATATATATATATATATATATATATATATATATAGAGAGAGAGAGAGAGAGAGGGTATGAGCCGGCGACCCCTTTTCTAAAAAACGAGCCCCTGTCCCAAAACACATATCCCCGTGTATTTCATCGATCTAAACCAGCCATTTTGATCTATGTATTATGAAACCCTTATATACAAAAATCTCCGGATTTAAAGAACTCTAACGCGTTTATCGAGCGACCACAATTTTCTTATATCGATAAGCCGTTGATTTTTCTATTTGCTTGATGAAGTCTCAGAGGTCTTTAAGTCTGGAGATTTTTTGTATATAGGTACACTACTACAAATAATTGCCCCTACGGACATATCCGTAGGGACGAAAAAATACCCCGTAGGTGCAAAGGCCGCAGGTGCAAGTTGAAGCCCTGAACTTGCCCCTACGGATTTCTGTGTAGGTCCTGTTGCACCTACGGAGTAGGCCGTAGGGTAAAAAAAGTTATATTATTTACGGTTTTTTTTAATATATTAAATGTACCTACGGACATAACCGTAGGGCCATGTACTAGCCCCTACGGATATCTACGTAGGTACTTATCCTACTTATCCGTAGGGGCAAAATATCAGGATTTCTGATATTTTACCCCTACGGGTAACGCCGTAGGGGCGAGGCCGTGGCCCCTACGGATATATCCGTAAGGGCACTCCCAACCCCCTGGTACTGAGATCAGGGGGGAAATATTAGTTACTGCTGATACGGATATATCCGTAGGGGCACTCCCAACCCCCTGGTACTGAGATCAGGGGGGAAATATCAGTTACTGCTGATATTTGGCCCCTACGGATATAACCGTAGGGGCAACATGTGTACCTACGGATTAAACCGTAGGTACATATTATCTGTATTTTTTTTTAAAAAAATGGGCTGCTTGATTTTTCTTGCCCTGTGCATAATACTATATACATCAATCAAATATAAAATTAATCATCACACAACATATATCACAGTATTCATAATCACATCTCACGCATATATATAATATACAAAAGAAACCCAAAAAACTGAATATAATATAAATATAAACCAATATCAATATCGTTTCAAAATGTAGTACAATATGTATGATATAAATAAATACATGTTTCAAAAAATAAGAACCAAAAAGCTACCCTAGTTCAGTCCAGCTCCACCTCTGAATAACGATAAAATAACGCGCGCCTGCTCCTCGGTCAATAAACTCTTCAATTCGGCGCGAGCGGGAGTCTGAGCGGCCTGTGGAGCTGGTGATGTGGTCTGCACAGCCACCGTCGAGGTAGTCGCTTGCGGAGCCACTGCTGCGGGAGTCTGAGCGGGCGGTGGAGCTATAGGAGCTGTCTGCGGAACCGCAGCCGATGTAGTGGCTTGCGGAGCCGCAGCCGAAGGAGATGCATGTGGAGGCTCGGCCGATGTACCCTGTCGCGTCTGGACATAACGTGTGTAATAAGCGTGTAAGAACTGTGTATTATTCGAATTCGTATCATTATTAAGTTATTTCGAAACCCCGTTTGGATATCTAGTTTGTTGTTTATTTTAATTACATCTGTATGTATGATTAATCAAACTTAAGTCTAAAACCAAATAAGCTCAAGCTACGTACTAATTATGGATATGTTGATATCTATATAATATGACATGATATTTTACTATAAAGTAGTATACATACCAGCATCTCCTTCAACTCCTGAACGGTGGCCCTCAAGCTCTCCAGTTCCTGATGGACACGTCGGCCACTGGAGACGGAGGAAGTAACCGCCGGGATGGAGTCCAACCTCATATGGGCCCTGCTAGGGCCCAGTCCCCGGCCTCTCTCCCAACCTCCGTGGTGCCCTCGGTGTGCGGCGTCCAGAACTGGGGTCAGCAACCTCGGATCGCTCTGTCCGGTAAAATCGATCCCCGAGGCCTGGGCCTGCTCAACCACCCGCTCCTACACCCACATTAAGCAGTAAAGTATAAGTATAAAATTTAAACTTGAACCTTCCAAAACTAAAATTTCAAATTTGGGTAAGAAAAATATTAACACTTACGCAGTACTCCTGGGTAGCGACGTCGGGATATCGAAGCTCGCCCGTGGCGGGATCTGTCGAGGTGCCGTGGACGGCAAGATATGCGGACAGCACGCTCGGTGTACCACCTGACGCCACGGTCCGAGATGTCTGCAATATTAGAAAGTAACTCTTAATATTAGAAATATTAGAAAATAACTCTTAATATTGCAGAATATCACAAAGGTCGGTCTATTGTAAT
This sequence comes from Agapanthus africanus, assembly GCA_030015575.1. Taxonomy (NCBI): domain Eukaryota; kingdom Viridiplantae; phylum Streptophyta; class Magnoliopsida; order Asparagales; family Amaryllidaceae; genus Agapanthus; species Agapanthus africanus. Next base: position 6,204,819 of record JASDDO010000022.1, read on the forward strand.
TTACCGATAACTCCATGGCTCGAGTAATGTTCCTCGACCCACCTGTGTAAGTGGGGCGACCCCTCTTCGCCGACTTCGTGTTCTCTGTATTCTGAGCGGCTTGTTTCTGCACAACGCATTAACATTTAGTTTTCTAATTAAGAAACACAAAGAAATAAAGTATATCATAAATAATGAATTACATTTAAAATACATACATGTTTGCATTGGGAGTCGAAATAAGCGCACAATAGAGGCCATGTCTCTACGTCGACTCTCGCAAACGCCGGAGTAGATAGGAGGGCCGCTCTCTCTGCCTCGGGGGTCGCCATCCACAGGGAGTAGCAGTCGGCCTTCAGCTCATTCCTGTTGTATCGGACCTTGGCCTGCATGTTCTTCATCAGGCCATTGTACAGAGCATGAAGGTCGAGCGCCCTCCCCGGGTGATCAGGGTCGGCTACAGGCTGAAAATCGTAATCCAACTGAAAATACAAAAAAAAAATTGTTATTAGATTGCAAGTGTTAATAATAAATATACTGGATAGATCAAATGAAAATATATATTAATACATACCCGAGCCTGATCAAAGAAGAGGGCGAATGAGCGCTGGTGCTGCTCGCCCCACTCAACGTGAAGTGGATAGTTCTTCACGAGCCGGCTCTCGTCCCCCAAATACCGGCCGAACCTCTCGGCATGAGGACCGGTATAGCGATAGTCAAGTGTAAAAAAAGGGGGAATGCTGCCTCCCCCTAGCTCTGTCAGGCCTCAACCTATGGGACTGATTTGGGCCTCGAGTCCCCCTCTGGGGATGGGGAGGCCCTGCGTCTGCACGAAATATCAAGACAATCAATAATAAGAAAGAGTTGTATTAAGAAATCAAGGTTAAACGAAAATTCAAGTGTGATATATACCTCCGGTGACTATCGCACGAGCCTGGGCCCGGGCAGCAGCACGAGCGGGACGATAGTTCCTCCGGTGAGGAACAACCGTGGTCCCGGATGCGGACGCATCCCCTCCAACTAGAAAATAAACATCGACGCTAAATTTCCATGAAGTTCATATTTATTCTATAGAGCATATGTAAAATGAATAAATATTTTAAATTTATTCATACTAATCTGCAGACAATGCGGAGGGTATGGAAGCGGCAGGAGTGGCCCCTGCGGAAGATATGGACGCACCACCTATAATTAGACAATTAAAAATAGATTATATAAGTAATTGCAAAAAGAATGTGTAGATCAATAATATAACGTTCTAAATCAATATGCATGCACTATAGGATATATAAACATACCCGCAGGTGCGGTGGTGTCACCACTTACAGCTAGACAATAATAAAAATTGCTAAGTAAGAGCAAAAAGAATGTGTGTATTTATGATATAGCATTCTAAATCAATATACATACACTATATGATATATAAACATATCTGGAGGAGCGGGGGTGGCCTCTGTCCCAGATGTGGACGCATCACCAAAAACTAGACAATCAAACATTGACAATATAAGTAATTTTCTCGTCGCGTAGACTATACGACGGTTGTTAGTATCGAGCTATAATGTCCGATATTTAACAACCTTCGTATAGTTCTAGGTCACGACGAGCGTCGCACGTATGTTAACCGATAGACGGGGACTAAGTGGCGCTTTTAGTTTCATATATGAGTATCGATGAGAATATGAAGGTTTCATATTATCATCGAATATCATATATTGGTTTTAACACGAACATCTCGAATCGCTCTCTAATTATGCGTTTGTTGTGTATTCTTGTTGTATGTGTGTGTTCCGGCTGTCGGGGGTAGGCTTCTATCCCATTAAGAATGCATAGAGCGAACGCCCATCACTTGTGCTTTCAACCGTTTCGAGTAAATTTCGGCAGCACCTCCCCGCTGTTCTCCGAGTACACTGTAATAGAATAGATAATCATTTCAAAGCCGTGAAACAACGTTGAAATGAACATCTAATCTATCTTTGTACATGGAGAACCAACGGAAAGGTACCGACGAAATATCTCGAAACGGATGAAAACACAAGTGAATGAAGGAGTTTGCTTTATACATTCTTAACTTGTCCACACGGGACAAATCTATGGGTTACCATACGATTGAATTTTCTCGTCGCGTAGACTATACGACGGTTGTTAGTATCGAGCTATACCGTCCGATATTTAACAACCTTCGTATAGTTCTAGGTCACGACGAGTATCGCACGTATGTTAACCGATAGACGGGGACTAAGTGGCGCTTTGAGTTTCATATATGAGTATCGATGAGAATATGAAAGTTTCATATTATCATCGAATATCATATATTGGTTATAACTTGAAAAACGTGCCGTTGAAACAAATTATTGTTCTCCACCTTGCACTCTCTTAACAATGGTACATGCATTAAACATGTAAGAGCTATCTATAACAACTCTAAAGTTTCACCTGTTGGGTTCAACAAAAAGGTTTTTGATATAACAAACACAATCTTCCTCAATTTTTCTCTTGAATCGATGTGAAATTAATAGTGTCCATATGACACAATGGATATATTTTCTACACAAAAGGAAAAAGGCAAACAATAGTAAAGCAATTGTAATTCTATCAAGTATCCATACTGAAAAAGAATAAATAGCAAACTAAAAATTAATCACTAATGAAAAACAAACAAAAGTGCTTATTATTATACTTCAGAGGTTATAAGTGCTTGACCCCCATAGTACATAGGCTGTATCCGCAATTAACCATTTTCTATATACTTGGGTGTATAGAATTTCTAAAAGTTACACACGGTTTTTCTAAATCCAATTCTTTCCTTTCACTACAAAACCCTTTATATTTTCTAATAGGTACCAAGAATTTTCAAAGTTTTTGGATATGCACAAAAAGAAAGCATCGCCAATAAGATTGACATAACCCAAATGACTTTGACCCATTACATATAAATGTCATGGTCTTTCAATATTTTTCAAACAAATACCATAGACTTTGTTTGTTACAAATAAATACCATGAAGTTTTAACGTTTTCACATAATTTCCATAGACTTTGTTGTTTACAAATATATACCATTGACTTCCAACGTTTTACAGATAAATACCATGAACTTTGTTGTTTACAAATAAATACATGAACTTTCAGCGTTTTTTAGATAAATCCCATAGACTTTCATGGACCTTTTTCTCATATAAAAACCATGGACTGTGTTATTCACAAATAAACAGTATCGACTTTCACTATTTTCCAGATCAATCCCCTAAAATTTCACCTTTTTAACCCTAACCCAGCCCCAGCCGAACCCCAACCCAACACTAAACCCTAACCCGGCCTAACCCTAACCCCAACCCAGCCCCAGTCGAACCCCAACCCCAACACCAAACCCCAACCGAACCCTAACCCTAACCATAACCCCAACACCAGCCGAACCCCAACCGATCGAACCCGTACCCTAACCCTAATCCTAACTCTAACCCCAACCGATACCTAACCCTCATCGCTACCCTAACATCATTAAAATAATGTTTAACTAACCTGTAGGCTAGGCGGTGGAGGAGACGACGGAGACGCAATCGGCGACGATGAGGGCGGTAGCGACAACGAGAACGGAAGGCGGTGGCGACGACGAGATCACTGCAGGCGGTGGCGACGACGATTCAGCCGGCGCTGGCGACGACGAGAACGGCGATCGGCGGGAACGTCGAGGGTTTGGGGATTTGGGTTCGCGCGCAACGATAAAGGGAATAAGAAATAATCAGCGTAGGGATCGATCACTTAAATCCCTATTTAGATGCCCCTACGAATATACCCGTAGGTGCTTGGTTTGCGCCTCCGTAGGGGCAAACAACACTTTAAGATTTAATAATTTTTAAATAAATATGGAAGGACCGTAGGGGCAACCGTTTGGCCCTACGGATTAATCCGTAGGGCCAAACTTTATCTGCCCCTACGGATGTTGTTATCCGTAAGGGCAACCCCTTATTTTACTAGTGGTATTTCATAATACGTAGATTAAGATGGCCGGTTTTGATCGGTGAAATATACGGGGATATATGTGTTTTAAGGTGTGAGCTTGTTTTTAAAAAGGGGGACCATCGGCTCATATCTCTCTCTACACACACACACACACTCATTTCTTATTTTGAGGTCCACTTTTCACACACACAGTCCATCATGTTTTTCACCGATCTGCACAAGTCATCTTAATCTAAATATGTTAGATAGGTTATGTATCAAATTTTACGATATTTGGAGACCTCCAACACATTCATCAAGTGATCTTGTTTTTCATGCATCGTAAAGCCGTCAATTTTTTAGTCTACTTGATGGATTTGTTAGAGATCTCCAAATCTCATAAAATTTGATACATAACCTATCAAATACATATAGATCACGATGACCGGTACAGATCGGTGAAAAACATGATGGATTGTGTGTTTGAGAAGTGGACCTAAAAATAAAAAATGAGGCCGGGCCTCGCCCCCCCCCCCCCCCCTTCTCTCTCTCTCTCTCTCTCTCTCTCTCTCTCTCTCTCTCTATATATATATATATATATATATATATATATATATATATAAACCTCAATATTTGTTCCACAAGTTTTCTTTTCTTTTTTTGTTAAAAAAAATCTTAAACTTTATGGCCTGAAACATATGTACACCAATTTTCATGTGATTTGAATATTATTTGACTATTATTTTGGTTTTAGAATATGTTATTTTTAATAGCAAAATCGATAGATGGTTGACATTTTGACTGACTAGAAAAGTTTTTTCTCATACGCCTCCCACATTCCTCTTTATTATAAGCTAGAAGGTTGGATCTATTAGGACCCGCCTGATTTTATGCTCTTCCATGGTTTTATTAAACTTGCGGTGTTCTTGCCAATCTGCATAGAAATATAAGAAAATGCGTATCTTAATTCTCATAACATTTCAAGGTTTCCATGTAGCGGCAAAATCATAAAAAATAGCTAGTATTATACCCCCTTTTTTTACCTAAGTAAACTATTGATACTATTAAGATTATGCATTTTGTGCAAAGAAACTCTCTCTATATATAACACTTCTAAGGTGATAACAAAGTGATTCTTAATTTCAAATTCTTACTTCAATAAATGTATACTACTGATGCAATGCTTACATTCAGGGCTATATATTCCGGTCAAAAGGTGGCTTCAGTGTCCCCGCAGCCCTACGGTGCCCCCTCACATTGAGGGGCCAGGGAGGGTGGGAGCTGCAGTGCAGAGACACTGCAACCTCATATATCCCATGCACGTCCCATATATTATTTTAAAGGTTATGGACGTGACCGGAGAGATTTGTACAGTGACAAAGATTTATTTTTGAGAGCACTGTTTTGAGAGCAGGTATAGTCAGGATCAAGCTATACTTAAAAAACACATCCCTCAGCTAATTTGTGCATCCATGCATTACTTTAATACTTGACCTAATTATCTCACTCATCATCACAGCTACATTTCAAATCTTAAAGAAATGACCCAAATTGACCTCAATCTACTTTCATAGGAATACCCTCTGTAATCTAATATCGATTTTAGAAATCTCTGCCCTTTTTTTTTGTTTTTTCAATCTTCGATGTATCAATGTGGCTGAAGTAGACGGTTTGTGTTATATCTTTGTTGTTCACGCTTGTATGTGTGCTACTGTGTTGATTTATTTCAGATAAAGAAAATATGTGAATAAAAAGGTACCATGGGAGGGGCGCAAAAAAAAAATCATAAAGCAAAGGGTCAATGGAGAAAAGATACAGGTGGTCAGAGGGTATTTTAGAAATTAAATTAGAGTTGATGGGCAGTTTAGTAAATGGGTATTTTTCAATCTCCGACATGTGAAAACGGCACTAAACACATGATCTGCCCGTAATCATTTCGCAATGATTCGTCACCGACTCTGCCGGTAAAGGGAACCGTCATTTGACGGAGCCTCCATGAATTTTACAAAATTGGACATGCCTTCGTCAACTGGAGTAAATAAATAAATAACCTTCAATATGCCCACCATTTATTTCTTAAGATATATTATAGCAAGTCTCAGATGAATGAATGCCAATTATTGCTATATATTAATGATGCGTTCATTTAGAGCATACTAGTGAATAGCTTAAACACACGTATTGATGATTCATTTATAAACATATTATTGCGACATATAATGATGCTTGACGTGGACAGGCAAGAGCTGAAGATCTAGAGCTATGTGAATAAATATTTTTCCTTCGTTTTTTCTCTTCTTTGAGTTATAATGCTGGATGTAAGAACATTCTCATTAATTCTCGTAAATTAATATGGTGGCAGTTTACGTATCATTTACCAACTTCCCTGAATTAGTTTCTTTATAAACTATAACTTCAATTTTCCAAATTCTTTCAACGCGGTTGGGATCAGGGACCCAACCACGCTATCACAAATTTAGTTGAGATTGATATTCTTTTTCCTGTCCTAAAATTTTAGGCAAAAAAATACCCACATGATCTAATATTTAGTTATTTTGGAATGAATACATGCTCCTTAATTAAAGGAATGGTTCTTATATTAAAGAAAAAATTCAAGTATTTGTATCTTTAATTAAAGATATGGATTTTATTTTAAAAAGGGAATGTCAGGTATTTATCTCCTGTAATCAACTATGTTAGTTATATATATATACACACACACATACATACATACATACATACGCGTCGCAAATCTTATCATTTGTAACTATAAATCTAGTAAAACACAAATTTTATTAAAGATATTTATCTATATAATGTAATCTAATCAATCCAATACGAAATCGGGTTTTATTCTTATTTTATATTCTCCAAAGAATAAAGTAGTAAAATCCTATTGTTATTTATGGATTCTTTATCAACTTCAATATTATAATGAATTAGAAGATTTTAGATACATTTTTAAATGTATAAAATATTCAGTTCTGTCATGTCGTCAAGTTTGGAGAGATGTTTAGTAAAAGATTTTCTAACAATCGGTTATTTGATAGCATATTATTTGAGTAAGATAATAAGACAATAGTAATTTTAAGGTAGATAAAAAATGCTAAATTTGTTATGTAAAATAGGATTCAATCAATTTATGGCACATTAAAAGTTTATAGCCTTACCAAACTTATAGGATTATCAAGTATCTTCAATTAGGTGTCAGCTCTAAATCACATTAATTAACCCAATTGAAGAGAAGAAAAGGACAATTTAACTTCATAGTTCATCAAAACCACAAGCTTTCCTTAGTATAGACAAATTACACAAGTGATTAGAAAATCAAAATACTAAATAGAAATGTAGCCCAAGACATAAATTCCATATGATGTGTACAAGTTTCATAGTAAATCCAAGATTCATGACAAGATTTAATTAATACACATTGAAGCAATTAGTAGATCAAAGAGATTGGACTCAACAACGACCCCAGAGATTAGACTAATTTGTTGTTGCTAGATATATTAATTGATTGGTGGTAATTATATATGTGCACTAGTTGTTAGCATAAAACCAAAATAGTTGGAATAATGCTTAGCTAATCCTAACCATAACTTTTTTACCAAATCATATCATGTCATTATAAAACATACCAACATGGATGATGTATGTGATATTGTTTTTAATTTCAATATAATGAAACTTAGATATGCCTTGAAAAGCAGATAGATACATATGATAGTACAAAATGATTTTTAAAAAAAGGGCTGTAGTTGATAAAATAACGCTAACTTACGACATATCTAACAAACATGAATGAAAAAGTTACAAAATTCTGATTGTTCCTTTAATTATTGAAAATAATAATTGATAAAGTTGAAATTATAAGTGCATTACTTGATTAATTGGATATTGTATCCAAGGAGCAGGTGAGAAAAATATATTTATTGGGATTTTTCTTTTAGTTGAAGTATAAAATACTTTATTGGGATTTACTCAAACAATGAAAGAAAGAAAGAAAGAATCAAAACAAAAATTAAAAGTAAAATTAACCTTATAGGTTTTCATGAGTAAGGCCTGCCCTCCTAAAATACTAGTATATGGTGTAGCCTAATACAATTTGATGTGGATTGTATAAATAAATTAATATCAACAGATTTGTTTTATAATTATCGTAATAATAATACTTATATATTTCAATCAATTCTTCATTGCAGCTCTATAGCCGCCCTATTATGACAATTGACAAACAAGCAAGTATCGATTCAATTTCTTTTTTTCAAACTATTTATTGATTTCATTTTTCTTAACCAAGTACAAGCATGCTATCTCTTTACTTGCTTAATTTAAAAATTCATTCCAAACAAAAGAATTTGGATACTTCTTGATGATGCTCAATAACGGTAATTCCTTATATCATGACACGTAGCGGATGACGTGTCACATGCGTAAACCAGTTAAGTCCATGAGGGCCACGGAGGGGGAACCGGTGTGCTACAGTGGGGGCTTCCCTCGAACCCCGTCTCCGGGGTTGCACCCCCCTCCTTACCCCCGAGCACTTCAGCAGCCACGCCAACTGTCCCTTTGCTCTACTCCGAGCTATTGCAGGCCCGAGCTTCCTCGGCCATCCGGCTCGCTTCCAAGCCTTCCTTCGGGCTGAGCTTCCTAGCTCTCTCGGCTCGCCTCCGAGCCATCCTCCGGCCCGAGGAGTCTCCCGACCTTCGGTGGCCTTCCAGACCACCCACAGCTCACCTCCGAGCTTCCTGCACATTTGGCCTCCTCGGCCCTCTCAGCTCGCCTCCGGGCTACCACAAAACCGAGATAGCTCGGCCTTCCGCTCAGTCCCAAGCCCCCGCCAAGCTCATCTTCCTCGGTCCCTTCGACCGACCGACGGCATCATTCGCAGGTGTTTCCGCCTCGCCTCCGCGAATCTCGCCATGCGCGAGATATCCGCTGCCCACAATCCCGCGTTCCACGCCATCACGATCCCCATTAACGAGCCTGTCTCGCCATTAATGGGAGATCTCGACCATCACGCGGGCGTGACGTCGGGGGCGTAACGGCCGGTGTGATTCTCGCACCCGCCTGCCTGCTACCACCGCTATATAAACCCCTCCTTCAGACGGTTCAAGTAAGTCATTTTCCACTCACTAGGCCGTTACTTTGCTCGGATTTCCTGTCTAACTTGATCGTCGGAGGGTCCTTGGTGGTACAACCACCCCGGGACTTCCTTGCAGGTAGTTCGGCCCCAACAACCTCAAACCCATTGAGATCCACACTTCAGGAGCTATCCTCCAACTCAAATCTCGGCCGTCCATCATCGCCAACAGCAGATCAACGGAAGGTAACATCTTGACGCGATACGGCACGCGTCAGCTGGCGCCGTCTGTGGGAACATCTTGATTCCACTGAACAAAGTTCACCTTCCGATCTCAACTCAATGGTGAGCGATCACCGCGACGATCCAAGCGCTAGCCGCCGCCTCCCCCACAACGGAGGCGCGGACAAATCTCCTCCCCTGAACGCCATCAACGCCCTAGCCGTCCGGATAGATCGACTCGCGTCCGTCGTGGAGGCGCTCGTCCGTGTCCAAGCGGTGGGGCAAGCTCCCCAGGTCGCCGCTCTCCCACCTCGGGATCGGGACCCCTACAGAGGGAGAGAAGTCTTAGCACGCGTCGGCACAGCCGACCACCGCCTCGCTGCCTCCCACGGCCACAGATCTCCTGGGCCAACATATTCTATGACCCGCAGGGCACCCCACAGTTCAACACCGAGGTCCATCGCCAGAGCGCCTCGCCCTAAGCCTCATCGCGCCCCTGTCCCTGCCGAGGAGGTGTCGGTCAGCTCGCCTGCGCCCAGGCATGACCAACACCCCCTCCCTCGATGGGGTCACACGGACGGGTCTCGTCACGACAGCTCAAAGACTACCTCGCCAGGAAACCATCAAAGGGTACGTAACCCGCTTCTACAACGCCCTCCTCGAAGTCCCAGAACACCGGGACGAGACGATCATTACGGCACTCTGTCAGGTCTTAGGCACAAGGAGTGGCTACGCTCCTTTGCATTAGCGCAACCTAAGACCATGACCAAGGTAAAGGCCTGGACCAAACATGAGATTCAGCTTGAGTCCGAAGTGAACGCCAACTTGCCCCGAACAGAGCAAGCCGATCAGAAGAAAAGGGGCAGGGAAGAAAAGAAGAAAACTGAGCGGCTTCACTGCTCGGTTATCCCTGGCTGGTAGTTCCCTACCCAGCAACGCCAGGGATCAAAGCCCTCGCCAAGAGACAACTGAGCAGCTTCACTGCTCGGTCCATCCTTAGCAGGCCCCTTACGGCACCTCCCGCGCTAAGGATCAAAGCCCTCACCAAGAGGCAACCAGGCTCGCCCTTGCTCGGTTATTCCTGGCTGGTGGTTCCCTACCCCGCAACACCAGGGATCAAAGCCCTCACCAAGAAGCAACTGAGCGGCTACTCCGCTCGGTTATCCCTGGTTGGTAATTTCTTACCCCACGATGCCAGGGATCAAAGCCCTCGCCAAGAGGCACCGGGCAGCAACCCTGCTCGGCCCGTCCTTGAGGATCTGAAGCCCTCCTCATGAGGACGCCGAGTTTCTTCCTGCTCGGCGCATCCTAGGCGGGTAGCCTCCCGTCCATCAGGATCCAGGCCCTCACCAAGAGGCAGCCGAGCGGCTACCCTGCTCGGCTATCCCTGGCTGGTAGTTCCCTACCCCACGATGCCAGGGGTCAAGGCCCTCACCAAGAGGCGGAAGAGTGGCTACCCTGCTCGGCTATCCCTGGCTGGTAGTTCCCTACCTCACGACGCCAGGGATCTAAGCCCTCGCCAAGAGGCGGCCGAGCGGCTACCCTGCTCGGCTATCCCTGGCTGGTAGTTCCCTACCCCGCAACGCCAGGGATCAAAGCCCTCGCCAAGAGGCAACTGAGTAGCTTCACTACTCGGTCCATCCTTAGCAGACCCCTTACGGCCCCTCCCGCGCTAAGGATCAAAGCCCTCACCAAGAGGCAACCGGGCTCGCCCTTGCTCGGTTATCCCTGGCTGGTAGTTCCCTACCCCGCAACGCCAGGGATCAAAGTCCTCACCAAGAGGCAACCGGGCCCGCCCTTGCTCGGTTATCCCTGGCTGGTAGTTCCCTACCCCGCAACGCCAGGGATCAAAGCCCTCACCAAAAGGCAACCGGGCTCGCCCTTGCTCGGTTATCCCTGGCTGGTAGTTCCCTACCCCACAACGCCAGGGATCAAAGCCCTCGCCAAGAGGCACCAGGCAGCAACCCAGCTCGGCCCGTCCTTAAGGATCAAAGCCCTCGCTAAGAGGCACCGGGCAGTAACCCTGCTCGGCCCGTCCTTAGTAAGTCTCTTACGGCCCCTCCCGCGCTAAGGATCAAAGCCCTCACCAAGAGGCAACCGGGCCTGCCCTTGCTCGGTTATCCCTGGATGGTAGTTCCCTACCCCACAACGCCAAGGATCAAAACCCTCGCCAAGAGGCACCGGGCAGCAACCCTGCTCGGCCCGTCCTTAAGGATCAAAGCCCTCGCCAAGAGGCACCGGGCAGTAACCCTAGTCGGCCCGTCCTTAGTAGGCCTCTTACGGCCCCTCCCGGGCTAAGGATCAAAGCCCTCACTAAGAGGCAACCGGGCCCGCCATTGTTCGGTTATCCCTGGCTGGTAGTTCCCTACCTCACAACGCTAGGGATCTAAACCCTCACTAAGGGGCAGCCCAGCGGCTACCCTGCTCGGCTATCCCAGGCTGGTAGTTCCCTACCTCGCAACGCTAGAGATCTAAGCCCTCACTAAGAGGCAGCCCAGCGGCTACCCTGCTCGGCTATCCCCCGGCTGGTAGTTCCCTACCTCGCAACTCCAGGGATCTAAGCCCTCACTAAGAGGCAGCTCAGCGGCTACCCCGCTCGGCTATCCCCGGCTGGTAATTCACTACCCCATGACGCCAGGGATCTAAGACCTCACCAAGAGGCAACTGAACAGCTTCACTACTCAGTCCATCCTTAGCAGGCCTCTTACGGCCCCTCTAACGCTAAGGATCGAAACCCTCGCCAAGAGGCAATCGAGCAGCTACCCTGCTCGATCATCCATGGCGGGTAGTTCACTACGCCAGGGATCTAAGCCCTCACTATGAGGCAGCCCAGCGGCTACCCTGCTCGGCTATCCCCGGCTAGTAGTTCCCTACCTCGCAACGCCAGGGATCTAAGCTTTCACTAAGAGGCAGCCCAGCGGCTACCCTGCCCGGCTATCCCCCGGCTGGTAGTTGCCTACCTCGCAACGCCAGGGATCTAAGCCTTCACTAAGAGGCAGCCCAGCAGCTACCCTGCTCGGCTATCCCCGGCTGGTAATTCACTGCCCCACGACGCCAGGGATCTAAGCCCTCACCAAGAGACAACTGAGCAGCTTCACTGCTCGGTCCATCCTTAGCAGGCCTCTTACGGCCCCTCTAGCGCTAAGGATCGAAGCCCTCACCAAGAGGCAATCGAGCAGCTACCCTGCTCGGTCATCCATGGCTGGTAGTTCACTACCCACCAACGGCAGGGATCAAAGCCCTCGCCAAGAGGCAACTGAGTAGCTTCACTGCTCGGTCCATCATTAGCAGGCCTCTTACGGCCTCTCTAGAGCTAAGGATCGAAGCCCTCGCCAAGGGGCAATCGAGCAGCTACCCTGCTCGGTCATCCATGGCTGGTAGTTCACAACCCACCAACGCCAGGGATCAAAGCCCCCGCCAAGAGGCAACTGAGCAGCTTCACTGCTCGGTCCATCCTTCGCAGGCCTCTTACGGCCCCTCTAGCGCTAAGGATCGAAACCCTCGCCAAAGGGCAATCGAGCAGCTACCCTGCTCGGTCATCCGTGGCTGGTAGTTCACTACCCACCGACGCCGAAAATCCGAAGCCCTCATCGCGAGGCCGCCGAGTTTTTTCCTGCTCGGCGCATCCCCAGCGGGCAGCCTCCTGCCCATCAGACGCTGAGGATCCGAAGCCCTCTTCGCGAGGCCGCTGAGTTTCTTCCTGCTCAGCGCATCCCCAGCGGGCAGGTTCCTGCCCATCAGACGCTGAGGACCCGAAGCCCTCTTCGCGAAGCCGCCGAGTTTCTTCCTGCTCGTTGCATCCCCAGCGGGCAACCTCCTGCCCATCAGACGCTGAGGATCTGAAGCCCTCTTCGTGAGGCCGCTGAGTTTCTTCCTGCTCGGCGCATCTCCAGCGGGTAGCTTCCCACCCTACAAAGACACGGATCCAAGACCCGCCGAATAAACTCATACTCAACGCGCGATCAGCGCCTCAACTCCAAAAAAGGGAGGATACCGACCTTTCCACACTCATCCTTCGTTCGACTCATAGTCGATGCGCGACAACAAGAACGCCGTGTCGTCCCCGAACAATCCACCACGAGGAATTACCAGCGCCAAACCGCACAGAAAGAACCAAGCAGTCCACTCTCGACCCAACCCACAAATAGATCGGAACGAGAGTGGGGGGGCTAATGATGCTGCTCAATAATGGTAATTTCTTAGATCATGACACGTGGCGGATGACGTGTCACATGCGTAAGCCAGTTAGGCCCCTGAGGGCCACGGAGGGGGAACTAGTGTGCTACAGCAGGGGCTTCCATCGAACCCCGTCTCTGAGGTTGCACCACACTCCTTGCCCCCGAGCACTTCAGCAGCCACGCCAACTGTCCCTTTGCTCTACTCCGAGCTATCGCAAGCCCGAGCTTCCTCGGCAATCCGGCTCGCTTCCGAGACTTCCTTCAGGCTGAGCTTACCCGCCCTCCCGGCTCGCCTCCGAGCCATCCTCCGGCCCGAGGAGTCTCTGTAGGGTTCCTTGGGACTCATACAAGGGTTTATAAGTCATCAACCATGCCCGGATAAAAAAATATACGTGCCGAACAACCCAAAGCCGGGATCTTTGCTAGATTATTAGGGTTACACATGCAAGTAAATATCTTTACAACTAAGAGTGGAGGATTACAACCTTTGTAGATCGGTCCTTCACTTCAAAAGCTCCTTGAAGTAGTCCCTTCGCTGCGATCGTGGTTCTCCCGGACTCCTGCATGGCTTCACGAGGCAAAAGGAACGTCCTTGCTTGAAGTCTTCAAGGCCGAAGATGATCTACGTCGAGTGAATAAGAACTCAAGCTTCTTCTTCACTAACTAGAGATTTAGTGAAGCAAACACCCTAAACTAAAGTGTTGGTCTAGTAGAGGATGATAAAATAGGAAGTGACCTTAGAATTTGTTTTCTCACTTTTCTTTCTCACTTAATCAAAACCTAGATAGCTTTTTAGCTCAAGGAAGAAGATGAACAAATAATGAGATGAGGATAATGATCAAGTGAGTAAGCTAATCATGGGTGAGTGAGTATCATATAGTAACTCATGTAGAGACATAACCATGGCTAATCCAAATGGTTAGATTAACAAAAAATCTAAAGTAAAGACAAAGTTAGTGGATTTTGTCAAAGCAAAGCAAGCTTCTACAACCTTCATGCTCTTTCCAAATCTCCACTAATTTTGTAATTACCTTAAATAATTATAACCCACCATAATAAATAGAATGGTGTATGTCTTACACACCCATGAATGATGTATCAACAACCATGATATAAAATGAAAACACATTTTAATATATATCACATATATATTAAAGTTGTGCACATGTGAGAAAAATCCTTAAGTGAACAAATGTTAGTTAATGTAAATTAGTATATCAAATATACAATTATACACTAAATTATTAAATCAACACTTGACTTAATAATCCGGTTATATCTCATATAACCAACTAACATCTAATGTATCGACTTATCGAATCAACACTTGATTCGATAACCCGGCTATATCACATATAACCGACCGATACAAAAAGTCGCGAGAATAGAATACGGTATCACATACACGCATTATTCTCGGTCCCGCACATATCATATATGCGCTCCTATTTCGTTTTGCCTGAGCCAGTAAAAGCTCTATGTAGGACTCTAAAGACTCGTCAATACGCCGGCAGTAGGTGATGATCACATCAAGCACCCACAAGCCGTCAGCGGTACTAGCTGGACGTAACGGCTACCCGGGTATTGAGCGATCAGAAGATCAGCAAGCAAGCTCGCTCCAACTCCTGTAAAAGCCTAACGGTAACACTTGCCGTACAGTCCGGTCTCCTCGTCTGATATGTCGCATATCAAGTCTAGGGGTCGTAAACGTCAGACCCCAATAACGGATAAGTCGAGCCGATGTGAGGCTCATAACGGGTCGAGAAACTACCGGTAACACTTACCAGTAAATCTCTAAATCAGCCCTGGCCAGGGACTTCCCTGTTATGGCCAATCGAGCACATCGCAACATCAACCCCCAATACCGGGAGAGACGAAACCCCTCCTATCGCTCATTGCCTCCATGTGACTCGGGACTGTACCCAAAAACCACCATTTTGCACGCCCTCTTGGACGTGGTAAGGTGAAAATCAAAGCACGGTGGGAATCACACAAGACTCTATGACGATCTCGGGTCTACAGACTAACCTGCACAAGTGTCACCAGAGAACTGCCATCTGACGTGAGGTATAATACCATCTGGGAGTTCTCGGCGAGTCCGTCCAGTGTACCCAGTGTCCACTGAGCACCCGAATACCATCTCTGATGTCAAACACCAATGGATATGGGATCATCCATCGCCCATCTCATGGGTCGAGAAGCGTATACGCTAGTCTACTCTGGTATATCGATGCCCCGTCTCGATATACCCACGACTAGGGACGTTAAAGGATGTACTTATGGACTACCATGGCCCCACTAGTATGATCTGCATCATAGTCCTGATAGTCAAGTATAAATCCTAAGGGCTTTACCAACATGTAACTATAAGACAGTATCAAGAGACAAGTATACATGTTAAGATAAAGAGCAACCAGATAGCATACTATCATATCGAGCAAGAAAGTCCTCTCTATATATGTCCAAGCATCCAATATAATATACATCATCTGTACAATACTGGCCTCTAGGGCATACATACAACTAACAATCTCCCACTGGTACTAGGGCCAGCTGCTGTAGTATCGCATACCAAGCATCCCGAAGAGTCTCTCAAACTGTATCTGGGGAATGGCCTTCGTGAGTGGATCCGCAGTGTTGTTCTTCGTGTCAACCCTCCTGACCTCGATCTCCCGGCGATCTACTATCTCCCGGATCAGGTGATACCGCCTCAGAATATGCCTGGATCGCTGATGGGACCTGGGTTCCTTGGCCAAAGCCACCGCTCCATTGTTATCACAATACAAAGGTATTGGATGCTCAATGGATGGAACCACTCCAAGTTCAGTAATGAACTTCTTGATCCAGACAGCCTCTTTGGCAGCATCGTTGGCAGCGATGTATTCAGCCTCCATCGTCGAGTCTGCTACGGTTTCCTGCTTGGAACTCTTCCAGCTAACCGACCCTCCGTAAAGGGTAAAGACAAATCCCGAGTGCGACTTAGAGTCGTCCTTATCACTCTGGAAGCTCGAATCGGTAAAGGACTCCACTTGGAGTTCTCCGTTACCATACACCAAGAGCATCTCTTTAGTCCTTCGTAAGTACTTGAGAATTCTTTTCACGGCTGTCCAGTGACTCTCTCCAGGATCAGCTTGATACTTACTCACTATATTTAGTGAGTGTGCTACATCGGGTCTGGTACATAGCATCGCGTACATGATAGAGCCTACTGCCGAAGCATAGGGTATCCCTTGCATGCGAGCTCTCTCCAAATCAGTCTTGGGAGACATCTCTTTGGAGAGAGTGAGCCCTGAGATCGTGGGTAAAAACCCATGTTTGGACTCTTCCATACTAAACCGCTTTAGTATGGTGTCAATGTACCTGGATTGGGACAATCCCAGTATCCGTTTGGATCTATCTCTATAGATCTTAATCCCCAAGATGTAGGAGGCATCCCCTAGATCTTTCATTGAGAATCTTTGTGATAAGAAGAGCTTGACCGATTGCAGCATAGGAATGTCATTTTCTATCAAGAGTATGTCGTCCACGTACAATACGAGGAAGACAACTTTACTCTCTGCCACCTTCTTGTAGATACAAGATTCATCTACGTTTTTGACGAAATCAAACTCTTTGATAACGACGTCAAAGCAGATGTTCCAACTCCGCGATGCTTGCTTTAATCCATAAATGGATTTAAGCAGCTTGCACACCTTCCCGCCGCTCCCACTAGCTACGAAGCCCTCTGGCTGAGTCATGTACACGCTCTCTTCTAAATCACCGTTTAGAAAGGCGGTTTTAACATCCATTTGCCAGATTTCGTAGTCATGATTTGCAGCGATGGCAAGCATGATCCGGATGGATTTAAGCATAGCCACTGGAGAAAAGGTTTCGTCATAGTCCACACCTAGTCTTTGACGAAAACCCTTTGTAACAAGTCTAGTTTTGAAAGTCTCCACTTTCCCATCTACACCAAGTTTTTTCTTGAAGACCCACTTGCTCCCAATGGATTTTACCCCTTCAGGAGCATATTCCAA
The DNA here is from genome assembly GCA_030015575.1 of Agapanthus africanus. Taxonomy (NCBI): domain Eukaryota; kingdom Viridiplantae; phylum Streptophyta; class Magnoliopsida; order Asparagales; family Amaryllidaceae; genus Agapanthus; species Agapanthus africanus. The sequence continues at coordinate 6,222,238 of JASDDO010000022.1, forward strand.
AGTCCATACTTTGTTGGTGTACATGGATTCCATCTCGGACCGCATTGCATCCAGCCATTTCACTGAGTCACCACTCGTGATGGCCTGCTCGAAGCTAGTTGGGTCATCATCCTCCATGATGCAATTCTCGCTCCCACCATCCATGAGAAAACCATAGTATCTCTCAGGTGGGTGAGGAACCCTACTAGATCGGCGGAGTGGCTGGGGTTCGTTAGGAACTACTGAATCCTCTGGTTCCACTAAATCTTCAGTTTGAGTTTGTGTAGCCGGAATTTCTTCCAGTTCTACCTCGTTGCCACTAATTTCTTTTGTAAGAAATTCCTTTTCTAAAAAGGTAGCATGTCGAGAAACTAACACCTTTTGTTCCTCGCTATGGTAGAAAAGATATCCATGTGAATGTTTGGGATATCCCACAAACTTGCATAGAACTGACCGTGCCTCGAGTTTGTCCGGATTTTGCCTTTTGACATAGGCCGGACAACCCCATATCTTAACTCGATTAAGACATGGTCTCTTCCCACTCCATATCTCATATGGTGTGGTAGGTACAGATTTAGATGGAACTTGATTCAATAGGTATGCTGATGTCTCCAGCGCATACCCCCAGAAGGAAATAGGTAACTCAGTTGTGCTCATCATAGAGCGCACCATATCTAATAGGGTGCGGTTCCTCCGTTCCGGTACACCGTTGTGCTGTGGTGTATATGGAGGAGTTAGCTGAGAGAGAATCCCATTCTCTTTTAGGAAGTCCAGGAATTCATTGCTCAAGTATTCACTTCCTCGATCAGATCGAAGGATTTTAATACTTTTCCCGGTTTGGTTCTCGACTTCTTGTTTATATTCTCTAAATTTCTCAAAAGCTTCTGATTTGTGTTTCATCAGGAACACATACCCGAATCTAGAGAGATCGTCAGTGAATGTAATGAAGTACGAAGAACCATCCCTGGCATGTGTAGACATGGGACCGCATACATCACTATGTACCAGTCCCAAGAGTTCCGCAACTCTTTCTCCGTATCCCGTAAACGGAGTTTTGGTCATCTTTCCTTTGAGACATAACTGGAAAGTATCATAAGATGAAAATTCAAATGGATTCAAATATCCATCCTTATGCAACTTAGCTAGCCGTGTCACATTGATGTGACCAAGTCTACAATGTCATAAGAAGGATTCGTTCAGTTCTGAACTCTTCCTCTTGTATGTGTTTGTTATGCTCAGAACTGTTGATTGATTCAGAACATAAATGCCATTGCACATCGTGCCTGATCCAACCAACTTTTGGTTTAGAAAAATGTTCATGACATTATCCTGTAATACAAAATTTAATCCTTCTTTACTCAACAAAGAAACCGATATAATGTTGCATATCAGGTTTGACATGTAATAGCATTCGTTCAGAATCAATGTATTACCAGTTCGCAATACAAGGTGATATTCCCCGACGGTTTTAGCTGCAACAATTGCACCATTTCCTAACCTTATGTCTTTATCACCTTCTCCAAATTCTCTTCCTTTTCTCAGCCCATGTAACTGATTACATATATGGGATCCTGACCCGGTATCTAATACCCAGGACGTAGAGCAAATGAAGAAACAGTTCTCTGTAACGAATACACCCGAAGAAATGCATCAATATGTACTTTCTTCATTCGGGTGGCTTGGGAATCCTGGTATTCCCCTACATCCTGTTCAGTCTTATAACTTTTATAAGAAAAAATGGAACCAACGTTCCCCAGCACAGCATAACATGCGGGTTCAGTCAATACATCCATATTATTATCTTGATTAAGACATGATATGGTCGCTACCTGGAGAGAGAGAGAAGAAAACACTTTAGCGTATGCTCTTGCAAGATCAGATTGGTTATTATTTTATCTAATCAGGATGGTTGCCACTGTTTTTATCAAATCTTCCTTCAAACCCTAAAAGGAAAGACTAGCTGGGATTAATTACACCCTACAATTTCGCCAATCTTTCAGCCAGGCCAGTGTCGGTACTTTGAGGGAGGCTTCCCGTGCTTTCGCACGGACCTAATTAAAGTAAACCTCGTTTTCCCAGAGGCGTAACCCCGTTGACACCTTTTTAGACACCTACTTGATTGGCTAATTGTCCTGTATAAAACTCTCCCAGGAGTAACAATTACTCGCAGTGGGTATCAGGATCCAACTATCTCATAGAAGGTATGCAATCTCATTGCAAATTTCAACGCTTGAAATTCCCGATAATATTTTGCCCCTAACCCCTATGACCTTGACAAAGGCCAACAAATCATAGGATGCTAGTCAAGTTCAACCCGTCATTTCTTGATTGAATCAAACCCACCCGCACAACCCTTGACAAAGGCCAACAAGGTCGTACGACTACCCCAAAACAATCTGCATCATATGCATAAGCAGATAAGCACCATTCAGCTACCGCACACTACGTCTTGACAAAGGCCAACAAACGCAGCATGAATACTAAACAGTTCTTATCTGAAATGACAGAGGGCTACGACAGGTTTTTCTGAAAACCTATTGCGTAATGAACTTGATATCGTTGTAGAATCGAGTGAATTTTGAAAAGGGGTGTTTTTAAGGCTTTCACTAGTTTTACTAAAGAGATCATTCCCGGTGAAGGGATCTCGGCTCTTTCCTCATCGAATAAGGTGCAGGACATATCATATATATCACTATGCAAAGCAAAACTCTAAAAGCAATCAAAAGACAAACCGAGTGTTGTAGCATCTGCCGGTTTTGCTAAAGAGTTCACTCCCGGTGAAGGGATCTCGGCTCTTTCCTCATCGAATAAGGTGCAGGATATATCATATATATCGCTATCCAAACCAAAAACTGTAGCAACCCTTTTGTTTTTGAAAATTTGATTCTACAACATATTTTAGGTTTCTTTTCTTTCATTAATCACATTAATGAAGTCACATCATTTAAGTCACCTAAACATCACAGATAAATACGACGTACACTTATGCCATCCGCATTCGTCTCGATGTCCCCTCGTGCACCGTTAGGTTAGGTAACTAACGGCAGAGCGGGGCAGGGCTAGCGCGAGTGTAAACATAAGTAACGTCTATATAATATATCATATATACTATATACATTATCCATCTCAACATATTAAATGATCACATCATAGAAATCGCAGCAGAAGAATCATATGAAATAATGGATATACTAGGAGGGTTGTGTTTTATTTTGAGCCTCTATAAAATACGGATTCCACGGTCACGATGAATAGCCAAACCCACATCCCTAGACCCCTACGAGAGCGGCAAGCAACCCTACCAATTCTAGAGTTAGGAGACCCGGACTCGACTCCTCGAGTTGGTCTCCCGCTGTACCCTAGAACCCGGTTACTTGTGCTCCCCTCCTTGGGTCTACCTAATGCGGAAAAGTAAATAATATACAATGGTGACATCATCCTCATCCCGGAAGTGCCCCAATAAAAGAATATTACATACAATGAATTTTACATGAATGAAAATAAAAAAAACCCATCTCACATAAAAACCCCGGCTATTCAGAACACGACGATCCAATATAACATATCACATATTATCAACGTAAGCAAGCATGCGTATCCCGACTGTCGTTGATGTATAGCAACGAAACCGACGATACATCATATACTGCGCTTACGGTCACAGAAAAAAAAGTGTAAAACTACAACATTTGGAATCCACAATCTCTTTAGACATCGTAAATCCGAAATATCACATACTTCGCATTTCATGCCTAACTATATGAATTCCACATATTGTATCACATTCCAGATAAATAGACAGTATTAAACTTTCCGATCGAATAATCAAATACCCAAGATTTTCTAAATAGCTCAACACTTGAGCGGAGTTCAAAAATTTCAGAATACGTCACAGTACCAATGGTCCAGCCGTAGAAGAGTCAAGCCAACGCCTCATATGTGGCAACGCCGTACTGCCCCAAACCCTAAGGTTTAGAGGCGGTTCAGACGGTCACATAATCGAGTTAAGGTTTGTGTTCTTTTAGAGGGTCCACCGCGTTACATGCACGTTTTTCCGAAAAATTTAAACTCAAAAATAATTCAACACTTGAAAGTTTTTCGTGCCGAGAAAAAATGAGTTAATGATATCCGTTCGAACATTTTAACAGTTTCTAAATTATCCGGAAAACAGAAAGAAATCAAACTTTCCGATCGAATCAACGAATTCAAAATAATCCCCAGAACACTCAACACTTGAGTCAGATTAAAAACACCCAGAAGAATGTACAAGTACCTACGGATATTACTGCACAAAACACTAACCCTAATTCTACTGTTCCGCCGCGGAACCGCCGCGCAAGCAAGGTATTGCCGCGGTTCCGCGGCTCTTTAGTGGAATTAGGATGTCGTGTTTTACAGTAACTCTTAGAATTCCCTGCTGATTTTTTTGAGTATTTTTAATGCAGAAAAAATCACATTTTTACAAAATTTCCAGAGAGGGGGTCATTTTCGATGTTTCGGGGTTCGATCGGAGTTTTAACTTCGTATACATGTCGTCTAATGCTCTAGCTTGGCTCTGATACCACTGTAGGGTTCCTTGGCACTCATACAAAGGTTTATAAGGCATCAACCATGCCCGGATAAAAAAATAGACGTGCCGAACAACCCAAAGCCGGGATCTTTGCTAGATTATTAGGGTTACACATGCAGGTAAACATCTTTACAACTAAGAGTGGGGGATTACAACCTTTGTAGATCGGTCCTTCACTTCAAAAGCTCCTTGAAGTAGTCCCTTCGCTGCGATCGTGGTTCTCCCGGACTCCTGCATGGCTTCACGAGGCAAAAGGAACGTCCTTACTTGAAGTTTTCGAGGCCGAAGATGATATACGTCGAGGGAATAGGAACTCAAGCTTCTTCTTCACTAACTAGAGATTTAGTAAAGCAAATACCCTAAACTAAAGTGCTAGTCTAGTAGAGGATGATAAAATAGAAAGTGGGTACACCTTAGAATTGGTTTTCTCACTTAATCAAAACCTAGATAGCTTTTTAGCTCAAGGAAGAAGATGAACAAATAATGAGATGAGGATAATGATCAAGTGAGTGAGCTAACCATGGGTGAGTGAGTATCATATACTAACTCATGTAGAGACATAACCATGGCTAATCCAAATGGTTAGGTCAACAAAAAATCTAAAGTAAAGACAAAGTTAGTGGACTTTGTCAAAGCAAAACAAGCTTCTACAAGCTTCATGCTCTTTCCAAATCTCCACTAATTTTGTAATTACCTTAAATAATTATAACCCACCATAATAAATAGAATGGTGTATGTCTTACACACCCATGAATGATGTATCAACAACCATGATACAAAATGAAAACACATTTTAATATATATCACATATATATTAAAGTTGTGCACATGTAAGAAAAATTCTTAAGTGAACAAATGTTAGTTGATGTAAATTAGTATATCAAATATACAATTATACACTAAATTATTAAATCAACACTTGACTTAATAATCCGGTTATATTTCATATAACCAACTAACATCCAATGTATCGACTTATCGAATCAACACTTGATTCGATAACCCGGCTATATCACATATAACCGACCGATACAAAAAGTCACGAGAATAGAATACGGTATCACATACTCGCATTATTCTCGGTCCTGCACATATCACATATGCGCTCCTATTTCGTTTTGCCTGAACCAGTAAAACCTCTATGTAGGACCCTAAAGACTCGTCAATACGCCGGCAGTAGGTGTTGATCACATCAAGCACCCACAAGCCGTCAGCGGTACTAGCTGGACGTAACGGCTACCCGGGTATTGAGCGATCAGAAGATCAGCAAGCAAGCCCGCTCCAACTCCTGTAAAAGCCTAACGGTAACACTTGCCGTACAGTCCTGTCACGCCCCGCTTCCCAGAGTATGCAAAATTGGGCACGCGACATAGCCAACCATGCTACCTGTGGGTAGAAAGTATCCATCCACAGTCACATTACGGTTGTAAGGATATCAAGAACAAGATAAAACTGATCTAATACATGTCCAAATCCATAATAACAAGAATCAATAAACAATAAGTGCGGAAGCTAATGATCCAATACAATGAATAAACAGTACGTCCCATAATGCGGGCTCACATCTGGAAATGAAAAGAAATAAATAAACTAAACCCTAAGGACTCACTGTTCAGCCTGCTGGCTGAAGTACTCCTGCTCGGTCGTCGACAGTGGTACGGGATCTGGGCCATGCAAAACCCAGACGTCAGCGCGTCATGATATCAAGTATATAGTATAAACATGGTAATAAGCAATGCAAGTATGAACATGAATGAAGCAATAATAAGAGATAACAAGCAGGGTAATGTGCAATGGTGACTAAACTGTCCTATCAGGTTTTCTACTCTATAGTCTTTGAAACCAATTGATGAATCGTCGATGTAACTCAATAGTATCCCGTGCGTGCCCGGGACCACGGTCAAAACCCTCGGGGCTGAATCCGAGACGTGCCGCTAAGCAGTAAAAGGTAGTAGGATGGACGAGTGATGTCAGCATCAACACTCCGGAGCTGGCCAAGCCCGTAAGACTGATCAGAACAATGTATCGAACTGTTGAGTTACAAGTCGGTTTCACCTTTGATTTCCCCATACCCCCAAACTATGTATGTCAGGTCAGGTATTCAGTAGTCAAGGACTAATGCCAACACAAAATCAAGTAAAAGTAGATCTGTCTGGATCGACAGCAGGAATGGTCAGGTTTGTCGGCATTAGGCATGAAATCATGAAACAAGTAATGTCATGGTACAACAGGATGAGTCGGTATGTATGTATATGTCAGGTGTAGCAGGGTCAGGCCAATATGTCGTGCAATCGGGTAAGTGCTCACAACAGGTATACAATCAATAATGAACAGCAGCAGGAACAGTAATTAACCACAATATTCTATGTAACCACAGTGATGTTTGTATTCTCTTATTAACAGGTTCAAGCACCTTTAGGGTGCAATCGCCACAAGGTGAAGCAATATCCACAATTCTGAAGTAATGAAGCTACAGGAATTTACATTAAGTATAATAATTGTTTCGTGAATGATTTAACAGTTTAAGCAGATATGATTCAGTCGTTTTGTTTAGTTGAAATATGGATTGATGTGGGTTGATTAATTACGAGGAACTGTTGTAACGATTCCATTATAAAGATAACTGCAATAATATGATATCAATTATCATCAATAGGTTGTCTTATAGTATGAATTCAATTGCATGGCAAGACTAGATCTCGCACGCTAGCATGTTAGAGCAAGTATTCAGATACTTGCCTCGACGGTCTGCAAACTGGAACACGGATGCGATGTCGGCAGAAAACGCGATACGGATGTACGGATCTCGGATCGAGTCCCAACAGCGAACAACGGGATCACACGGACCAGGGTACCTCGCTGGAGCATCGGGTTCAAAAGACGGCACGGTCGGATTCCGGCAAAGTCATCGGCAACGAGGTTAGCAACAAATGATACAGGCAATAAGATCAGCGGGGGAATTTTGCACAAAGGAAAGATGAAGGGTGCTTACAGAGAGGTACCAGGGGGCGACCACGGCGGGCTCGACGGCTCTGAAACGCCGGCGAGGCAGCGACGACGGCTGCGAAGGTCTGGAACAGCCGCTGGGCTTGCTGGAGAGGGGGTGCGACGAGTGGAGGAGGGTGGTGGTCGGCCCAGGTGATCGAGGGGGAAAGGAGGTGGCGTGGGAGACGTCGACGAGGGTCGTCGGCGCGATTTCCGGCGCCCTGGAGATTGGTACAGGGTCGGGTTTGGGTTTGAAGGTGGTCTGGCGAGGGGAGAGGGAAGGCGACGACGAGGTTGCGACGAGGAGGAGGAGAGGGAGTCGCGGCGTCGTCGGTGGCTGGAGGCGACGTCGACGACGAGGCCTGCGACGGTTGGTGGGGACGTCGGGGTTGGGTGCAGTTGCGGGAAAGAGCGGGAGAACGAGGGGATGAAGGTGCGGTGAGGTCGACGAGGTGGTGACGGCGACGGCGAAGTCGCGGGGAGGTCGGCGGCGCGAACACGAGGGCTAGGGTTAGGGTTACGAGAGTTTCTCGTGGTGGAGGAAAAATAGCGAATGGGGCGGCTGCATGGGAATATACAGGAGAAGAGAGAGAGATTGGAGGAAAGAGAAAGGATTTGATGATGAGAGAGAGATAGAGAGAGGTTAGACGAGGGGAAGAGAGAAAGAGAGAGGGAGAGGGGCCCACGAGGGGAATCGTATGCTTGCGATTGGCTGAGGGAAAGGTAAAGGAAGTATAAGAAAGATTTTAAGAAAGATTTTAAGGGATTTGAACTGTTAGAATATATATATTCGTAAAATATATTAACTTTAGATATTAAATTAAATGGGCCCTTTTGGCGCAAAATGAAACATTTTCAAATCGCTCCCGGGTTGCGCCCAAATGTTCCAAATTCAAATTATAGGATTTTAAGCGGGTTCCAAATTTTGAAAAGAGGTGTTAAATGATTAAAATGCATGCCCCCAAGTCGGACACTTGCACGCGCGCGTAGTCGTCCAAACTTGCCCGTTTAGCCAAACGGAACGGAATCTCGACACGCGGACGCTACCACGCGACTAGTGGCGACGAGTAGGCTAACATGGATATTTTAAATTTCATTTTAGGAGTTAAAATTTGTTATGTGCCAAAATGACTTAACCGGTTAAAATTTAGCAATAAACCCCAGAAAAACAGAATAATTGAAAAGAGCCATAAATAACCCTCAACTAGTAATATAAATAGTATTATTGGGCTCGGGTGTTACAAGTCCGGTCTCCTCGTCTGATATGTCGCATATCAAGTCTAGGGGTCGTAAACGTCAGACCCCAATAACCGATAAGTCGTGCCGATGTGAGGCTCATAACGGGTCGAGAAACTACCGGTAACACTTACCAGTAAATCTCTAAATCAGCCCTGGCCAGGGACTTCCCTGTTATGGCCAATCGAGCACAGCGCAACATCAACCCCCAATACCGGGAGAGACGAAACCCCTCCTATCGCTCATTGCCTCCATGTGACTCGGGACTGTACCCAAAAATCACCGTTTTGCACGTCCTCTTGGACGTGGTAAGGTGAAAATCAAAGCACGGTGGGAATCACACAAGACTCTATGACAATCTCGGGTCTACAGACTAACCTGCACAAGTGTCACCAGAGAACTACCATCTGACGTGAGGTATAATACCATCTGGGAGTTCTCGGCTAGTCCGTCCAGTGTACCCAGTGTCCACTGAGCACCCGAATACCATCTCTGATGTCAAACACCAATGGATATAGGATCATCCATCGCCCATCTCATGGGTCGAGAAGCGTATACACTAGTCTACTCTGGTATATCGATGCCCCGTCTCGATATACCCATAATTAGGGACATTAAAGGATGTACTTATGGACTACCGTGGCCCCACTAGTATGATCTGCATCATAGTCCTGGTAGTCAAGTACACATCCTAAGGGCTTTACCAACATGTAACTATAAGACAGTATCAAGAGACAAGTATACATGTTAAGATAAAGAGCAATCAGATAGCATACTATCATATCGAGCAAGAAAGTACTCTCTATATATGTCCAAGCATCCAATATAATATACATCATCTGTAAAATACTGGCCTCTAGGGCATACATACAACTAATAGTCTCCCGACCTTCGGTGGCCTTCCAGACCACCCACAGCTCACCTCCGAGCTTCCTGCACATTTGGCCTCCTCGGTCCTCTCGGCTCGCCTCCGGGCTACCACAAAACCGAGACTGCTCGGCCTCCCGCTCGGTCCCGAGCCCCCACCGAGCTCATCTTCCTCGGTCCCTTCGACCGACCAACGACATCATTCGCAGGTGCTTCTACCTCGCCTCCGCGAATCTCGCCATACGCGAGATATCCGCTTCCCACGATCCCGCGTTCCATGCCATCACGATCCCCATTAACGAGCATGTCTCGCCATTAATGGGAGATTTCCCCCATCACGCGGGCATGACGTCGGGGGCGTAACGGCCGGCGTGATTCTCGCGCCTGCCTGCCTGCTACCACCGCTATATAAACCCCTCCTTCAGACGGTTCAAGTAAGTCATTTTCCACTCACTAGGCCGTTACTCTGCTCGGATTTCTTGTCTAACTTGATCGTCGGAGGGTTCTCGGTGGTACAACCACCCCGGAACTTCCTTGCAAGTAGCTCGGCCCCAACAACCACAAACCCATTGAGATCCACACACTTCAGGAGCTATCCTCCAACTCAAATCTTGGCCATCCATCATCGCCAACAGCAGATCAACGGAAGGTAACATCTTGACGCGATGCGGCACGTGTCACTTCTTTTTTTACGATTAAAGTATAGTGAGAGGCCCTACACAAATATTATAAAAAAAAACTAAATATTCACAAACAAGAAGAGCTGTTGCCGGGGGGGGGCAAAAAGGTAGAAGGTGATTAACCATCTAAAAACACTGAGTAAATTGGAGGAGCAGCGGATTCTTGTCATCATTCCTCATAAATACCCAGCGTCTTAGATGATTGATCTTCTAAACCCAAACAAAAACCCCAAAACCGCCAGCAGCGAACCAAATAAAAAAAGTGTTGGGAACATAACCAATAGACACAACTAAAGAGTTTACAGCCAAAAACCAAAAAACTATCGAACACCGAGCATGTATCACACAGAGTTGAATCCATACACCTTGCAGGACCTCCTTGATTGAAACTTGGGAAGTGCGGTAGCTAAATGGACCTCTTATATCCGTCCTTTCTCTTTTTTCCACACCTTTCCGTCCATAGCAAAACATAGAAACAAAACTATCAAAAATTCCATCAGTTGATCTGAAAACATCTCCAAAGATTCTAGCGTTACGATTCAAGCCATAAATTCCCACAAATGGCGATGCAAAGTAGACTGAAAACATTTTTATTAGGCAGTATAGATTTCCATATCCAGCATATGAAGAATTCATCCATATCCGAGGGTAAATTAGTTATACCTAATCTGGGTAGGATCTTACCCCAAACAGCCGCTTAAAAAGGGCACTGAAACGAAATATAAAAAATGGATTCCATCCCACGGTTACACAAGAAACATGCTGAAGAAAAAGTAACATAAAGGACATCTTTTGTGAAGCGAGAATTGGAACAAAGTAGCCACATGAAAATTTTGATCTTGAAAGGACAAATGGAACCCCAAACCAAACTGTAATGTGGGTAAGCCAAACCCCCATTGTTCAAAAATCTATATGAGGAATTCACGGTGAATTTTCCATCATTTACCAACCAAATAGGTTGATCTAAATCGCTTGTGATCGAAAAAGTGAAGATGGCAAGCAATAAATTCTGATAACAGTTGTGAAAGTTCAAGGTTCTCTCCTATGACAGAGTGGTTTCCATTGCCAGACATTCTGAAGAAAATATCCCTCAGAGCTAGCTTGGGCATTTAAATTCCAGGCAAGAGAGAATAAATAGGGAAAAAGATGAGCCAAAGAAAAGCCATCAACCCATTTGTCAGTCCAAAAAACTGATAGTGTTCCCATCTATAACTTAAAACCAAGGTGGTGATGATAAAAAAAAATATCCCAACCAGCAAGGAATCCTTTCCAAACGATGGAAGCATTTGCTGCAAAAGTGTTACAACTGCCATTTCTAAAATACTCAGACAAGAAGCAGCCAAGGATTGATTATCATAAAACACTTTTCATGGCCATTTACTCAAGAAAGTTGTATTAAAATTCTGTAAATTTGCGAACTCTCAATCCATCCTCAGATTTAGATCTGCAGACTCAACCCCGGTTCACATTGTGCATGGAGTGCACATGCATATCAACCTTTCCTTTCCAAAGGAATTTTGATATAATAGAATCATTTCTTTTAATAACCCAGAAGATATGAGACTGCCTTTCCATGGACTCAGTCTCTTGTGAAATTTATCAATCAATTTTAACCATTCACTTTTGCCCAGCTTACCATAAGAAAGAAGGAGACCAAGATAAGTAACAGACAGAAGTGTAGCTTGTTTACAACAACATTAGAGATGCCCAAAAAAATCCTTTTCTAGAAGATCGTCCAAAATATATGAGGGTGGATTTAGAGTAATTAATCTCAAGCCCTGAAAGGCCCTAAAAAAGATATAACGAAGTCATCAGCTTCAACACATCAGCAGTATTGCCCTTACAGATAACTGAAGTGTCATCTGCAAATTGGATTGAAAAGATGGAGCTTAACTCACGTTTAATAGCAGGAATCTCAAAAGTGTCATTTTCTCTATACAAATGAAGTATTTGAGATAAAACATCAACTGGCAAAATAAAAGGAAGTGGGGATAGAGGATCCCCTTGCCTGAGGCTCCTTTTGCAACTGATGGTTTTGCCATGTTTACCATTGACCAGAACAGAGCATTTGGAGGTGAAGAGAACATCCTTAATCCAATGACACCATTTATTACTGAAACATCCGGCATGCAACATTTGAAGCACAAAGTTCCAATCTAAGAAATCAAAAGCTTTCTTAAAATCCAACTTTAGCATGGCCATATCAAAGCTTATTCTAGGAACATGCATGAACAATTTCATGTGCCATAGCAAAGCTGTCAAGAGTGGATTTGCGCTTCGAAAAAAGCTGACTGTGAAGAACCAGTTAAGTTTGAAAGGATGAGATTCAAAAAAGCTGATTGTCATAATACTCTCATCAAACGCTACGCCAATTCTATCTTTTGATCAAAAAACACAAGGGAATAAAATTTGCTCTCCTTCTTCCATTAGCAATATTATGGAACAAGGCAGTATTACTATCCCCGTCTTTATCTTTCAACCAAGTGATGCGAGCCCTCTGTTCCAATACAACTCAGAAGAAACATTAACCAAGTAAGAATATTTACTTGCTAGGGAAGCTCTGCTCCTGCTTACATCCTCTGTTAAATCTCTATCCTCTTCAATTTTATCAGGAGCAGAAATGTTATCCCCAACGGCTCTCAACTAAACAATAGGACGGCCAAAAACATTTTTTCTCCAACAATAAAGGCAGGCGCTTTGACAATTTAATCAAACTCAAAGCAGACACAGGATTTGAAGGGGTGACAAAACCACTCCACCAAGATACAACAGATTCAGCAAAAGAATTTGGATACTGTAAAACTGAATTTTTATAAAGAGAATTTAATCGGCCGGCTTCATTGTCGTCCAATCCCAAACCATACAATAGGGTCTTGACGAGGTCTTTATAAAGTAGTCACCAACAGAGAGAGAAATCCCACAAGTGGCGTTTGTTAGTAAATAGCAAGAGATGGCGATTCTTGGATTTGTACAGCGTGGCCGGAGGGTAGCGCTGCTGATCAACGAAGAAGAAGATAACGACATGGTCGCACACACAGCGGTAACGGAGCGTACAAATGGAACGGAACTGGTGTCCCCGCCAACATGCTCCATCAGCAGCAAGAAACAATGGCGTCGCTCCCCTTGGGAACTGCCGGCTTCTGGGTGGACCCCGTCGCTCGTATCCATCTCCAAGGACGGGACAAAATCAAAAGCAACGAAAACCGTTGCTGATCAGAGAAACTAAAGACGGTCCAAGAAAATAACTTTGCTGACCAGAAGAGCTTAAGACGGTGCAAGACAACTGTGGCAACTCGAGCTCAGTCATCAGATAGAGAAGGTTTCAGGTAATATTTACCGACCAAGTCTTGATATGAAAAATATAGGTTGTTTTCCCCTGCTTTAAAATCTGAGCACTCATTATATTGTTGTGTGTGTGTGTGTGTGTTTTTTTCTCAGGCCATTTGCGATAACATCCTTGGGCACGACAGGCTGCTTATTCTTTTAAAGAAGCAGTTCAGATTGTGCGAGCGAAAAGAAAGAAATAGAATCCTGAAGTCGACGGTACTATGTATAAAGTGTATAAGCTAAAAGATGTACATGTTTCCGAGACACCATAGGTTTAAGCCATGCTTATATTTAGAAATTTGTATAGATCGGCACATATTCAGGGTAACATTAGATATGAAACACAGCAGTACATCAATCTCTCACGAATTTGGTACAAGACATCAGCCAACAGCTAGCCAGAGAAAATTGTAGGTATAAACAAGCATACAAACTACAATGAGTTCGTTATCATAATTTTACGACTCTGACTCTGCGCCTAAGGCCTAAACATCCCTAATATTAGCCACATCTAAACTCAATCTAAAATACCCTAAGAAAACCAGTTCACAATATAAACAGCCATAATAAACAAGAGATTTTACATCACAAATCACAGAAAACCGAAAAAGGACTAGGGGACAGTCACCACGTAATAATTACCTGAAACACAATTTTCAGCCATAAAACACTACAACTCTGAGATACTTCAAGAATGCTGTCAATTTGTTAATACTGAACAGATGCAAACCAACATCAACCATTTTAGGCCAAGCAGCAAGTTTGCTTTCATATTTTCAAATTCAAAAGTTCCAATTAACCCTTACGATACAATCCCCCTATGCTTCACCAATATGTGAGCATAAAGCTCCTACAATTTACTCTAAACTAGTATCCCCGTTTCTAAAATCGATCCTATCATCAAAGGATCCTTTCATCTAAAAAGAAGCAGTTGTTATTTTCCAACAATCACTCCTCGTTTCAATTGAGAATTCTTGATCAAGAATGAAAAAGCCGACACCCACAGCATCTTCAAGTACACACAGTAACAACCGCAACAGCTTGTGACCTATCAGCGATGAGATCAATAGCCATTGATCTGTCTTGGGGCCGTGAGTCGGGAAAAGGGAACCTCAATCCGACCAGGGAAAGAGTTGTCAGATCGGGCACTTGAGAATGCTTGGGCAAGCTCCAATGGTGAGGCTCTTTTCCCATTATGGGACCCACTTACTGATGGTTCGGGCTTTGGTGGATCAACTGGCTTGCGCCATGTGTCAGGCTCCGGGCGCCGCTCAGGTATTTTTTCATCCTCCCTGATGTTCTTCCAGTTGTCATTTCTCCATGAAGCTCTAGGGAGGTTGTCCACTTTCTCATGGTCGGATTGGAAGTCTTTTCTCTCAAAATCCCTTCTGCTCCTTTGTTCAGCTTGGAAACTTTCAGGCCTTTCATCACGTCTGGTGGCTAGGGCAGGTGGGTCCAGCTTCGGCTTCATGTCAGTTTTTGGGTATTCATTTATGGCCCTTCACACAAGCCAATCCAACAAGGTTAGATGTATCTTCTAAAATGATAGTTCAAGAAACTGAAAGATATTTTTTTGAACTTTACAAATGAAGCTATCCACATAATCAACAGTCTTATAAGGAGTAGAATGTGAACAAATGACAAAGGTTCACACTCAGAAGCAGGAATCAAATATCGGTCACATCGGCCGATATATTATTTTGGGACCCCTAGCAATATGATAAAATCAATATAATTTCACCCGATATATCGCCCGACATGAAGATATCTCTCGATATATCGACGATATCCGCTATATGAAGCATGTCTCTAATATGTTTCAGATATCCGATATTTAAAATCTTGGTCAGATGTATGATTTTCTTAACAACCGGAATGTGCCTCTTAATGAGGGTGATTTAAGTGCAACAAAATGTACCAGTGGTTTTCACGATGCATCTGGCTTCCCGATAATCTCCCATTCCCATCATCGCCAAGTTTTGATTCAAAAGATGGTTAATATAAGAAACTAAAGGGATTCAATGATACAATCTGGAAGAGACAAATATTGATGCCTTCCACTTTTTGTTTCTTTCCTTTCCCTCAATTTCTTTCAAACCAAACACAACCTTAGAATCTCCACCCTTACAAGTTTGCAATTAAAGATTTTAAAAGAGAGATCATGAAAGGCTGACAAGAAGCAAGATCTTGTTAAGTGCCAGAGGATAAGACATATATAATCTATTTCTAATCTTCTTTTGGGATATATTATACGCTCAGCTTTCTTTTTTTTTAAATATAACGTTCGCGCGACGTACTGTTAGCTAGAAAAGAGTTCACCTGTTGACCATCAGCTGAACAATTAAGGCATGGCGCCACAATTCAGACCTCAAACATTTTGATTTGTAAACAAGGAAATGGGGCTCAAACTTTTTTCAACTATAGACCATCATCAAAGATAAGTAATATGATTGTCACTCCTAAGATACTCCAGTCATTCAATGAAACAAGGGCAATGAGAAGCAACCGCCTAAAAAACGGAACGAAGGAACCATAATGAAAAAATTACACTGTGAATTGATTATATTATAAAGGTCACAAAAGAGGCGAAGACAGGAAAGAAAATCAATACAGGTAAATGATGGCCGAAAAATTCTGAATGTCTGAATAAAGATGACCAGGCCCGCAAGAAGAATTTATATTCGGCCTTTAAAAAGAGAAATTGACCTCAATTGTGATTCACTTGAATTCACCTACTCGAGTGCCCGTTGAAATTCTTAGCAAGATATAGCATCAATTTTCTTGGAAACAATATAAGGGAGGCCTATGATTACCTATAGTAAATCAAATCATTTTGCCTCTTTCTCTGAACACATTCCTGATTCCTCATCAAGGAGTATTTCAAGGCCTCTTTCGGTTTTTTGAGCTTAACTGAAATGCTTAAATAAGTATATCTATCACCCAATTCCACTAAGGACCTCTCTTGCTCACAATTTAAACCCAATGTTACCCTCAACACGGAATGTTTCAGTACATGGACTGAAAACAGAACACTGGAGGCCACTTGTCATGGAACGTGGTGGTCTTCTTCAATACACAGAACCGAAAACGTAGCTGCAGAACATGAAATGTTTTTGGGCTGTGATACACTTGTACAAAATTTAATCTCTTTTGCTATCTATTTAAGTTTTTGAAAAAACATTAAATATTTTTAGAATAATTTAACACAAACCTAACTTTTAAGTTCCTAAATGGGTTAGATCGGAATGGTGATTCTTTCGGCTGGATCGGTAGTGTGCCCCGATTGGGAATGATCGTTCCTAATTGCAAATTGCTAATCGTTTACCAATTTATGGTAACACTAGTTTGACCTTCTTAATGAATTTAACACCAAGTTGTTGAGGGTTTACACTAGCATCTATACCATGGACCTCTCTTGCTCTTAGTTTAACCTTGATAGGAAATTTGGCACCAAGTTGTAGGATCTATCACCTAAATCTACTACGGGACTCACGACAGTAGGATCTATCACCTAAATCTACTACGGGACTCTCAACTGTAGGATCTATCACCTAAATCTACTATGGGACTCTTCGTCTAACCATTTGGCATCAGGTTGTTGAGGGTTCTCTTCCTCATAGTTTAACCTAGGGGATTTGGCACCAGGTTGTACGGTTGACACAAGGATGATAACCAACAAGTGAAATCTGGAACAAGATCCAAGTATCGACATTACTAGATACTATAAGCCAATTGTAAGAATTCACACCAGTTGTATTATGGATCCTTCTTGTATTTAAGTCATACTATCAAACGGACCGAATTTTAATTCGAGACTTTTTGTGATGACGAAAGAGTATGTAGAAAAAGAAAATGTCCGGGTCTTGATGTTAAGGTACAATCATCTTTATAAGGAATACAAGTCTCTCTACTATTATAACCCAAAACACAAGTATGAGTTGGCATCCTCACCTTTTTCCAAGGTTTTTTTTTCATTTTTTCTTTGCTCTCTCTCTCTCTCTCTTAATTATGTTGGAGAAGAAAAGACACTATGACATAAAAAAAAATTATACACAACTCTCTAAACTTTCCTTATATATATTTTACCAATCAATACTCATTAGTTATACATACCTTGTATATTCCTGATAACTATTCCATCTCAACATTACTTGCTCCTTTTTCCATATAACTGCCGCATTACTTTAAAGGTTGTTTTTCAAAATTCCAATATTTCATAGGTCCTATATAAATTAACCCATAATAGAAGCTATATACATGCTCAATAGAGATTTGTAGTAAATTATGTGAATCTCTCAGTACATGTATAAACATCCACTTGAATAAAATTTGAAATATTTGTTTTATAGTATAAAAAAGAAAGTAAATGTAATTCTCTAATATGATATAATGAAATTTTAATTTCCATGTATCCAATGTTCTAAATTTCGAATGTCGGTGCCGTGTTGGCCCGAAGATTTTAATGTCGGATATTGGATATCGTGAAATGTCGGATGATTTTATCAAATATTGGGTTCAACATTTTTGTAATATAAACGTCAATTATATAACTTATATTTTTGAGAAAATATTAACTTATACAGATTTTTTGTTTTATTAAATTTATATGTTGCTTAATAGCTCAGTGGTAGAGCGATCGCCTATCAGTTACTAAATGTACAAAGCCTAAAGTCCAAAACCCGAAAGAAAATTACTCAAAAAAAATTCTCCATATATCGGAAAATGTTGGGTAAAACAATATCACGAAATATCGGCCGACATCAATCAAATGTCGGCAACCGAAATAATTCTACAAATCTGTGTCCTTTTTTCAACAAAACCGACATGTCGACAAACATTTCGGCGATGTCGGCCGACATTAGAACACTACGTGCATCACACATGCTCATAATATAGTACAACTGTAACCAAAAAAGAGAAAGAAGAATAAACACAAAGTAGGCTGCCGAATTGCAATGATGTATGCGACAAATACTTTAAGTGGACTGCTTGTGAGGAAAGGCCAATGTATTAGCCAAATCAAACAAAGAAAAAAAAAGATCCAAACAAGTAGAGGAACAACTATATTTCTCAACAATCGAAGACAAGCGGGAAGATTGGAAATTCCGGATAAGGTATCATAGCCCGGATGCATTTGCATATTGGTATGAGTAAGATATTCAAGCAAGTAGTTAGAAACAAGGGGAAAAATGAATGATGGTTATATTATCAGGTTCAACAATTCATAAAGAGATGCAGGAGCAACTACTAAACTGATATTGTTTCAGGAATTTGCCACTAGTTTTGACTATACAAGGGAATCACCCATTTAATGCCAGAGAGCTATGTAATACGGTACATTGGATAGCTATATAAGTGTAAGGCCCATAAAGGAAGTTAGCCATCTGAGGCTAATATATGAGATACGACAAGATCTGAATAATGTATCATAAGTAGATTTCATAAAGGTAATAATCATTAATATCGCCAGCATGAAACTACTAAGAGCTACAGTGTACCTATTTGCTGGTGATGTGACTTCTTGAATAGGAGCAACAATGTCATCTATTCCACGTTCCTTCAGAACCTGCACCAAAATTTTAATATTCACCATCAGCTTTAGATATTTGGAAAGCAAGCTCTAAAAGCAATAGAGCAGGAGCTTACAAGTTCTCGTGGGCGAGCACCACCAAACACAGATTTCCTGTAAGAGCAAAGAGGGAAACAGTTAAGTGGATGCAGAAGCAATAATCAAATCTTAGGAACATCAAATATGTGAATTGTGAAGTAGCAAAGTAGGAGCTCTGTTACATAAAACAGAACCATGTGACAAAAACAGAAACAGAACCTTGATATCTTCAGGGCTACGAATGGTTTGTGAGCTTATTCATGGCAATGGGTTGCAATGAATGCATTTTAGAGGAAGAGTAACCACAGAAAATATATAGTTCTCTTACATATTAACAAGAAAATTAACTCTGAAATGGAGCCAAGATAGAATACATAAATATTTTTTTCTTAATTAATGCCCCCCTCCCCGTGCTTTATCATTTGTGTATATTGAATTCACATAAAAATCAGGTAGCACATAATGCGAACAAGAACTAAAACTATCACAAGATAACTCAAACAGCTTCCATACTATAAAAAGTTAAAAACAGAAGGAGATGCATATGATTCTGATCAATCGTAACAAAAAACAGTGTAAAGCAATACCCACAAATTTAAGCTGGAATTCTTGCAAATAACAAGAGAACTAAACCTGTATACAAAGTGAACTTCAACTAAAATGAAAAACTGCAAAAACTAATTACGGATGGTAATAGAAGATATACATGTACATAGAAGCAAGTTTTTCTGACCTCTCTCTTTCAATGCCTTCAACCGATTGCTCAACAGGCAATGAACGCGGTTTCAGATTCAACCTTGGGCGCTCACTTGCTCGACCCCCAACATCCGCCCCTGCTGACCCTGGTCTCGGCATATTCATGCTTCCCTGGGATGATCCTGGTCTTGGCATATTCATACTGCCCTGCAATTGATGAGAGTTTTCTATGCGCATGGGATCAACAATCGGCTGGTGTGCCTGGATAATACAAATAAAAAGCTAGCGCAAATTAGAACCAAATCACAATGGATCAGGATCTCCATACTATAAAAAAACACAGTTGGTCGGTCGTAACAGATTCAATAAATTGATAAACCTGAGAGTTTGACAAGTTAGGCCTTGTTTACCTTTGTCCAACACAGAGTGCATTGAGTGCTATTTGACATGTATCTACTCACCAAGTCACCGCAAGCAAAGGGCCTAGACCTCTATCAAAGTTATCGCTACTAAGCAATATATGAACACGAAATCAAGACTTCCATAACAGCTATGCAACCAAGTGCATGATCAGAATCATGTGATCATGTGCAACCAAGTGCATGATCAGAATCATCTATTGGACAACAACAACAACAACAAGCCTTCATCCCAAATATTTTGGATCGGCTATATGAATCCTTATCTTCCATTCCACTCTATAAAGGACCGTCTTCTCGCTCAAATTAACAATTAACATATCGTTCTTAATTACCTTTATCCATGTTCGTTTAGGTCTACCCTACCCCTAGTCATGCCATGAAATGAAGTTATTTATAACAAAGCAAATGAATAAATTGGTGATGACTGATGTGGATCTGCGTATAGGAAGCTTGATGAGAAAGCTACCATTGTGACGTTTTGTCAAATAAATGACAAGGATAAAATTATCAATTACTTGATACAGCAAACAAGTTTAAATCTTTTTGACAAAACTGCCCAGCTTTTCAGGTCAGGTCTGAAAGTCATTCAAAAAACTAGCCTGTCCCAACAGTTGATCAATCCTAATACACAGCACCTCCTTGCCACTCACCGCCATCTCCACCCATGGGTAGATCCAAAGATTTTGGTCATAGGGGGCAAACCGGCAATCACCCATAACAAAGTTTTATCATTATGCTCAACTACATTACATATTTAAGTAGTCACGCAATTTAATAACTAAAGAACGAAATTTTGAATCAATGGAAAAATAATATTTTTTACCATATTATATTTCTAGGATTCATAACTTACAAAAAGGTTTTATTAAAAGTTTCTATTTCTTCTTTATGTTTTCAATGTCGATATTAGCTTTGTTTGTTAAAAAAAACTAAATAAAATCAAAATAACAGTGCGTATGGTGGGTTTTGAACTCGACCTCCTATTTTCAAATGTAAAGTACATGAGCTACATGCTCCATTAGACTTCTTTTGAAAACATAAATCAACATAGCATATATTCAAAGATACCAAAATACAATTGCAATCAATACTGAGTCATTTTTCCGAAATTTCAGACCTATTGGCTTTGGTTCCGCCCCTTGTCTCCACCGAATATACATATGCATGGATGCATGTGTACCCACGAGGGCGCACACACATGAATGACAAATCAGAGTATACATTGCCACTATAAGAATTTCCTACAACGACTGGGCACTGTAGGAAATTCCTGCGGTTAGGGCTTTTTAAAATTTTAAGGGTAGAATGGTAAAACGCCAAGCTCCATTAACGGAATCGGGGATCAATTTGGTAAACGTAAATTTTAAGGTATATATCTGTTACTTGTTAACTTTTAGGTATTTTAGTGAAAAATGCTCAAAGTTAAGGGTGTTTTAGTGAATTTAGCCTAAGACACTTGTTTGAGCTGGCGTTTCAATTTCATGATCCATGGCTACGAACTACGCCACACATAAGTAATCAAGATCACGACACAATAGACGCTTCTCATCAACAAGTTGCTGTAAACACAGGCATATTACATTATGCAATTGTTAGATTTATATCATTTGATAGACCAAATTCCACATAACAAAAATCAAGGAAAACCCTTTATACCTGTTTCTCATCAAATGCCCCATGCTCATGTGCATCCATCATCTTCGTCCTCGCCAAAAGGTTCAGCTTCGGCCTCTCCCCTGAATCCACCTCCATTCCCACCTGCTGCTGATGATGATGAATCAATTGCCCCCCACCACCAAACCTCCCTTCATTCGATCCCGGCCTCACTCCTTCGTTATAAAACCCCCTCTCCTTCACTTCCTTCACCTCTTCCACGGCCATAACCGTCTCCTGAAACCTAGCCGCCTCCACATTCGGAGAAGGCGGCGTGATCGGCTTCGACTGCCACCTCCCCGATGAGATCTTGTCAATCGCACTCGCCTGTGCGAACCTCGACGACAGGTTCTCCACCGAGTCGATCCTCACCGGATCCACAACCTGCCTGATCTCCTCCCTCCTCATCATCCCCCACGCGTTCGTCGTGGGCCCCACAGCCGGTCTAGGCTGCGGCTTCGGGTCGGATCTGGCAGGCGCCGCGACCGGTGCGGATCTGACGGCAGGATCCGAAAACGGAGACGGAGGCTGAGCGGATCGACGGGGGAAAGGGGAGGCGGCGGCGTCGAAGGGCTTGCGCTCGTCCTCATCGAAGTGGCGCCCGATGTTCGCCGGAGTGGAGAGGAACGGCGGGCCCCTGTCGTCGATGGCGAATCCGGATCCCAAACGGGTCCCGCCGCCGCCGGCGGATCCGGGCCGAGCGCGGGGATCGGGACGGATCGGTGGTACCCAGCGATCCGGAGGGCGAGCGGAGGCGCCAGGGGCGGAGGGGAGGGGGAGGTCGGAGGGGATGGAGCCGCCGTGGAAATCCTTGAGGGTCATCGTCGATCCGCTGAAGGACTTCTTCTTCGACATTTCTTTGGTATAGGGTGATGGTTTCGTTTTTTCGATTTTTGATTTTGGGGTTGAATTTGTGATTTTTTATACCTTTATTTTTTTTTTTATTATGAGTCGGGGATTGAAGAAAGAGAAATGGAAGAGACCAGCAGAAATGGAAGACGCCTCTTTTAAGATTTGATTTGAGAGAAGGATGAAATGCCCTTGTGGTTTCTGGAATTTACAGGTTAGCCCTTGAAGGTGATTCTAAATTTGATTATGGGCTATCTCTTCAAGGCCCTTAGGGCTCACCCCATTTAGGGCCTATTTGTGAAAGCCCTTTAACTTTGGTAGATGGTATGAAGTCAGCAAAATTAGCTCCAAACACTCATTTTGAAAGTTGAGATAATTGCAATTTTTCTGTCTTAAAGTGCAGTTATCTCAACTCCAATCTGATCAAACTTAACTAAACTCCATACTCTATTTTTGGAGTTTGGGGCTAGCAAACATAGTTTGCATACCTCCTACTTCTACTTTAAAACTATTGCGTCGCACGTGCAATGCATGTTTGTATAGTTTGACATCGCAAAAATTTGAAAAAGTTTGTTCTGGATGAATAGTAGCAATAACGCCAAAACCTTTATATTTTATTTTTTTACGTGGAGTATAATATAAATCAAAATTACCGACTTTTGACACGTCTGCTGACATGGCAAGAAATTAGAAGAGTTTTTTTTGCACGTCGTACACGCATCCTTCAGCATTAATATTGCAGAGATAAACCATACTTTTCCTGATTCCAAATCCTAACATGGCCTGAGACCCCAGTTGGCCTATGAATTTACTTCAGAAAGATCCAAACAGCGCCTTAGCTTCTATCTTTATTTGAACTTATTATTACATTTCTTGAATTTGTAAGATAAATAAACTTTTCATGTTTCTTTAACAAAAACAAAAACAGTCTCGATGCAAATATCTAGTAACGCATGAGTTCAACGTAGGCTTCCCTCTCAAATGCTTCATGATCGGCTATAAATTATAAGTTCTGGCATTATGTCCATAAACGCGAAACAATAAAAGAATTCGGCCTGAACAGTATATTTGGTGTAAAGCCATATTTTATGCAAAACAGATAATTCCATATTCATAGTTACTAATCCAAAAACGGAAAGAAAAAAAATTCAAATTCGAGGGTGCTTGGAATTATTAAGGTTAATAATATTAAAAATTTTAAAATAAAATCATTTATTTTATATTTACCAAAGTATGGCGGTTTCACACCCCACCCGCCCCCGCAATGCAGAGAGCGGGTTCCAAGAACCCGCCCTCATCATTCTAAAGTAGAGGGCGGGTTCTAGGAACCCGAACTTATTAATTAAAAAAATTAAATAAAAAACAGAATTTAATAATTATCGTTTAAAAAAATTAGTAATAATATTGTTGTTTTTAAATATGAATCTTGTATACACCCAATAACAAAATGAATCTGTCGAATTTATAATAAAAAATCACTGTTTGTAAAAATATACAATTATCGCTTTCCCTTTCCCAATCCGAAGAGGCTTGACATAAGCCTATGCCTCTTGGGATGACTGAACGACACTCCCGTTTCTTGGGTATATGGCGGCGGCGGCGTCTGCTCTTCTACTTCGTCTTCAGCATCGTCTTGGACATGTTGTTGTTCCGCAAATCATGAATGTAGGACAGGTGTCGAATACGTGCTGCCTCCCAACAACTGTATATAGGACGAAAAATCTGTCTCCTAACTGGGTGGTTGTTGCGAAGAACCTGTCCTGAGTTCATGTTGATGCTGCACAAAACCTGGCCCTCATGGCTGCGCAAATCCTGACCCTCAAGAGTGTTGTTCCTGCGCAAAACCTGTCTCCCAAAACTGTTGTTCCTCCGGTTGTTGCGCTTGTTCAGTATGCCAGGATTGTTGCTGACAGTATGGTATTCCGAACCATTGATCCCGCTGCTCTGGATACCGCCGGATGTTAAAAACTAATATAATTTAAAGAATTTAACTTACCATTTCTCGTTCCACGTGACCTCTAAGCTCGTACTGCTGGATGTTTGGAAAGCCGTTAGGGGGAGCAGAAAGATATCTTATAGTGACACGCTTATATCATTATAGATATGTTTCTATAGCGTGGGTGGTTGTTTGGTCACCTATTTGCTGTATAGCAATATTACGCTGTCTATCCTCCCATCTCAGCAAATATTGATGATGATACTCCCTCCAATCACACTCCGCCTTTCCTCCTCGCATGTCTCCCTCTATTGTCATAGACGCAGGCGGCGGAACAGGAATATGTTGCAATCTACTGAACTGTCGCAACACCCGGTCCGGTAAGTGCATGACCACGATATTAATGCAGAGTAGTGGGCATCGAGCCCGTCAAACCGGCTCTCGTTCGATACAAATGCCGGGTAATTCTTGCAGACGATATGCTGTATAAGGCGTCCACGTGAACTGCGCAAATAACATAGTACAAAATTGTAATGAAGCTGATTTAAATTTTTTAAACAAAGTTAATTACCTAAGGTATGGTTACCTGAGTCGTCTCCATGCGATCCAACTCATCTCTATAATACTCAAGTACTCGATGAGGAGCCTTATAAGATTTCGTGCCACTCCACCAAGAGCCGAGAGGATTTTCAAGGGTATCCACGGCAGAAATATTAATGCGATCTGGTATATTTAACATTATTTGTCAGATATAGAAAATATCATTTCTTTTCTTGGTATTAAACTAAACCACGAATCTAACTAAATCAAGAATTCATACAATATATGATATCTAAGACATCTTCTAAATGTATGAATTATAAAAAATAAACTATTGAAAAAATAATGAGAATCGCTGAGTGGAAAAAAGAAAGCTGGCACGATTACGTTATTTTCAAGTCTCTGCTTAACTTAGATGACAGCCAATTAAAGTAGCTACGATTATACTAGAGACTGTAAATTTACCATTACAATATTTACGCAAGGACCATGATTTAAGAAAATAACTGTAAGAAGAATTTGTTGCATGTATATCGATATTTATGATTTTCAATCGAGTTTAAAAAAATAGATGCATATAAATATAAACAAAGTGTAATATGTAAATAGAATTTATTATTAAAGTGGAAGGGATCGATATATAATTTCTTCATCAGTGTTAAATTTAAAGGATAGCGTCCGAAATGACGGAGAAATATAACAAAATTAACTTGCAAAAGAGAAAGTTATAAGTAGGCAGATTTTGATAGAAATTTGAAGTGCGTAGATTCAAGTATATTCTGTATTTTAATTAGCTAGTAAATTAGACAATTTTATGCTAAATAATTTTAGCAATAAATAGTAGAATTGTCAGTTCTGAACATAATTTTGGCGAGATATGAATTAGAGATAAAAAAAAATACAACCGATTTCAAGATCACGCAATGGAATGGTAGATAATAACATGAATTTCAACTATTAAACCTACATTATAGAAATTATTAAATCTAATTTCAAACCATCTTAAAATTTAGGATGATCTAAGATCTAATATCTTACCTGTGTGCATCACAAAATAAAATAAAATGGATTGCGACAACAGTTAAAAAACAACAGGTCCATATAACATGATCATCGTGTCAATTGAACACTATGAACAAAAGATAAAGAAAAGAAAAAAAAACCCGGATATAATAAGAAGAAGAAAGTATGAGCAGAGATAAAGAATAGACAGTGACACTCTTCACTACTTATAACAAAAGAAAGTTACTCATTAAAAGTCTTATAAATATGTCATCTGCAGAAAAATTTATAGAGAGCAGTTTTTTTACTCGTAATATATATTGAACATGCTACTGAAAAATAAAATTAAACATCTAAATTAAGCAATCTATGTCATGCTATTAATTTTGCCATAACATGTTAAATATATTAGCTATAAGGCAGTTTTCCCTCACAACCACCAGTTTTTTTTTTTTGGACGGTAAGAGTAAGAATCAAAAAAGAGAACCCCCAGTTCAAACCCAACCAACAATCACATGAACATAGATAGATACAGGGTAACATCGATCCTGTGTTTTCCTAGGAATGCATAGAATTAATATTACAGGTACATAGATGCAGAATTCACATACATACATACATACATAAACATACACATCCAGTAAATAGCCGGACCCTGCATCATCATATCTATTACATTGCTATTATAATACTATCAGATAGTTTTTAACGTGCTCAGTGTTTCCTACTCTGTATCCAACTAGTACCCCCCTCCCCCCCACCCCGCACCCCAAAAAAAAAATCGCTCTCTCCAGAAGTCAGTGCCACGCCGATACAGATATCAGGTTCCTATTCTTCCACCCCAGGAGCATTGCCCTGTCCTTCTCCACCAACGTGTACTTCTCCGAATAATACCCCAACAAGGTCTTGATCACCGAGTTCACATACGAGCTCAACGGGTAAGGCCTAAACCCCGCCATGCTCAGCCTCAGCCTCCACTTCCCTAAAAGCTCATGCCTCTCCACTCTTTCCTTCCCCTCACAGGCAATCACGTTCACTATGTCCTTCGCCAAACAGTGCTGCTCAATGCAGATCCTCTCCTTGCTATCCCTAAGCAGGGTAACATTGATCGACTCGAACATGGCAGAATAGTAATCCAGCGTCTCCACGAACCTTGTCAAGAATGGGGTCGTGTTGGTGTTTGACTCCTGCTCCACTAAAGTTGTCACTTTCGGCGATAGCCCCTTCACCATCCTCAGCAACCCGTCTCTTGGGTTGTCAACATCTACACTCTCATCCGGTGTGTGGTGTAGCTGAAGAGTGAAATTGACCGCAAGAGCTTCCCCTGGCCTTAAATCAAGCATCTCTCTTCTAACTTCAGGACCATAGACCGATAACAGCGTGAACTCTAATGGTATGTTGTATTTTTTCGACATTTCGGCTAACATACTCCCTACAAGATCCAAGCTCTGTCCTCTAGCGTACTCTGACACCGGATCATCAATACCGGTAATCCTCACATGCGGAGGCCCCCCGGGTCTAGCAGCTAACGCTTGTATCAGAGTGATCCATTGTGTGCCTTGCGTGATTTGAAAGTCTATGATATGTATCTTGTCCTCGTTTCTCAGAGCTTCGGCGATGGCTCCATTGGCCGCCATGTATCCGAACTTGAAATAAGGGCAGATGTCATATAATATACGCATGTAGGAGAGAAGCTCGTTGCTATCTGGCTTACGACATCTCAAGGCTCGGTAGATGTTAGTGCCTGAGGACTTGTGGCGAGCCACCAGGCCTTCCAGCATGTATGCACCTAGTCGTTGGATAGGCTCGCCATTAATAGCGACTAAGCTCCGGGTTTCCAGAACCAGCGCATGGAATTCATCGATTCGACCCTCATTTAAAGCTTCGGCGCACTTGATTAGAAGCTGTTTAACATCGCCTCGTTGGCACAGGCGCTTCTCAGGACGGATCACACGGCTCGTTTGCCTCTGGAACTTCCTGGGCACGGGCTGAGGGGGCACCTCCGGGTTCCAAGTCCTCGATCGCTGCTTCATGAGCTGAGGCTGTTGCTGCTGCTTTTTCTCATTGGTGGCCGGTTCTTCAACATCCTGGGCCATAAGGACCGTCTCTATTTCTTGAAGAGCATTCCTCATGCTCTGGCTATTAACTGCAAAACGTGATGGGGAGCGTACTTGAGAGCTCTCGGTAATATGAAGTTGGGATTGGTTGATTGAACTATTGATCTCTAGCGGAGAGCAGTGAGAGGAGCTCTGCCCCGAGGGAGTGTCTGTGGAGCAACACGGTAACTCCTGGCTGTTGCTTCTTATCGATGAAGTATCGGATTCGAAATGGCTAGAGAGAGGAGAGTTTGGGGAGTTGCCGAGATCAAATTTGATGGGGAGACCTGCCCATTTCGAGTATGGTGGAGCGTTGGTGGAAGATGAAGACAACTCATGCGATGATTTTGGACCGGTTAATCCATGTTTCAGAAGTTGACGGGAGTCCATATATACTAAGAGGATGGCATCAACGCATAGTTTTAGTTAATTCTGCAAAATTCGGCACTAGTAAGAACAATTCTTTTGAAGCTTGCTTCTTACTATACAACAAAGCTCTGAAGTGACTCTAAAGAAGCAGCATGCTACAAAGTTTCACATACCTTGTAAAATTTTTACAAAAACAATTGACATGATTGTTGCAGTGGTTATCTTTTTGGAATGATTTAACAGTTGCGTAATAAGAAATCCTGAAAACTCAAAAGAAAAGTTTGGAACGAGACTAAATATTTGTGGCAACATAAACCTAAACAATGCTGCAATAGTTAAAATATTAAGTACCTAGACAGGGCTTCATCATTAAGTTTTAGCATAGTTCCACTTTCACCATCCTGTGGTTACATTTCCATAGATTACGCATAATATTAAGCACTAAAACTTGGGATCGTTTAGTTTAATATTCATCACCATTTTTTTTTACAGGATTTATACAATTTTTACAAAATTTAAACTTTTGATGAATGAAAGTTGTCTCCCAGGCAAAAAATCTCAATTCAATTCTAAAATCAAATCACTACCTACAAATTTAGCCTATCAAAGTAAAATTATTGGATAATTTCATCCCTAATTTCGCTACGCTTAGCTCTACCCTAAGATCATGAGAATTAGGGCCACTCATCTAAAATCACAAGAATAGACATCGAGACCTCATAATCCAAACCCAAATTACCAAATAAAACGCCAAGGTCCTCTGATTTTTCCCATCTCCACCAAAATAAGAAAAAATTGCTAAAAATAGAAATTCAATTCACTCCATTAAAATGCAAGCGATTTCGACAGAATAACTTACCAATTTCCCTTTCGATTTTATCCCCAATTTACTTCGAATCCCTTCGCTGTCCTCTCTCTCTCTCTCACACACACACACACACACACAAAATGCGACCTTTATCTCTCTCTCTCTCTCTCTCTCAGACCATTAGTGTGTTATCTCTTCGACTTTATAAGAGCACGCCACAGCTTGGTAGTAACGCCGTCAAGTAACGTCCCTCCTCCAGTCCGCCCTCCTACTAACGGCACCGTAACGTCCCCCTCACGTGCCCCTCGGCGTAGCGTGAGCGGAGCACGTGACCTGTTGCGCCTGCAGACGACACGCGTAACGCTTTGGGGACGGACTCTGACACGTTGGATAACGGTGCCGCATGACGTGGACTGGCATCAGCCGTCCGTTTGGAATCGAGTGGCAGAGGCCTGTAGGCGTGGGACGCGGCTGGGCCGTACGATCGATAGATGCGATGACCTGGACGAGATGCGCGTGTGGGACCAGTTAACGGAAACCTATGGGAACGAGAGGGAGCCACGAGGGGGCTTCTAGAAGCGCGTCATCTTATTATTTTATTTTATTCCATTCAAATGCGAGGAAAAATATTTTGGTGTTCACTTTGAGAAAAAAATTAAATTATTCCATCTATCGGGTGTATATGCCCGACCATGGAAGAGAAAGAAGAGCCTCATAAAGCAGCCGAAAGTGTTCTCCCTATTTCTTTTCTTGAGGCATTGCACCACCAGATATAGAGAATAATTTCTTCCAGGATAGACTTTTTTAATTCCAGAAAAATCAAAATGCAACTACAACTTCAAATCATGAATTAATAGCCTGAAAATTAGGAGAGTTTAATTTATAAGGACAGCTGTCTTATTTTTTTCTTTAGAAATTAAATTTATTTTTAAGAAAACGAACAAAAAACGACTGTAATTTATGCACATGAACTCTAAACATGTTTACGTGCATGCCGCATCCCACTTGCAAAAAATTAGTGATTGTAATTTAACTAAGGCAATGAGTAAAGTTCTTCAATGCTTTTGCTTTGGAAAATTATAATTTAAATATATACTACTCGTGGCATAGGCTTGGAGTTTATTTATTAATTTTGAAAGCTTCATCTTTATAAATGCAATTTTAACTAACTTTTCTTCTTCTCTCACAAGTTCAATGCACTTTGTTCCAATTTTTTCTTTTATTAATGCATATTGAAGCAGTTGATTTACTCTTTAAAAATGTTTCTAACATGACTTGAGTGTTCATAAATCATGTCATCATTTAAGACCCAAAGCTTCGGTACATGCATTCTCTCTTTGTATATTCAAGTATGTTGACAACAAAATCTCTAGTATCAACTTAAACTTGATTTCATTTTGTGCTTGCTTCAAGGATTAACTGATTTGAGAGCTCTAGATCTTGTGATCACGTTTCTCAACTGTTATTTCTTTAAAAAAAAAATCATAATTTTACTCTCAGTAATTTTATTAACAGTAGGACCAAAATCAGACGATTGAACAGTTGTGATGCTTTGAAACAAATATAGTTTATACGACATGGTCATGCATTATATTTTTGAAATTAGCAATCCAGCATAGACCTGTGATAAATTCAAGCATTGTGATAATATATATATATATATATATATATATATATATATATATATATATGTTGCCAGTTTGTATTTTCATCTTATTTTGCTGTTGGGTTTGATGGGACCATATTTTCTTTGAAATAGTAATTTAATCGTTTGGTTGAGGATCAGATACGTAACTATTTTTGACATTAAGTAGATGTTCTGAAATTAATATCGAGCTGTGATCAAACAGTTCATATTAATTAAGAAATAATTAAGCTTTAAGAGATTATCTATATACAACATGCATGCATGAAGTTAAAATATCGGTCTTTATCAACTAAGTCGTAGAGGATTACGCAATCTGTCTAATATTAGGCTCCTATTTAATTAATTAATGGCTACTTAATTTAATTAATCTATGATATTAGGATAACCCCAGTAGAATTTTTTTAATTATAAAATTAAGCACGATCAAGAAAGATTTCCAAGCCTGTGCTGTATTGATGGCCCAAATAATCTCATGCGTCCATAACAATCTTTTCTCCTTTTTTTATTTAGTACTTTAACATAATTCCACTCCAGAATCTATAATAAACGTATATTAAGATGTTGTTTTCATTTTCCATTTCCCCCCTCAGATATTTATATTATTTCTATCACTCTTGACCTTCCATCATCTCTGTAATCTCTCCAACTCTTAAAGAAATTATTCAGTATGCCAGGTAAAGAAAAAGAGAAGGAAAATTTCAGGCATTTTGGTAGGGTCCCCATGTTCTTTTTCTTTTTTCTCTCTCATGTCTGGATATATATGGCAAGCACACCGAATAATTTCTCCACCTTATAGTCAGTCAATAAGAGCATTTGTAGAAAAAAGTAATACTTTTCCCACCATGCTGGTGGGTTTTTGATCCCCACCACTACCGCCAACCTTTCAAGATTGGGTCCGTGTCATTTTTAATGACGACATCATATGGAATATGAAATTATTGATCGTGACCTGCATCAAATAAGAAGGCTGGTGGGTGAATCAAAAACGCTCCAGCGCACAGATGTGACATTTTCCATCAAAAAAGCCAACATCATTTCCACGTAGCACTCTAAAGAGTTGAGTGGACTCAAAGTCTTCAGGTAGAAAAAAAGGATACTTGAAACTTGAAGCTGGAATCATTGAAGTAGAAGAATTATAGAGAATTAAGAGTATGAGAATAAAGCCAAGGCATTGAGTGACAGGGAACACACTCCTGGAGATGCCATTCATAATGGGTACGTACGCGCTTTCTCGCTCTTTGTCGCCATTATTCCTCGGTCCAATGAATGTTATAATATTCTCTTTAAGCATTTCTTACCATCTTCTCACTGATTATTGGAGTCGTATCCTGTATCCGACAACAATAGTTAGAAATTGAATAGAATTAAATATTAATATTTTATTGATATTAAACAAGACCGAAATCTAAGACATACATAATGGTATGTTTTTTCCTTTTTCCTTTTTTTTTGGATTTACCTAGTTATATGGCATGTTGTAAATGAAGTTATATTTAAACCCTTGCACTGTCTAACAAATCGACATCTATTTCCATGATGACTTGTAGGCGAAAACGCAAAAGGCAATTGTTAGGGTTGATGATAGTGGACAAGATATAGTAGGAGCGGGAAATTCAAACCTATCAGCGATGAAAGGAGCAGATCTTTAATACACTGCTCTATTTTTGCAGGCGTATACGTTGGGCTTCTTCTCCACCTTTTGTTCATATATGTAGAAAGTTATCAAGTCTGTCTTCCAGGGAAGAACCGACTATCTACAATAGTGTATCAATGTATTGTATATGTGGACTTTTATTGTATCGCTTTCTCTATGTAACTCTTTCGGTATTTGTGTATTGTATCTGTGGATTTTTATTGTATTACTCACTCAATGTAACTCTTAATTCTGCTAATTTGGAATATTTCAACCTCTTTAATGAAAGCGGGGCACTAATTATCCCGCCTTTTCCTTAAAGATGCATGCTTACGAGCATAAGAAAGAATGACGCACTCATAAGAATATTTTGGTTACCTTTTGATTTTGTAAACAAACAAAACTAAATAAATCTCTATATATAATGCAAATACCTTTGGTAAGAAGTTCACTCTTCTCATTTTATTCGGGAAAAATAAAAAAATATGAAAAATCCTCACCTCTTAAGTCCTCCACATCATCTCTCCCACATTTCAAACCCTCCATGTCATCTCTCTCTCTCCTAACAAACAATTAATTTTTTTGATCTAAAACCTTCCATATCATCTCTCCAAAATATATATACACACACTAGATTTTGTGCACGTGCGTTGCACGTGTTAATTAAAAAATTGATTTTTGAAAAAAGAGAGATACAGAGGTTTCTTTGAGGATAATTAAAATATTAATTTTTCTGGGACAAGAGAGAGAGAGAGAGAAGTGAATGTTTCTAGATTATATGGAGATCTTTTTGATGATATGGAGGCTTGAGAATGTAGGGTTTTTCTCCTTTTTTCCAGAAAAAAGGAGGGGTGGATCTCTATGCAAAGGGTATTTGCATTATATATACTAGAATTTATGCACGTGCGTTGCACGTGTTAGTTTACAAAAATTTTAGAAAGGAAAAGAGGGGGAGAGAGATGTGGAAGGTTCTAGAGTTTTATTTATTTATTTTAAAGATAAGGATTGATGATGTGGAGAATTCTTGATAAACAATTAATTGTTTTATGGGAGGGGGGAGAGAGATGGTGATGTGGATGCTTGAGAGGTGAGAGAGATGATGTGGAGGGCTTGAGAGGGAAGGATTTTTCTCAATTTTTTCTATTTTTCAGGGAAAAAGGAGAAGGGTGGACCTCTAACCAAATGTGTGTGTGTATACTAGAATGTATGCACGTGCGTTGCACGTGTTAGTTTAAAAAAAATTAAGAAGGAAGAAGAGAGGAAGAGAGATGTGGAGGGTTCTAGATTTTTATTTATTTATTTTTTTTAAAAGAAGGATTGATGATGTGGAGAATTCTAGATAAATAATTAATTGTTTTTTGGGAGGAGAGAGAGAGATGGTGTGGAGGGCTTAAGAGGTGAGGGAGATGATGTGGAAGGTTTGAGAGGTGAGGATTTTTCATATTTTTTCTATTTTTCAAGAAAAAATGAGAAGGGTGGACTTCTAACCAAAGGTATTTGCATTATATATAGAGATATAGAATTTATGCACGTGCGTTACACATGTTAGATTAAAAAAATTGAGAAGGGTGGAGAGGGGGAGAGAGATGTGGAGGGTTCTAGAGTTTTATTTATTTATTTTTAAAAAAATGTGATTGATGGTGTGGAGGGTTCTTGATTGATACGAACGAGTGTTTGTTTGTAGTTTAACCGCAATCAGAACGGTGTCGCGAGTAGCTAGACCGAGGTGAGTACGGGTCGTCCTCTGGGAAACGTGAAACCTTTTACTCTTACTTTAGATGTGTTGAAAGAGGGGAGGAAATAAGAATTTTGTGAAAATGGTTTCTAGATCTACGTTAAACAAGATTGTAAAATATAGATCTAGATTATTTTAAAGATGTAGTAAATATAATAAGAAGGCTTGTAGGGTTCGTTAGGATTTAGTAGTTATGGACGATTAATTAAAAGTTACCCTTTTTATCCATTAATAGATTTAGAACTAGAACGACGATGATGCGTGTAGATTAGGGTTTCTGGAGGGAAAAGGAATCCCACTCTTAACCCTCATCTCGACACGGAACTCCGTTCATATCTAGCCTTTACCAAAACAATCATTAATCTAATCTCTAATCGCGGTCGGAACTAGCAAAGAATTGCTAGCGCACCCGATTAGGATGTTAATGATTCTTTTGATAAAGTTCCTAAACTTTATAGGACTTAAAAAGGGTTTAATTATTTTCATCGTTCATTAGTCTACCCTAATCCTACGAACCCTAACAAGCGGAGAATTACTCGCGCATGTTGGGAGAAGAAGATGAAAAGAAAGAGAGGGAAAACATAATGTAAAAAAAACAATTAAATAAAACATCTACCTTTATTAATCGACTTCTTCAAACTACACTTTTAATCTATAGAAAATGATCACAACTAGTTGCTTCTCGATCTTTCCTAAGGAGGTAATTGAACAGTCGATGATCAGCCTGGATGCGTGAGCGTCGGGAGCTTCGTGATCTCTTCGGCTTTATAACTTTTCCAAGAGGCTCTCGGTGCCTTTTTATAGTGAAAACCCAGAATCTTATTGTTGAAAACTTGGTAAAATTCAGCAGAGAATAATGCCCCAAAATCTTGCACTCCAATTCCATAAGATTGCGGCGGATCCGCGGCCCCAGGGTGGGTTTGGCCGCGGATCCGCGCTCAAGGGACAAGATCAATTGATGATTTTTCTTGTGCTTTCATCTGGTGACATTTGGCAATCCTAGGCATCTTCATATTTCAGAAATATTCTCTCGGTTGCTTCCAGACTTGGTCTCCAAGTTTGCTTCTTAATTTGGCAAGTTTTCTTCAACTAATTGATTTGTTTGTTAAATCCTTCATAACAACTTGGAAATATTCTGCACAACAACTCAAATAAGATTTTAGTAGACTTTGTTCTACTAGGATTAGATCAATAATATTATTTGCATACATTTTCCTACCAAATGATAATTAACATATATTAACACATGGAAAATAATGTTTTTACACATAAACCCTCATATGTATAATATATTATATTAAAGTCCTTTTTTAATATAAAAATGGTAGGAAAAATGTAATACAAATGTGCAGTTTTATCAACTGAACAAATACCCCCAAACTTATCTTTGATCGTCCCGAGCAAACTAGTTTATTCAAGAGAAGGAGAAGAAAAAAAAAGGAAAACTAAGCACACTTTCGTAGGCAAATACGATTGCACTGAGCACGTGCAACAAGCCGTTAAACCTCTAGGTGTCCCTAGTAGGAGGAGTGTTGTCTCCTGAGGGTTTTCAGCGGATTACACCCACAAAATCCTATAACAAAAGAAAGATGGTGAAATTTACATATAAAGATAAGAACCATAAAAGAAATACTTTGAAAAGAAGAGTTTCCAACTATACTAGCTTTTCAGTTGTCATGAGCCCTATCTTAATAGTCATGAAAAAATGTTAGAAATCACACCATCCCTCAATAAAACATCGTCATTATTCTTCATTCCTACCTTTCATCCAAACATTGATCATATAACCCCACGTGTGTGTAAAGAACATCCCTACACTCGGAGAATTCAATTCAAGCTATCATACTCTTGTCCATCTACCTTAGTACTTTTTAATTTGATGAATATTAAGATTTGCTCACACATTTTCATGCGACCGTTAATACTTCTTGAGGTACTAACCGACCGATTACTCATGTGCTTGCTGATTCGGTGATAATATTTTCCTCGTCTTGCACCGCCTAAGGCTTAGCAGTGACTCCCAGACCAGTTGGCCTTAGGGCACTAGGTGAAGAGGCACCCTCGCTATATTTTTTTATTGCTGCCTTGGCGATAACAAAACCAGTGTTCATTTTTTTTCACCATTTTTATATTTTCTTCATTTTTTCATTTCCTTCATACTTTGACTTTTAGACAAGAGCATTTCAAGGTATCCTCTACTATCTCGAGTTTCAAGACGTGTGTAAGTGCAAATAGTAGGGTATCAACATTCAAATGTTTAGCTTCCAGAATAGAAACTATTTTTCAGACTTATTTTTATCCTCAGATTAGTGACTTCCTTCATCTTGCTAACCCTTGGGACAACAGCTCATAACTACTTATTACTAGTTCGTTTAAGAAAACTTCTAATTTTCTTGGTTTTCTTAAACTATTCTTATCTTTTGGATGTAATTTTTCACTTTCTACTCTTTTGTTATCAAAGAATTTTTTTTTTAAATATTTTTTTTGAAAATGTTGTGCTTATGCAAAGTATAATGCAAATTGATGTGTAAATAAGCACAAACCTCCCCCAAACCTGTTTACAGCAGTGTCCCCACTGATGTCATCCGTTAAGCTCAAAAACCTGTAGACTTGGGAGGAAATTATTAATGGGGGCAAGAATATATGAAAGTGAAAATCCTCCCCCAAACTTATTTTAGGCTCACAATTTTGTAAAAATCATTTTCTTTCAAGAGCCAAAATATACCAAACCCCACCCCCAAACTTGAGTTAAATAATGTTAAGCAATTAAAATCATTAGGGGGGGTAAAGTTATTGGTCAATGCCAAGCTTTGCAAAGACCGAAGGTCAACACCAACCATTCAAAAATTTTATCAATGAAGTACCAAGGTTGGTGGAAGAACACGTCACCTTTTGATGTGAAGAAATGGGGAGGTGACAAGAGGTGTAATAGAAAAGGATTGCGTCTCAATTTGGAGAGACGACACAGTGATAGTGATGATGGATTACTCGCATTATCATGATTGTCCAAAAGAGGGGGCGGAGGTCCAATTTCTTCATCTTGGAATTGATTCATCTCAACACCCGTGTCTTGTCAAAATACGAGTTCATCAGCGAAAATTTCCTCAAAGCTTTCATCGATACCCCGAAAAATAATGTCATCAGAAAAAATGGGGTGATCGTCAGACTCAATATAAAGTTCCTCATTAGATGTTGACCCGGACAATTCGGTGGAAGAGTAAATGGTTGGGTCAAACAACAACATATGAAAAGAGTCTGTATCATGAGGTTGATCAAATTCGCTGCTGTCGACATCCATTAATTCGACAGAACACACATGAGCATAGGGTTCAGAGGGTTCACTTCCCAACTTGTAAATGTTAAGCTCAATTGACTTCTTTCCAAAGGATAGGGTCATAGAGCCGTTTCTACAATTAATTACTGCGTTGGAAGTGGCCAAAAAGGGTCGACCGAGTATCACCGGGATTTGATTGCGTGAGTTTGCCACAGGTTGTGTATCAATAACGATAAAGTCCACAGGAAATATGAATTCCCCGACTTTGATTAACACATCCTCTAGCTCACCCCTAGGTTGGGTGATAGATCGATCGGCCATCTGAAGAGTGCAATGCGCCGGCTTTAACTCTCCGATCCCTAATTGCTCATAAACAGAATACGGAAGCAAGTTAACACTAGCACCTAGATCGAGTAGAGCACGATTAATATTTTTACCCCCAATAGAAATTGAAATTTTAGGACTTCCGGGGTCCTTTCGTTTCTTGGGTAGTTGTTGTGTAAAAGCAGTGCTCACATTACTCGCAAGGAAAACTTTTTTAGGTACTTGAACTTTTCTCTTCCTAGTGCACAAGTCCTTTAGGATTTTCGCATATGACGGAACTTGTTGAATAGCATCTAGGAGAGGAATGTTTATGTTAACTTGCTTAAAAATTTCCACAATCTTCTCCATTTGTGGACTTGGTCTGTTGCCCCTCAACCTGTTTGGATAAGGTGCTTGATCAATAAGTTTTGGGTCCAACGTTTGTGGAGAAGACTGTGGGGATGGATTCGATCCCAAAACTGGAGTGGGAATCGACTTAGATAGATTTGGCGAAATGGGCGAAGGGTTCGAGCCTTGGGGAAAACGGAGAATAGGCTCGGATGAAGGTGGGAGACTAGACGAATTAGGGGAAGAAGAAGAAGAAGGGGTATCAAATGTGTCACTATCATCAGATTGCTCACCCACTTGGTTATTCAGCACTCTCCCCGATCTCAACGTAGTAATGGCATTCACATTATGACTTTGTGAATGGCCAGGATTCGGTAGGGGTTGAGATGGAAGTTTCCCTTTCTCTCTTGCACTCATTGCGGCGTTTAACTGTGCGATTTGGTTTTCTATTGATTTAATACTCTCACCATGGGAGGAGGAGTTTTTCGTTAGGGTATCAATAGAAGACCTTATCTCAGCCGAATTTTGCATGGATTGTTTCATGAACATATCCAAAGTTTGTGCAAGCGAGTTGTCAGTACCAGCCACTTGTGGTGTAGAAATGTTGGCCGGATTTTGGAAATTTTGTGACTGAAAGGGGGGCTGATTCTG
Source organism: Agapanthus africanus (assembly GCA_030015575.1). NCBI lineage: Eukaryota > Viridiplantae > Streptophyta > Magnoliopsida > Asparagales > Amaryllidaceae > Agapanthus > Agapanthus africanus. Next base: position 6,261,453 of record JASDDO010000022.1, read on the forward strand.
TGGTTGTGGCTGCTGTGGAGGAGGTCTTTGATAATTACTTTGTTGGTTTTGATTCCAAGCAAAGTTAGGATGATTCCTCCATCCTTGATTATATGTGGAAGAATAAGGATCATTTCTAGGTCGCTGCTGAAAAGCAGCATTAGCTTGAAACGATGCATTCATAGGACATTCTTCCGTTAAGTGTGAAGGATCCGAACAGCAACCACAGACAGTCTTAGGAAGCGTGACCTGATTTAGGGAGAATGTTGAGAACTTGTTTTCAATAGCATCGAGTTTCTTCTGAATCGCTGCCATTTCGGCTTTTACTGCGATAGAAACGTCGAGCTGATGAATACCTCCCTTAGTTGAAGGTGGTCTTACGCTTTCCCACTGCAACGTGTGTTCAGCAAGGTCTTCCAGATATTTCCAAGCTTCACCGTCATCTTTAGACATGAAATTGCATTGACACATTGTTTCAAGCATCTGCTTTGTCGCTGGATTAATGCCCTCATATATAATCCGATATAAATCCCATCTTTGTATTCCGTGACGGGGGCATTGGACAAGCAGATCTTTGAAACGTTCAAAGCACTTCCAAAATGGTTCATTGGGAAGCTGGGTGAACTGGTTGATCTCGCTCCTAACACGTGCAGTCTTATGGTTTGGGTAAAACTTCTTAAGAAATGCTACGACGAATTCATCCCAATTAGCGATAGAGTGTGCGGCAGTATTATAAAGCCATTTTTCTGCCAAGTCGCACAGTGTGAATGGGAGAAGACGTAAGCGCATAGCATCTAAGGTCAATTGTGAAGTACCCATCATTGCGCATACGTTTTCGAATTTGGTAATGAAAACGTACGCGTCTTCCGACTCAAGCCCGTGAAATTTGGGCATCAGATTGATGTAGTGGGGTTTAATCTCGAAATTATCCCCATTAGGTGGTGGAAGAGATAGACAAGTGGGAAGAGGACCACGGATAGGATAGCATCTCTCTTGGAGAGAGATGCGCGGTGGATTCTGCGCACTTTCGGGCGGTGGCAGCGTGGTGTTATACTCTGATGGAGTGCCGTCCATCTCGGTTGATGTGGTGTGTGGTGGGGGAAAAGAAGATGAAGAAGTACCGACTTCGGTGTCGATAGCAGGAACGCGGACAAGACGGGCACTAGGATCCCTGTTTACCCCAATCAGAGCAAAGCTCTGTTCAAATTCCGAGGCGGGAGATGAAGCAACGCTTCATCTCCCCCCCAATCAGAGACAAAGCTTTGCTTTGAAAATTTAAACTTCAATAAAGGAAGCAACGCTTCAGTTGCGCATGCACTGCGCTGCGCGACGCGTGTCAGCGCAGATGCGCTTGCACTGTCGCGCCGCGCTGTGCGACGCGTGTCAGCGCAGATGCGCTAGCGCAGTCGCGCTGCGCTCTGCGCTGCGCGACGCGTGTTAGCGCAGATACGCTAGCGCAGTCGCGCTGCGCTGCGCGCTGCGCGACACGTGTCCGCGCAGATGCGCTAGCGCAGAAGAAAGGGTGTAAATACCAAAGGCAATTTATCCATGCAAAGTTACGTGCACTTGATAATAATGAATTAAAATCATACGATGCACAAACACAACAGAGAACTAAAATAAAAAGAACCCTTAACAAATAATGAAGTACTTGATTAAAAAGAAAAATACTTGTTCATTATTATTATTATTACATTTAAAAAAAGATCACCGAATACGGGATCAGAAAGACAAGGATTCGCAAAAAAAAGAAGAAGATTCCCCAGCTCCCTCTCTGTCTTCTCCACCACATCGAAGCGACGATCCTCCCGAGGGGTGGCCATCCAACGGTCGACGCCACACTCCTGGGAAAAAGTGGCGATGACAACCCGACGAGCCCATATCTGGTTCAGCAAATGGAAGGAGCAGTCCTTCAGGGCTTTGGTGATCAAGTGCGCTTCGAGAAGGCCCTCGATCTTGTCCTCGGCGGCATCCAGCATTGCCGGGGACATCTCTGCTGGAGGAGGGGGAATGTCGGAGAGCACCGAGGCAAGGGCCATCCGAAGCCAAATGGAATTCGGAGGAAGAGGAGACCCCACACGAGTCAAAAGCTCATGCATTGCAGCGTCGCATTGCTCATCCGAGAGAGAAGGGTCCACCAGGCGCGCAGCAAAACGGGGAACGATGTCCCGAATCGGAACCTCCCATGGTTGTCGGCGGGCATGAGGGCGGTTGCAAGCCATGATCGAAAAAGTTCTCTGAAGATGAGAGAATAAAAGGCTCGGCCCTGAACTATATATAGACCCAAACACAAAAGATTTTGTGCACAATGGAATTATTTCCAAGACCCGGGAAATCAAAATCTTGGAAATACAAGTTTGACTTGGAAAAGGGGAGATGAAAGGATATCTCAGGTGAAGCAACGCTTCAGATCCTCTGCGCTGGGCGCAACTTGCCACGTGTCTGGCGCAACGCGCCGAGCGTAGCGCCCAGAAAGCGCACCCAATCAGAGCAAAGCTCTGATTGAAGGAAGCAACGCTTCAACTGCACTGCACACTGCGCTGCGCGACACGTGTCGGCGCAGATGCGCTAGCGCAGTTGCGCTGCGCTCTGCGCTGCGCGACACGTGTCGGCACAGATGCGCTAGCGCACTTGCGCTGCGCTCAGCGCTGCGCGACACGCGTCATGCGCTGGGGCATCTGCGCCAAACTAAATTAAGATTTTTATGAAATCTTTTCTGTTCTTTCCAGAACTAGAAGATTTTCTTCTGTCTTTGGATCAAAGATCCAGCGGTGGGAAAATTCCCAAAATCACTCAGGAAAGATCTTGTTAACAAATTCAACAGATTTGTGGTCACTATAAATAGGACCCTAAGCCTCAATTCAAAAAAGGAGGGAAAAAAAAGAAAAAGAAGAACAATTTTCTTAAAAAATCAAGAACTCTAAGCAGAGAAAACTCTGAGAAGATCTCAAGAAAAAGGTAAAGAACTTTCATGAAGTAGAAGAAAGGCCTTTTAATAGATCATTCATCTAAAAATAAAATGGATGATCTTTATATAAAAAGAAAACAGTGCTTTGCACTTCTGGTGAACCTTCGGTTCTCTAAAAAACAATAAAAAAATAATAAAATAATAAAAGAATAGTGCTTTGCACTTTTAAGAACCTCTGGTTCTTCGAATAAAGAAAAATTTATTTTTCTTTGATCTAATTTAGACGAAGAAATTAAACAGTGCTTTGCACTTCCCTTCTTGAATCTAAAAGATTCTTAGTGCTTTGCACTTCCAAGTTGCGCCGTTGCGCTCTTAAGAGAGCGCCACGTGTCGGCTATAAAACCACTTGCGCTAAGCGCCCTTAAGATAGAGCTTTGCTCTCTGGAATTGGCGCAACTCGCTGAGAGCTCGCCACGTGTCAGCAGCGCAATAGCGCAGCGCAACAGCGCAGCGCACTGCGCTAGTGCGCTTGCGCTCATCAGAGCACGACACGTGTCATCACCATATGGACTTGCGCTCATTACTTAGCGCAGATGCATTAAAAAGGGCCAAGCCCAATTAAGAGAAGGCCTAACAGGCTCAATAAAGCGCAAATGCATTGTTTTAAGGGGCAGAGCCCAAGATAAATTGATACTCTGTATCTTTTGTGGGTAGAGCCTAAATAAAAAATGCAATGCAAAAGCAAATAAAATGTTGAACTGGACTTAGCCCAATCGTGGCCATAAGTCCTTAAATTAAATTGACTGAGCAAAATGGCTCTCCTAAATCAATCTACGTCCGGTTCGAGGGTACATCTCCGAACTCCTTTGACATCCATCGTTGTAATTCCTCAACGACGTCAAAGAGGTGACGGGTCCCAACGACCACACATCCATATGGACTGCGGGGTCCTTAAACTCGTGGACCGAGACGTCCTTAAAACTAATATCGGACCGGAACGTCCTTAAACTAATATCGGACCGTAACGTCCCTAAACTAGTATCAGACCACCACGTCCCTAAACTGGATTATGGACCGCTACGTCCTTAAACTGGCGACGGACCGAAACGTCCTTAAACTAATAATGGACCACTACGTCCTTAAACTGGCGACGGACCGAAACGTCCCTAAACTAATAATGGACCACCACGTCCCTAAAACTGGCGATGGACCGCCACGTCCTTAAACTAGCGCAATCGAGCCCGAACGCTCTTTTGCCGGATCTAAACGGTCCCGTCTAAGTTGACCTTAGCCCCAAATACGGTTAATGTGTCCTTAGATCTTTAAATAAACAATAAAACTCCGAATCGACTTTGGTGCAAGGGTACATCTCTGAACTCCTCTGACGCCTGTCGTTGTAATCCCTCAACGACGTCAGAGAGGTGACGAGTCCCGACGGCCAGATAATTAAATCAATCACTACGTCAGGTCGATCTTAGTCTAAAACAGGACTAACATATCCTTGACGAACGTTTAAGTTAATCTTAGCCGCAACGCGACTAATGTATCCTTAAACCAAAAAACACCAAACCCAAATCTAAGTAAATACGGATTTGGACTAATCCACGTCCTACGGGTGACGACATCACTCAGTCTCCGTATACAATCCACGGGCAACCACGAACAAAACAAACACACACGACACGAAGTGAAATTCTGGAGAAGGAGAAAGTTGTTACCGCGACGCGGTAGCGTAATTAACTGCAGGGGCTTGCGCCTGCAGGGAAGAGCGTCCCCACAATCAAAAAACCCTCACCCTGAGGGGGAATCTGACGAAGTCTGCTACATCGGCCGCATCCGTCTAAACCTCCGATACAAGGTGCCATAAATCAACTTGGCATCTTCGGAGAGGTGGACGGATCAAACCAAATAGCATCTGCCCCGAACCTCAGGAAACGGACGTGAAGTCCGGGCCGCCGTTCGGAGGGGAACAGATTCTGGCACGCCCGGTGGGACCTTTTCCTCTTTCCACTCCACACTTCGTGTGTCGTCTTCGCGAACCAATCGCGGTTTGTTTAATGGTTGCCTTCGGATTTCAAGTTGCTAAGATTTGGTCTTTTACCTGGCGCAGAGTTTAAGATTCAATGGCCACCAACTGCACCAACTGCTCGAAATGCCGCTGCAACGAACGCTCCACCTCACCGAGAGGTGTAACATATGGGCCCCGAGCGGCTTCCTTCCTGACTCTGCCGGTAGACCAGGTGACTCAAGCCACCACCGGCTTGTTCTTCGGGACCATGGTCCCACCTGTAAGCTTCTCTATGCCGACACCTGTACCGGAAGTGAACAAGAAGTCAGTGTTCGACCGGCTCACTGCTGCCACGATCCCTATCAACGGGTCGCCTGCTACTGAACCAACAGCCTCCGTTTTCACCAGGCTAGGTCAGAATTACAAAATGGCTGTCCCAAAGAGGGCAACGGCCGCTGCTTTGGAAGTCGTTAAAGCGGCTTCTCCTATCAGAGAGTCGGTCTTCACAAGATTGACGGTTCCCACTCCTCCCCCAGCTGGTCAAATGGCATCAGTCTTTGATAGGCTGACATCAGCAGTTACCCCACACTCAAACAGGGGGCAGCAAGAAACCATCTCGATTTCCGAGCCCGTCCCAATGGCTCGTCGTGCACGACGTCGCCATTGGCAGCGAGTAAGGAAAGCAGGGGGCAACTCCTCCTCAGGGCTAACCCCACCTGCTCCAGTGGTGGAGGTCAACGTTGCTGTTCCAACTGGGAACAGCTTTGAGTTTCTGAGGAAGGTGAGAAAGAACTCTCCGATTGCTACATTGAAAAGATCTCCTCCGCCTATAGAAAAAACTTCGGAGACAAAGCAAGAACAGCCCCCTCAGCGGCTGTCGTCAAAGATTTATAAAGTTTGGCGGAAGGTTCAAAACTCCGTGGTTGACCCAGACCACTTTTGTCACCAGAAAAAGGCAAAGGTGGAAAAGGACAAGAACCGCCCCATTAAACAGCAGGGGGCAACAAATGCTAGAATGCCCGCTTCAACGGCTCCTTCAACCTCAAAGGTCCATAAAAGGAAGAAGCCATAAAAACCTCCCGTGACACTGGCAAAGTTTAAAAGCAGTGAACCTAAACGCCCCAAGTCAGGGGGCATAACAGTTCATACGGTCTATATGGCTTCTGGAAAGGAAGAAAGTCGTACTTCTACGAGTCACCGACCGCTTACCCGGTCAGTGACCAAGTCTCAGGAGCAGCAACAAAAGCTCCAGGAAATGATGACTACAATGGCTGCACTCACGGGGCCAAAAGAGAATCCTGAGACGTCCCTAGACGAACGCCAAGAGGAAGAGACTGACGCTGAGTTCCTCCGCCGAGTATTGGAAAAGAGAGACAAAGAGGCTGCTGAACAAGCAGCCAATATACAGTGTATGGGCCTCCTCTTCCAGGACATGATAGGGATGATAATACAACCAGAGCCCCCGACTGAAGAACCCCCGATCGTCCTTGGGGATGATAGGGGAGAAACATCAAACCCCCAGCCCGTTCTATCGACGGCTAAAGAAGACACAATCTCTAAAACTGATCTGGACGAATATATAGCCCAGCAAATAAAGGTTCATCACGCGGCCGAAGCAGCCGGCCATGTGGTAAAAACGGGGCGACCGTATCCAGGCTGGTATGACCAAATCAAGTACCCGCCGGGTTATACAATTCCCAAATTTCATGTCTACAAAGGGACCGGCAATCCCCATCAACATGTCGCCCAGTTCAGGGCGCTTTGCGGTAACACCGGCGGCGACGACAAGCTTCTGCTTCGCCAGTTCGTTGGAAGCCTATCAGATACGGCGTTCGAGTGGTATTCCGAGCTCCCCAACGACTCTATTAAAACCTTTGCGGAGATGGAGCTGCTCTTCACCCAACGCTTTGCAAGTGCCAGTGAGCGTACTCCGATGACGGCGCTGATTAACGCCAGGGTAAAGCCCGGCGAGACGTGGGTCCAGTACGCTATACGGTGGCGTAATCTATGGTCTAAGTGTGAACAGCGCATAGAAGAAGCCCCTGCGGTGGGAATGTTTGTTTGAACCCTTGATCCACAAGCAACCATTTCACAGTTTATGATGTTCTTCAAGCCGACTTCCTTTCAGGCTTTGATCGAAAAATTGGCGCAGATGGACCAGATGGGCCATAAACCCCCTCTCCCGAAGCCGGACTCCCGAAACGATAAAGGAAAGGGAAAAGCGATCATAGTCGCTAATGCCCAACAACAACCGAACGACTCGAAGCCGGTCGCTCGTCCAAACAATACACGCCCATACGTACCCCTTGAGGACAGGATGGGACGTGCTTACTCCTTTCCCCGTGATAAAATGAGGAGGCTATTTGAGCTGGCATTGCGCAACAGGCTCATAAATCTGCCAGACCCAAAACGTCCGTCGCAACCGAGTGACGTCAACGAGCCTAATTACTGCCCTTATCATCGAGTGCTGGGACATCCGATCGAAGACTGTTACGTTTTCAAAAATTGGCTTGAAAACCAGTACCGCCAGGGCAAATTTGCGCTATCCGACAAATAGAAGGTAAATCCCCCGCAGCCCCACACCTCTAAGGGGACGAATACGCCGGGGGCAACATGCTCCGTCGTTGAAGAAACTCCCTGGGAAGTCGTATTATCGGCCAAAACGAGGAGAATGCTAAATGATCTTCAGACCTGTCCAGCGGTCAAGTGGAAGAACCCCTTGGAGCCGCAGGTTATTGAGGGGATGTTGAAGCCGCGTCCGACTCCGAAGGCCGATGGTGATAGTTCAAGCGTTCATGACCAGCCGTCAAAATCTTCGAAAAAGAAGAAGAAGAAATCTAAGAAGCCCGTGAAGCCTGGCGACAAGCGCACGGACTTACAAAAGCAAATCGACGCGCTGGATGAATACAACCAAAAGGCGCGGACTCCCATTACGCTCCAAGATTTCCTTGAGCACGTCTTTCAAAAAGAAGATGAGGGAGAAACTTCATCGGATGAATCTGACGAATATGTGGCAAGCTGTCATATGATCTCCCATGTGACCACGAACGATGAAGGGACTTCTGGCACTGAAACGCCGGGGGCAAATACTGAGTCAAGGGTTCCGGAGTTATCAGTTGAAATGATTGGCGCGTTTCTTAATGAAGCTCGATTGAAAAGCAAAGCTGATCAAGAACGCGAGACGGCTATATTCGAAAGGGCCAAGCGCCAGCGACTTGAGGAAAGAGCTGAGATGATCCCTCTGAAGCAAAATGCCTCCACCGCTGACAAAAGCCAATTCAAGATAAAAAAGAAGTTTGCTAAGGCCATATCGATGGGCATGAAGCTACCACCCTCTGAAGAAAAAGTTACTGGCGTGGTAGAAATGCACCCCTCTTATTGCTTATATCATCAGAAGGTCTCGCATTCCACCCAGGATTGTAAAGCTTTCGATGGATGGTGGCGAGGATACGTCGCTAATCAACAACGCTTTAAACGGGAAAAGCGTAAGATTCGTCGGGAGCAAAGAAACACGACCAAAGAGCTTGAAAGAACTGCCGGCCATTGTTGCATGGTTAACACTGGCGGGTCGCAAGTGCCTACATTTGGGAGCGACTCTGATGAGGAACTAGAACTTGGCCCCCTCTTCAAAGAATCCACTTCGGGAAAAGAAGAAGAACCGAAGTCTTGCGAAAATATACAGCTGCGGAATCGAACACTGCCTGAAAAGAACCTCGGACCTTCGAATAGAAAAGATAAAGGGAAAGAGAAGGTCTCTGAAGACATCGCTTTGGATGACCAAGTCGCGGAAGAGTTAACCGCCAAAAATCCGCCGAAGAGAAGTAAGGTGGATTACAATGTTCTGGCACATCTGAGGAAACTGCCCTCGCAGCTCAGCGTCCTTGATGCCTTGTTACTATCAAAGGAGGCGAGAGACTCTTTGATTAATGCGCTACAAGATCCGGACCAGTTCCAAGCCTTCTTAGCCGAAGAAAAGATGAAAGACGAATTAGAAGAAGTGCACACAGCCGATGTTGCTTTTGGTGATGAAGACCTTCTTCTCGGGACGTGTGAACACAATCGCCCCCTTTATGTCTCAGGATACTGCCATGACATAAAGATAGGCAAAATCCTGGTCGATAACGGATCATCTGTCAATCTACTTAATGTGCGAGTGTTAAGAGAGATTTGCATGAGCGTCCAACACCTCGCCCGAGACAGAATCACTATCTCCGGTTTCGACTCCCAATCCTCAAAAACTCTTGGATCTGTGATATTGACGTTACGCTTCGGACTACTTGTCACAGATATTAAATTCCATGTCATAGATGCCAAGACGTGCTATAATGCTCTGCTCGGCCGACCATGGCTACACGAGTATAATATCATCCCTTCTACACAGCATCAGTGCATGAAGTATTGTAGGGATGGCCTCGAGTACACAGTGGCGGGAGAACTGAATCCGTTTTCCGTAAACGAGGTCCGCAAATACGAAGACGCCAAATACTTCTTACCGGATTTCGAAAACACGGAGAAGTGTCATAAGCCGGAGAACAAGACTAGCGCCACCATCCCTATCTTCGGCAGTGACACCGAGGACGGAGAGGATATAATTTATGCGGGTCCATCCCAATCCGCCAAGCCGGGACCATCCATTCCTTCATTGATATTTGGTAGTGATTCGGAGGATGAAGTTCATGCTGTATTCCCTGCTCGGCTTTCAATACGGGCTTCCGCTGATGAAGAGCGGAGTTTGCAGATAACCATGGTGCCGCTTGAACATTACAAAGAACTGGATGCACTCGACACCAACAGCGTAGAAGAACTGCAGACATTCTATATCCCTCCCGGACGAAAAGGCGAGAAGGCAATCCTATTCTACCGTTCTGAAGAAAACAAGGTGGAAAAAGAAATTTGGCATGGCGCGGATCCCACGCTTGACAGGCTTCAGCCTATCCGTCTTCCCAGATATTATACCGAAGGTTTGAAGAAACTGCTGAAACGCCAGGGGATGTCCTTCACACAGACCATTAGGAAAGCCAAATTCTATGACAAGGTCTGGAATATTCCAGGGACTCAATGCAAACTGCCTAATGGGAGAGTAGAAACAAAAGGGCTTGGGTACATCCGGTCAAAGAAACGGGAGCTAGTAAATAGCTGTTATGTTATGTATGACTTCGACGAAGAGGCGGACGCTCAATGGGAGGACGCTAATCCTGAGCCAGCAAAAGTTCCTGATACAAAACCGCCCAGTCCATCATTTGAAGACCAGATGAGCAAACTTATAAGGGATGCGAGTCAAAAAGCCCGAGACGATCACAATCGTGAAAATGGCAATCTATGAGAAAGCCAAGACACAGCGCCTCCTTCAACAGACGGTGAAGGAAGAAAATGCCGCTCCTTGTCAACCTGCTACAAAAAAGGTTCGACGCGAAAACAAAAACAAGTCGAAAGGCAAGAGAGGCGCTCGACAGCCACAAAACAGAGCTAAGAAGCCACGTATCCGAGAGTCGAGCGTTATTGACTTAGCCCTCGGGAAGAAAATGGGTCGAGCATACTCATTTCCTCGGAACAAAACGAGGAAGATATTCGATCTCGCTCTAAAACATCAAATGCTTACGTTGCCAGAGTCTAATCATCCTGAGCACGCAGGCGAGGTGTTCGAGCCAAATTATTGCTTTTACCATCGAGTAATGGGACACCCTCTTGGAGATTGCTTCACCTTCAAGAATTGGGTTGAAGATCAGTATCAGCTAGGCAAATTCGTGTTTTCTGATAACTGGAGGGTAGCGCCGCCACAGAAGCACGAGCCCGAAGCCGCGAAAGAAAAACCAGTTCCACATTGGGATTGGCAGAAAATTCACACCTGTCGTATGATAACGACATTGAAAGAAGAGTCCGAGAACCTGGACAGCCTCCCTTGGTGCCTCGAAAACAGCAGTGATGAGGTAATCTCAGAATTTCCCCCAGCACCGAAAGAGCTGGAAGATGGAATCCATACCACTGCAGATAACCTCAAGAAAATTGAGTTGGGGACGGCAAACGATCCACGACCGACATTCATCAACGAGTTACTATCTGAAGAAAGGGTAGCTGCGTTAAAAGACGTGCTTCTACAGCACAAAGATTGCTTCGCGTGGAACTATTCCGAAATGCCGGGACTAGATCCAGAAATTGTTGTACACAAATTGGCGATATCCCCGGACATCAAGCCAGTCAAACAAGCACCGAGAAGAATGCGACTCGAGCTTGAGATGAGCATCAACGCCGAAGTCAAAAAGCTGATAGACTCTGGCTTCATCCAGGAAGTCCAATACCCTGAATGGATCGCCAACATCGTCCCGGTGATGAAGAAAAATGGGACGGTGCGTATATGCGTGGATTTTCGGGATCTCAATAAAGCCTGCCCAAAAGATGACTTCCCAGTGCCAGTCACCGAACTGATGATAGATAACACATCCACTCATGAGGTTTTCTCCTTCATGGACGGCTCATCGGGGTATAATCAAATAAAAATGCATCCTGAAGATCAGAAGCACACAGCCTTCAGGACCCCTCTTGGTATATTTTGTTACAAAGTGATGCCCTTCGGTTTAAAGAATGCCGGCGCTACTTATCAGAGGGCCATGACAAAGATCTTCGACGACCTTATACACGAAATCGTTGAATGCTATATCGACGATCTCGTGGTTAAAAGCAAATCATACGAGGAACATCTCGAGCATCTGAAGACTGTATTTCAACGCCTTCGGCAATACAATTTGAAGATGAACCCTCTTAAGTGTGCATTCGGAGTTTCCTCAGGCAAATTCCTGGGATTCGTCGTTCGACACCGAGGTATTGAAATAGATCCGTCAAAGATTAAAGCGATCATGGAAATGCCTCCTCCGAGGACTCTCAAACAGCTGCGGTCTCTCCAAGGGAAACTCGCATACATACGGCGATTTATAGCCAACCTTTCAGGAAAGTGCCGTCCCTATAGTCACCTGATGAAGAAGGGAACCCTATTCGTTTGGGATCAAAAATGCCAAGGCGCACCGGATGAGATCAAGCAATACCTGCAGAACCCGCCGGTGTTGGCTGCTCCGGTTAAGGGGAAACCTCTTATTCTTTATACAACCGCCCTCGAAGGTTCCTTAGGCGCATTATGGGCACAAGAGAACGATCAAGGGAAAGAAAGAGCGCTCTACTACTTAAGTCGAGTTCTGCTGGGGGCAGAAAGCAACTACTCTCCCATTGAAAAACACTGCCTGGCGTTGATCTTCGCAATAACAAAGCTTAGACACTATGCGTTGGCGCACGAGGTCCGTCTTATTTCAAAAGTGGACCCCCTTAAATATCTAATGTCAAAAGCCATATTGACAGGGCGACTCGCTAAATGGGCCCTGCTCTTGATGGAATTTTCGATAACATATCAACCTCTCAGGGCAATAAAAGGCCAGGCCATCGCCGACTTCCTTGCTGAGCATCCCATACCTGCCGATTCTCCGTTAAATTGCGATTTGCCGGACAGGCATGCGTTTGACGCAATCGACAGTGGTGATACCCGTTGGGAGCTTTACTTCGATGGAGTGTCTTCTATGAAAAAGCACAAACAAAGTATGCCAACGATCAAATCGGGGGTGGGACTCATCTTTGTAACTCCACAAGGAGGGATAATGCGCTACGCGTTCTCCCTGACGGAGCCGAGAACAAACAATGAAGCCGAATATGAAGCTCTGATAGCAGGCCTCGAGATCGCCATTGACATGGGAATTGAAGATCTCCTCATATACGGTGATTCTCAACTGGTCGTTAGTCAAGTAAACGGCGATTACCAAACATGCAAACCGGAATTGGTAAAATACGGTGAAAAAGTGCAGCAACTGCTAACCCAAATTCCCTCCTACACGTTGGAAAGTATACTGCGCGCGGAAAACAGCAAAGCGGACGCACTGGCCAAACTTGCTAAAGAATTGGCTGACGAGAACCTCGATGACGTTAGAATCGTGATACAAAGCCGTCGAGTGCTCGCCCCAGCAGAAATACATCCCAAATCATCCGAAGAAAAAGGAGCGAACGAGGAGGCGACCCTGCAAATAACAGACCATGAGAATACCGAAGACTGGAGAGAAGTCTTCATAGATTACTTCAGGTTCCACCGGATGCCTGACGAAGCGTCCATAAGACATCAGCTCGTGAAACGAGCTCTGTCTTTCACCTTCGTCAATGATACCCTATACAAGAGGTCATTCGATTCTCTGTGGCTGAGATGCCTAGGACCTGACGAAGCGAGAAGGGTCGTCCAAGAAGTTCACGACGGACTCTGCGGTTCCCACCAAGCAGGCCCTAAGATGAAGTTGAAAATAAAACGGATGGGCTACTATTGGCCCACGATGATTCAGGACTGCCTGGAATACGCAAGGCGATGTCATTCATGTCAAATTCATGGGGACTTCATCCATCAGCATCCCAATCCACTGCATCCAACAGTAGCTAGTTGGCCGTTCGAAATGTGGGGAACTGACATAGTCGGCCCCATCGAACCAGCATCGTCAAAGGGACATCGTTTCATCTTGGCGACGACTGATTATTTCTCCAAATGGGCAGAGGCGGTGCCGTTGAGGGAAGTAAAGACGGAGAACATTCTCCATTTCTTCAAAACGCATGTCATATACCGGTTCGGAAATCCGCGACGGATCATCTCCGATAATGGACCAGCCTACCGAAGTCATAAAATTAGCCGCTTCGCACAGCAGCACAATATAGACTGGAGATATTCCTCAGTTTATAATCCGCGAGCTAACGGTCTAGCTGAAGCCTTCAATAAAACATTGACGAAAATCATAAAGAAAACAGTGTCCCGAAATAAGAAAGACTGGCATGAGAGACTGCAAGAAGCTCTTTGGGCGTATCGGACTACATTTAAAACTGCCACAAACACAACGCCGTACGCGTTGGTATTTGGGACAGAAGCAGTACTCCCTCTCGAAATAGAATTACCCTCTTTGCGAGTAGCAATTCACTACGAGCTGACGGATGAAGAAAATGCTCACCTTCGGCTTGAGGAGCTTGATGCCCTTGAAGAAACACGGCTCATAGCGCAGCAAAATCTGGAAGCTTATAAAGCAAAGATGACGCGCTCATACGAAAGATTGACCAGACCGAGGACATTCCGCCAAGGCGAACTCGTGTTAGTGGTCAAAAGGCCTATGATCCCCAATCGCGCCAAGCGAGGAAAATTCGAGCCAAACTATGAAGGCCCGTACCTCATAGATAAAGTTTACCAGGGTGGGGCCTATCTACTCATCGACATGCACGGTGAAAGGCCTTTCAGGCCAATAAACGGTCGCTTCCTAAAAAGATACTACGCTTAATAAGCCGCGGCCTAGGTCAATGATAGATGACGACGACTATGTCCGCTCGCTATCTGCCTACGCTCAAGCTTTATAAGCAGTAGCCAGTCTCCCAACAACGGACCGAAATGTCCTTAAACTAACAACGGACCGAAATGTCCTTAAACTAACAACGGACCGAAATGTCTTTAAACTAACGATGGACCGAAATGTCCTTAAACTAATAGCAGACCGAAACGTCTTTAAACTACTACCACAGCATTCTTAGGCTGACGAGATGAGTAAAAATAAAAAAAATAAAAATAAAAATAAAAATAAAAAAAAACATAAAAAAAAAACGGTAAGTCCATAAGCAAAATGGGCACGGATGAAAACCCGAAAGGGCTTCGTGAGTAAAAACAGCAGGACTACCGGCGAATGTTCGTGAAAACCCGAAAGGGCGCAACTTCGTTAAAGAACCCTTATGGAGTCCTCTCGATCTTGTAAGGAGAAACCACCCGCGTGAGATCCTTACGACTTACAAGGGAACAACACACTTAGGAATCCCCACGATTCCTAAGGAGAAAATACGCTTGCGAGATCCTCACGACTCGTAAGGAGAACTCTCTTATGGGACCCTCACGGCTCATAGGATTTGAAAGTCTTAAGTCACAGAGACCTAAACCTGTGCTTAAGCAAATCCCCACAAACTTCCAATATTGCCCTACAAGTGGCTCAATACTGACCCTTGTATACAATCCACGGGCGCGAATAAGCCTTTCCCTAGCCAAATTTCATCCGTAACTGGGAATACGTTCGCATGGTAAACAACCCTTATAAATCCCCTCGATTTATGAGGAGAAAACCCTCCTGTAGGATCCTTACGACTTACGGAAGAACAAAACACTTAGGAACCCTCGCGGTTCCTAAGGAGAAAATACACCTACAAGATCCTCACGACTTGTAGGGAGAAATACCTTCACGAGACCCTTACGGCTCATGAAGTCAAAATCCTTAGCCGACAGGATCCTAACCCTGGTCGCTAAGCCTCCTTTGTTCGACAACGACAGAGGCAAATGATGATTCGCTCCTGGTAATATCCCAGTTGTAGCGGTGCTGATGCCGAAATCGGTGTCCAATTTCAGGTTTACAGCGAAAAGCCAGTAGGCCGCACATGCATACGAAATAGCCGAATGATGGGGCGACTTGCAATAAAAAAGCAGCAAGTAAAAATATATGCATGAAGAAATAGCCGAAATGATTGGGCAACTCGCAATAAAAAGCAGCGGGTGAAAATAAAATAAATAGCCGAAATGATTGGGCACCGCGAAAAATAGCCGAAATGATTGGGCAGTCGCGACCTTCGCGATATAAAAGCTGAAATGATAGAGCATCGCGGAGATAAAATAAAAAAAATGATGATAAAACTTTGGCCCTACAGTTAAGATCACATCGATCCCTGTATACAATCCAAGGGCGTAAACAAAGAGGGAACCATACTTTCCCAACAGGCTCCGCCGGAAGATGAAGCCAAATCTCGACGGTTCAGTCCAACTCCGAAGAAACCAGTATCTTCAGCAGATTCCTCGACTCACGGATACAAACACTCCTTGACGAGAGCCTTCTGATCCGCGTCGACTCGCAGGGCCACCATCGCCTCCGTGGGAACCATCGACTCGTTTCAAACCCCAAGGACACAAATAATCCTTGGCGCTTGGGAAACAAATAATCCCTCGCAAAACTTCTCAACTCACGGATACAAACACTCCTTGACGAGAGCCTTCTGATTCGCGTCGACTCGCAGGGCCACCATCGCCTCCGTGGGAACCATCGACTCGTTTCAAACCCCAAGGACACAAATAATCCTTGGCGCTTGGGAAACAAATAATCCCTCGCAAAACTCCTCGACTCACGGATACAAACACTCCTTGACGAGAGCCTTCTGATCCGCGTCGACTCGCAGAGCCACCAGCGCCTCCGTGGGAACCATCGACTCGTTTCAAACCCCAAGGACACAAATAATCCTTGGCGCTTGGAAAACAAATAATCCCTCGCAAAACTTCTCAACTCACGGATACAAACACTCCTTGACGAGAGCCTTCTGATCCGCGTCGACTCGCAGGGCCACCATCGCCTCCGTGGGAACCATCGACTCGTTTCAAACCCCAAAGACACAAATAATCCTTGGCGCTTGGGAAACAAATAATCCCTCGCAAAACTTCTCAACTCACGGATACAAACACTCCTTGACGAGAGCCTTCTGATCCGCGTCGACTCGCAGGGCCACCATCACCTCCGTGGGAACCATCGACTCGTTTCAAACCCCAAGGACACAAATAATCCTTGGCGCTCGGGAAACAAATAATCCCGGCAAATTCCTCGACTCACGGATACAAACACTCCTTGACGAGAGCCTTCTGATCCGCGTCGACTCGCAGAGCCACCAGCGCCTCCGTGGGAACCATCGACTCGTTTCAAACCCCAAGGACACAAATAATCCTTGGCGCTTGGGAAACAAATAATCCCTCGCAAAACTTCTCAACTCACGGATACAAACACTCCTTGACGAGAGCCTCCTGATCCGCGTCGACCCGCAGAGCCACCAGTGCCTCCGTAGGAACCCTCGACTCGCTTCGAACCCCAAGGAAACAAATAATCCTTGGCGCTTGGGAAACAAATAATCCCTCGCAAAACTTCTCAACTCACGGATACAAACACTCCTTGACGAGAGCCTTCTGATTCGCGTCGACTCGCGGAGCCACCAGTGCCTCCGTAGGAACCCTCGACTCGTTTCAAACCCCAAGGACACAAATAATCCTTGGCGCTCGGGAAACAAATAATCCCAGCAAACTCCTCGACTCACGGATACAAACACTCCTTGACAAGAGCCTCCTGATCCGCGTCGACCCGCAGAGCCACCAGTGCCTCCGTAGGAACCCTCGACTCGTTTCAAACCCCAAGGACACAAATAATCCTTGGCGCTCGGGAAACAAATAATCCCAGCAAACTCCTCGACTCACGGATACAAACACTCCTTGACGAGAGCCTCATGATCCGCGTCGACCCGCAGAGCCACCAGTGCCTCCGTAGGAACCCTCGACTCGCTTCGAACCCCAAGGAAACAAATAATTCTTGGCGCTTGGGAAACAAATAATCCCTCGCAAAACTTCTCAACTCACGGATACAAACACTCCGTGACGAGAGCTTCTTTGACTCACATCTCGGGCAGTAAGGATTCAAAAACTTGCTTCCTGAACAATGGGACCCTGCAAGTCAATCCTAAATGGTCTCTTGCATACTATTCACGGGTCTCACTCTCTGAAATCGATTCTCGACAAAGAGGGAAACAACCACTTACGAATCCTCTCGGCTCGTAAGAGGGAAAATTCTCTTATAGGATCCTTACGACTTAGAAGAGAAAACTACACCTAGGAATCCTCACGATTCCTAAGGAGAAAATCCACCTGCGAGATCCTCTCGATCCGTAGGGAGAAAAGCCTCTATGAGACCCTCACGGCTCATGGAGTTGAAAAGTCTTAGGCAGCAGATCTGAACCTGCGGCTTAAGCCCTCGCTAGCTCGTGAAGAAATCAAGAAGCTTACTCTACTACCTGCTAATTGTGACGACATGCTGAAAAAGAGGAAAAGCAACAAAAAAAAGCGTATGATTTACACTTGATCGAGCATATGAGACGCATTCAGTCAGATGAAAGATTCAGAGCAAAAGATAAGACAGGATAAGAAAGACAAAATTTTCATTAATATCGCCCAAAGTTCTTACAATCATAAAAGCGATAAATTAAAAATGTTATTACAACGGAATAACCTCGAACCCAGGGGATGGATTGAGGAACTCGAGAGCTACCCTATCTATGACTTTCCAGGCCGCGCGGACCATCCTAGTATGCTTCCTTTCACGAGCACAAGCGTCAGGGTCCCCCCTGATGTCTTCCACCCTTCGATAAGCGGCGAGTATGGCGGACTGTTGAAAGACCTCATGCAGGAGATCGATAAGGCTGTCTCGTCGCCTCTTTGAGATAAAATTCAACAGGTACATCGAGTGCACCTTGTCCTCAGCAGCATCCAACGCCCTAAGCGGTACGCCGGAACAGAAGAGGGGAAGCGCCTCCCAGATGGCTCCTACTATAAGCTTGAGAAGAGAGGAACGCCGGGGAAGCAGTGGACCATTGTATGCGTCAAAGCGGCTCATGATTTCAGCACACTCCGCGTTTGTGAACTCTCGATTTTGAGAGCGGCCAAGTCGGCGGATGTCCCCGTAAGAGATGATCTCGTTAAGAGCATACATATGGGCGTCCATTGTTCCTGTAGAAGAAGATTGACAACAATCAGTAACCCTTAAAAGCTATGTTATATAATCTAAAAGGAGCAAAGCTCCATTAATGAATCAAGAAATTACAAATCTTTTAGAGGGCAAAGCTCTATTCAAGGATTAAAACCCGCGAACAAAAGCTTAATGAAACCCCAATGGGGATCTCTTTAGATCAAAAGATCCGTGAGAGCAAAGCTCTTTGACTAAGATTAATTTGGATTAATTTGATTTACATTAAAATTTACCTAAAGTTTCCAATTTTGGAGTTGAGCAAAGCTCTGCTAGTGAAACCCCAATGGGGATCTCTTTAGATCAAAAGATCAGTGAGAGCAGGGCTCTCTGATTAAGACTAATTTAAGTTAATTTGATTTATATTAATTTTACTTAAAGTTTCTAACTTTGAAATTGAGCAAAGCTCTGCTGTTTAAGATTAATTAAAGTTAATTTAATCAAAGATTCAATTTTACCTAAAGTTTTCTCCAAAAAACTTTGGAAAGAAGA
Organism: Agapanthus africanus; assembly: GCA_030015575.1. Classification (NCBI taxonomy): domain Eukaryota; kingdom Viridiplantae; phylum Streptophyta; class Magnoliopsida; order Asparagales; family Amaryllidaceae; genus Agapanthus; species Agapanthus africanus. The sequence goes on from JASDDO010000022.1 coordinate 6,280,471, forward strand.
GCAAAGCTCTAGAGTTCTTGAAGGCAAGAGCAAAGCTCTGAAGCTTTTGAAAATAAAAAACGGAAAGATGATAAGCATCTGTGGGGGACCAGAGGTCCTATTTATAGGCACCAAGTGCCTCTTCGACTTCCAAAAGTCGTCACGGCGGTTGGAATTTCGCCACCATTGCGCTCACGTTTGGGGCCACGTAAGCGCAACGGTGCGGGGGGCATTTGTTTACCCCAATCAGAGCAAAGCTCTGTTCAAATTCCGAGGCGGGAGATGAAGCAACGCTTCATCTCCCCCCCAATCAGAGACAAAGCTTTGCTTTGAAAATTTAAACTTCAATAAAGGAAGCAACGCTTCAGTTGCGCATGCACTGCGCTGCGCGACGCGTGTCAGCGCAGATGCGCTTGCACTGTTGCGCTGCGCTGTACGCTGTGCGACGCGTGTGAGCGCAGATGCGCTAGCGCAGTCTGCGCGACGCGTGTCAGCGCAGATACGCTAGCGCAGTCACGCTGCGCTGCGCGCTGCGCGACACGTGTCCGCGCAGATGCGCTAGCGCAGAAGAAAGGGTGTAAATACCAAAGGCAATTTATCCATGCAAAGTTACGTGCACTTGATAATAATAAATTAAAATCATACGATGCACAAACACAACAGAGAACTAAAATAAAAAGAACCCTTAACAAATAATGAAGTACTTGATTAAAAAGAAAAATACTTGTTCATTATTATTATTATTACATTTAAAAAAGATCACCGAATACGGGATCAGAAAGACAAGGATTCGCAAAAAGAAGAAGAAGATTCCCCAGCTCCCTCTCTGTCTTCTCCACCACATCGAAGCGGCGATCCTCCCGAGGGGTGGCCATCCAACGGTTGACGCCACACTCCTGGGAAAAAGTGGCGATGACAACCCGACGAGCCCATATCTGGTTCAGCAAATGGAAGGAGCAGTCCTTCAGGGCTTTGGTGATCAAGTGCGCTTCGAGAAGGCCCTCGATCTTTTCCTCGGCGGCATCCAGCATTGCCGGGGACATCTCTGCTGGAGGAGGGGGAATGTCGGAGAGCATCGAGGCAAGGGACATCCGAAGCCAAATGGAATTCGGAGGAAGAGGAGACCCCACACGAGTAAAAAGCTCATGCATTGCAGCGTCGCATTGCTCATCCGAGAGAGAAGGGTCCACCAGGCGCGCAGCAAAACGGGGAACGATGTCCCGAATCGGAACCTCCCATGGTTGTCGGCGGGCATGAGGGCGGTTGCAAGCCATGATCGAAAAAGTTCTCTGAAGATGAGAGAATAAAAGGCTCGGCCCTGAACTATATATAGACCCAAACACAAAAGATTTTGTGCACAATGGAATTATTTCCAAGACCCGGGAAATCAAAATCTTGGAAATACAAGTTTGACTTGGAAAAGGGGAGATGAAAAGATATCTCAGGTGAAGCAACGCTTCAGATCCTCTGCGCTGGGCGCAACTTGCCACGTGTCTGGCGCAACGCGCCGAGCGTAGCGCCCAGAAAGCGCACCCAATCAGAGCAAAGCTCTGATTGAAGGAAGCAACGCTTCAACTGCACTGCACACTGCGCTGCGCGACACGTGTCGGCGCAGATGCGCTAGCGCACTTGCGCTGCGCTCTGCGCTGCGCGACACGTGTCATGCGCTGGGGCATCTGCGCCAAACTAAATTAAGATTTTTATGAAATCTTTTCTGTTCTTTCCAGAACTAGAAGATTTTCTTCTGTCTTTGGATCAAAGATCCAGCGGTGGGAAAATTCCCAAAATCACTCAGGAAAGATCTTGTTAACAAATTCAACAGATTTGTAGTCACTATAAATAGGACCCTAAGCCTCAATTCAAAAAAGGAGAAAATAAAAGAAAAAGAAGAACAATTTTCTCAAAAAATCAAGAACTCTAAGCAGAGAAAACTCTGAGAAGATCTCAAGAAAAAGGTAAAGAACCTTCATGAAGTAGAAGAAAGGCCTTTTAATAGATCATTCATCTAAAAATAAAATGGATGATCTTTATATAAAAAGAAAACAGTGCTTTGCACTTCTGGTGAACCTTCGGTTCTCTAAAAAACAATAAAAAAATAATAAAATAATAAAAGAATAGTGCTTTGCACTTTTAAGAACCTCTGGTTCTTCGAATAAAGAAAAATTTATTTTTCTTTGATCTAATTTAGACGAAGAAATTAAACAGTGCTTTGCACTTCCCTTCTTGAATCTAAAAGATTCTTAGTGCTTTGCACTTCCAAGTTGCGCCGTTGCGCTCTTAAGAGAGCGCCACGTGTCGGCTATAAAACCACTTGCGCTAAGCGCCCTTAAGATAGAGCTTTGCACTCTGGAATTGGCGCAACTCGCTGAGAGCTCGCCACGTGTCAGCAGCGCAACAGCGCAGCGCAACAGCGCAGCGCACTGCGCTAGTGCGCTTGCGCTCATCAGAGCACGACACGTGTCATCACCATATGGACTTGCGCTCATTACTTAGCGCAAAGCGCAGATGCATTAAAAAGGACCAAGCCCAATTAAGAGAAGGCCTAACAGGCTCAATAAAGCGCAAATGCATTGTTTTAAGGGGCAGAGCCCAAGATAAATTGATACTCTGTATCTTTTGTGGGTAGAGCCTAAATAAAAAATGCAATGCAAAAGCAAATAAAATGTTGAACTGGACTTAGCCCAATCGTGGCTATAAGTCCTTAAATTAAATTGACTGAGCAAAATGGCTCTCCTAAATCAATCTACGTCCGGTTCGAGGGTACATCTCCGAACTCCTTTGACATCCATCGTTGTAATTCCTCAACGACGTCAAAGAGGTGACGGGTCCCAACGACCACACATCCATATGGACTGCGGGGTCCTTAAACTCGTGGACCGAGACGTCCTTAAAACTAATATCGGACCGGAACGTCCTTAAACTAATATCGGACCGTAACGTCCCTAAACTAATATCAGACCACCACGTCCCTAAACTGGAATATGGACGTCCTTAAACTGGCGACGGACCGAAACGTCCTTAAACTAATAATGGACCACTACGTCCTTAAACTGGCGATGGACCGAAACGTCCCTAAACTAATAATGGACCACCACGTCCCTAAAACTGGCGATGGACCGCCACGTCCTTAAACTAGCGCAATCGAGCCCGAACGCTCTTTTGCCGGATCTAAACGGTCCCGTCTAAGTTGACCTTAGCCCCAAATAAGGTTAATGTGTCCTTAGATATTTAAATAAACAATAAAACTCCGAATCGACTTTGGTGCAAGGGTACATCTCTGAACTCCTCTGACGCCTGTCATTGTAATCCCTCAACGACGTCAGAGAGGTGACGAGTCCCGACGGCCAGATAATTAAACCAATCACTACGTCAGGTCGATCTTAGTCTAAAACAGGACTAACATATCCTTGACGAACGTTTAAGTTAATCTTAGCCGCAACGCGACTAATGTATTCTTAAACCAAAAAACACCAAACCCAAATCTAAGTAAATACGGATTTGGACTAATCCACGTTCTACGGGTGACGACATCACTCAGTCTCCGTATACAATCCACGGGCAACCACGAACAAAACAAACACACACGACACGAAGTGAAATTCTGGAGAAGGAGAAAGTTGTTACCGCGACGCGGTAGCGTAATTAATTGCAGGGGCTTGCGCCTGCAGGGAAGAGCGTCCCCACAATCAAAAACCCCTCACCCTGAGGGGGAATCTGACGAAGTCTGCTACATCGGCCGCATCCGTCTAAACCTCCGATACAAGGTGCCATAAATCAACTTGGCATCTTCGGAGAGGTGGACGGATCAAACCAAATAGCATCTGCCCCGAACCTCAGGCAACGGACGCGAAGTCCGGGCCGCCGTTCGGAGGGGAACAATCCCGTGTCCAGCCGGGCATGCACTAAGCGGGTTTAGTGCAAGTGGCAGCGTATGTGTGATTTAAAATTGGCTTGTTTTGAAAAAGTGGGACTCAAGACAAATCTCCCTAAGATCCACAAGCAACCCTGGAACTAAGGTTACCTAGGTCAGTCTCTAGACAGCTCCTAACTAAGGCTAGAAATAGGACCTCAAACCGCCTCTTCACGGACAAGTACGGCCAGGTAAGTGGGAAGGAACCACCACTACAGTGGACCTAATTAAAAACCACTAGCCTAGACACCGCAATGTCAGTTAGGATAAACGGCCGATGCCTATACTAGTCTTTTTCCTATTGAGCTCGACAGTCCTTAGAGTCTGGTCTAGATATTTTTTAAATCAATGAAGGGTTGTTCTATATGCTCGGTTTATGATTTGTGGGGCTTAGGAAGGGTGATGAAATCCCCACCTAATCTTGATTTGGTCTTCGCCCCTTAAAATCCGTATTAAATATGCAAAACAAAACCAAACACAAAACTTTTTGCAAAAAGATTTTTGAGCGGCGCAATTTTGCAAAGAATCCTGCAGAAAATAGATTTTATTGGATTTGAGGAGAGAGAGAAAGAGTTGAGAATCTTACCAGAGGAGTTTGAACCCTTGATCCCCTTGTCAGGCCGCGTTTCCGCCGCAGATTCCCCTTTGTTGCCGCGGTTCCGCCGCAAGATGGATGGTTCAGTTGTTGAAATTTTTTCTCAAGCCCTCTGTGCTCCTCTGGATCTCGATGAATGCCTCCGTCTTCTGTTTTCCTCAATTCTGTAACTCCAGATCTCCTTGCAAAATTCACGCACAAATCGTTAAATATGCAATTTGCAGTTTTGTGTTAATAATGATATAAATCGTCTAAGAATTCAACACAAATAGTAAAAATAAAAAATTACGCACGTATCCCCGGCAACGGCGCCATTTGATTGATACGAAAGAGTGTTTGTTTGTAGTTTAACCGCAATCAGAACGGTGTCGCGAGTAGCTAGACCGAGGTGAGTACGGGTCGTCCTCTGGGAAACGTGGAACCTTTTACTCTTACTTTAGATGTGTTAAAAGAGGGGAGGAAATAAGAATTTTGTGAAAATGGTTTCTAGATCTACGTTAAACAAGATTGTAAAATATAGATCTAGATTATTTTAAAGATGTAGTAAATATAATAAGAAGGCTTGTAGGGTTCGTTAGGATTTAGCAGTTATGGACGATTAATTAAAAATTACCCTTTTTATCCATTAATAGATTTAGAACTAGAACGACGATGATGCGTGTAGATTAGGGTTTCTGGAGGGAAAAGGAATCCCACTCTTAACCCTCATCTCGACACGGAACTCCGTTCATATCTAGCCTTTACCAAAACAATCATTAATCTAATCTCTAATCGCGGTCGGAACTAGCAAAGAATTGCTAGCGCACCCGATTAGGATGTTAATGATTCTTTTGATAAAGTTCCTAAACTTTATAGGACTTAAAAAGGGTTTAATTATTTTCATCGTTCATTAGCCTACCCTAATCCTACGAACCCTAACAAGCGGAGAATTACTCGCGCATGTTGGGAGAAGAAGATGAAAAGAAAGAGAGGGAAAACATAATGTAAAAAAAACAATTAAATAAAACAACTACCTTTATTAATCGACTTCTTCAAACTACACTTTTAATCCATAGAAAATGATTACAACTAGTTGCTTCTCGATCTTTCCTAAGAAGGTAATTGAACAGTCGATGATCAGCCTGGATGCGTGAGCGTCGGGAGCTTCGTGATCTCTTCGGCTTGATAACTTTTCCAAGAGGCTCTCGGTGCCTTTTATAGTGAACCCAGAATCTTATTGTTGAAAACTTGGTAAAATTCAGCAGAGAATAATGCCCCAAAATCTTGCACTCCAATTCCATAAGATTGCGGCGGATCCGCGGCCCCAGGGTGGGTTTGGCCGCGGATCCGCGCTCAAGGGACAAGATCAATTGATGATTTTTCTTGTGCTTTCATCTGGTGACATTTGGCAATCCTAGGCATCTTCATATTTCAGAAATATTCTCTCGGTTGCTTCCAGACTTGGTCTCCAAGTTTGCTTCTTAATTTGGCAAGTTTTCTTCAACTAATTGATTTGTTTGTTAAATCCTTCATAACAACTTGGAAATATTCTGCACAACAACTCAAATAAGATTTTAGTAGACTTTGTTCTACTAGGATTAGATCAATAATATTATTTGCATACATTTTCCTACCAAATGATAATTAGCATATATTAACACATGGAAAATAATGTTTTTACACATAAACCCTCATATGTATAATTTATTATATTAAAGTCCTTTTTTAATATAAAAATGGTAGGAAAAATGTAATACAAATGTGCAGTTTTATCAACTGAACAGTTCTTGATAAACAATTGATGATGTGGAGGGCTTAAGAGGTGAGGGAGATGATGTAGAGGGCTTGAGAGGTGAGCACTTTTCTCATTTTTTTATTTTTTTAGAAAAAAGGAGAAAGGCCTCTAACCAAGAGTATTTGCATTACATATACTAGAATTTATGTACGTGCGTTGCACGTGTTAAAAAAATTGAGAAGAGAGGAGATGGAGGAGAGATGTGAAGGGTTCTAGAGTTTTATTTATTTACTTTTTTTTAAAAAGAGAATTGATGAAGTGGAGTATTCTATATAAACAATTAATTGTTTGATGAGAGGAGAGAGAGAAATGATGATGATGTGGAGTGCTTAAAAGATGAGAGAGATGATGTGAGACCTAAGAGATGAGCATTTTTCTCTTTTTTTCAAGAAAAAAGAGAAGGATGAACCTATAACTAAGAGTATTTACATTATATATATATATATATATATATATATATATATATATATATATATATATATATATATATATATATATTGTGAGAGATGATATGGAAGGTTTTAGATAAACAATTAATTGTTTTTCAGGAGAGAGATGATGTTGAGGACTTGAGAGGTGGGGATTTTTCTCATTATCAAGAAAAAAAAGAATGGTGGATCTCTAATCAAGAGTATTTGCATTATATATATAATACTAGAATTTATGCACGTGCGTTGTACGTGTTAGAGTAAAAAAAATTCAGAAGGGTGGAGAGGTGGAGAGAGATGTGAAGAGTTCTAGAGTTTTATTTATTTGTTTTTTTTAAAAAAAGGATTGATGATGTGGAGTGTCTAAAGAAACAATTAATTATTTTTTGAGAGGAGAGAGAGATAATGTGGACGGCTTAAAAGGCGAAGGAGATGATGTGGAGGGCTTGAGAGGTGAGAATTTTTTTTCCTTTTTTCTAGTAAAAAGAAGGGCAGACCTCTAACCAAGGGTATTTGCATTATATATATATATATATATATATATATATATATATATATATATATTATATATATAATGCAAATACCCTTGGTTAGAGATCTACCCTTCTTCTTTTTTCAAGAAAAAATAAGAAAAATTCTCATCTCTCAAGCTCTCCACATCATCTCTTTCATCTTTCAAGCCCTTCACCCCATCCCTTCCCTTTATAAAAAAATAAATCCCTTCCTTTTTTAATAAATAAATAAATAAATAAGATTCTAGAACTCTCCACATTTCTCTCTTCCCTTCTCAAATTTTTTTAAACACGCGCAACGCACGTGCACAAATCTCTATATATAATGCAAATACACTTGGTTAGAGATTCACCCTTCTTCTTTTTTCTATAAAAAAAGAAAAAATGAGAAAAATCCCCACCTCTCAAGCCCTCCACCCTACCCCTCCCCTTTTTTTAAAATAAATAAATAAAAAGACTTTAGAATTCTCCACATTTCTCTCTTTCCTTCTCAAATTTTTTTAAACACGCGCAACGCACGCGCACAAATCTCTATATATAATGCAAATATACTTGGTTAGAGGTCCACCCTTCTTCTTTTTCTATAAAAAAATGAGAAAAATCTCTACCTCTCAAGCCCTCCGCCCTATCACTCCCCTATTTTTAAAAATAAATAAATAAATAAGATTTTAGAACCCTCCACATTTCTCTCTTTCCTTCTCAAATTTTTTTTAAACACGTGCAACTCACATGCACAAATTCTAATGTGTGTGTGTGTCTCTATATATAATGCAAATACCCATCGTCAGAGGTCCCCCTCTCCTTTTTTTAGAAAAAAAGAAGAAACATTCTCATCTCTCAAGCCCTCCACATCATCTCCCTCATCTCTTAAGCCCTCCGCATCATCTCTCTCTTTCCTTCCAAAAAACAATTAATTGTTTATCTAGAACCCTCCATATCATCAATCGTCTTTTAAAAATAAAAAATAAATAATACTCTAAAACCCTCCATATCTCTCAAAAGTTGTAGAATCACATGAAATTTGGCATACTCACATCTTAGATGATAACGATGAAGATGATGCATTCCGATCGTCGGAAAACACGAGGGTGTGTTTTTATGACGCCATATGAGGAAATTCCCTTTTATGGCCTCTTTCCTCCATTATTCTTTCTCTCTCTATATATATATGTATAAATATCCGCGCTCTCTCTCTCTATGTATATATATAAATATTCTCTCTCTCTCTCTCTCTCTATATATATATATATATATATATATATATATATATGAGAATAATGGAGGAAAGATGTCCTTCATAGGGCGTCGAAAAAATACAATCTTCATCGTGTTTTCCGACGATCGGCACCTATCATCTAAGATATGGGTACACCAAATTTAATGTGATTCTACAACTTTTTCACCGTTGAATTAGTGGGTTCAAAATTAACGGTTTACCGACAATAGAACTTTTTACATTGCTAAATTAACGGTGAAAATGTTGTAGAATCCCATGAAATTTGGCGTATCCACATCTTAGATGATAACGATGAAGATGATGGATTCCGATCGTCGGAAAACACAATCGAGGATGTATTTTTTCGATGCCATACGAGGATGGCCTCCCCCCTCTCTCTCCCTCGATTCGGTATCTATACCCCTAAATACAATTTTCAATACAAATACGATCATTACTTAAACCTTAAATCTTCTATCGCTGTATAAAAGTGAAGCTTTACGATCAACTATCAATATGATATGTACTGCAATTACAGGTGGAAAATAGAAGATCAGCTAGCATCCTACAAATCCTCCGGACTAGAAGAAGCGGAAAGGAAAAATTCTACCAATAGATTTAGACAATAGTTATGCATAAGAAAAGGATCATAAGTCTCATAAACCCATCTGATATATCCATCTTATTTTGTTCTTGCCGTGTGATTATTCTTCTCCCGCAAGCAAATTCTCAAGTAATTAATTTCAAAAATACTAAATTATAAATTATGAGACATCCCTTTCATAAACAATAATTTATTTGTATAAATTAGTCGATTATAAAAATTATGAGGCATAACTTTCACCGTCAACTGTAAGCAAGGAGAGATCAATATGTAAGTCAAGTCTAGAGTCAATTTGTTAGATTGGATCAATAAGAACAACCCCTTCGAAATTAATAAGCAAGTTGCAAAGGTTGGTTCATTCGAAAACGATAGGTTATTCTTCTCCTCGAATCCGCTTTCTGATTTGTGTTCCAACTATTTTTTTTCTTTTCTTTTATCTCTTTTTTTTATCACATTTGTGCGATGGCGTTTCTTTATTACTATTTCTCAAGTGTCGTGCCAACATGGACAAAAACACCGATTCACGATCAATTTTTTGATGACCGGAACAGTTGATCTTGATCTAAATGGTATGATACATGCGAGCAGTAGAAAATTAATGGTTTTTCAATAATAGATTAAGGGAATCGATATTGCCAAACATTAAATTGATAAATCCATACAAAAAATTGTGTATGGACAAAACTAAGCCCAACTACAAGAAACTTTAATCATGTTGTTGGTGTAATTTACTAAAATACCCCATTGATAACTTAAAAAATACTTCTCTCTGATACGCACCAATGGCATTAATACATTTTTTTCTCGAGATAATTAATTCATATTTTTAACCTATAGAAATTGCAGTTCTATTTTCCCGAATGCCAAGAATGATTTTTTTAGAGCATAATGTTTTGAAAGCCTAAGGGTTCGAAGACGAGAAGTAGGCTTTTTGATATTAATTCATTGTTGTAGCAGAAAAAAGTAATTTTTAAGTTATTAATTTTATCCGTGGATAGTTGAGAGAATATCAATGAGGGTATTTTAGTAAATGAAACCAACGGTATGATTAATGATTGTTGTAGTTAAGGTATTTTTGTTCATACAAAATATTTGGTGTGGACTTACGAATTTAAGCTTCGGCAATATTGCCATCCTAGATTAATGGTTTTTTTTTTATATCTCCCTCTCAAAACTTCAATATCTCTGGATTTCATCCCTAAAACTTCAATATCTCTGGATTTCACCCCTAAAACCATTTCGAGATTGACCAAAAAACCCAATTTATCAATGTATCCTAAGAATTTAACTAGGTTAGTTTTTCCAAAAGCAAGTCTTTGAATTAGAAGGACATATACTTTTTTCTTCCTCTCTTATCAAAAAGACAAAAGTACTTATTTTCCTTATTGGAGCCGTTATAATTGGTATAAGAAAGAACACAATCTTCCCTACATCAACATACAAGAAATGATTGAGAAGGAAATGCTTTAATTTTTTGGCTACAGAAAAGCCCCAATTTTAAAATTAAGAAGAAACCCTAATCCTATCCCCAATTCATAACATGAGAGAGAGAAGAAGATGACCGTTGAGGGATATTTTCGTCTTTTACTAAGTGCATGACAGGTGTTAACTCAGGATGGGGAATATTACTTTTATATGCTTAGGTAAACCAGCAAGTAGGAAGGTATTTTTGAATGACTTAAAGTGTTTAGGGGTGAAATTCAAAAATATGGATTTTCACAGGTGAAATATAGAAATATTGAAGTTTTGGGATGGGATATAACAAAAACATCCTAGATTAATTTGTACTCTTGGACCTAGCTAAAAGAAAATGATTCAAAATCGCATGAATTTTTTGTTTATAAATTTGAATAAACAAAGGTTTTATATATGTAAATGTTGAGCATATTTCATGTTACTGAAATGATGATGCAAATCATTGATTTATATCTCATTGGAATAAGAAAAGCAGGTGAAACCATATGATGAAACAAATCATTAAAAACAACGTTATCAAAATCAAAGAAATCGTTTAGTTGTTTAGCCAGTAAAGTCTATTGCATTCACCACTCAAATGATGGTAAGACACGTAAGTAAATAATAATGATGGCCATAGATTGGAGAAAAAGAGGTCAATCGAATTAATTGAGATCTAGTTATTATCGTGTATGAGATCAGGTAACTTGGTTTTGGTCATGGCTAAAGATGTAATATTATGAAAAATTATAAAACTTTGTTACACACACAATTCAAAGCTTATTAATGTAAAAATCACATTTAAATTAAAAATGCGATGTTTGAGTATAAAATAGCGTGCTCCAAACGTTGGGTCCTTTCCCTTTGCTCTCGCTTGCCAATGTTTTCCACACAATTGGATTCCAAGAACAAACAAAGGTTTATTAAATGAATGCGGTCAGTGGCAACATTAGAATTGAGAAATTTATGAGTTCTACAAAATAACAAAGATATAAGAGACTATGTACAAAACTATAAGGCATCTCTCTTTTTGAGCTTTTTAGCATGAGAGAGAATTTTCATTTTCTTATTTTTGTTTTTTATGGTGGATGAGATGGACGTCTCCAATGCTCTAGATATTGGAATTTTATCATTTTTTTCTATTTTTTATTTGTTGATTAATAACATCATCTAAGGAGGTCATCTCTGGTCATAAAAGTAAAGAGCAGGGAAAAATAATTTACATGCTGGTTGAAGAATTCAACTATGTTCTTCATTTCTTCCATTTTTCCATCTCCTCTATTTATATTTAGGTTCTAGTAGCAGTAGATATTTTTGTAAATTATGCTGCATATCTCCAAGTATGGCTGTTTTAACGGGCCGAGTTTAGGTTGTTCGACTTGGTTTAGTTATTTAAACGAGTTTAAAAACTTGTTCGAACTCGACTCATTTATCTGTCGTGATCCCAAGCGAGCTTTCACCGAGTCCGAGCTTCGCCTTGAGCTTTATCGAGGCTATTTAAAATCTAGAAAATAGCTACAAAAGTGTACAATAAAACATAAAACATATAGATATTCAATATTATATTTGACAAATTAAGCAATGGCATATTATTGTTATTACCAGATGAATGAACTAGTACTTGTTTAAAACCCTATTAGCCTAATGATATTTGATTAAATATCTATTATGATTTGAGTTTTGTGTTTTACTACTATCGGTTCATAAATATGTTTTGAATTTAAAAATAAGTAACTATTTAACTGCTGCTACTAAATACTAATTATGCAGCAAACCATTCAATCTCACACGAGCCGAGCCTGAACATGCTATGTTCACACTACTACAAATAAGGGTTGCCCCTACGGATTTATCCGTAGGAGCAAACCACTGTCCCTACGGATATATCTGTAGGGGCAAGAAAATACCCTGTAGGTACAAACGCCGTAAGTGCAAGTCACAGCCTTGAACATGCTCCTACGGTCAAAAACTTGCCCCTACGGAGTAATGTGTAGGTCCGGTTGTCCCTACGAATTAGGCTGTAGCGACAAAAAATTTATTTAATTTATGATTTTATAAAATAAATTAGGTGTCCCTACGGACTAATCCGTAGGGCCAAGTATTTGCCCCTACGGATAAGTGCGTAGGTATAAATCAGTAGGGACAAAATATCAGGTATCATGATATTTTGTCCCTACGGATACCTGTGTAAGGGCATTTGTTTGCACCTACGGATATATCCGTAAGGGCAATCGTAACCTCTAATACTAAGATCATAGGGGCAAAATATCATGTATCCTGATATTTTTCCCCTACGGATAAATCTGTAGGTACATTGTTGGGCCCTACGGATTAATCCGTAGGGGCAATGATGGGCCCTACGGTTAAATCCGTAGGTACATATTATCAGGGTTTTTTAAAAAAAAGGGCTGTCTATTTTTTTCTTGCCCTGTGCATAATAATATATACATCATATATAAAATTAATCATCGCGCAGAACATATATCGCAATATTCATAATCGCATCTCACACATAATATACAAAAGAAATCAACAAGCAGAATATGATATCAATATAAACACGCAAACACCATCAATATCAATATCGTCCAAAATGTAGTACAATATGTATCATATAAATACATACATGTTTAAAATATAAGAATAAAAAAGTTGCCCTAGCTCGGTCCAGCTCCACCTCTGATAAACGCCAGAATCTGGCGCGCCTGCTACTCAGATATATCCTGAGTCAATAAATCATGCAATGGGAGCGTGCGGGAGTCTGAGTGGGCTGTGGAGCTGTAGGAGTGGTCTGCGCAGCTGCCGTCGAGGTAGTGGCCTGCGGAGTCGCGGCAGCGGGAGTCTGAGCGGGCAGTGGAGCTACAAGAGCTGTCTGCGGAACCGCAGCCGATGTAGTGGCTTGCGGAGCCGCAGCCGAAGGAAATGCATGTGGAGGCTCGGCCGATATACCCTGTCGCGTCTGGACCTACGTGTGTAATAAGCGAGTAAGAACTGTGTATTATTCGAATTTGTATCATTATCAAGTTATTTCAAAACCCCAATTTATGTATACTTAGGGACTTAGGCCTCGTTTGGATATCTAGTTTGGAAAACCGTAGTTTATTTTAATTAGATATGTATGTATGATTAATCAAAACTAAGTCTACAACCAAATAAGCTCAGGCTACGTACTAATATTGGATATGTTGCTATCTATAATATGACATAATATTTTACTATTAAGTAGTATACATACCAACATCTCTTTCAACTCCTGAACGGTGGCCTTCAAGCTCTCCAGTTCCTGCTGGAAACGTCGCTCACTGGAGACGGAGGAAATAACCGCCGGGGTGGAGTCCAACCTCATATGGGCCTTGCTAAGGACCAGTCCCCGGCCTTTCTCCCAACCTCCGTGGTGCCCTCCGTGTGCGACGTCCAGAACTGGGGTTAGCAGCATCGGATCATTCTGTCCAGTAAAATCGATCCCCGATGCCTCGGCCTGCTCAACCACCCGCTCCTACACCCACATTAACCAGTAAAATATAAGTATATCATTTAAATTTGAACCTTTCAAAACTAAAATTTCAAATAGGGGTTGAATAAATATTAACACTTACGCAATACTCCTGAGTAGCGGCGTCGGGGTATCGAAGCTCGCCCGTGGCGGGATCTGTCGAGATGCCGTGGACGGCAAGATATGCGGACAACACGCTCGATGTACCACCTTGCGCCAGGGTCTGAGCTCTCTGCAATATTAAAAAATAACTCTTAATATTAGATATATTAGAAAATAACTCTTAATAGTGCAAATATCACAAAGACCGGTCTATTGTAATTTATCGATAACTCCATGGCACGAGTAATATTCCTCAAGCCACCTGTATAAGTGGGGCGACCCCCTCTTCGCCGACTTCCTATTCTCTGTATTTTGAGCGGCATGTTTCTGCACAACACATTCACATTTAGTTTTCTAATTAAGGAACACAAAAAAATAAATTATATACTAAACAATGAATTACATTTAAAATACATACATGTTTGCGTTGAGAGTCGAAATATTCGCACAATAAAGGCCATGTCTCTACGTCGACTTTCGCAAAGACCGGAGTAGATAGGAGAGCCGCTCTCTCTGCCTCGGGGGTCGCCATCCACAGGGAGTAGCAGTCGGCCTTCAGCTCATTCCTGTTGTATCGGACCTTGGTCTGCATGTTCTTCATCAGGCCATTGTACAGAGCGTGATGATCGAGTGTTGGATGTATATGCCCTAGAGGCCAGTATTGTATATGTATACATATGGATACTAGGGAGATGTATGTACAGAACAATCTTGCTCAGTTTTATAGTATATTATTCGACTTGTTTTTGTCAGGATATGTGTATTTATTTGTATTGTTGATATATCTGGTTTGCACATATTGATAAAGACTCGATACGGTAGTATACTATTGTGGTTTGTCTTTATCTTAACATGGCATATGTCATACTCGTTATTACATATTGCGGTTACATGTTGATAAAGCCCCTAGGATCTTGCTTGACTACGTGCGTTGTGATGGCGATCATACTTGTGGGAGCAGGGTAGTCTATAAGCACATCCTTTAAGGGGTGGGTTCTCGTACTTTATCACATTCACTGATGATCTCTCTAGATTCGGATATGTGTATCTTATGAAACACAAATCTGAAGCTTTTAAGAAATTCAAAGAATTCAGGAACGAAGTAGAGAACCAGATTGGTAAAAGTATTAAGATCCTCCGATCTGATAGAGGGGGGGGAGTACTTAAGTACGGAATTCAGGGACTTTTTGAAAGAGAATGGTATTCTCTCTCAGCTTACTCCTCCTTACACACCACAGCATAATGGTGTATCAGAGCGGAGGGATCGTACCCTATTGGATATGGTTCGCTCCATGATGAGTAATGCAGAGTTGCCTCTTTCATTCTGGGGATATGCACTTGAAACGGCAATATATGTATTGAATAGGGTTCCTACCAAAGCTGTGCCTACCACTCCACATCCATTGTGGGAGCGGAAGAGACCATACCATAATTTTATTAAGATATGGGGTTGTCCAGCTTATGTAAAGAAGCAGAACCCGGACAAACTCGAGGCACGGTCAGTTTTGTGTAAGTTTGTAGGATATCCTAAGCATTCGCAAGGATATCAGTTCTACCACACCGAGGAACAGAAGGTGTTTGTTGCTCGCCATGCTGTCTTTTTAGAAAAGGAATTTCTTGCAAAAGAAATTAGTGGGAGCACGGTAGAACTGGAAGAAATTCCAGAGGAACAAACTGTAACTGAAGATTTGGTAGAACCTCAGGATTCAATAACCCCGGACAAACCTCAGTCACTCCGCAGATCTAGTAGGATTTCTCATCCGCCCGAGAGATACTACGGTTTTCTCATAGATGGAGATCGAGAGGATTGCATCTTGGAAGAAGATGATCCTACTAGTTTCATACAGGCCATTATCAGTAGGGACTCTGATAAGTGGTTGGATGCTATGCAATCTGAAATGGAGTCCATGTACACCAATAAAGTGTGGACCCTGGAAGTTGCTCCACCTGGGGTAAAATCCGTTATATGCAAATGGATCTACAAGAAGAAACTTGGTGTGGATGGGCAGGTGGAAACCTATAAGGCTAGACTCGTTGCAAAAGGTTTTCGTCAAAGACCCGGAGTGGACTATGACGAAACCTTTTCTCCAGTAGCTATGCTCAAATCCATTTGGATCCTGCTTGCCATTGCTGCCTTCCATGACTATGAGATATGGCAGATGGACGTAAAAACGGCTTTTCTAAACGGAAGTTTAGAAGAGCACGTTTACATGGATCAGCCAGAAGGTTTTGTAGACAGTGAGAGCAGCAGGAAGGTGTGCAAGCTGCTCAAATCCATTTATGGATTGAAGCAAGCATCGCGGAGCTGGAACATCTGTTTTGATGAGACAGTCAAAGATTTTGACTTCATCAAGAACGAAGATGAGCCATGTATTTATAAGAAGATTGTAGGACGAACTGTCGTGTTCCTAGTCTTGTACGTGGACGACATTCTTTTGATAGGAAATGACATTCCTATGCTACAATCGGTCAAGCTATTCTTATCACAAAGGTTCTCTATGAAAGACCTAGGTGATGCCTCGTACATTCTGGGGATCAAGATCTACAGAGATTGATCCAAGAGATTACTGGGACTTTCACAGTCCAGGTACATAGAGACCGTACTAAAGAGATTTAGTATGGAAGATTCCAAGCGCGGTAACATACCCGCATTGCACGGAATCACCCTCTCCAAGGAGATGTCTCCCAAGACTGACGAGGAGAGGGTTCGCATGAGCACTATACCCTACGCTTCGGCGGTAGGATCTATAATGTATGCAATGCTATGTACAAGACCAGATGTAGCTTACGCGCTAAGCGTAGTGAGCCGGTATCAGTCAGACCCAGGTGAGGACCACTTGACAGCAGTAAAGAAGATTCTTAAGTACCTAAGAAGGACTAAGGAGATGTTCCTGATTTACGGTAATGGAGACCTTAGGGTCGAGTCCTTTACCGACCCAAGCTTCCAGAGTGACTAGGATGACAGCAAGTCTGTCTCGGGTTTTGTGTTTACCCTCAACGGAGTGGCGGTATGTTGGAAGAGTTCCAAACAGGATACCGTCGCAGACTCGACGATGGAGGCTGAATACATTGCTGCAAGCGATGCCGCAAAAGAGGCGGTCTGGATAAAGAAGTTTATAGCTGAACTTCAGGTGGTTCCGTCCATTGTTGATCCAATACCAGTGTATTGCGATAATAATGGGGCTATAGCTTTAGCAAAGGAACCACGGTCCCATCAGAAATCCTGGCACATCTTAAGGCGGTATCACCTGATCAGGGAGATCGTAGATCGCCAGGAGATCGAGGTCCGGAGAGTGGATACGAAGGACAACACGGCGGATCCATTTACAAAGTCCCTCCATCAAGCACAGTTCGAGCGACTTTTTGGGATGTTGGGTATGCGGTACACCAGCAGCTGGCCTTAGAGCAGACGTTGGGTATTCGGTACGCCAATCACTGGCCTTTAGTGCAAGTTGGAGATTGTTGGATGTATATGCCCTAGAGGCCAGTATTGTATATGTATACATATGGATACTAGGGAGATGTATGTACAGAACAATCTTGCTCAGTTTTATAGTATATTATTCGACTTGTCTTTGTCAGGATATGTGTATTTATTTGTATTGTTGATATATCTGGTTTGCACATATTGATAAAGACTCGATACGGTAGTATACTATTGTGGTTTGTCTTTATCTTAACATGGCATATGTCATACTCGTTATTACATATTGCGGTTACATGTTGATAAAGCCCCTAGGATCTTGCTTGACTACCTGCGTTGTGATGACGATCATACTTGTGGGAGCAGGGTAGTCTATAAGCACATCCTTTAATGGTCCCTAGTCGCGTGAGTATCGAGACTGGGCATTGATACTCCAGAGTAGACTGGTGTATATGTTTCTACCCCATCGGGGGATGGTTGGTCCCGCAGCCATTGGTCTGATGCACCTAAGATCGTATACAGGTGCTCACTGGGTGTGAGTTCACTGGACGGACTCGCCGAGAACTTCCGTGTGGTACCATACCTATCGTCAGATGGAAGTTCTCAGGTGACATGTGTACAGGTTAGTCTTTGGACCCGAGATCGACATTTGTCTCGTGTGAGTTCCCACTGAGCTTTGATCACTACCCTACCACGGCTCTACTGAGTCGTGCAAACAGGTTTTGGTTGGGTTCAGTCCCGAGCCACATGGAGGCAGTGAGCGATTGTCGGGGATTCGTCTCTCCCGGTATAGGGAGTCGATATCGCACTGTGATTCGATTTGTCAGGACCATAAGACCTTGGCCAAGGTAGTTGGGATCTACTGATAGGCTGATCAGTAGTTTCCCGGATTGGTCCTGAACCACATCGGCACGACTTATCAGGTTATTAGGGTCTGACGTTCACCATCCCCTAGATCCGGTATGCGATACTTTTTGACGAAGAGACCGGACTGTACGGATATTGTCACGGACAGGCTCAGTAGGAGTTCGGACGAGCTTGCTCGTCGGCCTTCCTTTTCGACAGGTACCTGGGCAGCCGTTACGTACAGCTAGTACCGCTGATGTGCTTGTGGTTAAACCCACTGCCAGAGTACTGTCGAGTCTTTAGAGTCCCACACAGAGGGTTTCCCTGATCCAGGCAAAAAGATGTAGTAGCCGTATTGGATACGTGCAGGGTTCGATCGATTGATGTACTTGGTACTCGGTTTTTCGATCGGACAGTTTGTAATACTGGCCGGCTCGGGTCTGAGCCGGATTATTAAGTCAAGTATTGATTTAATAATTTGCATATATGTATTTCGATATATATATTCTAGTATTACGTTCTTCGTGTTATACTATCTTTTTTGGGCGTTCGGATTTTTATCTGATTGCCGGTATGTTTGTACAGTAGTTGGAAATCCGTATTTATTATAGTTTTCCTTCTAGAAGGTGGCCACCTCATTATGTATTTTCCATTTATTTGATAATTGGAAATGAGGTGTAAAATGAGAGGTAAGGGAGGAATGGGAGTAACCATGCTTCAATAGTGAACAAATGAATTTATAATTCATTTTGGGTTTACTATTGAAGTATGGTTGCTAATTGTTTAATGAAAGAATTGATATACAAAACCATTGTGTATATTTTCTCTTTCATGGTTGATTCATTATTTTCCTTGAGCTCTCTTTTGCTCTCATCTCCTCTTTGCTCTCAAGTTTCCTCCACCTTTATCTTCTTCCTCTTCACTACCTTCTCATGTGTTGAGAATCAAGTGAAGAGGCAAGAAAGAGATAGCTATACACTAAGACACCCTCCACTACATCCTAGACTACTTGGTTTAGCAAACCAAGTTCTCTAGTTGCTCCTTTAGTTACATATTTAGGAGCTAGAGCCATGGATCATACTCCCCGGGTGGATCATCTACGACAAAAGGAGGCCGGAGAACAAGCTCGATCCCGGAGGACCGATGGAGCAAGAAAAGAAGTTCAAGCATGTTCAAGGCGCTTGCTAGGAGCTAAGGATGAAGAAAGAAGACCGAAGGACTTGGTTCATTTGGTGAGGTTTCTATCATAGTAGATAGCTCCCTAAGTGTAGCTAGTGAGTTCTATGGAAAGATCCGGTTTTAGGGTTTAGTCTAGCGCCAAGTTTCATTCGTAAGAAAAATTTTGTTCCGCATTTGGCCACGTGAGATGGCCGGGGCGCTAGGGTAATCCTTCATCGAGCACCCTCCCAGGATGATCAGGATCGGGTACAGGCTGAAAATCGTAATCCAACTGAAAATACAAAAAAACATTGTTATTAGATTGCAAGTGTTAATAATAAATATATTGGATAAATCAAATGAAAATATATATTAATACCCGAGCCTGATCAAAGAAGAGGGCGAATGAGCGCCAGTGCTGGTCGCCCCACTCAACGTGAAGTGGATAGTTCTTCACGAGCCGGCTCTCATCCCCCATATACCGGCCGAACCTCTCGGCATGATCGCCGGTATAGCGATAATCAGGGGTAAGAAAGAGGGGGAATGCTGCCTCCCCCTAGCTCTGTCAGGCCTCAGCCTGTGGGACTGATTCGTGCTGGGTTATGCCGGCGCCTCGGCCATCAAAAGCGGCCGGTGCGGAACAAAAACGACGAATAAAAAACTGGCGCCGACGGAACCCAATCCCAAGATCGAACCCATAAACACTATAACTAGCAAACCAAACACAAAGAGATAGAATGGTTATACCTAATGAACCAAGTCCTTCGGGTCTTCAACCATTTCCAAGCTTCAAGTGATGCGGATCGACTTTGGTCGCCGTTCTTCCTTCATCTCCGATGATCCACCCGAGGGAAACGGCACAAGCTCCAGGTTCGCTAAGCGGACCAACCGACCCTCTAAGATCGCTAGTAGTGGGGAGTGGGGAGTGTAGAATAGTGTCACTATAATTCTTTCTCTCATTTACAAGCTTAAGTAAGCATCAAGTGAAGATGAAGAAGAGGTGATCAAAAAGAGATGGCATGAAAATTGGCTAAGTGTTTTGTGTGAGCATGAGAGTGAGAGAGCACAAAATTGAACCATCACAAATGAGCAAGCATTTCCCCACACAAGTGGCTGGCCCTCTCTCTCATGCCCTCACAAAATGTCATTTCCAAATTACATTAAACAAATCAAGACCATACCAATCTCTACATGTTCAACCCATGCTTTGACTAAAAACCATAGTCACCTTTCCACCTCATTATAAACAAAATGATTTTCAAAAGAAAATCAATAATGATGTGGTACCTTCTAGAAGCCATTCCGTATAAATACGGAATGCTTTCCGGTATATGTATCGGAATACACATACGCGTATTCGTACGAAAATACGAATAGCCAAGAGAGAAACGAATAGTGAGCAATAATACTAGAATACATATATATACATATAAATACATATGTAAATTATTAAATCAAAACCTGATTTAACAATCTGGCTTAATCCTAAGCCGCTAGTATTATCAACCGTCCGATTAAAGTCTGTGCAGCCTGTGCACATATTCAATCGGACACCTGTATGTATCAACATACGCCACCTACACCATATTGCCTGAACCGTGAAAACCCTCTGTGTGGGACTCTAAAGACTCGTCAATACGCTGGCAGTGAGTTTAACCACAAACACGTCAGCGGCACTAGCTGTATGTAACGGCTACCCAGGTATTGAGTGAAAGGAAGGCCGGCGAGCAAACTCATCCGAACCCCTATGTTTCCTGATTTAAAATCAGGAAAGTTTACGGAGGAGGCATCACGTGCTAGCACATGACCAGCAATCACGTGTTGGCACGTAACTCATGGAAATTGCAAATTTTTTTCCCTAATGCCAAGAATGTTTTTTAGAGCATAATGTTTTGAAAGCCTGAGGGTTCGAGACGAGAAGAAGGCTTTTTGATATTAATTCATTGGTGTAGCAGAAAAAAATAATTTTTAAGTTATTAATTTTATCCGTGGATAGCAGAGAGAATATCAATGAGGTTATTTTAGTAAATGAAACCAACGGTATGATTAATGGCTGTTGCAGTTAAGGTATTTTTGTTCATACAAAATATTTGGTGTGGACTTTACCTATTTAAGCTTCGGGCAATATTGCCATCCTAGATTAATGGTTTTTTTTATACCTCCTGCTCAAAACTTCAATATTTCTAAATTTCACCCCTAAAATTCTATATTTCTTAATTTCATTCCTAAAACAATTTTGTTGACCAAAAAGTCCAATTTATCAATGTATCGCTAGAATTTAACTAGGTTAGTTTTTCCAAAACCAAGTCTTTGAATTAAAAGGACATATACTTTTTTCTTCCTCTCTTATCAAAAGACAAAAGTCTCCTCCTTCTTGAATGTTCATCTCCATCCTATTCATCTGGGCTTCACTTCTACCACAACTCATTTTCTTTATTGGAGCTGTTATAATTGGTACAAGAAAGAGCACAATCTTCCCCGCATCAACATATAAGAAATGACTGAGAAGGAAACGCATTAATCTTTTGGCTAAAGAAAAGCCCCAATTTTAAAATTAAGAAGAAACTCTAATCCTACCCCAAATTCATAACATGAGAGGGAGAAGAAGATGATCGTTGAGGGACATTTTCGTCTTTTACTAAGTGCGTGACAGGTGTTAACTGAGGATGGGGAGTATTCCCTTTATATGCTTAGTTAAACCAGCAAGTAGGAAGGCATTTTTGAATAACTTAAAGTGTTAAAATGGGGTGAAATTCAAAAATATGGATTTCAGGGGTGAAATATTGAAATATTGAAATTTTGGGATGCAATATAACAAAAACATCCTAGATTAATTTGAACTCTTGGACCTAGCTAAAAGCAAATGATTCAAAATCGCGTGAATTTTTTTGTGTTATAAACCGGATTTTTGTTTATAAATTTGAATAAACAAAGGTTTTATATATGTAAATGTTGAGCATATTTCATGTTACTGAAATGATGATGCAAATCATTGATTTATATCTCATTGGAATAAGAAAAGCTGGTGAAACCATATGATGAAACAAATCATTAAAAACAACGTTATCTAAATCAAAGAAATCGTTTAGTTGTTTAGCCAGTAAAGTCTATTGCATTCACCACTCAAATGATGGTAAGATACGTAAATAATAATAATGATGGCCATAGATTGGAGAAAAAGAGGTCAATCGAATTAATTGAAAACCTATTGTGTGCTATATTTCTAATGCATGGTGCATTAACAATTAGAATTAATAAAATTCTTTTACCGGATGAAAAATATGAAGTTAAAGGACTAAATGGTGCTTTTGTGACTTGGAAATTTTAAATGATAATTTTTATTTTCATGCCTTCTTAATCTTGCAATCCATTCTCATAAGTTCAAAATACATGATGTTTCTTTGGCAAATTAGTATGCAAAATAGAGTGAGTATATTAATCAATGATTTTAATCAATTATGACTAAGTCTAAGTTTATGGCAAGATTTTAGCAGCCAGAAAATATGGTTTGCAGGTTTACAAATTTATGAATACATCGCAAGATAAATGGCATACCGAATAATTTTTCGTATTGCAGGCTTTTAGGAAAAATATTTTAGTTGGTTCGGGCCTCAGCCCGTCCCTCTTGTCTTTGCATCCGAATGCTCATAAATCTAGTTATTATTGTGTATGAGATGAGGTAACTTGGTTATGGTTATGGTTAAAGATGTAATATTATGAAAAGTTATAAATGTTTGTTACACACACATTTCAAAGCTTATTAATGTAAAAATCACATTTAAATTAAAAATGCGATGTTTGAGTATAAATAGCGTGCTCCAATCATTGGATCCTTTTCCTTGGCTCTCACTTGCCAAGGTTTTCCTCACAGTTGAATTCCAAGAACAAACAAAGATTTATCATAATTGACTTTGAAAAATGACTCCCCAAATTCTTTCTTTTATCTCACTGTAATCACTGATGAAGTGATATCTTGAAAGTTGCTCACCATTTCCTATGTTGTACATAAGCTCTCCTACCATTAATGACAAACTTGTAACAATATATACAGAGAAGAGAGTGTAATTTTTTTTTTATCCCATCATTAAATGAAACTTTTAAGGACAGTTGTACTTTTTCTAAATTTAAATTAAATGAACGCAGTTAGTGGTAATATTAAAATTGAGAAATTTGTGAGTTATACAAAATAACAAAGATTTAAAGGCTTATGTATAAAATCATAAGGCATAACTCTTTGTAAGCTTTTTAGCATGAGAGAGGCTTTTCATTTTCTTATTTTTGTTTTTTTGTAGTGGACATCTCCCGTGCTCATATTTAGCTATTGGAATTTTATCGTGTTTTCTATTTTTTATTTGTTGATTAATGACATCATCTAATGAGTTCTACTCTAGTTATAAAAGTAAATATCAGTGAAAAATAATTTACATGCTAGTTGAAGAATTCAACTATTTACTTCATTTCTTAGATTTTTCCATCTCCTCTATTTATATTTAGGTTCTAGAAGTAGTAGATATTTTTGTAATTTATGCTGCATATCTCTAAGTATGGCTGTTTAAACCAGCTGAGTTTAAGCTGTTCGACTTGGTTCAGTTATTTAAACGAGCTTAAAATCTTGTTCGAACTCGGCTTATTTATCTGTCAAATGATCCCGAGCGAGCTTTCACCGAGTCCGAGCCCCGCCTTGAGCTTTATCGAGGCTATTTAAAATCTAGAAAATAGCTACAAAAGTGTACGATAAAACATAAAACATAAAACATATAGATATTCAATATCATATTTGACAAATTAAGCAATGTCATATTATTGTTATTGCCAGATGAACGAACTAGTACTTGTTTAAAACCCTATCAACGTAATGATATTTGATTAAATATCTATTATGATTTGAGTTTTGTGTTACTACTATCCCACGGTTCATAAATATGTTTTGAATTCAAAAATAAGTAACTACTTTATTGCAGCTACTAAAAACTAATTATGCAGCAAACCATACAATCTCACACGAGCCGAGCCTGAACATGGTATGTTCATGTTTGTTCGTTTATTTTTATCGAGCTTTAATCTATTTTCAAGCTTAGCTTGTTTAACCAATCGAACGAGCTTAAACGAGCTTTTATCGAGTCAAGTCTAACCGAGCTTCCGAGCTTCAGGTTTTTTTAAACAACCCTATCTCTTAGTCATTGAGATCAAAACTTAATTGCTTCCATTAGATTCATCATGTAATAAACTACATGGCCCAAGCCCAGAATGTAAAAGCCTAGTTAAGTCTTTGACAGGCCAATATGTAAACCGATCTGGGCTCATAGCTATGGAGTGTTTTTAAGAGTCCTTTTGTTTTCTTTTTCTTTTTTCTCCTCTCATTTTGGAAGTGTAGATCAAGGTAACATAACCCTAGCAAGCCAATAAAATGGGGTGGGGGTGGGGGTGGGGCAGAAAAAGGAAAAAAGTATTCAATATAGTTTGATTACTTTTACCATTACCCTGGTGTTATATACTGGCTACCCTTTTAGTTTTCTATCATTTATAAGATCAAATTTAAAGGTCTAGTTCGAGCGGCAGCTAACTAACGATTTTAGGCACCAAGAGGCCGGTAGCTATTATTTCAGCACACGTTTAACTAAGATATATATATATATATATATATATATATATATATATATATATATCTTATCTCATAATCATTCTTATATCATACAATGTAAGCTCAAATGTTGCCGATTGATATTATATTGAATTTGGATCTTGAATGTCAGAAAATATGAAGGTAGGTAGATATAGTAGATCACAACTTTATCCAGGTGTGGATCTACTAAAAGTTCAGTAGAGGGAGGGAGATAGGGAGAGAGAGAGAGTGTGTGTGTTATGCCTTTGACATCGATAATGGAGTCTAATATAGATATGGATGGTAACTTAATTTAGTCATTGGAGAAAGATGTTGGATTTGATTCCACCACTCGTATAATTTTATTTTTCTTGTTATTTATTTATATAATATGAGTTCAGGTGTGTCTTTATGATCGATTTTTTCTAATGCCGATATTTAATTATAGTAAAGCTTGATGCCTATTTTTTACAATGTATTTTATGTATTATTTAGCTGGACTTAGTGACAGAATTATTGTCTTGGCTGTGTCCCTTACTAACCGAAATTTCTGCATCTATCCTCTGACTGTAAGTGTACTGAACTAGAAAGTAAAATCGTCTTTTCATGGTTAAAGTTGCTACACTTGTGTTAAGATATTATTCAAGCAGAATTTGCATGTATATGGCCCTTGACTGCATGTGCACTAGAGGAAATTGTCTTTTCATGATTAAGATCGCCACACTTGTGTTAGGGTGTCATTCAAGCTTAACTATCCAGCCATGAATGATTTATAAAATACTCAGGGGACAATCCAAATAAAATGTAAGATAAGTATAAACGCATGGTGCAGGGGCTTTGACTAGGTTGAAGATTTGTGGCCTGTATGAAGTATTGGAAAATAGAAAACAGTTGTGTTGCGTGTGAACGTGTGAGACTTGGCACAAAATGGCCATGTCTGCTTGAGAAAAAAAAATCAGCATCAATATTCTACATATTGAAGCTGTGACGAGTATGTACCAAAAGCTCTATTTCCACCTTTCTCTCTTTCTTCAACTTCCATCAAGATGGCTGCAAATGACAATCAGGCGGTAACAATCAATCAAGCCTGGAATTTGAATGCCGTGTTTGAATTATATGCACCGGACAATACACGGTACAAATCTCGACTATTAATTCAGCGGAAATATTTGCGTCAGGCATTCTCATCAGAAGCATAATGGCAAAAACAATAAATAAATAAACGACGACACTTACAGAGCATATCAGTAACAGTTTGTTATCAGGATCTGGGACTCTCATATTATCACAGGCATGCATTCTTTCTGCTAGGACCAAGAGCCGACAAAGTAAGCATCAGAGGGTCTGGGGCAATTAATCGTAATATAATGCGTATGGCATCAATAACTTGCCCCTACGAATTAATCCGTAGATACAATGGTTGTCCCTACGGAGTAATCCGTAGGGACATTATATCAGGTTTTTTTTAATAAAAAGGGGCTACCCGTTTTTTTCCCGCCCTGTGCACAATAATATATATATCATATATCCAAATACAGAAATATTCATAATTAACATCTCACGCATAATATATAAAAGAAATAAACAACCAGAATATGAAATCACCGTGAACATACAAACAGCCACCAATATCGTCCAAAATATATACAATATGTATCAGACAAGTACATACATCCTCAAAAATTTAAATAAAACTAACCTAGCTCGGTCTAGCTCCTCTACCTCTGATAATCGCCGTAATCTTGCGCATCTACTCCTCGGTGCAACCCTGAGTCGTCAAAAACTCGACTAATGAAGGAGCAGACTGTGCGAGAGTCTGAACGGACTGTAGAGCTGTAGAAGTGGTCTGCGCAACAGCAGCCGACGTAGTGGCTTGCGAAGCCGCAGCCGAAAAGGATGCATGTGGAGCCGCAGTCGAAGTAGCTTGCAGAATCTATAAAATTTTGTGTGTGTAATAAACGATTAAGAACGGTGTATTAAATTTTAGTCGAATTCTTATCATTATCAGATGATTGCGAAACCCCAATCTAAGAATACTTAGGGACTTAGGCCTAGTTTGAGTATCTAGTTTGGAAAACCGTAGTTTATTTAATTAGATAGTTTTATATAAGTATGATTAATCAAAACTAAGTTTACAACAAAATAAGCTCAGGCTACTAATATTCCATATTTTGTCACGCCTAGCTTGTCACGCCTCGCTTCTCAGTAGACGGGAACATCACTCGACAGGCCGCAACGTATTTATTTCGAGAAAATCATTTTCCGGAATAAATACGCTAAGCGTAAAAAAAACAATATAAAAATGACAAGATAATTAACATGAGATTTATAATTTAACAAATTTATTTATATTCAACTTGATTCATTTACAATACATGATTTCAATTGAAAGAAAGTACAAGAATGGAAATGCTTAAAGAAGGTTCGGTTAACTTGGTTTATGAGTTTTTAAGGTCAGACCATGGTCGCTGCCAAATAGAGAGAGAAAAGAAACACTCAGCGTGCACTCTAACCTAGATCAGATTGGTTAATCACTTTATCTAATCAGGATGGCTCCCACTGTTTTCTCGAATTTTTCTTCAAACCCTACAAGGAGAATTAGTCAGGATCATCTAAAATCACCCGAAGAGTAACACCTACTCATCAGTGGGAATCGAGATCCAACTATCACCGCATGATAACTTGATGGAATCCACTCAAGTCACCACACTCCAGAAGGTATGCGCATGCTTGGAAAGTTTCCTGTATGTTTGAAACTCCCGATGTGTTTGTTACCCCTAGGACCCTAGTGATCTTGACGGAGTCAACAAATCAAAGAGTCCTAGTGTCACGCCCCGCTTCCCAGTGTACGGCGAAGTGGACGCGACGAGGCCCACTACGTATATACTCAAAAGTACATACGCTAAGCGTAACTAAGCAATATAAAGTAAATCACAAGAGACGAATAATATAGAAATAACAGCAACTTTTATTAATAATATTCTTTGTACAATGCATGAAAAGAAAATACAACTGGAATGAAAAGCGATACCTAAACAATGGCATAACAGGAAATGAAAATACTGAATAGAACAAGGCACAATGTCTAGAGCTCGGAGTCTTCGTGAAACTGATCCAAGTCTTCTGTAGATGGCTCGATCTCTGCCGGGTCCAAACCACCTGACGACATTCAAAGAAGAAAGAAATAGAATGTCGTCAGCGAACAGGTCGCTCGGTAAGTCCCAAAGATAAGGAAAGAATAGACAGAGAGTAAGAGAGAGAGAGAGTAGCTTTTACAGTTGTATTATATTGTTATATTATTGTATTAACGCTGTTGTTTGTAGCTTGGTACAGAAGGATACCAGTGTATACGAGGGGGATCTCTATATGCTAGAGATCAGGGCAAAAAGAAAGTACAAGGAACCGTTATGCCACGGTACAACAGCAATAGGATTCAGGTTAGGTGTCTTAATCTGACCACCTCGTGCCACCTTTAACACCTTCCGTACCAATCTACCCCTTAAACCCCGTAATGTTTTAACAGTATTGTAGTATTGGAATAAGTAATTTGGGTGACTGATCAAAACCATGATATCAGTAAACATGTTGTAACTGTATAATCAGGTAATGGAATATCAGGATAATGGATGAATATCCATGGTTTGATTCAGTCAAAAGAATATATTGTTAACTGGATTCAGGGTTTCATGTATTCAAATCGTATTGGAATATAAAAGAATATAGATTGACTTGAATCATATTCAAGTCAGAAATAGTCAGACTCTAACCCGAGTCAGACTAAAAGAAGAGAATTTGAAGTTCAATATTAGCTAGGGGCCTTATTGTAATTTGTAAAACTTGAGGGGGTTTTATGAAAAAAGTACTTTTGTATAGTTTTCAATATACACCTCAAGTATTTATTATTCGTCTTTATTGTTATAATGAATGTGAATTTTATTTGTGTTATTCTAGTGAATATATCCTAATAAAAGTATTAATTGTTTTATCTGAATTTCATGGTATTTTAGTGTAACTTTTAATCTTGTAATTTTTAGGAAAATGTGGAAATTTCATATTATAATAAAATAGGTGTTTAAATGATAATTATATATATATTAACACATGAATAATTTTTAAATGAATAATTTATTTTCAGAAATCTCATTTTCCTTAAATATCGTATTTTAAACCTTTCGAGACCGAATGCTCCTTGCGGAGGTCTGAATCTCGCACTACTAGTCTGCGGGTGCACGATGAACCGTACTATCCCTAACAGGTTCCCCAAAAGTGGGTTGTAGCGGCGCTTTGCTTAGGTTTAACGAATACTTTTCATTTGGGAAACAATTTTATAAATATGGGGTATTTATTTGCAAAAGAGTACAGTTTTCCGTATTTTAGTTATTAGGGTTTCCTAAACCAACTAGCCTACTTCTAAGGTCTAAACGATGAGTCATTAGAAGCCTCAAATCGCCTCTTCACCGTCAATTGCGGTTAGGTAAGTGCCAGGTAAGTGGGAAGGAACCACAGTCGTGGGCCTAATTAAAAACCACTAGCCTTAGACACACTTGCCTAGTCACCACAAGACAGTTTAGATAAACGATCGATGTCCATGACCAATCGTGTTTTCATTTTATTAAAAGATTTTATCTAGAAATGTTTACAACTTAAAGTTTTCAATAAAGATTATAAAGATTAGGGTATTTTAGTGAAAAGTCCTGTAATTTCGTATTCCGTGTTTTGATATTTATCAATTAGGGTTATATTGAGTGTGTGTAGAGGTAGGTCATTACCTCGTGACTTATTTTAAGTTTTGGTGAAGTTTAAAGGTAAAACATGACTTATTAAACTTAAAGGTATTATAGCGTAAGAATACGGTATTTAAAAACGTTATCATTTTATGTGTGAAATTTCATTCAAATTGGTTTCTACAAGTTTAGTGATCAAGATAAACCTATTTAGGAGTGAGGGAATTAATTAAACTAAGAAAAATGAACTTCATGGTATTTTTATGAAAAGAATACGGTTTTGCAAAGAAGTTATCATTTCATGTGAAAAAGTTTGATTAAATTGGTTTATGGGTGATTAACAGTCAACATGAATATGGGTAGATAATATGTATTAGGTGACAAGTGGAAATTTATAGAAAAAAACGAATCGGAAATCGGTTTGTCCGATTTCCGTCGGGTTCCAAAAAGTCGTATTTTTATACTTATAGAAAAGAGAGATAGAGGGGATGGGACTTACGGTTTGGACAAGCTAAGGAAGCTAAGGGATGTGGTGGTTGTCGATTCGTCGAAAACGTCGCGAAGGTTCTGATCCGGTCGCCGGAATCCGTCGTCGATTTCGGCAGCGTTTCGCTTCTCGCTCTTCGTACCGAGTTCTCGAGAATTTGGAAGAGTGGACTTAGAGTTGTGAGGTGAAATGGTAGAGGGTAGGGGTCTTTATATAGGGTTAGGCTAAGGTTAGGGTTTTAATTAAAAAAAATATAAAAAAATATTAAAAAAAACATTAAAAATATTTTGAGAGTTATGACGGTTTGACTGTTGACTTTCCAAAAAATTAAAACAAAATAATATAAAAAATATGTGAGGCATGGGATTCGAACTCTGGTGGCTTGGTTCAGCAGTGCAAGATATTACCAATGAGCTACAAGCTCCTTTTTGTAATTATTGTGTTATTTAATTACTTAAAATGATAGCAGCAAGAGTAAATACTCCAAGTATACATTAAATTTTAAAGTGATTTCTTGTACACTAAAAATGGAGTTATTTCATTCTTGTAGCTTGTAATTAAAAACAAAAATAATTACCTAAATCTTGTTCTCAGGTTAAAATACCCCTTTGTGGATTTTTAAAAAAATATTTTGAAAAAAATTGTATAGGAAAAAGTGTATAAAAAATTAGGGTTGTTACACCTAGTCAAGTTAAACCCGTCATTATCTTGATTGCATTAAACCCACCCGCACGAGCCCTTGACGGAGTCAACAAGGCCGCACGACTGTCTTAACCAATCGCGTCGCATGCTACAAACAAGCACCACTTAGCTACCGTACACTACGCCTTGACGGAGTCAACAAACGCAGCACGAATACTAAGCACTACTCGTAAGAAATGACATAAGGCTACGGTTGGTTTTTGGCGAAAAACCTTTAACGTAATGAACTTGATATCGTTGAAGGAACCGAGTGGTTTTACAAATATATAGTGGTGCAAACTTTTACTAAAAAGGTCACTCCCTGTTAAGGGATCTCGGCTCTTTCCTCATCGAATGAGGTGCAGGATATTCCAAACTGAATACCGCGATGCAAAGCAAAAGAATCGATTATAGTAAACTTATTACACCGACGCAAACTTTTGCCCAAGAGGTCACTCCCTATGAAGGAATCTCGGCTCTTGTCTTGTCGAATGAGGTACTGGATATTGATAACCGAATACCGCTATGCAAAATAAAAGGAAACGTCTGTAATGTCTGTTTTCAAAAAACTTGGTTTCAACAATATCATATATAAGTTTGTTTTCCTTGCATTAATCAGAATTAATGCAGTCCCATCAATTAATCCATATCACACCAGAAAAGAACGAAAATACAATGTACGTATATGTCATTCGCATTCGTCACGGGATCCCATCATGCACTGTTATGTTACTTAACTAACAGCAAAGCGGAGGCTGGACTAGCACGAATGCAAAACATATACAACATTTACTAGTATATATATAAATATATATAACATTCGTCCCAGGCATGATATAAGCAACATCACAGAATCTCAGCAAGCAACACAGAATGGTGGATAATCTTGGAGCCTCGGGTTTCATTTGAGCCGCAAATGAGACCCGACGTTCTCTGTCACGTGGATAGCATGTGCAATGAAAACCTGGACCCCTACGAGCACGGCAGGTTACCCGCCAATCCCCAAAGTGAGGCAACCCCAATCAACAAAGTAAATGGGCCACCGAGTACTTCACGAAATCCGGTAACTTGAGCACTCCTCCGTGGGTCATCCTGTACCCCTACGAGTGCAACGAATAGCCCGCCAATTTTAGAATAAGGCCCCCTCTGTCTCAACGCCATGAGATGCAGGCCCGTTGCCCTCTAAAACCCGGCTATTCGAGCACTCCTCCGAAGGGTAATCCTAGTACAGAAAATGAAAATATATGTACAAGGGTGATATCGACCTCAACCCGGTCGTGCCCCAAACAAATAATATACAAACTGTCAGAGACGGTACTCCACATGTCGGACGCTCGCCCCGCAATATCAAATGTACAAATGAATCTGAACCGTACTACTATCATTGCACCACTGGCTATCCACAACGGCAATCCAACCACAACCTTAACATAACACAGAACATCAAAGTGAATGTCATATTCGCAAACCGGTCTAAAAGAATATATAGCAGTTAGACGAGTTATACCGCTCTAATGACATTCACGGTCGCAGATAGTAATGTATGTACTAAAAACTTTTAAACGGTGTTAAAAATAGCGACTTCAAAATACTCTGTATTGCCCCCAAACCAAAGATAACATTGTTCCTGCCAAAGAGAATTTTTTTTTGCGCAAAAGAGCCCAAGGTATCAAATGACATCGATACGTTTAAGAAAATGTGAACCAGTATTTTCCGGGCTGTATTTTGACAAACTCTCGAATGAGAAACAGCTAAATTCTGATGGTATCGAAAGCATCTCGAAAAATCCTTCGATTTGATATATTATGGGCCTCATAATTCATCCGGGATCAAAAGTTATGAGCAAATGTGATACGCACGTGTAATCTAAAGTAATGCTCTACTACATGGGGGCATTTATTCCCTCATGGGAATTAAATAAAATATAGATAAAGCAGTAAGGAAAACCTCAAATGAGGCATCACGTGTCTACACATGACTGGGCATCGCGTGCCCACACGTGACCGGGCATCACGTGCCCACACGTGACTAGACGTCACGTGCCGACACGTGACCATTTACAGGAAAAGCCTGTAGACACTGAATTAAATTCTGGTTAAATGCTTAATTAAGGGGTCACGTGCCAACACGTGATAAGTTCCTAAAGATCTCTGAATTAATAGAATTAAATTCTAATTAAATGGTCAATCAGTGGGGTCACGTGCTAACACGTGATAGGCTCTTAAACCTTCTGAACTAATAGAATTAAATTCTAATTAAGGGAAATCAAAAACCCTAATATTTCCCTAGATCTTTCCAAACAAAAAGATTGCGCTCTGTAAAATGGAGCACCGTTGGATTAAAAATCCAATGGTGATTAAAAATCACCAATTTATGGAAAGATTCTATACAAGAAAAGATTTTCCTGAAATTCACCAAGAATAACAAACCAAATATCTTTTGGATTAAAATCCAATGGTGAATAAAATTCACCAAGTGATCTAAAAGATCATGTTGGTTACAAAATCGATTAAAATCTTTCAATGAAAGATTGACTAAACAAGCTGATTCTTTTCTTTCTCTTATAAATAGGAGCCAAGAAGAGAAGAGAAAAAAGGAAAAAAAGAGATACAACAACAGAGAGAGAAAAGAAGAGAATTTAATTCTCTAGAGAGAAAAGAAGATTTCTTCAAAAGAGAAAGAAACCCTAGGTGAGAAAGGGAAAGAGATCATAAGGTCCACAAAACAAAAAGAGAATTTAATTCTCAAATTAAGAGTTTAACTCTTCTGAATAAGAACTTAGTTCTTCCTTTGGTTGAAGATCTGCAGAAGCAGATCTCCCCATAAGTTGAGAATTTAATTCTCATCGGGGAGATTCTGCCATGCAGATCCAAAACTTAGAGGGAGAATTGAGTTTAAGGAATTTAATTCCTCCAAATACTTAGGAATTTAATTCCTCCAACAGAGACAGGGTTTAACCCTTAAAACAAGAACTTAGTTCTTCTTTATGGTTGAAGATCTGCAGAAGCAGATCTCCCCATAAGTTGAGAATTTAATTCTCATCGAGGAGATTCTGCCATGCATATCCAAAACTTAAAGGGAGAGTTGGGTTTAAAGAATTTAATTCTTCCAAATACATAGGAATTTAATTCCTCTAAATAAAATTAGGGTTCAACCCTACAAAAGAATTTAATTCTTAAACAAGGGATTTAACTCTCCATGCACGTAAAGAGATCAGTGCCCAACCTGGTCACGTGGTAACACGTGACCCTCATCCTCAATGAGTAGAAAAGAAAGATCAAGACTAGGTCACGTGCCCCCACGTGACCCTTAAACAGACTCCCAAAATGAAAAAGAAAAAGCTTGGAGGCAATGCCGCACGTGCTCACACGTGACCCTCAAAACTAAAGGGAATAAAGCCAATGGCAATACTGATTTAGGGCGCCTCAAGTGTCCCCACGTGACCCCTGACTAACACCTTTTTAAAAGGGCAAATGAGGGAAAACAGAGGAATTAATACCCAATACATGGGCACTATCACGTGCCCACACATGATGATTACAAAGATTAAGTGTTTAACACTTATTGACATACTTTGAGAGTAAAATAAAGGAAGTCTGGCCCAATTCTCTGGCGCCTCACGTAACTCCATGTGACCGCCTCATTTTTAGTGTTTAACACTATTTTGAGTGTTTTGTCCCTAGTGTTTAACACTATTTTAAGAGCATCACGTGGGAACACGTGATCGTCAAATATGTGTTAGTGTTTAACACTATTTTCAAACCAGTCTTAATCTAAATTGGCTAAGTTTTCCAGAGGCAAGATTCCTCTTTTGACTGAGCCTCAAACACACCCTTGTCTTCTAAGATTGATTGTCTCATATAATATATGAGTGCTCAGCACTCGATAAAGACAAAGTGTTGTCAGAACCCCAAACCCCTGTTTAGCATTGCTAAATAATGAAGAGCTGAACCCAGACAAATGTTCAACAGTCCAACAAAGGGCCAACATTTCAAAACCTAATTGGACTTAGCCCAAGTTGGCCAAAGTCCTCAATTCAGTTTCAACTGAGCCCATGTGCTCATAATCCAATTAATTGATCTTAGTCCCAAATTAGACTACAGATTTCCTAATCAACTTTGGTTCAAGGGTACATCTCTTCACTCCTGTGATATTTGTCGTTGTAATCCTTCAACGTCTTCAGAGAGGTGACGGGTCCTGGTAACCAATCATTCCACGGACTGTGGGGTTCTTAAACTCATGGACTATGATGTCCTTAAACTTTATAGACTATGATGTCTTTAAACTACGGACTGTGGGGTCCTTAAGTCTATGGACTATGATGTCCTTAACCTCGGACTGTGGGGTTCCTTTAAACCCACGGACTATGATGTCCTTAATCTCGGACTGTGGGGTCCCTTTAAACCCACGGACTATGATGTACTTAATCTCAGACTGTGGGGTCCTTTAAACCCATGGACTATGATGTCCTTAACCTTGGACCACCATGTCCTTAAACTGGTAATCGACCGCAATGTCCCTAAACTAAACAATATAGCCCAAATGCTCTTTTGTTGGATCTAAATGATCCTGTTAAGTTGATCTTAGTCTAAAATTAGACTAACGTATCCTTAACATACGTTTAAGTTGATCTTAGTCTCAAATGAGACTAACGTATCCTTAAACCCAACCCCCAAACCCAAATCTAAGAAAATACGGATTTGGACTAATCCACGCCCTACGGGTGACAACATAAATTAGTCTCCGTATATAATCCACGGGCAACCAAACACAAAACAAACACCCATGACACGAAGTG
Organism: Agapanthus africanus; assembly: GCA_030015575.1. Taxonomy (NCBI): domain Eukaryota; kingdom Viridiplantae; phylum Streptophyta; class Magnoliopsida; order Asparagales; family Amaryllidaceae; genus Agapanthus; species Agapanthus africanus. Next base: position 6,316,259 of record JASDDO010000022.1, read on the forward strand.
ACCATATGGAGAAGGAGAAAGTTGTTACCGCGATGCGGTAGCGTAATTAACTGCAGTGGCTTGCGCCTGCAGGGAAGAGCGTCTCCACAATAAAAAAAACCTCAAACGAGGGGGAATCTGACCAAGTCTGCTATATCGTCCGCATCCGTTTAAACCTTCGATACATGGTGCCATAAATCAACTTGGCATCTTCGGAGAGGTGGACGGATAGCACCAATTAGTATCTGCCCCCAAATTCAGGTAATATGGACCTACGCAGTCGTGTCTCCGTGTTTCGGAGAACAGATTCTGGCACACCCGGTGTGACCTTTTACTCTTTCCACTCCACACTTCGTGTGTCGTTTTTTTCCCGTGATCAGATAATTGCGGTGTGTATGTTTGTAGTTGCCCTTAGGGGAGTGGATCCTGAAGTCGACACTTCGTCTCTATGAAGAATGGCGTTTGTTCCCACCTTAGCAACACAGGCTCTGTCATATCTGGTGGAGTCAAGTACAGGCCACTTGCAGGCTCAAATCTCTGCAATCCGGCTCTTCAAGAAATCAACGAGCTTCTCTTTGGGTCGATGCTCCCACCTCCCACCCTCTGTGCCTCAACGCCGATGGAGGAAGCCCAGAGGAAGTCTGTCTTCCACAGGCTGGTTCCCCAAGCAGCAGCTTTTCTAACGGAATCGGTCCTCAAACAACTGGCACATGCCAAGGACCAAGGTCGACGCAGGGGGCAGAATATTCAAGCTCTCAAAGGAAACATGGGGCAAGCTCGGCAAAATCCTGAAGCTAATCAAATCCCGGCCGTAAGAAACGGTCGACGTCGATATCAGCGTCATACAATATGAGCTGGGGACAGTTCTCCATATGGTCCTGTTTCAACCCCAGTGGTGAATGTTTTTGTTCCAAATGGGAACAACTTCAAATTGTTATGAAGGGTCAGACAAAGTTCTTCTACCGCAATATTGAAGAAGTCTCCGCAGCCCATGGAGATCCCACGAGAGCAGAAACTAGTTCGCTCTCTGAGACAACTTTCCTCATCTATATATACGGTGTAGAAGTAGGTGAAGAGGACTCACCCCAAGAAGGATCCTGATACAGCAGTTCCTTCCAAAACCAAAATGTTTTTTTCACAAAAAAAGAGGCCCAATAAAGCTCAAGTGCCCGAAGCAAACTCCAAAGGCCAAAAACTCCAAACACCCCAAGCCTGAGGGCATGGTAGTTCACATAGTCTATGTGGTGAATTCCAAAGACGAAGTTCGAGCTTCTGCTAGTCACCGACTTCAAACTCGGTCCTTAACAAAAGTTCAACTGCAACGTGAAAAGCTGCTGGAGATGCTCGCTCAGGCGGCAGCAAACGCTAATCTATCGCCTAAGGAAAGTCCCGAGAATTCACCCGAAGAAAGAATAGAGAAGGAGTCGGATATTGATTTCCTAAAGCGCGCTCTGAAAAAGAGAGATGAAGAAGCGACAGAAATGTCCACTAAAATGAACCAGATGGCCCTTCTGATTCAGAATATGGCTGGAATGATGGTTCAATTGGAACCACTGGCAGATGAACTGGACAGCTGTGAAGAGCATTCTCAAGTACTTACGAAGGACTAAAGAGATGCTCTTGGTGTATGGTAACGGAGAACTTCAAGTGGAGTCCTTCACCGATTCGAGCTTCCAGAGTGATAAGGACGACTCTAAGTCGCAGTCGGGATTTGTCTTTACCCTTTACGGAGGGGCGGTTAGCTGGAAGAGTTTCAAGCAGGAAACCGTGGCAGACTCGACGATGGAGGCTGAATACATCGCTGCCAACGATGCTGCCAAAGAGGCTGTCTTGATCAAGAAGTTCATTACTGAACTTGGAGTGGTTCCATTCATTGAGCATCCAATACCTTTGTATTGCGATAACAATGGAGCGGTGGCTTTGGCCAAGGAACCCAGGTCCCATCAGCGATCCAGGCATATTCTGAGGCGGTATCACCTGATCCGGGAGATAGTTGATCGCCGGGAGATCGAGGTCAGGAGGGTTGACACGAAGGAAAACACGGCGGATCCACTCACGAAGGCCATTCCCCAGATACAGTTTGAGAGACTCTTCGGGATGCTCGGTATGCGATACTACAGTAGCTGGCCCTAGTGCAAGTGGGAGATTGTTAGTTGTATGTATGCCCTAGAGGCCATTATTGTACAGATGATGTATATTATATTGGATGCTTGGACATATATAGAGATGACTTTCTTGCTCGATATGATAGTATGCTATCTGGTTACTCTTTATCTTAACATGTATACTAGTCTCTTTAAACTGTCTTATAGTTACATGTTGGTAAAGCCCTTAGGATGTGTACTTGACTGCCTGGACTATGATGCAGATCATACTAGTGGGGACATGGTAGTCCATAAGTACATCCTTCAAGGTCCCTAGTCGTGGGTGTATCGAGACGGGGCATCGATATACCAGTGTAGACTAGCGTATACGCTTCTCGACCCATGAGATGGGCGATGGATGATCCCATATTCATTGGTGTTTGACATCAGAGATGGTATACGGGTGCTCAGTGGAGACTGGGTACACTGGACGGACTCGCCGAGAACTCCCAGATGGTATTATACCTCACGTCAGATAGCAGTTCTCAGGTGACACTTGTGCAGGTTAGTCTGTAGACCCGAGATCGTCATAGAGTCTTGTGTGATTCCCACTGTGCTTTGATCTCCACCTTACCACGTCCATGAGGGCGTGCAAAACGGTGGTTTTTGGGCACAGTCCCGAGTCACATGGAGGCAATGAGCGATAGGAGGGGTTTCGTCTCTCCCGGTATTGGGGGTTGATGTTGCGCTGTGCTCGATTGGCCGTAACAGGGAAGTCCCTGGCCAGGGCTGATCAGAGATTTGCTGATAAGTGTTACCAGTAGTTTCTCGACCCGTTATGAGCTTCACATCGGCACGACTTATCGGTTATTGGGTTCTGACGTTTACCACCCCTAGACTTGATATGCGACATATCAGACGAACAGACCGGACTGTACGGTAAGTGTTACTGGTTGGATTCACAGGAGTGTGAGCGGGCTTGCTCGTCGATCTTCTGATCGCTCAATACCCGGGTGGCCGTTACGTTTAGCAGACCGCTTGCGGCTTGTGGGTGCTTGATATGATCATCATCTACTGCCGGCGTATTGACGAGTTTTTAGAGTCCTACACAGAGGTTTCCTGGCTCAAGCAAAACGAAATAGGAGCGCATATGAGATATGTGCGGGACCGAGAATAATGCGTGTATGTGATACCGTATTTCATTCTCGCGATAAATGTTTGGATTGGTTGTATGCGATATAACCTAGTTATCGAATCTAAGATTGATTCGATAAGTCGATACATTGGATACTAGTCGGTTATATGCGATATGACCGGATCATTAAATCAAGTGTTGATTCAATGATTTAATGTATAATTATATATATGATATATTACTTTGCATTAACTAGGATTGTTTCATTTTTTAAAAGGATTTTCTCACTTGATGCACATTGTATATGTGATATATTTTTTGTGCACTTGTTTGTATCATGTTTGATGATACTTGCTCACTTGGGTTTGTGTAAAGATTAAACCATGGTTATATGAATGGTTAGGGTTATGTTTATTTACTTGGTTATTTATTTATTTATTCATTTTGGAAAATAAAAAGGAATGGTGGCTTATTTTGTTTGTTTGTTGAACCTTCTTGAAGCTTTGAACAAGTCCACCATTCTTATCTCATGCTTAACCCTAACCATTCCAACTAACCTTAGTTTAATCTCTACACTTGACCATGGTTAGTATATGATAAGTATTCATATTAGTTTCATTTTTAAAGTAATACTTATCATATTCTATCATCTTCTCCTTCTTCTTCAAGAAAAAGCTTGCCACCATTAATGGCATCTTGAGCAAAAGAGTGAGAAATCCAATTCTACAGTGAACCCACCTCCTATTTCTTCATCCTCTACCTCTTGCCAAGTAGTATAGGGTGTTTACTTCACAAGTTTCATTGCTTGGTGAAGTAGGAGCTTGATCTAGTGTTGCCTCGACGTAGATCATCTTCGGCAACGAAGCCGACGACCTAGCCCGCCCATTTCTCCGATGGAGCCGATGCAAGAGTTCGGGATCCGGTATGGACAGCGAGAGGACGTCTATGTGGAGCTAAGGAAGTGGAAAACTGGATCTACAAAGGTTGTAGCCTCTTTCTTTTAGTTAAAACGTTAACTAGTTTCACTTTTCGCCTAAACTCTAGTCAACGAATCCGTATTAGGGTTTCTCGGCACTTGTAAAATTTGAAATTGGCATGGTTGATGCCTTGTGAGACCTCATTAGTGTGCCTAGGAACCCTACAGGTTTACACGTGCATATCTGACAAAAACCCCACTACACCCAAAAATATAACATTGCCAGAGGATAGATGAACCGTCGGGGGGGATTCCGGCCGCCGGACTCGGCCGGAAATTGGCCAACTCGGCCTCGACTCGGCCGACTCAGTCCTCCGACCGAATCACGACCGAGTCACCCCCGAGTCGGCCGATTCCGGAGACGACCCCAACATGAAAATTGTGTCTTTTCACATTCCCTATGCACCCGCAAAATTTTAGCCTCAGACCATTTCCAGAGCTCTTTTAAAACCCCAATTACTCCACTTTTAATACATTTTATTACATTTTTCATTTTAACCTTTCACCTACCCTAACCCTATAAATATCACCCTACTCTCTACCCACTCACCCCAAACTCTGAGCTAACTCTCTAAAATTCTCAAGAACTCTTGTGTTCAATCGAATTGAGCGAAAGGCGAAGCTCCGGTGAATTCTTCAGCGGAATTTCCGGCAACGACCGTAGGAACTCCCGGAGACGAAACGACGCACCGGCGACTCCTCCCGATCCACCTTCCTCTTATTTTTGATCGAAACCCGTAAGTCCCCATTTCTACCTCTCTTTTCTTTTCTAAAAATACGGATTTACAAAACCCGACGGAATCGGAACAAATCCGATTTCCGACTCGGTTTCTTTATAAAACTTCACTTCTCGTTAATACAGTTATGCTTAAACTCTCTCATGTTGACCATTAAACACTAATCAACCAAATTGATCAAGTTTCATATCATAAAATAATGGCTATTTCATTTTACCGTATTTTCATTTAAATACCACATAGTTTCGATTCTACATTCAATATCACAAAACATGCTATACCTTTAAGTAGATCACGAGGTAATGACCCACCTCCTCACACACTTATATGCAACATAGCACGATACCCTCGGGAACATAGAATACAGGAAATCGACATCTTTACAAATAAATAACCTTTGAGCTAATAATAAAAAAAACATATCTAGACTCAGACAATTAAGGACTGTCGCGCTCATTAGGACAGAGGAAGGTTGTGGGCATTCAGTCGTTTATCTAAACCTGATTTTGTGGTGCTTAGGCTAGATAAGTGAGAAATGTAACTTTAAAAGGCCCGTCTTACGGTGATTCGTGAGCGGAACCCTCCTTTCTTCACTTGTACTTACCTAGTCACAATTGGCGGTGAAGAGACGATTTGAGGGATATCTCACAACTTGTCGCTTTGGACCAGTTAGGAGCAGTCTAGTTAACTTAGGAGACCCTAGAACATAGGATACGGGAAAATCGACATCTTTACAAATAAATACCATAATTAATAAAACCGTTTTCCCTTAATGATTAGTATTTATACAAATCTTTGCAAAGCGCCGCTACAACCCATTTGGGGAACCCGTTTGGGATGGTGCGGATTATCGCACATACTTGGGCTTAGTAGTGCGAGATTCATACATCCGCAAGGAGCATTCGGTCTCGAAAGATTTAAAATACGACATCTTAAGAAAACGAGATTTCTAGAATATTATATATATACTAAAATTATTTTCATATAAATATATGTATATGTAACATAAAAATATCTATTTTGAATTATTACAAATATTCCACTTTTTCTAAAAATGTCGCAAGAATCATTTTACACTAAAATACCATGAATTCCATACAAAACCAATATTACTAATAAATACCATTTATTATGAAAATAGGATATTTTCAATAAAAATATCACAATATAAAATATACATTCATTACAATTCTAAAGACGATTAATAAATCCTTAGGGTGTACTTTGAAAAGTATATAAAAGTATTTTTATATAAAACCCCCTCAAGTTCTATAAATTCCCCTAAGGACCCTAGTAAACATAGGTTTAAGCGTGTCACGCCCCGCTTCCCGGTGTACGACGAAGGGGACGGGACTGGTCCACTACAAATATACTCAGAAGTACATACGCTAAGTGTATCTAAGTAATATAAAAATAAATACACAAGATATAACAAAAACAACAACTTTTATTTATTAACATTCTTTTGTACAATACATGAAAAGGAAATACAACTGAAATAAAAACAATGCCTAAACAATGGCATGACAGGAAATTAAAGGTACTGAATGGAAAATGTACAATGAAACTAGAGCTCTGATTCTTCAGCAAACTGCTCCAAGTCTTCGGCAGATGGCTCGATCTCTGCCGGGTCCAAACTACCTGACGACATTCAAAGAAGTAAGAAATAGAATGTCGTCAACGAACAGATCGCTCGGTAAGTCCCAAAGATAAGAGGAAAGTAGAATAGACAGAATAAGAAGATATCTTTTAAAGTTGTATAATATTGTTGTAATATTGTGTTAACGTTGTTGTTTGTAGCTTGGTACAGAAGGATGCCAGTGTATACGAGATGGGTCTCTATATGCTAGAGACCAGGGCAAACGGAATGTATAAGGAACCGTTAAGCTACGGTACAACAGCAACGGAATATAGGTTAGGTGTCTTAATCTTACCGCCTCATGCCACTTTTAACACCTTCCGTACCATTCTACCCCTTAAAACCCCGTAGTGTTTTGATTGTATTGTTTGTACTGTAAATTGAATTGATTGTATAATTGATTGACTGACAGAAACCATGATATCGGTAAACGGATATAACCGTAGAATCATGTAAATGGAATATATATATATATATATCCATGGTTCGGTTCAGCCGAATTGTATAGATTGATAATTGGATTCATGAATTCATGTGTTCATATTGAATTGGAATATTGTAGATTGTAAATTGTACTTGAATCATATTTAAGTTAGATATAATCAGACTTAAACCCGAGTCAGACAATTAGAAATGTAAATCGAAGTGTTGATTATTTCTTAAACCTATAATTGCTAGGGTTCTTAGGGTAATTTATAAAACTTGAGGGGGTTTTATGTAAAAATACTTTTATATACTTCTCAAAATACACCTCAAGTATTCGTTATTCTTCTTTAGAGTTGTAATCAAGGTGGATTTTTGTATTGTGATATTTCTAGTGAAAATATCCTAGTTTCAGAAATAAAGGTATTTATTTATAAAATTGATTTATTTGGAATTCATGGTATTTTAGTGTAAAATTTATTCTTGTGATTTTTAGAAAAAGTGGAATATTTATATCATAACAAAATAGATATTTTAATGATAAATATACATATATTTATACAAAAATAATTTTTATAAATATTTTATATTCTAGAAAATCTCAATTTTTTAAGATGTCGTATTTTAAATCTTTCGAGACCGAATGCTCCTTGCGGAGGTCTGAATCTCGTACTACTAAGCCCGAGGGTGTGCGATAAACTGCACCATCCCGAACGGGTTCCCCAAAATGGGTTGTAGCGGTGCTTTGCAAATATTGTAAAATATTAAATACTTTAGAAAACGGTTTTATAAAGTAAACGGTATTTATTTGTAAAAATGTTAATTTTCCGTATTCTATGTTCTAGGGTCTCCTAAGTCAACTAGACTATTTCTAAATGGTCTAAACGACAAGTTGTGAGATACCTCAAATCGGCTCTTCACCGCCAATTGTGGCCAGGTAAGTACAAGTGAGGAAAGGAGGGATCCGCTCACGAATTACCGTGAGATGGGCCTTTTAAACTTACCTTTCTCACTTGCCTAGCCTAGACACCACAAAGTCAGGTTTAGATAAATGACCGATATCCATAACTTATCGTATTTTCCTAATAAGTGGTACTTCTTTAAAAAGTGTATCAAAACTAAATCTTTTAGAAATAGTTTTATTAAGTATATGATATTTAAATGAAAATGTTTGTTTTCTCGTATTCTAGGTTCTTGGGGGTGTTGCATATAAATGTGTGAGGAGGTAGGTCGTTACCTCGTGATCTACTTTAAATGTGTAACAAGTTTGATGGGGTTAAATGAAGGATTGAAACAATGTGGTATTTAAGTGAAAAATATGGTAAATTGAAATAGCTATCATTTCATGTGACGAAAGTTGATCAAATTGTTTGATTAGCGTTTAGTAGTCAACATGAGGAAGTTTAAGTATGATTGTATTAGTGAGAAGTAGAATTTTATAGAAAACCGAATCGAAAATCGGATTTGTTCCGATTCTGTCGGGTTTTGTAATTTCGTATTTTGAGAATGGAAAAGAGACATAGAAAAGGGACTTACGGGTTTTAGATTACTCAAGGGAGTGAGAGAGAACTAGAGAGATCGCCGATGTGTTGCGTCGTCGCCGATAGTTCCTAAAACGTTCGCCGGAAATTCGTTGGAGCTTCGCCTCGAGCTTGTTTTCAAAGTACACGACTCTTGGAAAATTTTTGAGAGAGTGGGCTCAGGATTTTGGGGTGAGAGGGTAGAGGGTAGGGGGTGTATTTATAGGGTAGGCTAGAGTTAGGGTAGATGAAGGGTTTTTAATAAAAAAAAATGAATTTTTTAGAAAATTCATTAAAAATTGGAGTAATTAGGTGTTAATGGGCATTTTGGAACTGATCCAATAAATTAGAGTGTGCAGGGGGCTAGAGAAGGCGAAGAGACACAAATTTTGTGTTGACGACTCGGCCGTCCGGCCGAGTCGGACCGAGTCGGGGGTCGAGAAGGTGAGGGGTCGCCGGGGTAAGACACTGGTATTTTTAGTTTTTCAGGTTTAGTTCAAGTTTTGGGAGTTATGGTGTGTGGACTGTTGGGCTTCCAAAGGATTTAAAACAAAATAATATAAAAAATAATGTGGGGCAGGGGATTTGAACTCTGGTGGCTTGGTTCAGCAGTGCAAAGTATTACCAATGAGCTACAAGCTCCTTCTTGTAATTATTGTGTGAAATAAATACTTAAAGTGGTAATAGCAACATTCAATACCCCAAGTATACTTCAAATTTAAATCAATTTTATGTATACTAAAATTGGAGTTGTTACAGTCTACCCTCCTTACAAAAATTTCGTCCTCGAAATTTACAACTTTTATTTGAGGACTAGTTTACAAAGAGGTGATGATATCTTGTACGCATTTCATCTTCTCTTTCCCAAGTGGATCCTCCTGGAGTGTCTTTCTGTCACGCCCCGCTTCCCAGAGTACGCAAGATTTGGGCACGTGACATAGCCAACCATGCTACCTGTGGGTAGGAAGTATCCATCCACAGTCACATTACGGTTGTAAAGATATCAAGAACAGTGAAAATAAACTAAACTAATACATGTCCAAATCCATAATAACAAGAATCAATAAACAATAAGTGCGGAAGCTAATGATCCAATACAATAAATAATCAGTATGTCCCATAATGCGGGCTCACATCTGGAAATGAAATGACATAAATAAACTAAACTCTCAAGAACTCACAGTTCAGCCTGCTGGCTGAAGTACTCCTGCTCGGTCGACGTCAAGGGCACGGAATCTGGGCCATGCAAAACCCAGACGTCAGCGCGTCATGATATCAAGTAATGTAGCATAAACATGGTAATAAACAATGCAAGCATGAACATGAATAAAGCAGTAATGAGAAGTAATAAACAGGGTAGTGTGCAGTAGTGACTAAACTTTCCTATCAGGTTTTCTACTCTATAGTCTTTGGAACCAATTGATGAATCGTCGATGTAACTCAATAGTATCCCGTGCGTGCCCGGGACCACGGTCATGATTCTCGGGGCTGAATCCGAGACGTGCCGCTAAGCAGTAAAAGGTAGTAGGATGGATGAGTGATGTCAGCATCAACACTCCGGAGCTGGCCAAGCCCGTAAGACTGATCAGAACAATATATCGAACTGTTGAGTTACAAGTCGGTTTCACCTTTGATTTCCCCATACCCCCAAACTAAGTATGTCGGTCAGGTATTCAGCAGTCAAGGACTAATGCCAACTCAAGTCGAGTAAAGGTAGGTCTGTCTGGATCGACAGCAGGAATGGTTAGGTTTGTCGGCATTAGGCATGAGATCAGGTAACAGGTCAGGTTACTTTCAACAGGTAGAGTCGATATGTACAGGGTGTTGTGTCCGGTGTATCAGTACATGTGTCAGGTGTATCGAGATCGGTCAATATGTAATGCAATCAGGTATAAGATGATAACAGGTATAGTAACAAGTAATGAACAGTAGCATGAAACAGTAAGTAGCAATTATTATTCTATGTGAACACAGTGATGTTTGTATTTTCATATTAATCCGGTTCACGCACCTTTGAGGTGCAAAAGCCACAAGATAAAACAGTATCGATAGTATACATAATGGAGTTACAAGAATTTGAACTAAGTATAATATTTGCCTCATGAGTGGCTTTAACAAATGAAGTGAGGATGATCTAGCAATTTAGGCAAGGATGTGCCAATTGGTTAATTAGTTAAGGTGTTGATTAAAAGCATACCGATTAACTACAAGTAACAACTACAATGGTTTAACATTACGGATGATTGTAATTGTCACCAAGTCGTGTGATTATAACAGATAACATGATTATTAAGTTTGTAGCATGTTAAAGCAAGTATTCGGATACTTGCCTCGGCGGTTCCGCAAACCGAAACACGGATGCGATGTCGGCAGAAACTGCGTTATGGAAGCACGGCCCACGGATCGAGTCCCAACAGAAATCAACGGGATCACACGGACCAGGGGACTTCGCTGGAGCGTCGGGTTCGTGAGACGGCACGGTCGGGTTCCGGCAACAACAAAGTAGCAAGTTAGCAACAAAGATACGATATACACCAAAATACGACCAGCGAAGAAATTGTACCACGAGGAAGCACAAGGAAACTCACCGCGAAGCGACAGGGTGCAAACACGATGGCTCGACGGCACTGGATCGCCGGCGAAGCGACGGCGGCGGCTGCAGCAAGGGGAAGGGTCTCGGGTGTGCAGGGTAGTGGGCTGCGGCGAGTTGGAGAAGGGTGTGGTCGGCTCAGGTGGTCGTGGGAGAGGGAGAGATGGTCGGAGGTGGCGTCGACGAGGTCGCCGGCGCGTTTCTCCGGCGAACAGGGAAGGTGCAGGCGAAGGATGAAGGCTCGGGTTTGCTTTTCCGGCGAGGGGAGGAGGGAAGGACGACGAGGTCGGGTCGAGTAGGGTGAAAGGGAGTCGTGGGGTCGTCGACGACGATGGGCGACGTCGACGGTGAGGTTGCGAGGGGATGGAGGCGTCGGGGAGAAGGGTTGCAGGCGCGGGAAGGAGCGGGAGAACGGGAGGAGGAATGTAGGTGGGTGCGGTGGAGGTCGTGGTGGTGAGGGCGGCGACGGCGAGGTCTCGAGGAGTCGGCGACGAGATCGCGAGGGCTAGGGTTAGGGTTTTCTCGCGAGGAAGATGGGTCGTGGGCGGCTGTTGCATGGGGGTTAAATACGAGAGGAGAGAGAGGGAGATTGGAGAGAGAGAAAGAGATTTGGTGAGATAGAGAGAGAGAGAGAAAATGAGGAGAGAGGCAGAGAGAGATGGGGAAAGGAGGGGCCCACGAGCTCGATTGCGAGCTCGTGATTGGCCGGGGAGAAATATATGAAAAGGATTTTAAGGGATTAAACTGTGAGGAAAAGATTAGAAGGTATTAATATATATATTCGATATTAAATTTAAATGGGCCATTTTGGCGCGAAATGAAACATTTCCAAATCGAGCCCGGGTCGCGCCCAAATGTTCCAAATTCAAATTATATGATTTTAAGCGGGTTCCAAATTTTGAAAAGAGGTGTTGAGTGATTAAAATGCATGCCCCCAAGTCGGACACTTGTACGCGCGCGTAGTCGCCCAAACTGGCCCGTTTAGCCAAACGGAATGGAATCTCGACACGCGAACGCTACCACGCGACTAGTGGCGACGAGTAGGCTAACATGGACATCTTAAATTTCATTTTCGGAGTTAAAATTTGTTATGTGCCAAAATGACTCAACCGGGTAAAATTTAGCAATAGGCACCAGAAAATCAGGAAAATTGGAATGAGCAATAAATAACCCTCAACTAGTAATGTACATAGTATTATTGGGCTCGGGTGTTACACTTTCCTCCACATTACTCGGACTAAGTTAACTTCCTTGTTCCGAAGTGTCTTCACTTTCATGTCCAGGATCTCCATAGGCTGTTGCTCACAAGACAAGTCGGGCTGGATAGTGAGCTCGGAATGATCAAGAACATAGCTGGGGTCACTCACATACTTCCTGAGTTGGGATATGTGGAACACATTATGCACTCCTTCTAATGAGGGTGGAAGTGCTAAGCGGTATGCCAATTCACCGACTCGTTCGAGTATGTCGAAAGGTCCAATGTATTTCGGACTTAATTTACCCCGTCTTCCAAATCGGATCACCCCGCGGTTCGGAGATATCTTCAAGAATACGTGATCTCCTGGCTGGAACTCCAAGTGTCGTCTCTTCGCATCAGCCCAGTGTTTCTGTCGATCTTGGGCTATGCGCATCCTTTCCCTGATAGTACGAACCACATCAACGGTCGCTACTATCATCTCTGGTCCAAGAAGTTCCCTATCTCCGATGTCGTCCCAACTTAATGGTGATCGACACTTCCTTCCATACAATGCTGTAAAATGTGCCATTCATATGCTTGCTTGGTAGCTGTTATTGTACGCGAACTCCACAAGATGCAGGTGATCTTCCCACGATCCTTTGAAGTCTAGCATACACGCTCTGAGCATATCCTCCAAGATCTGAATAGTTCGTTCCGACTGACCATCTGTTTATGGATGATAAGCCGTGCTGAAGTTCAGACTTGTTCCCAAGCTTGCTTGCAGACTCTGCCAAAATTGCGATCGGAACCTGGTGTCACGATCGGAGACAATGCAGACCGGTACTCCATGAAGTCTCACAATTTCCTGTATGAGTTCATGGGTGTCAGAGATAGTACATTATGAAGAGTAAAATCTTAAATAGATTATTTTCTCCTTGTACTTCTTTGCTAGTGTCTTAGTTGATTGGCCAACCCGAAATGGGATGAAGTGAGCCGACTTTGTGAGTCGATCCACAATGACCCATATGGCATCGTTACCTTTTGTGCTGCGAGGAAGAGCAGTCACAAAATCCATCGTGATGTGTTGCTACTTCCATTCTGGGATTGGTAACGGTTGGAGTAGTCCAGCTGTCCTGTGATGTTCAGCTTTTACTTGCTGACACACCAAGCATTTTGCGACGCTTCTGGCTACTTCACGCTTCATTCCATATCACCAATAATTCTGACGTAGATCTTTGTACATTTTGGTACCTCCAGAATGTACTGAGTAGGGAGAGCTGTGAGCTTCTTTCATTAACTCTTCCCATACAGGACCTTTTGGTACACACAATCTGCTGCCGCATCTCAAAGATCCGTCTTCATGGATGATGAAGTCTGTTCTGAATCCATTCTCCACTTGTTCTCTGATCTTTTGCAACTTAGCATCACTTGCTTGAGCTGCTTTGATCTGATTGACAATGGTTGATTGAACTTGTAAATTCATCAAACTTGAATTATTACCTGGCATGACTACTTCGATCTCCATCTGATGCAAGTCTTGCTGAAGCTTCCACTGAGCGGTGAGATTCATCGATAATAGTTGGCGACTAAGAGCATCAGGTACTACATTCACCTTCCCTGGGTGATATTGCAAGTTGATGTCAAATTCCGCCATGAGTTCTAACCATCTTCTCTGCCACATATTCAACTCCTTCTGAGTAAACACGTACTTCAGAATTTTATGATCTGTGTAGATGTTCACTCGTTCACCAAGTAGATAATGGCGCAAAATCTTGAGAGCAAAGATGATGGCTGCCAACTCCAGATCATGCGTCGGATAATTACGCTCATGAGTCTTCAGTTGTCTTGAAGCATAAGGCACAACCTTACCGTGCTGATGTAGAACACATCCTAATCCCTTACCGGATGCATCACAATGCACTTCGAATCCTCCAGATTGATCCGGTATTACGAGAATAGGTGCTGATGTTAACCTTGACTTGAGTTCTACGAAACCTTGTTCGCATGCTTCTGACCACCCAAATTCTTCATCTTTACGTGTGAGCTTGGTCAGGGGTGTTGCTATCTTCGAAAATCTCTCAATAAACCTTCTGTAATATCCAGCTAAACCCAAGAAACTTCGAATGTCCTTCACTGACTTTGGTGTAGGCCATTCGCTAACTGCTGCAACTTTTGCTGGATCCACAGAAATTCCTTCTCCTGATACGATATGTCCAAGAAAACCAACTTGCTTTAGCCAAAACTCGCACTTGCTGTACTTGGCATAGAGCTTATATTGTCGAAGAGTTTCCAGGACAATTCGTAGGTGCTCCGCATGCTCTTTTCGACTCTTAGAATACACCAGGATGTCGTCGATGAAGATGACAACAAATCTGTCTAAGTACTCCCGGAAAACTTGATTCATTAGGTTCATAAATATTGTTGGTGCATTGGTCACTCCAAATAGCGTCACTAGAAATTCGTAATGTCCATAGCGAGTTCTGAAAGCTGTTATGTGAATATCAGCTTCCTTGACCTTCACTTGATGATAACTTGAACGAAGATCCAATTTAGAGAAAACACAAGATCCACTTAGCTGATCGAATAAATCATCGATGCGCGGGAGTGGATACTTGTTCTTTATAGTGACTTCGTTCAAGTCTCTATAATCGATGCACATTCTGTATGAACCTTCCTTCTTCTTCACAAGTAGTACAGGGGCTCCCCAACTTGAAGTGCTGGGACGAATCCATCCTTTCGCCAATAATTCGTCCAACTGTGTTCGGACTTCCTTCAAACCTTCCGGACTTAATCTATAAGGTACTTTGATCACCGGTTGTGCTCCTGGTACTAAATCAATACTGAATTCAAGAGCTCGATCGAGAGGCAAACCTGATATATCGTCAGGAAATACATCGTCGAACTCTCGAACTACCTCTGGTCTTGATTCTTCTTCCGCTTGAGCTGCTGTAACTACTGCTTCCCTTGGCTTCGCTTTGTAGGTACTTGGCTCCAGGGTACGGTCTCCACTTTTGAAATAGAAGACCGGATGGTCTAGAATCTCGAATACTACCCTCCTTTGACGACAGTCGATGGTAGCATAAAAATTTCCAAGCCAATCCATTCCTAGAACCACATCGAAGTTCGGTATGTCCAGTACTTTGAAATCAGCATAAAACTCTCTGCTGCAAACGACGACTGGACACAAGCTGTATCCCATAGTTTCCTTTAGAACGCCATTTCCTGAACTGACATTCCAGCTGGATACAAGCGGTGAGACTGGAATCGCATGGGTTCGGACGAACCATTGCGACATAAAGCAGTGCGATGCTCCAGTGTCAAACAGTGCTAGTGCTGGTAGTGAGGCTACTAAGATTGTACCTAAGATATGTGGGATATGTTTTAGGTATAGGGAAATGTGTAGATAAACAAGACTAAAAGAAAAGTTTGAGAAGAAAAGGTTACTAGTGATGACTTGGCCAGTGGCCTCAGCTTCTTCCACGGACATCGTGAAAGCCTGGCGCCTTGGTACATTCCTCCTGGCCTGAGGAGCATTCCTCGGAACGTTCCTTTGAGCTTGATGGAACTGACGAGGAGGTGGTGCAGGTAGTGCAGGTCTTGGAGCAGGGGCTTGGATGGCTGGGCGCTGTGGGTAATTGTTTGCTGGCCTAGATGCAGCAACTGGGTTTTGCCTTTGGGGACAAGACCCAATATCATGAGTAGTTGAGCCGCAGAGTAAGAAAAGACGGCTGGCTCGCCGGCAGTCTTTCATCATATGTCCGTCTCTCTTGCAGTAGGTACAAAAGGCTGGGCTGGGATGATGGTTCGGTACTCCGGGTCGCCTTGGCACAAAAGGTGGCCTGGACGAGGCTCCTCCTGCCATCTGGTTGGCAGGGCGCTTAACTCCTGCAGACTGAGGTCTGCCCCTTACTTTTATCACTGCCTCATAACTGCGGGCAGCTTATAGAGCTTCCTCATGAGTTGGAAATTTCCCTGTGGCTAGTGCAGCCTGAATTTCCGTGTCCAAACCTTGTTGAAAGCGACGGGCTCTGATCTCGTCCGTCGGTATCAAATTTGCCGTGAATCTGTTTAAGGATTGTGTTAGCTGTGTAGTATGTGTGATATTTAAAAATTGAACTATTGTGACATATCTTACCGGCTTAGCATGGTGAATTCAGCGTCGTACTCATCTACTGAGTTGTCCCACATCGATCCTTGTTGTAGATGAATGAACTGCTGCTCCATGGAAAACCTGGCAGTCACAGGGAAGGACTTCGCGTCGAACTTCTCGCGAAAAGTCTTCCATTCAATAGGCTGTACAAGACGGCTTTCTTCCGCCTTCCACCAGTTGCGAGCATTGTCCGTGAGCTACAGTTTCGCCACACGGACCCAAGCTATGTCTGGCACTTGTGCTGCCGCCAGATCATCCTCTATACTTTGTGCCCATTCCTCAGTTTCAAGTGGGCTTCCCTTTCCGGAGAACTGCTTGGGATGTAAATCCCTGAATTGCTTTACCCCAGGTACGTCAGTCTCGGGACGGTTCAGGAGTTGTTGCTGTCCCTCAAGGAGGCTGCGGATCGCCTCAAGTAGCACTGTTTGCTCGGTGGGTGGCGCGGGAACAGCAGGAACGATTGGTAGTGGAGGTGGAGGTGTGTTGTTGAAGTTGGTGCTGGTGTTGTTCGAAGAATCCATAACCTTGAAGAAAATTTTTGGGTTAGGACAGATTCAAAGTATATGATAAGATTCAAGGAATATGTAAGATTCAAGGAACATGAATTGTAAAGAATGTTTTAGTTGCTGGTTCTTGTGTTATATTGCTTAGGTTGTTAAAGCAGAACAGAACTGCATGATAGAATTTCATACAGCTCTGACCTGCATGGGCCACCAACAAAACCCGTCACGCCCCGCTTCCCGGTGTACGGCGAAGGGGACGGGACCGGTCCGCTACGTATATACTCAGAAGTAGATACGCTAAACGCATCTAAGCAATATAAAAATAAATACACAAGATATAACAAAAACAACAACTTTTATTTATTAACATTCTTCTGTACAATACATGAAAAGGAAATACAACTGAAATAAAAACAATGCCTAAACAATGGCATGACAGGAAATTAAAGGTACTGAATGGAAAATGTACAATGAAACTAGAGCTCTGATTTTTCAGCAAACTGCTCCAAGTATTCTGCAGATGGCTCGATCTCTGCCGGGTTCAAACTACCTAACGACATTCAAAGAAGAAAGAAATAGAATGTCGTCAGCGAACAGATCGCTCGGTAAGTCCCAAAGATAAGAGAAAAGTAGAATAGACAGAATAAGAAGATATCTTTTAAAGTTGTATAATATTGTTGTAATGTTGTGTTAACGCTGTTGTTTTTAGCTTGGTACAGAAGGATGCCAGTGTATACGAGAGGGGTCTCTATATGCCAGAGACCAGGGCAAACGGAATGTACAAGGAACCGTTAAGCCACGGTACAACAGCAACGGAATATAGGTTAGGTGTCTTAATCTTACCGCCTCGTGCCACTTTTAACACCTTCCGTACCAATCTACCCCTTAAAACCCCGTAGTGTTTTGATTGTATTGTTTGTACTGTAAATTGAATTGATTGTATAATTGATTGACTGACCGAAACCATGATATCGGTAAACGGATATAACCATAGAATCAAGTAAATGGAATATATATATATCTATGGTTCGGTTCAGCCGAATTGTATAGATTGATAATTGGATTCATGAATTCATGTGTTCATATTGAATTGGAATATTGTAGATTGTAGATTGTATTTGAATCATATTCAAGTCAGATATAATCAGACTCAAACCCGAGTCAGACAATTAGAAATGTAAATCGAAGTGTTGATTATTTCTTAAACCTATAATTGCTAGGGTCCTTAGGGTAATTTATAAAACTTGAGGGGGTTTTATGTAAAAATACTTTTATATACTTTTCAAAATACACCTCAAGTATTCGTTATTCGTCTTTAGAGTTGTAATGAAGGTGGATTTTTGTATTATGATATTTCTAGTGAAAATATCCTAGTTTCAGAAATAAAGGTATTTATTTGTAAAATTGATTTATTTGGAATTCATGGTATTTTAGTGTAAAATTTATTCTTGTAATTTTTAGAAAAAGTGGAATATTTATATCATAACAAAATAGATATTTTAATGATAAATATACATATATTTATACAAAAATAATTTTTATAAATATTTTATATTCTAAAAAATCTCATTTTCTTAAGATGTCGTATTTTAAATCTTTCGAGACCGAATGCTCCTTGCGGAGGTCTGAATCTTGCACTACTAAGCCCGAGGGTGTGCGATAAACCGCACCATCCGAACGGGTTCCCCAAAATGGGTTGTAGCGGCGCTTTACAAAGATTGTAAAATACTAAATCTTTTAGAAAACGGTTTTATAAAGTAAACGGTATTTATTTGTAAAAATGTTAATTTTCCGTATTCTATGTTCTAGGGTCTCCTAAGTCAACTAGACTATTTCTAAATGGTCTAAACGACAAGTTGTGAGATACCTCAAATCGCCTCTTCACTGCCAATTGTGGCCAGGTAAGTACAAGTGAGGAAAGGAGGGATCCGCTCACGAATCACCGTGAGACGGGCCTTTTAAAGTTACCTTTCTCACTTGCCTAGCCTAGACACCACAAATTCAGATTTAGATAAATGACCGACATCCACAACTTATCGTATTTTCCTAATAAGTGGTACTTCTTTAAAAAGTGTATCAAAACTAAATCTTTTAGAAATAGTTTTATTAAGTATATGGTATTTAAATGAAAATGTTTATTTTCTCGTATTCTAGGTTCTCGGGGGTGTTGCATATAAGTGTGTAAGGAGGTAGGTCGTTACCTCGTGATCTACTTTAAATGTGTAGCAAGTTTGATGGGGTTAAATGAAGGATTGAAACAATGTGGTATTTAAGTGAAAAATACGATAAATTGAAATAGCTATCATTTCATGTGACGAAAGTTGATCAAATTGTTTGATTAGTGTTTAGTAGTCAACATGAGGAAGTTTAAGTATGATTGTATTAGTGAGAAGTGGAATTTTATAGAAAACCGAATCGGAAATCGGATTTGTTCCGATTCCGTCGGGTTTTGTAATTTCGTATTTTGAGAATGGAAAAGAGAGATAGAAAAGGGACTTACGGGTTTTAGATTACTCAAGGGAGTGAGAGGGAACTAGAGGGATCGCCGATGTGTTGCGTCGTCGCTGGTAGTTCCTAAAACGTTCAACGGAAGTTCCGCTGGGAATTCGTCGGAGCTTCGCCTCGAGCTTGTTTTCAAAGTACACGACTCTTGGAAAATTTTTGAGAGAGTGGGCTCAGGATTTTGGGGTGAGAGGGTAGAGGGTAGGGGGTGTATTTATAGGATAGGCTAGGGTTAGGATAGATAAAGGGTTTTTAATAAAAAAATGAAAAAAATTTAGAAAATTCATTAAAAATTGGAGTAATTAGGTGTTAATGGGCATTCTGGAACCGATCCATTAAATTAGAGTGTGCAGGGGGTTAGAGAAGACGAAGAGACACAAATTTTGTGTTGACAACTCGACCGTCCGGCGGCGCTGGCCCGAGTCGGGGGTCGAGAAGGTGGGGGATCGCCGGGGTAAGACACTGATATTTTTAGTTTTTCAGGTTTAGTTCAAGTTTTGGGAGTTATGGCGTGTGGACTGTTGGGCTTCCAAAGGATTTAAAACAAAATAATATAAAAAATAATGTGGGGCAGGAGATTTGAACTCTGGTGGCTTGGTTCAGCAGTGCAAGGTATTACCAATAAGCTACAAGCTCCTTCTTGTAATTGTTGTGTGAAATAAATATTTAAAGTGGTAATAGCAATATTCAATACCCCAAGTATACTTCAAATTTAAATCAATTTTATGTATACTAAAATTGGAGTTGTTACAAAGCGGGACCAATCTCTTGAGCCTCAGGGAGCCGGAGAAGTGGGTGCTTTCCTACTTAAGGTAGACAACTTAATAATGGTGTTATCAATACGGTAATCGTCTTTGAAAAAACACAAATCCTGCCGTCCATGTGCAGCGGTTACCGATAACATCAAAACAATCAGGACTTCAATTATAATCTCATTACAATCTACAATCTACAATTTACAATATTACAATTAAACACGAATCCATGAATCCATTATTCCATATATTCAATCTATCAATCTATACAACTTGACCGAACCGAACCATGGATATACATTCCATTTACATGATCATCCAGTTTACATGATTTTCCAGTTACATACATGATTCTACAGTTACATCCGTTTACTGATATCATAGTTTCGGTCAGTCATCCAATTATACAATCAATACAATTTACAATACAATAATACAATCAAGATAACACGGGGTTTAAGCGGTAGATTGGTACGGAAGATGTTAAAAGTGGCACGAGACTACAAGATTAAGACACTTAACATGAATCTAATTGTCTTTTTTCCGGGTTGTATAACGGAGCCTTATACTTCCATTTGCCTCTAGTCTCTGGCATATAGAGACTCCTCTCGTATACACCGGTATACTTCTGTACCAAACTACAAATAACAGCGCTAACACTAAATACAACATTATAACAATATAATACAACTTTAAAAGCTACACACTCTCTCTTTCTATATATTCTATTTCTCCCTTATCTTTGGGACTTACCGAGCGATCTGTTCGCTGACGACATTCTCTTTCTTTCTTCTTTGAATGTCGTCAGGTGATTTGGACTCGTCAGAGATCGAGCCCACTACTGAAGACTTGGACCAGTTCAGTGAAGACCCCGAGCTCTAGTCATTGTACACTTTCCATACAGTACTTTCATTTCTGTTATGCCATTGTTTAGGCATTGCTTTTTATTCAGTTGTATTTACTTTTCATGCATTGTACAAAAGAATGTTAATAAATAAAGTTACTGTTCAGTTTATATCTCTTGTCTCTTGTGCTTACTTTCATATTGCTTAGATACGCTTAGCGTATTTACTTCACAGTAAATACATAGAGGCCTCGTCCTATCCCCTTCGCCGTATACCGGGAAGCGGGGTGTGACAGGTTTTGTTGGTGGCCCATGTAGGGTTTAGCAGCCATAGAACCTGAGACTGTGAACCAAGGTAACCCAGGTAAATCCCTCACATTCATTTCAACTTTGACCAAAACTTTTTATAATATTTATTTCTTCTAAATATTTTCATACACTATCTATACTCCAGTCACAAAACTTTTCTTGAATCTGTTACACTTTCCTTTTCCAAATTTTGAGCATGAAATTTTTATAAGAAGGGTAGAATGTAACAACCCTATTTTTCCTATACAAATTTTTTCAAATATTTTTTTCCAAAATCCATAAAGGGGTGTTTCCCCCAATCAGAGCAAAGCTCTGTTTAAAATTCAAAATTTTAAAATGAAGCAAAGCTTCAGATGCAGCGCCAAGTGCGCTGCGTCCTAAGCAGTGCACCACGTGCAAAGCACGTGAGCGCTAGCGCTAGGTGCGCTGCGCTCTAAGCAGCACACCACGTGTGCGCTAGCGTTAGGTACGCTGCGCTCCAAGCAGCGCACTACGTGTCAAACACAGGTGCGCTGGCGCTAGGTGCGCTGCGCCCTAAGCAGCGCACCACGTGTAATACACGGATGCGCTAGCGCTAAGCGCGTTGCGCTCTGAGCAGCGCACCACGTGTAAGACACGGGTGCGCTAGCGCTAGGTGCGCTACGCTCTAAGCAGCGCACCACGTGCAAAGCACGAGTGCGCTAGCGCGGGAACTAAAAGCTCCTCACCGTTAGATCAAAGATCTAATAATAATGATAAATCATTAATTGATCAGAATTAAATTCTGTTAAGAAAAGATCTCTCAAATCTTTCCAAATAACAAGAATGTGCTCTGTAAATCAGAGCACTGTTGGATCAATGATCCAAATCACTAAAAAAAATACAGAATAAATTCTGTTTAGAAGATTTCCTAATTTTTGTTGAAAACAAGAAGATTATCTTCTGTAAATCAGAAGCCCTTGGATCAAAGATCCAACGATGGGAAAATTCCCAAATCAATTAGAGAAAAGATCTCTTTAACTGATCGAACTGATCAGCTTGCCTTATATAAAGGCCCCGAGACTTCAAGTCTCAGAGACAGAAGTATAGAGAGACCCCCCCTATAAATTTTGAGAAACTCAAAGATAAAGAGCAGGCTCTTGCAAGAAGATCTTTCTTCAAGGTAAAAATGATAATGATGAACATAGAGATGAAATCATCTCATAAAAAGAAGAATTCATTTCTTTAAAAAGATCATATATCTATAAAGACAAAAAGTATTTTCACAAAGAGATCAAAAGATCTCATCATAAAATAAAAAAAGAACATAATTCTTCTCACAGATCATGGATCTATAAAGGCAAAGCCTTTCATCAATATAAGAGATTGGAACATCTCCTGCAAAATAAGAACTGTTGTTCTTAGATCTTGAGACAAAGTCTCTTTTAAAAGAACATAAATTTGTTTCCCAGATCATAAAATTGATCAAATGCGCCTTGCGCTCTTGAACTGCGCTTTTGCGCTCTCTGGACTGGCGCTCAGCGCCAAATGCGCCACGTGTTAATCACGTATGCGCCAATTAACCACCAGCGCTTTGCACTCTTGAAATAGCTCACTGCGCTCATGGGCCAGCGCTCAGCGCCAAGCGCACTACGTGTCACTCACGTGTGCGCCATGAAACTGAAAGCGCAATACTCTCATGTATTAGCGCTCAACGCTTATGAACTGGCGCAATGCCCCCATCATCTGGCGCTCAACGCCAAGCGCGACACGTGTCCCTCACGTGTGCGCTACTCAGCAGAAGCACACTGCGCTCTTTGACTGGCGCAAAGCGCCAAGCGCACCACGTGTTGCGCTGACTGAACATAAATTTTTCTTTAATAAGCCCAGAGCTCTGATGAATGCTCAACATTCAATAAAAGACAAAAAACATTGTCAAAAGGGCCAAGCCCAAATAAAGGCTCAACAGCCCAAAATAAAATGTTAAACATTTATTAGACTTAGCCCAAGATTGGCCATAAGTCCTCAGCTCATATTAATTGAGCTCATCTGCTCATAAGTATGTTAACAGATCTTAGCCCCAAATTAGACTACGGATCTTTCAACCAACTCACATCGGTTCGAGGGTACATCTCTTTACTCCTCTGATATTTGTCGTTGTAATCCTTCAACGTCTTCAGAGAGGTGGCGGGTCTCGACAACCAAATATTCTATGGACCGTGGGGTCCTTTAAACTTACGGGTCTTTAAACTCACGGACTATGATGTCCTTAACCTTGACAGTGAGGTCTTTAAACTTACGGACTATGATGTCCTTAACCTTGACTGTGAGGTCTTTAAACTCACGGACTATGATGTCCTTAACCTTGACTGTGAGGTCTTTAAACTCACGGACTATGATGTCCTTAACCTGGACCAAGATGTCCTTAAACTAACATTGGACCACCATGTCCTTAAACTAGAAATCGACCGCAATGTCCCTAAACTAAACAATAGAGCCCAAACGCTCTTTTGTTGGATCTAAATGATCCCGTTAAGTTGATCTTAATCTAAAATGAGACTAACGTATCCTTAACAAACGTTTAAGTTGATCTTAGTCCCAAACGAGACTAATGTATCCTTAAACCCAACCTCCAAACCCAAATCTAAGAAGATACGGATTTGGACTAATCCACGCCCTACGGGTGACAACATAAATTAGTCTCCGTATACAATCCACGGGAAACCAAAAACAAAACAAACACCCATGACACGAAGTGACCATCTGGAGAAGGAGAAAGTGGTTACCGCGATGTGGTAGCATAATTAACTGCAGGGGCTTGCGCCTGCAGGGAAGAGCGTTCCCACAATCAAAAACCCCTCAAATGAGGGGGAATCTGATGAAGTTTGCTACATCGGCCGCATCCGTTTAAACTTTCGATACATGGCACCATAAATCAACTTGGTACATTCGAAGAGGTGGACGGATAACACCAATTAGCATCTGTCCCGAAATTCAGGCAAGACGGACCTGCGCGGTCGCGTCTCCGTATTTCGGCGGGGAACAGATTCTGGCACGCCCGGTGGGACCTCTTTCTCTTTCCACTCCACACTTAGTGTGTCGTGTTCGTGAACGAATCGCGGTTTGATATGGTTTTCCTTGGGTTCGAGGTACTAAGATTTGGTGTCTTGCTCCGTGCAGAAAACAGAAGATCGATGGCTTCAACCTGCACTAACTGCAACTGCAGCTCTTCCTCCGTCCCGTCCGGAGGAGTGATTTACGGGCCCCAAGCAGCCTCCATCTTCGCTATACCGGTGGAACAGGTCACTCAGGCCACCACTGGATTGTTCTTCGGGACTATGCTCCCGCCAACAATCTTCAGCGCTCCTGTACCAACACAAGAAGCTCAGAAGAAGTCGGTCTTTGATCGGCTTACAACTACTCCGGCCCCTCTCAACGGGTCGCCCAAGTCTAATGCCTCAGTTTTCAACAGACTGGGCCAGAACGCTAACAAGCCCACAATACCTGAAGCAGCCATCCCAAAGCGGATAGCCATCCTGGCTCAAGCGGACGAAATCATTGGAAAGGCTTCTCCTGACAAGAAGTCAGTCTTCACAAGGCTGGCCACTCCGGCTCCCGCTCCAGGCAAAGTCACCTCTGCCCAAAAGTCTGTATTCGATAGGTTGGACATTACTTCCCGGCGAACGTCAGTCTTCAAAAGGCTGACACCAGCGACAACCCTCCGTCAAGACAGGGGGCATGACGAAGTCACCCCTACAGCTGAGACAATCCCATCCGCACAACATGCTCGACGTCGCCACTGACGCCGAGTAAGGAAGGCCGGGGGCAACTCCCCCTCTGGGCTAACTCCGCCAGCTCCCATGGTGGAAATCAATGCTGTTGTTCCAACTGGGAATAACTTTGAACCGCTTAGAAGGGTTCGCAAGAACTCTCCGACTGCCGTGCTGAAGAGATCTCCTCCACCTATGGAGATTACTAGAGAAAAGAAGCCGGAGTAGCCCTCTCAGCGGCTGTCCTCCAAAATTTATAAAGTCTGACGACAGGTTTAGGAATCGGTTATTGACCAGGACTACTCTCGCCGACCAAAGAAGCTCAAAGCTCAGCAAGAAAAGTGTCATCTCTGTTCCCCTCCGAATGGCGGCCAGGACTTGACGTCTCGCCTGAGATTCGGGGCAGATGCTAATTGGTACTATCCGTCTACCTCTCCGAAGGTGCCAAGCTGATTTATGGCGCCATATATCGAAGGTTTAAACGGATGCGTCCGATGTAGCAGACTTCGTTAGATTCCCCCTTGCTTGAGGGGTTTTTGATTATGGAGACGCTCTTCCCTGCAGGCGCAAGCCCCTGCAGTTAATTACGCTACCACATGGCGGCAACAACTTTCTCCTTCTCCAGATGGTCACTTCGTATCATGGATGTTTGTTTTGTGTTTGGTTGCCCGTGGATTGTATACGGAGACTGAGTTATGTCATCGCCCGTAGGGCGTGGACTAGTCCAAATCCATATTGTCTTAGATTTGGGTTTGGGGGTTTGGGTTTAAGGATACGTTAGTCTCGTTTGAGACTAAGATCGACTTAAACGGTTGTTAAGGATACGTCAGCCTAGTTTTTAGACTAAGATCAACTTAACGGGATCGTTTAGATCCGACAAGAGAGAAATTAAGGGAGCCATGTTGTTTAGTTTAATGACATTGCGGTCGATAGGTAGTTTAAGGACATTGCGGTCCAATGTTAGTTTTAAGACGTTGCGGTCAAGGTTAAGGACGTCATAGTCCGTGGATTTAAAGACTCCACAGTCCGATATTAGTTTTAAGACATCGCGGTCAAGGTTAAGGACCTCATAGTCCATTGTTAGTTTTAAGACATTCCGGTCAAGGTTAAGGACGTCATAGTCCGTGGATTTAAGGACTCCACAGTCCGGTGTTAGTTTTAAGACATCCCGGTCAAGGTTAAGGACCTCATAGTCTATGAGTTTAAGGACCCCACAGTCCGTATCAATGTGTGGTCATCGGGACCCGTCACCTCTTTGAAGACGTTGATGAATTACAACGACAAGTATCAAAGGAGTGAAGAGATGTACCCTTGAACCGAGGTAGATTAAATAATCTTTGGCCCAATTTGGAACCAAGACCAATTAATTATATTATGAGCCCATTAGCTCAGTTAAGTCTGAATTGAGGACTTATGGCCAGCTTGGGCTAAGTCCAATCATGTTTAGGATATGGGCCTTCTGTTGGTCCATTGAAGGAGAGGCTTTGCCTCTAGAAACTTAGCCAATTAGGCTAAAACTAGTGTTGAACACTAGAGACCAATAGTGTTGAACATTGGGAATAAGATTAACAAGTTAGTGTTAAACACTAAAAGATAATCAGTGTTGAACACTGGGAACAGAGTTTTCAAATTAGTGTTAAACATTAAGACAAATCAGTGTTAAACACCGGGAACAAAGATTTCAAATCAGTGTTAAACACTAAGGAAATCAGTGTTAAACACTGGGAGCAGAATTTTCCAAATTAGTGTTTGAACACTAAGAAAATCAGTGTTAAACACTGGAAATGGAGTTTTCAAACTAGTGTTAAACACTATGAAAATCAGTGTTAAACACCGGGAACAGATTATCAGTTTAATGCTAAATATTGTAAGAGAAGAGATCACGTGGGGGCACGTGATGGCATCCAAAAGGTGGGGCCAGATCCCCTTCATTTTGTTCTACAGATAAGTGTTTAACACTTTTAATTCTGAAGGCCATCACGTGTGGGCACGTGATGGGGGCTCATGCTTTGATCTGTTAGAATGTTCATTAGGGGTCACGTGGTGATACGTGAGGGCGCTCCAGAGCTTCTTTTCTTTTTCTTTTTCTTTGTGCGCTTTGGGGGTCACGTGGAGCACGTGAGGCGTTGCCTCAAAGTTCTTCCCTATGGATCTTTGCAGGGGTCACGTGGTAACACGTGACCCTGTTCTTTTGGCTGTTTGATGATTTGTTTATCTTTTTAAGAATTAAATTCTTCATAGGGATAAACCCTAGCAATAAACTTTAGAGGAATTAAATTCCTGTTTTCTTCTGAAGAATTATATTCTTAGATAGGGTTAAACCCTAATTTCTTTTCTGTGGGAATTAAATTCCCCATGTGTGTAAGGAATTGAACTCTGGCATGGGGTGAAACCCTAATTTCTTCTTTTTTTTAAGGGAATTAAATTCCTGTGATTTTGAGAGAATTAAGTTCTTAATTAGGGTTAAACCCTGGTTCTGTCCATTTTGAAGGAATTAAATTCCCATAACATAGGGTTGAACCCTAATTTTTTCTCAAAGGAATTGAATTCCAATAGTTCTGTGAGAATTAAATTCTCAAACTTTCATCCCCTCCTATGCTTTGGATCTGCATGGCAGGATCTCAACCCAATGAGAATTAAATTCTCAGTTCATGGGGAGATGTGCACTTTGCAGATCCTCCACTAAAGAGAGAACTAAGTTCTTCTTTTTTTAATATAAGAGTTAAACTCTTATTAAATTCTCTTTTGAAGCCTCTCCTTTCTTACCTAGGGTTTTCTTTTGTAGAAGATCAAATTCTTCCAAAGTCTCAAGGCTCTATTTCTTTCTCTCTCCCTCTTTTTGTATATCTCTTGGCTCCTATTTATAGGAGAAGGAGCAGAATCAATTAGTTTTAGTGAATCATTCATTGAGAGATTTGATTTGCATTCATCATTCATTTGGACCTTTGGATTATTAGGTGAATTTTATTCACCATTGGATTTTAAATCCAAAGATATTCCTTTGTTATTTCGGTTAGATTTTAAGGGGAAATCTTTCCAAGTTCAAGATTTTTCCATGAATAGGTGATATTTAATCACCTTTAGATTTTTAATCCAATCGGTTCCAAATAATCATTCTCCTTTGGAAAAATTTGAATGCCTTTCAGAATTTAATTCTGTTAAATAGAGAGGCTTTGAAAGCCGGTCACGTGTGACCACGTGACCCTTGGTCACTGTTCAGTTGATAAAACTGCACATTTGTATTACATTTTCCCTACCATTTTCATATTAAAGAAGGGCTTTATTATAATATATCATACATATGAGGGTTTATGTGTAAAAATACTATTTTCCATGTGTTGATATATTATAATTAGCATTTGGTAGAAAAATGTATGCAAATAAATTCATTGACCAAATCCTAGTAGAACAAAGTCTACTAAAGATTATTTGAGTTGTTGTGCAAAAGATTTCCAAGTGTGAAGAATTTTTCAAAGACTAGAATCAAGCAAATCAAGTTGTTGAAGAAGACTTGCCTAATTAAAGAAGCAAAACTTGGAGACCAAGTCTGGAAGCAACCGCGAAAAGATTTCCAAATTCTAAAGGTGCCAAGGATCGCCAAATGTTATATAGAGACAGCTCCTGAAAAATGATGGACGACCATGATCATCAAGCCGCGGATCCGCGGCAATAGCACCTTTATGCCGCGGATCCGCCGCAAATATAGTGAGTTGGGAGTTGAGGATTTTTGGGGAAAATCTTTTCTACATTTTACCTAATATGGAAGCAAATGATTTTGGCTTTACACTATAAAAAGGCACCGAGAGCCTCTTGGAAAATTCATCAAGCCGACGAGATTACGAAGTCCAAGATGGCTCACGCATCCAGGCTGATCATCAACTGTTCGTCTACCTCCTTGGAAGAGATCGAGAAGCAAACTAGTATTTGTAATCATTTTCTAAGGGATCAAAGTGTAATGAATATTGTTGATTAATAAAGGTAGTTCTTTTTCTTATTCTATTTCTTCGTAGTTTAATTAAGCATTTTCTCTCCATCTCTCTTTCTCCCAACATGCGCGAGTAATTCTTCGCTTGTTAGGGTTCGTAGGATTAGGGTAGGCTAATGGATGATGAACATCTCTAAACTCTTTTTAAGTCCTATAAATTTTATGAACTTTATCAAAAGAATTATTAACATCCTAATCGGGTGCGCTACCAATTTATTGCTAGTCTCGACCGCGATTAGAGATTAGATTAATGATTGTTTTGGTAGAGGCTGGATATGAACGGAGTTCCGTATCGAGATAAGGGTTAAGAATGGGATTCCTTTTCCCTCCAGAAACCCTAATCTACACGCATCACCGTCGTTCTAGTTTTAAATCTATTAAAGGATAAAAAGGGTAACTTTTAATTAATCATCCATAACTACTAAATCCTAACGAACCCTACAAGCCCCCTTTTATATTAAACTTACATCCATAATTAATCTAGATCTATATTTTGCATTCTTATTTAACGTAGATCTAGAAACTATTTCCACCATTCTTTATTCTTTCCCCTCTTTTTTTCAACACATCTAAAGTAAGAGTAAAATGTTCCACGTTTCCCAGAGGACGACCCGTACTCACCTCGGTCTAGCTACACGCGACACCGTTCTGATTGCGGTTACACTAAAAACACACTCTTTCATAACAACCAGTCACGTGTAGGCACGCGACCCTTGGTCACGTGTAGGCACGCGACCCTTGGTCACGTGTAGGCACGTGACCCTTGGTCACGTGTAGGCACGTGACCCCCCTGGAACGAGCTTTCTTCTCCTTTCTATGCTCTGTTTTCTGGCAACTGTTCAACCGTCACGTGCCAACACGTGACCCCTGGTCACGTGTGAGCACGTGACCCTTCCTGGAGCCTTTTCTTTGATTTAATCGGGGAATTGACTCTGCCTTTGCCGCTGCTTTTAAATGTCACGTGCCAACACGTGACTGCTGGTCACGTGCTAGCACGTGATGCCTCCTCCGTAAGCTTTCCTGATTTTAAATCAGGAAACAATCTCGTGGTACCACAAAAGACGTCATCCGTATGGGTGCCCGCTGCAACGGCCCCCTCGACTTCAATTGCTCATAAGAGAATGAGGCCAGAGAAAGCCCCCATGACCGCGGCTAACCGCAAGACGTTGAATCTAAACGCCCCAAGTCCGGAGGCATGGTAGTGCATACCGTTTATATGGCTTCCGGAAAAGAAGAAAGCCGTGCTTCTACGGGTCATCGACCGCTTACCCGATCGATAATGAAGGCCCAGGAACAACAGCAGCAGAAACTTCAGGAGATGCTGACTGCAATGGCCGCACTCACTGGGCCGAAAGAAAATCCAGAGACCTCGGAGCAGCGTCGGGAACAAGAAACTGATACTGAATTCCTCCGAAGAATGCTCGAGTGGAAAGAAAAAGAGGCCGCGGAACATGCAGCCAACATTAAACGAATGGCTCTTTTGTTCCAAGACATGGCTGGGATGATGTTACAGCCGGAACCTCCAGCTGAAGACCCCCCGATCATCATTGAAGACGACAGAGGGGAGACATCAAACCCCCCTCCGGCTCTTTCAGCAGCCAAAGAAGAGACAATCTCTAAGGCCGCCTTGGACGATTACATCGCTCAGCAAATACGAGCTCACCAGGCGAATGAAGCGGTTGGACAGGTCGTTAAGACTGGACGACCTTATCCAGGCTGGTATGACCAAATAAGGTACCCGCCGGGATATACGATCCCTAAATTTCATGTATATAAAGGGACGGGAAATCCGCATCAGCATGTTGCCCAGTTCAGAGCCTTGTGCGGCAACACCGGGGGTGATGATAAACTTCTGCTCCGCCAGTTTGTTGGTAGCTTGTCGGAGACGACATTCGAGTGGTATTCTGAACTTCCAAACGACTCCGTCAAGACTTTTGCAGAGATGGAGCTATTATTCACCCAGCGTTTCGCGAGTGCTAGTGAACGCACCCCAATAACGACATTGATCAATGCCAGGGTGAAGCCAGGTGAAACGTGGGTGCAATACGCAATACGATGGCGAAATTTATGGTCAAAATGTGAACAGCGCATAGAGGAAGCGCCGGCAGTGGGCATGTTCGTGGGCACTCTGGACCCTCAGGCAACTATTTCCCAATTCATGATGTTCTTCAAGCCGACCACGTTCCAGGCCTTAATTGACAAACTAGCCCAGATGGACCGGATGGGTAATAGACCATCTCCTCCAAACCCGGAGCCGTGAAACGAAAAGGGTAAAGGGAAGGCGACATTCGTTGAGAATACTCAACAGCAGCCCAGTGGTCCAAAATTAACGGATCACCTAGAGGAATGACGGCGATACTATAATGAGAAGATGAAGCGCCCTTATTGGTTCCCCCGGGACAAGACGAAAAGATTGTTTGAGCTAGCGGTGCGCAACAGGCTCATCAATCTGCCGAATCCAAAATGACCGTTGCAACTCGGCGAGGCTAATAGTCCCAATTATTGCCACTACCATCAAACGATAAGCCATCTAATTGAAGATTGCTTCGTCTTCAAAAGCTGGATCGAAGATCAATACCAACAGGGCAAATTTGCCCTGTCCGAGAATTGGAAGGTGAACCCACCACAGCCACACGCTCCCAAGAATACGGACACACCGGGGGCATCATGCTCCTACATAGAAGAAGCTCCATGGGAGGTCGCTCTTTCAGCCAAGACGAAAAGAATGCTGAAGGATCTCCACACATGCCCGACGATCAGGTGGAAGAATCTACCGGAACCCGAGATTATCGAGGGAATGCTGAAACCGCGCCCAACTCCAAAAATTGGTGGTGATAGCCAAAGCACTCACACCCAGCCGTCAAAGTCTTCGAAGAAGAAGAAGAAGACCAAAAAGCCCGTGAAGCCTGGTGACAAGCGCACGGACCTGCAAAAACAAATTGACGCGCTGGAAGAATATAATCAAAAAGCGTGGACCCCAGTCACACTCCAAGAATTTCTCAACCACGTCCTCGAGGATGGAGATGATGAAAATAGAGAAGACTTGTCGGATGAATCTGAAGGTTATGTAGCAAGCTGCCATGTGATCTCTCACTCGTCGATAGACAATGAAGAAGCTCCTTACACAGAGAAACTGGGGGCAGATCCTAAGCCGGAACTTCTAGGGCCATCAGACAAAATGATTGATGCATTCCTGGACGAGGCTCTTCTTAAAAGCAAAACTGATCGGGAGCGTGAGATGGCCATATTTGAAAAGGAAACACGCCGGCGACTGGACGAAAGGGTTGAAACACTCCTGCCAGATCGAAATACGTCCTCCGCAAATAAAAACAGGTTCAAGACGAGGAAGAGGATCGCCAAAGCCATATCAATGGGAATGAAGCTGCCACGCTCCGAAGGAAACATTCTTGGTGGAGCGGAAATACATCCTAGCTGCTGCTTATATCATCGAAAGATTGCGCACCCCACCGTAGAGTGCAACGCTTTTAAAAGATGGTGGCAGGAGTATGTTGCTCACCGACAACATTTCAAGCGGATGAAACGCAAAATTCGTCGGGTGCAAAGAAATACGACCGAGGAGCATAAAAGAACTACCAGCAACTGTCGCATGGTCAACGCTGGGGGATCGCAAGTTCTCACCTTCGGAAGCGACTCTGACGAAGAAATGACTCTTGGCCCTCTCTTCAAAGAATCCACGTCGGGAAAAGAAGAAGAACCGAAGAACTGCGAGAACATTCAGCCGCGTAATCGCACGCTGCCCGAAAAGAATCTTGGGCCCTCGAACAGTGGGTCAAACAGAAAATAAAAGGGGAAAGAAAAGGTCCATGAGAATATCATCCTTGATGACCAAGCCCTCGAAGAGCTGACAGCTAAAGACCCGCCAAAGATAAGTAAGGTGGACTACAACGTTCTGGCACACTTGAGAAAGCTACCTTCGCAGTTAAGCATTCTCGACTCCCTTCTGCTATCCGAAGAGGCGAGAGATTCATTGATCAAGGAACTACAAGAGCCAGAGCAATTCCAAGGTTTCCTCGCCGAAGAAACGATGAAGGACGAGCTGGAAGAAGTGCACACAACGGATATCACCTTCGGCGATGAAAATCTCCTCCTTGGGACATGCGAGCATAACCATCCCCTTTATGTCTCCGGATACTGTCATGACATCAAGATAGGTAAAATCCTGGTCGACAATGGGTCCTCCGTCAATCTCCTCAATGTGAGAGTGTTGAAGGAAATCTATATGAGCATTCAGCACCCCGCTCGCGATAAAATCACCATCTCCGGGTTTGACTCCCAGTCATCACGGACGCTTGGGTCTGTAATATTGACACTATGCTTTGGGCTGCTTGTCACAGACATTAAGTTTCATGTCATTGACGCCAAGACATGCTACAATACTTTGCTCGGCAGGCCTTGGTTATACGAGTACAACATTATCCCTTCTACACAACATCAGTGTATGAAGTATTTCAAGGATGGTCTCGAGTATACGGTGACAGGGAAACTAAACCCATTCTCCGTGAATGAAGTCCGAAAGTACGAAGATGCAAAATACTTCTTATCAGATTTTGAGGACACGGAAAGATGTCACAGACCGAAGAAAAAAGCCATCACTACTATTCCGGTATTCGGGAGTGATACCGAGGAGGAAGAAGAAATAGTTTATTCAGGTCCGCCCCAATACAACAAGCCGGGACCGACCACCCCCATGTTGATCTTCGGCAGTGACTCGGAAGATGAGGTCAACGCTGTATTTTCCGCTCGGCCATCAATACAAGCCTTCGCTGGCGATGATCGGAGTTTGAAAATCACCATGGTTCCACAAGAGCATTAAAAAGAGCTCGATGCACTTGAAACTTATAGTGTGCAAGAACTGCAGACATTCTATGTCCCCCCCAGGCGAAAGGGTGAAAAGGCGATCCTATTCTACTGATCTGGGGAAACCAAAGTAGAGAAAGAAATCTGGCATGGCGTGGATTCTACACTTGACAGGCTCCAGCCCATCCTTCTGCCCAGATACTACACAGAAGGATTGGAGAGGCTCTTGAGACGCCAAAGTGTACCCCTTAAGCAGACCGCTCGACAAGCTCAGTTCTACAACAGGATCTGGAGCGTCCCCGGAACTCAACGAAAGTTGCCCAACGGGAGAATGGAAACGATCGGGCTTGGATATATTCAATCCAAGAAACGGGAGCCATTCCGTGACTGCTATGTCATACATGACTTTGATGAAGAAGGAGATGCTCTGTGGGAAGATGCTAACCCTGAACCAGAACGAGCTCCCGCCATGAAAATACCAAGTCCTTCGTTTGAAGAACAGATGGACAAGCTTATAAGGGAAGCGGGTCAAAAGGTTCGAGACGATCATAATCGCGAAATGTCCATCTATGAGAAAGCCAGAACGCAGCGCTTCCTTCGGCAGGTTGCGAAAAATGAAAATGCTCTTCCTTGTCAACCCGTCATACAAAAGGCCCGACGCAGAGGCAAAACTAAATCAAAGAGCGGGAAATGCGTTCGACAGCGACAAAGCGGGACCAAGAAACCGCGCGATCGGGAATCGTGCAATCCGGATTCGTCTCTTATAAAGAAGATGGGTCGAGCATACTTTTTTCCCCAGGACAAGGCACAGAAGATACTTGATCTTTCCATAAAATATCAAATGATTACCTTCCCAGAGTCCAAGCACCCTGTGCAAGCAAGCGAAATCTCTCACCCGGACTATAGCACCATCGGGCAATAGGACATCCTCTCGAAGATTGCTTCACATTCAAAGACTGGGTAGAAGACCAGTATCAGCAAGGCAGGTTCGCTCTAGCCAGCAGCTGGAGGGTAACTCCGCTACAGAAGCATGAACCAAAAGCTGCGCCTGCAGCGAGAGTAGAACCAGATCAACATCGGTCTCGGAAGCGATCTCGTACTTGTCATATAGTAATTTTGTCAGAAGAAGGACCCGAGAATACGGATAACCTCCCCTGGTGCTTCAAAAACAATGATGACGAAATGATATCAGAGTTTCCACCGGCGCCAAAAGAGCTGGAAGATGGGGTACATACTACAGCAGACAACCTCAGAAAGATCGATTTAGGGACGGCAAGTGACCCGCGAACGACATTCGTCAGTGAGCCGTTGTCTGAAGAAAGGGTGGCTACGCTTAAAGACGTGCTTGTGCAGCATAAAGACTACTTTGCATGGAACTACTCCGAGATGCCGGGGCTAGATCCAGAAATAGGTGTGCACAGATTAGCGATATCTCCGGACATCAAGCTGATCAAACAAGCACCGAGAAGAATGCGGCTCGAGCATGAGATAAGCATCAATGCCGAAGTCAAGAAGCTAATTGACTCCGGTTTTATCCAAGAGGTTCAATATCCTGATTGGATCGCCAACATCGTCCCAGTCATGAAGAAAAATGGGACGGTGCGTATACGTGTGGACTTTCGGGATCTCAACAAAGCTTGCCCAAAAGACGACTTCCCAGTGCCAGTTACCGAGCTGATGATAGACAATACGTCCACTCATGAAGTTTTCTCCTTCATGGATGGCTCGTCAGGTTACAATCAGATAAAGATGCATCCTGAAGATCAGAAGCATACCGCTTTCCGGACCTCTTTGGGCATATTCTGCTACAAGGTGATGCCTTTCGGTCTGAAGAACGCCGGTGCCACCTATCAGAGGGCCATGACGAAAATTTTCGATGATCTCATACATGAAATCTTCGAATGCTATATCGAAAACCTCGTAGTAAAAAGCAAATCATACGAGGAACATTTAGAGCATCTGAAGATTGTGTTTCAGCGCCTTCGGAAATATAACTTGAAGATGAACCCTCTCAAATGCTGGTTTGGAGTTTCCTCAGGAAAATTCCTAGGATTCACCGTCCGCCACCGAGGCATCGAGATAGACCCGTCGAAGATCAAGGCGATCATGGAAATGCCACCGCTAAGGACTCTCAAGCAACTGCGGTCTCTCCAAGGAAAGCTCGCGTATATCCGGCGGTTCATAGCTAATCTCTCCGGCAAGTGCCGCCCTTACAGTCACCTAATGAAGAAAGGGACTCCTTTCGTCTGGGATCACAAATGCCAAAGCGCACTGGACGAAATCAAGCAATACCTGCAGAATCCGCCAGTACTAGCCGCTCCCGTCAAAGAAAAACCTCTCGTCCTCTACACAACAGCCCTCGAAGGTTCTTTAGGCGCACTGTGGGCACAAGAGAACGATTAAGGGAAGGAGAGAGCCCTCTACTATTTAAGTCGAGTTCTACTGTGGGCAGAAAGCAATTACTCTCCCATTGAAAAACACTGCCTGGCGTTGATCTTCGCAATAACGAAGCTCAGACACTATGCACTGGCACATGAGGTCCATCTCATATCAAAGGTGGATCCTTTCAAATATTTGATGTCAAAAGTTATATTAACGGGACGGCTCGCTAAATGGGCCCTGCTCTTGATGGAGTTCTCGATAACTTATCGTCCCCTCAAGGCAGTGAAAGGCCAGGCCATCGCTGACTTTCTCGCTGAGCATCCGATACCTGCCGAATCTCCTTTGAACTGCGAATTGCCAGACGAACACACGTTTGACACGATCAACGAGGAAAGAAGAGAGAATTATACCCGGTGGGAACTCTATTTTGACGGAGCATCTTCCATGAAGAAGCGCAAACAAAGCACCCCCATAATCAAATCAGGGGTAGGCCTCATCTTCGTGACTCCACAAGGAGGGATAATCCGCTTTGCATTCTCCTTAACAGAGCCGAGGACGAACAATGAAGCCGAATATGAAGCTTTAATAGCAGGTCTTGAGATTGCTATAGACATGAGAATCGAAAACCTCCTCATATACGGAGACACCCAACTGATCGTTAGTCAAGTAAATGGCGACTATCAGACGTGCAAGCCCTGAGTTGGTAAAGTACGGCGAGAGAGTACAGCAACTGCTGATTCAACTTCCTGCTACCATGGGCGGAAAATAGCAAGACAGATGCATTAGCCAAACTCGCTAAAGAATTGGCTGATGAAATTCTCGATGATGTGAGGATCGTTGTGCAAAGCCGTCGGGTTCTTGCACCGGCAGAAATATCTCCGGAGTTGCCCGAAGAAAAGGGAGCGACCGAGCAAATGGCCCTGCAAATAAAAGACCAGGAAAAAGCTGAGGATTGGAGAGAAGTCTTTATAGACTACTTCAAATCCCGTCGAACACCTGAAGATGCGTCCTCAAGACATCAGCTTATGAAACGAGCTCTGTCTTTCACCTTCGTCAATGATACTCTGTATAAGAGATCATTTGATTCTCTGTGGTTAAGATGCCTGAGACCTGAAGAAGCAAAAAAGAGTCGTCCAAGAAACTCACGATGGACTCTGCGGTTCTCACCAAGCCGGCCCGAAGATGAAGCTGAAGATCAAAAGGATGGGCTACTATTGGCCCGCGATGATCCAGGACTGCCTCGAATACGCGAAGCAATGCCACTCGTGCCAGATTCACGGAGACTTTATCCACCAGCATCCAAATCCACTACATCTAACGGTGGCTAACTGGCCGTTCGAAATGTGGGGAAGCGACATAATCAGGCCCATCGAACCAGCATCGTCCAGAGGACATCAATTCATTTTGGTGACAACTGATTACTTCTCCAAATGGGCAGAAGCAGTACCACTGAGGGAAGTGAAGACGGAAAATATACTCCATTTCTTCAAGACGCACGTCATTTATCGGTTTGGAACTCCGCGACGGATCATCTTCGATAACGGGCCAGCCTACAGAAGCCACAAGATCAGCCGCTTCGCACAACAGCATAACATAGACTGGAGATACTCTTCAGTCTATAATCTTCGAGCTAACGGTCTAGCTGAGGGTTTCAACAAGACCTTGACGAAGATCGTGAAAAAGACGGTGTCTCGAAATAAGAAGTACTGGCACGAGAGACTACATGAAGCTCTCTGGGCGTATCGAACTACGTTCAAAATGGCCACGAACACA
This sequence comes from Agapanthus africanus, assembly GCA_030015575.1. NCBI lineage: Eukaryota > Viridiplantae > Streptophyta > Magnoliopsida > Asparagales > Amaryllidaceae > Agapanthus > Agapanthus africanus. The sequence continues at coordinate 6,354,268 of JASDDO010000022.1, forward strand.
ACGCCGTATGCGTTGGTGTTCGGTATGGAAGCGGTACTCCCCCTTGAGATAGAGTTACCCTCTTTACGCGTGGCGGTTCACTACGAGCTAACAGACGAAGAAAATGCTCACCTTCGACTTGAGGAGCTCGATGCCCTTGATGAAACCCGGCTTATAGCGCAACAAAATCTGGAGGCTTATAAAGCAAAGATGACACGCTCATATGAAAAATTGACTAGGCCGAGAACATTCCGCCAAGGCGAACTCGTGCTAGTGGTCAAAAGGCCTATGATCCCCAATCGCGCCAAGCGGGGGAAATTCGAGCCGAACTATGAAGGCCCGTATATCATAGAAAAAGTTTACCAGGGTGGAGCTTACCTACTAATGGACATGCATGGTGAAAGACCTTTCAGGCCAATAAACGGTCGCTTCCTAAAAAAATACTACGCCTAAAAAGACACGACCTAGGTCAACGATAGACGACGACGCCTATGTCCGCTCGCTATCTTCCTAAGCCCAAACTCTTTAAGTAGTAGCCGGCTTTCTTAACAATGGACCGAAACGTCCTTAAACTAACGATGGACCACTATGTCCTAAAACTGGCGACGGGCCGAAACGTCCTTAAACTAACGACGGACCACTATGTCTTAAAACTGGCTGTTGACCGAGACATCGATAAAACTACTACGGACCGCAGCATCCTAAGGCTGACAAAAAAAAACGGTATGTCCATAAGCAAAATGGGCACGAATGAAAACCCGAAAGGGCTCCGTGAGTAAAAACAGCAGGGTTACCGGCGAGTTTTTGTGAAAACCCGAAAGGGCGCAACCTCGTTAAAAGACACTCGCAAAGTCTTCTCGACCTTGTGAGGAGAAACCACCTACGTGAAATCCTTACGACTCACAAGGGAGCAACACACTTAGGGATCCCCACGATTCTTAAGGAGAAATTACACTTACGAGATCCTCACGACTCGTAAGGAGAACCCTCTTAAGAGACCCTCACGGCTCATAAGATTCAAAAGTCTTAAGCTACAGGGATCTGAACCTGTTTTTAAGTGGCCACCACAACCTCCAGTGCTGCCCTACAAGCAGCTCAATGCCGACCCTTGTATACAATCCACGGGCGCGAATAAACATTTCCCTAACAATGTCCCATACGTGACTAGGGATATGCTCGCACAGCAAACAACACTTATAAGTCCTCTCTACTTATAAGGAGAAATACTTTTGTAAGATACTTACGACTTACGAGAAGCCATACACTTAGGAGTCCTTACGATTCCTAAGGAGAAAACGCACATACGAGATCCTCACGAATCGTAGAGAGAAATACCTTTATGAGACCCTTACGGCTCATGAAGTCAAAAGCCTTAGTCGACAGAATCCTAACCCTGTTTGCTAAGCCATCTTTGTTCGACATCGACAGAGGCAAATGATGATTCGCTCCTGGCAATATCCCAGTTGTAGCGATGCTGATGCCGAAATCGGTGTCTAATTCCAAGCTTGCAGCAAAAAAGCCAGTGAGCCACACATGCATACGAAATAGCCGAAATGATGGAGCAACTTGCAACAAAATCAGCAAGTAAAAATGTATGCATGCAAAATAGCCGAAATGATTGGGCAACTCGCAATAAAAAGCAGCGAATAAAAATAATATCCGAAATGATTGGGCACCGCGAGAGATAGCCGAAATGATTGGGCAATCGCGACTTTTGAGATATAAAAGCTGAAATGATAGAGTATCGCCGAAAGAAAAATATATAAAATGAAATCTTATGCCCTACAGGTGATATCACATCAATCTCTGTATACAATCCAGGGGCGCAAACAAAGAGGGAATCACGCCTTCCCTCCCCAGGCTCCATCAGAAAAAGAAGCCAAATCTCAACGGTTCACAGATAGTTTAGAGATCATCTCCACATTCGTCTCATTACAACAGACGCAACATCAAGCAAAGCGGAACCGCGGTAATTCCCAGTTCCATGACTCGGCAGTACACAGATGACCGAGAGTCAAATCCCGACTCCATGAAACGCAGATAAAGTCAACCCTTCCTGGTCACGTAGAACGCGGCTTATGTCAATCCTGACCCCATGGAAAACGTCCAGAGCGGAGCCTGGTCCTCGCAGAACACGGCTATGACCCCGTGGGAAGCATCCAGAGCAAATTCCTGGTCACGTGGAACGTGGCATATGTCAATCCTGACCCCGTGGGAAACGTCCAGAGCGGAGCCTGGTCCTCGCAGAACACAGCGATGACCCCATGGGAAGCATCCAAAGCAAATTCCTGGTCACGTGGAACGCGGCTTATGTCAATCCCGACCCCGTGGGAAACATCCAGAGCGGAGCCAGGTCCTCGCAGAACATGGCTATGACGCCGTGGGAAGCATCCAGAGCAAAATCCTGGTCACGTGGAACGCGGCTTATGTCAATTCTGACCTCGTGGGAAACGTCCATGTTCCCCTCCGAAAGATTCGGACGAAGTCGCGGCGAACGTCTTACCTGAAATTCGGGGCAGATGCTAATTGGTGCTATCTGTCCACCTCTCCGAAGATGCCAAGTTTATTTATGGCACCATGTATCGAAGGTTTAAACGGATGCGGCCGATGTAGCAGACTTCGTCAGATTCACCCTCGCTTGAGGGGTTTTTGATTGTGGGGACGCTCTTCCCTGCAGGCGCAAGCCCCTGCAGTTAATTACGCTACCGCACCGCAGTAACAACTTTCTCTTTCTCCATATGGTCACTTCGTGTCGTGGGTGTTTGTTTTGTGTTTGGTTGCCCGTGGATTGTATACGGAGACTAATTTATGTTGTCGCCCGTAGGGCGTGGACTAGTCCAAATCCGTATCTTTTCTTAGATTTGGGTTTGGGGGTTGGGTTTAAGGATACGTTAGCCTCATTTGAGACTAAGATCGACTTAAACATTTGTTAAGGATACATTAGTCTCATTTTAGACTAAGATCAACTTAACATCGTTTAGATCCAACAAGAGAGCAATTGGGCTCTATTGTTTAGTTTAGTGACATTGCGGTCGATTAGTTTAAGGACATTACGGTCCATTGTTAGTTTAAGGACATCTCGGTCCGTTGTTAGTTTAAAGACATCGCGGTCGAGGTTAAGGACATCATAGTCCATAGGTTTAAAGACCCCACAGTCCAATGTTAGTTTAAAGACATCACGGTCGAGGTTAAGGACATCATTATCCATGGGTTTAGGGACCCCACAGTCCAATGTTAGTTTAAAGACCTCACGGTCGAGGTTAGGGACATCATAGTCCATGGGTTTAAGGACCCCACAGTCCAATGTTAGTTTAAAGACATCACGGTCGAGCTTAGGGACATCATAGTCCGTGAGTTTAGGGACCCCACAGTCCGATGTTAGTTTAAAGACATCACGGTCGAGGTTAAGAACATCATAGGCCATGAGTTTAAGGACCCCACAGTCCAATGTTAGTTTAAAGACATCATGGTCAAGATTAAGGACATCATAGTCCGTGAGTTTAAAGACCTCACAGTCAAGATTAAGGACATCATAGTCCGTGAAATGTGTGGTTGTCGGGACCCGTCACCTCTCTGAAGACGTTGAAGGATTACAACGACAAATATCAGAGGAGTGAAGAGATGTACCCTCGAACCAGAGTTGATTGGGTGATCTGTAGTCCAATTTGGGACTAAGATCCATTAATTAGATTATGAGCATGTTGGCTCGGTTAAGTCTGAATTGAGGACTTATGGCCAACTTAGGCTAAGTCCAATTAGATTTGAAGTGTTGGCCCTTTATTGGACCATTAGACATTTGTCTTGGTTCAACCCTTCATCACTTAGCAATGCTAAATAAGAGTTTGAGGGCTCTGATATCATCTTTGTCTTTGACTGAGCATTAAACATTATAGCTCTGAATTTTACTCAATTTTGAGATTCAGTTGAAGGGGAGGCTTTGCCTTTGGAAAATTAGCCAATTTGGCTAACAATAGTGTTAAACACTATAAAACAAGAGTGTTAAACACTTGAAATAAAGCTCTCAAATTAGTATTAAACACTAGAAGACAACAGTGTTAAACACTGGCAATAAGATTCTCAAATTAGTGTTAAACACTAAAAGTAAAATTCTCAAATTAGTGTTAAACACTAGAAGACAACAGTGTTAAACACTGGCAATAAGATTCTCAAATTAGTGTTAAACACTAAAAGTAAAATTCTCAAATTAGTGTTAAACACTAGAAGACAAATCAGCGTTAAACACTGGAAATAAATCTCTCGAATTAGTGTTAAACACTAGAGAAGAAGAGGTCACGTAGGGACACGTGAGGGCGCCCAAAGGTGGGGACAGATCTCCTTTACCTTGTTCTACAAATAAGTGTTAAACACTTTTAGTTCTCATAGCCATCACGTGTGGGCACGTGATGGGTACTTATGCCCTGATTTATTAGAACATTCATTAGGAGTCACGTGGTAACACATGAGAGTGCCCAAGTTATATTTTGCCTTTGCTTTTGTTCTGATATAATGAGGGTCACGTGGGAGCACGTGAGGCATTGCCTCAGGGCTAATTCTTTCTCATTTTTGGGGGATCTTTTCAGGGGTCGCGTGGGGACACGTGACCTTAGTCTTTTGCAAGCATGGAGATCTTTTAAGTCCCTTTATTTCTTTAAGAATTAAATTCTTTATAGGGTTAAACCTTAATTATGATTTTGGAGGAATTAAATTCCCATTCTTATGTAGGGTTAAACCCTAATTTCTTTTTAGAGGAATTAAATTCCCATATATGTAGAAGAATTAAATTTTTATATAGGGTGAAACCTTAATTTCATTTAGGAGGAATTAAATTCCCGTAAATTTGAGAGAATTAAATTCTCAATTAGGGTTAAACCCTAGTTTTGTCCATCTTGAAGGAATTAAATTCCTATAATTTTAGGAGAATTAAATTCTCATATAGGGTTAAACCCTAGTTTCATATCTTGGAGGAATTAAATTCCTGTAAATTTAGGAGAACTAAATTCTCAAAACTCAATTCTCCCTTTAAGTTTTGGATCTGCATGACAGAATCTCAACCCGATGAGAATTAAATTCTCAACCTATGGGGAGATTTGCTTCTGCAGATCTTCAACCAGAGGAAGAACTAAGTTCTTTTTGCAGAAGAGTTAAACTCTTAGATTTTGAGAATTAAATTCTCTTTTTGAAGTTTTGATCCCCTTTCTTTTCTCACCTAGGGTTTTCTTTGTTGAGAATTAAATTCTCCTTTCTTTTCTCTCTGCTATTTGCCTTTAGAAAGTTTCAAGATCCCAAAATTCTATATCTTTCTTCTCCTCTTGGCTCCATTTATAGGAGAAGGAAAAGAAACAATTTGTATAGTAAATCTCTCATTGAAAGATTTTGTTTGTTTTCATAATTAATATGATCCTTTAGATCATACAGTGAATTTTATTCGCCATTGGATTTTAAATCCAAAAGATATTCTGTTTGTTATTTTTGGTGAGATTTAGGGAAATCTTTTCTTGTCTAAAATCTTTCCATAAATTGGTGATTTTTAATCACCCTTGGATTTTTAATCCAACGGTTCCTCATAATCTTTTTTTCGTTTGGAAAGATTTATAAAAATTTAGGATTTAATTCTGTTAAGTTACAAGGCTTTCAAAGCTTGTCACGTGCTGGCACGTGACCCTTGGTCACGTGTAAGCACGCGACCCCCAATTGGGGTCTTTTCTCAGCCCCTTGTTTATGCTTCTCCTTGCTTAGATTTTAACTCTGTAGGTCACGTGTGAACATGTGACCCTTGGTCACGTGTGAACACGTGATGTCTCATTCCTGATTTTTTGATCAGGGAATAAATGCCCCCACAGCGTTGCTCTCACATGTCTGCACGTGAGTGCAACGCTGTCACTTTTGTGACCGTTGGATCTTTCTAGGGAACATGGGAGATGAAACGTTTCCCATCACATCCTATAAATGCAGAGGTCTCTTCAGAAGCGCCTCCACTCTTTCATATTCTTCCTTACAAACTTTTTCCTTTTGAGAATTTAATTCTCCTTTCCAGAGCTTAGTTCTCTGCATCGAAAATTTTCAAGAGTTTAACTCTGTTGAATGATTCCCTTTCCTCAGGTAATAATCTTGAACGAACGAAGAACTTTTACTGAAATATCTATTGGATTTTAAATCCAGGCCAAGGGTTTTCCCCCTTAACAAGAACACACATTTTTTTAAAGTTCTTTAAAAAGAAAACCCTTCAATCCTTAAACAACAGACCTTGCTAGGGTTTCTCTGGTCTTCAGGAGTCAATGATGATGTTTGCCTTTTTCTATGGAATTTAATTCGATCTCAAAAAAAGTCTCCGGGAATTTAATTCCCCTTTTCCAAAAGGAATTTAATTCCTATGAAGAACTTAGTTCTTCTCAGAGAGCTTCTTGGGGTTTTCTTGCCCTGAGTTGTCTCTTTGCAACCAAGAAGAAGAAGTTTGCAGTGGTACTTTCTGGGAATTTAATTCCTTTGATTCTGTTTGATTTGTTACAGAGTCCAAGATGGATTTCTCTTAGGGGAATGTGTAGGGTCATTTGAAATCCACTCCTTATTTAATGAGAATCTTCCTTTTGTCTCATTGTAATTGCTTTGCCTCATATTAGAAAGCCGTCATTTTTATTTTGTGGGACCCATGTGTTTTTAACCAATGATCCCATAAAATGAATCCTCTGTCGCTGTCTTTTTATATATATATATTTATAATCATATACATATATACACTGTTGGCTTCGCTTTAACAGTTTCCCTTTATTTTATTTCATGTACAATGACTTCTGTTCCGTATTTCCCTTTCACTCGCTCGGAAGCCGCTTTTCCTCAGTCGCCATCTGATGAGGAAGTGATGGCGATGATCAGGGCTCATGACCCGAACTGCACCAACTTGATTTTGTGGGGGACCTGGTATGGTCACATCATCCGTGGTCACCGGAGTTTCCTTTGCGAAGTACCGACGGAGGCTACCTATCCGTTCCTGCCGATGGATCCTCCAAGGACAGTCTTTGCCGTGGAGATGCCGAATTGGACTCCTATGGGGTGGCTTGAGCCTTCGACGACTGGCATCCCAAATCATCCTATCCCGGCCATAGATATTCTGGGTCGCCGCATTTTCCAGGGCGAGGCCCAACCATGGGGGCAGATCTACAAAATAGGGCTCACCGCTCGACACCCCACGGGTTACCTTCTTTGGGCTGGCTACATCCTGTCCGCCCATCGTGCGCGACTACAGAGGGTTGGACTTTATCAAGCAATATATGCATCTCTCTTCCACTACCAATCTCCTCATGTCTGGTGGGTCAAGGCTTTCTTGAACCAGTGGAATCTCCTCACCAACACTTTCCTCATAGGGGACCGCGAAGTTTCGATTTCCTTGGAAGAATTTCGCGAGATCTCGGGGCGCCAATCAAGGGAACCCTTTATGAGGAATTGCTGCCTCCCGACGAGTACGTCTTTGAGACCGAGCCCGCAATGCTTGACGGCCTGTCTACCGAGAACGCCGTCCGACACAAGCGCCCGAGTTTGATTAAGGCCCTAGGCATTTTTGACAAACTGTTCACAGAATCTGAGGAGCAGGGCGTCACTTTTAAGAGCTTCATCGCTTGCTTCCTTCGTGAGGGTGTCCTATCGAAGACGGCTCCGAAGTTTGCGGACATCAATGACCCCTTTGGGTTTGGTTTGAACAGGCGGCCGACTAAGGAAGAGGATTTGCCGCAGTATTACATTCCTATCATGTCGGCGATATCTTTCGAATCGATTGCAGCTCCCAGCATGGATGAGGAGACTTTCTTTGTAGGCTTCATTAGTGTCTGGCTTAGCTGGTTCGTCATCCCTATGTATCACGGTTTTATGAGAGCCTCGGTCATCTACCTTGCTCATCGCATTGCCGAGGGAACACGGTTGGCCGTAGGCATCCCAGCGCTGGCGCATCTTTATCATGGGTTAGGCGCCGCGGCCAATACCTCAACTCCCGGTGTGGACGTAGTAAACTTCTCTCTTCATTACTTTACATCTTGGATTGAGATGCACGTGTTAGGGGCCTTTGCTGCACACCAAAGACCCGCATTTTATGACACCGACACTTTTCCGCGACTCATGCGGCTGGTGGACGCTTCTGCTCCCAACCCGACTCAGTTCGGGGCTATTCGCGTGTTGATCGCTCCCTACGCTAGCACGGGCGGACTGGTATTTATTGATCGGGCCCTATCCTCTCCTTCAGGTCCAATTCAGCAACTATGCGACTTGTCGAAGGAAGAGGTACCTTCTCTAAAGCCTAAGGAAGCCATGCACCTGTACGCCATCAGACCAGGTTATCTGGTATTTCGTCAGAACAGTGTGGCCCTTTTCATGCGGTATAACCCACACCGCTTTGCCCGGCAGCTTGGGTAAGATCAGGGCGTCCCCTTCGAGGCATTTACAGTTGCGCCTGTCCCATCACCTGAAGCCGTTCGTGACGCTGCTCATCACTTCGTGAGGCTGAATACTGGTTCTCGCTTCATGATCCCTAAAGCTGACCATATTTCCCGGTGCATGGGGTCCTTCACGGGTTGGTACCTTCATCGGGTCAGCCCAATTATTGCTGAGGAGAAGAGGGTGCTTCTTGGATACGGTGCTCCTATTCAGGTTCAGGCCATGGGAGTTCCGCCGCGACCGCGCGCACCGGTCCGCTTTCCCCTGAGGGACACCAGTGTTGCGCTTACTCCGAGGGCGTCGGAGGTGGACCTCACTCCTACAGTTGGTATGCCATTGGGTACCCAATCGCGGGCTAATCGGGCTCCGTAGCAGTACCATCGCCCATGGCGTCGACAATGGCTGTGTCGTCCTCGGTAGCACCGCCAAGTGAAGGCATTGGAAGCGAGGGTGTTGAAGGTGAGGTGGGTCGACGCCGAGCCAGAGTTCCACGGGGGAGGAAACGATCGTCTTCAGCGGTCGGTTCTGGGTCCAAGCGACGGAGGAGGACGGCTACCAATCTGCTCGACTCTTTAGTAGAGTCTGAGCCTATTCTTCAAGATGAGCCGTTGGCTATGCAAGAATCGGATGGCGGACTACTTTTCCCGAGTTCATCTGCCGAGGAAGCCACACAATTGGCTGAGGCTATACGACGTTCGCAAGATGAATCGGAGAACGTAAGGATTCCGAAGAAGCCCTACCCTGCCGTCATCTTTTACGAAGACCCCCTGTGGATAAGGCGACGATTCATCGGCCCTTTGGAAGAATAGGGCGAGAGAGCCCTTAAACAGGCCGTTTCGGCCGACGCCGAGGACGCGCTTTCCCTGTGGACCGGCGGCCATGAGTCCACCCTCGGACCTCGGCGAGCACATCTTCTTATGAAGGAGCGTCGGCTTGAACAAGCCATACTAGAAGCTCCCTTGCGCATCGGTATGTTCCTGTATTTCTTTGTAATATTTCATATTACTTGTATACACATATATGTATCCTTATCTTTGTACAAACTTTGCAGGGACTTCGGCGGTGGCGGAGGCTCTAAGTCGTGTTTTGGCCATAGAGTCTGCTGATATCCCCAGTGAAGCACCCATCAGTGTGGAGGGGGTTGATGAAACTGTTGCTCTTGCGATAGAGTCTCCTGCGGTGGTTCCTACTTCCGAAGTTTTTGCTCCCTTAGGAGAGGCACTTTTGGCACTCGCCGTTCCAATGGATCTACCTGAGGGCGACCCGGAGGCTAGGGTGCAGGTAGCCGAGGCTACCATCTTTTCATTGGAGCCCACAGCGGCAGCCACTGCTCCTTCCTCAGAGGCCGCTACACTAGCCCGCGTCCTTGATGATGTGTCCGAGGCCACGGCGGAGGCCGTTGAAGCTGCTATCCCTCCGGTTCAGAATGGGAGGAGCATCGAAGGTAACCTTATATATTTTAAATTAGTAATCTTTCCATTATCTGAACCCTTCTGTCTTTTCAAAGTTGCGCGGAATGGCGGCCTCTATTGGTGATCTGTCTCCCCGGCAGTCCTTTCAGCGTCTGCTGGAGATGGCCGCTCCGCAAGCGATATCTCCTCAGCGCATCGTCCTCTCGTCTGGGCAAGGTTAGTGTTGTTTACCCTCTCTTCACAGCATTGTTACTTTTTTCATAAAATGACATTGATGTCTTTGACAGTTCTGGAGGCCGACGACGAGGTTGAGATTCTTGAAGGGCCAGGGGAGCCTCCAGCTCCTTCTTGCATGACTGTGGGTAAGTAAAGTCCCAACGTTGTTCCATTTGTTCTTTGCTTACAAGTTTCGCTGACTGTTTATAAATCTGAACAACCCTGCCGGTCCTTACCGCGCTGGAGTCACGCATCGCTATGCCACCCGGCCCCTATGCTCTACGTGCCTCGGACCGTATGGAAAAATTAAGCCTCGCCTCTCTGTCATCACTGATCGAGGAACTTCGTGCTGGCAGTGTAATCACGGCCGAAGTGTTTGCTGCTGAAGCTAACGGCTATCTTCTCTTTCTTGCCACCTATCATAGTGAAGCAGTGGTGCAAGTCTGGGTCGAGTTTTGTCGGCAGGTGGAGGCTTGCTTGCATGTGCTTGAGTGTACCCGCCTTTCTTCGGAGGCCGTGGCTGCGAAGGCAAGCTTACGGGGCCTAATTGAGCGGTGTGTGGCAAACATGGCGTCATGCGAGAAGAGCCTCGGCCGCAAATTTTTAGAGAGGGAGCTGGCTTCTAAGGCGCTGTTGGAGCTTCAAGCCAACCTTACGGCCAAGGCCAATAAAGCGTATGAACTTTGGCGAGTGCTTCAAGAGGCCATCAAGGAGGTGGTGGCCATCGACAAAGCCGTCGTGTTCACTCGTGAAAGGGTTGGGGCTCATAAGGCTACGGAGAAAGAGCTTGAAGGCCGGCTTGCCTCATATCAGGTCCAGCAAGCTCAGGCGAAGGCCCGTCTTTTGGCGATATTGAATCACGAAGGCGAGGCCCAGCGAAAGAGGGATGAGATGACCAATCTGCTAAATCGCCCGCCGACTTGAAGACCTGTATATATTTTTCTTTATTCCTCCTTTGTACATACTCCTGAATAAGAGTATATTTTTTGTTCTTTCACGAATTGTACTTTGTATTCATTTTGATTCATGAATAAAAGACATATTTTTCTTCACAATGGTGTGTCCCTTTTTATTGAATGTATTTTGTGGATAGTCTATCTCGATCTCTTTGCAGGACAATGATGGCTTAGGATTCAGGGTTAAGATCCGCCTCCTAAGACTTTTCAACTTTATGAGCCGTGAGGGTCTCATAAAGAATTTTCTCCCTACCGGTCGAGTGGATCCCCTAGGTGTAATTTCTCCTTAAGAATCGTGAGGATTCCAAAGTGTGTTTTCTCTTGAAAGTCGTAAGGATCTTATAAGAGAATTTGCTCCCTTACGAGTCATGAAGACCCGCAAGTGATGGGTGAAGTTGCCCTTATCCGCATTTCACGGAGTCAGGAGTTGCTCTGGATGCTTCCCACGGGTTCACTGTTGTGTTCTGCGAGGACCAGGCTCCGCTCTGGACGTTTCCCACGGGGTCAGGATTGACATAAGCCGCGTTCCACGCAACCAGGAATTTTGCTCTGGATGCTTCCCACGGGTTCACTACCATGTTCGGCGAAGACCAGGCTCCGCTCTGGATGCTTCACACGGGGTCATTGCCGTGCTCTGTGAGGACCAGGATCATCTCTGGACGTTTCCCATGGGGTTAGGATTGACATAAGCCGCGTTCCACATAGCCAGGAATTTTTCTCTGGATGCTTCCCACGGGTTCATTGCCGTGTTCTGCGAGGACCAGGCTCCGCTCTGGATGCTTCACACGGGGTCATTGCCGTGCTCTGCGAGGACTAGGATCCGCTCTGGACGTTTCCCACGGGGTCAGGATTGACATAAACCACGTTCCACGTAGCCAGGAATTTTGCTCTGGATGCTTCCCACGGGTTCACTGCCGTGTTCTGCAAGGACCAGGGTCCGCTCTGGATCCTTCACACGGGGTCATTGTCGTTCTCTGTGAGGACCAGGATCCGCTCTGGACGTTTCCCACGGGGTCAGAATTGACATAAGCCGCGTTCCACGTAGCCAGGAATTTTGCTCTGGATGCTTCCCACGGGTTCGCTGCTGTGTTCTGCGAGGACCAGGCTTCGCTCTGGATGCTTCACACGGGGTCATTGCCGTGCTCTGCGAGGACCAGGATCCGCTCTGGACGTTTCCCACGGGGTCAGGATTGACATAAGCCGCGTTCCACGTAGCCAGGAATTTTGCTCTGGATGCTTCCCACGGGTTCACTGCCGTGTTCTGCGAGGACCAGGCTCCGCTCTGGATGCTTCACACGGGATCATTGCCGTGCTCTGCGAGGACCAGGATCCGCTCTGGACGTTTCCCACGGGGTCAGGATTGACATAAGCCGCGTTTCACGTAGCCAGGAATTTTGCTCTGGATGCTTCCCACGGGTTCACTGCCGTGTTCTACGAGGACCAGGCTCTACTCTGGATGCTTCACACGGGGTCATTGCCGTGCTCTGCGAGGAACAGAATCCGCTCTGGACGTTTCCCAAGGGGTCAGGATTGACATAAGCCGTGTTCCACGTAGCCAGGAATTTTGCTCTGGATGCTTCCCATGGGTTCACTGCCATGTTCTGCGAGGACCAAGCTCCGCTCTGGATGCTTCACACGGGGTCATTGCCGTGCTTTGCGAGGACCAGGATCCGCTCTGGACGTTTCCCACGGGGTAAGGATTGACATAAGCCGCGTTCCACGTAGCCAGGGATTTTGCTCTGGATGCTTCCCACGGGTTCACTGCCATATTCTGTGAGGACCGGGCTCCACTCTGGATGCTTCACACGGGGTTATTGCCATGCTCTGTGAGGACCAGGATCCGCTCTGGACGTTTCCCACGGGGTCAGGATTGACATAAGCCACGTTCCACGTAGCCAGCAATTTTGCTCTGGATGCTTCCCACGGGTTCACTGCCGTGTTCTGCGAGGACCAGGCTCCGCTCTGGATGCTTCACACGGGGTCATTGCCATGGTCTGCGAGGACCAGGATCCGCTCTAGACGTTTCCCACGGGGTCGGGATTGACATAAGCCGCATTCTACGTAGCCAGGAATTTTGCTCTGGATGCTTCCCACGAGTTCACTGCCGTGTTCTGCGAGGACCAGGCTCCGCTCTGGATACTTCACATGGGGTCATTGCCGTGCTCTGCGAGGACCAGGATCCACTCTGGACGTTTCCCACGGGGTCAGGATTGACATAAGCTGCGTTCCATGTAGCCAGGAATTTTGCTCTGGATGCTTCCCACTGGTTCACTGCCGTGTTCTGGGAGGACTAGGCTCCGCTCTGGATGTTTCACATGGGGTCATTGCCATGCTCTGTGAGGACTAGGATCCGCTCTGGACGTTTCCCACAGGGTCAGGATTGACATAAGTCGTGTTCCACGTGACTAGGAAGGATTGACTTTATCCGCATTTCACGGAGTCGGGGTTTGACTCTCGGTCATCTGTGCACCGCCGAGTCATGGAACTGGGAGTTGCCGCTGTTCCGCTTTTCTTGATGTTGTGTCCATTGTAATGAGACGAATGTTGAGATGATCTCCAGGCTGTCTGTGAACCGTTGAGATTTGGCTTCTTCTTCTGATGAAGCCTAGGGAGGAAAGGTGTGATTCCTTCTTTACTTGCGCCCCTGGATGGTATATAGGGATTAATGTGATATCACCTGTAGGGCATAAATTATATATATATATATATATATATATATATATATATTATTTTTTTTTATTTTTTTCCGCGATGCTTTATCATTTCAGCTTTTATATCGCGAAGGTCGCGATTGCCCAATCATTTCGGCTATTTTTCGCGGTGCCCAATCATTTCGGCTATTTGTTTTATTCTTACTCGCTGCTTTTTATTGCGAGTTGCCCAATCATTTCTGCTATTTTGCATGCATACATTTTTTTACTTGCTGATTTTGTTGCAAGTTGCCCCATCATTTCGGCTATTTCGTATGCATGTGTGGCTCGCTAGTCTTCTTTGCTGCAAGCTTGGATTTAGACACCGATTTCGGCATCAGTATCGCTACAACTGGGATATGGCCAGGAGCGAATCATCATTTGCCTCTGTCGATGTCGAACAAAGGTGGCTTAGCAGGCAGGGTTAGGATTCTGTCGACTAAGGCTTTTGACTTCATGAGCCATAAGGGTCCCATAAAGGTATTTCTCCCTACAAGTCGTGAGGATCTCGTAGGTGCGTTTTCTCCTTAAGAATCGTGAGCATTCCTAAGTGTACGGTCTCTTATAAGTCGTAAGGATCTTACAAGAGTATTTTCTCCTTATAAGTCGAGAGGACTTACAAGGGCTGTTCGTTGTGCCAACATATCCCTAGTCACGGACGGGACTTTGTTAGGGAAATGTTTATTCGCGCCCGTGGATTGTATACAAGGGTCAGCATTGAGCCGCTTGTAGGGCAGTATTAGAGGTTGTGAGGGCTGCTTAAGAACAGATTCAGATCTCTGTAGCTTAAGACTTTTGAATCTTATGAGCCGTGAGGGTCGCATAAGAGGGTTCTCCTTACGAGTCGTGAGGATCTCGCAAGTGTAATTTCTCCCTAGGGATCGTGGGGATCCCCAAGTGTGTTGCTCCCTTGTGAGTCGTAAGGATCTCACGCGGGTGGTTTCTCCTTACAAAGTCGAGAGGACCTCGTAAGTGTCTTTTAACGAGATTGCGCCCTTTCGGGTTTTCACAAAACTCGCCGGTAGCCCTGCTGTTTTTACTCACGGAGCCCTTTCGGGTTTTCATCCGTTCCCGTTTCGCTTATGGACATACCGTTTTTGTTTCTTTTTCTCTTTTCTTCTTTTCTTTTTATTCTAACGAGGTTGCACCCTTTCGGGTTTTCACAAAACTCGCCGGTAGCCCTGCTGTTTTTACTCACGGAGCCCTTTCGGGTTTTCATCCGTGCCCATTTTACTTATGGACATACCGTTTTCTTTTTTATCTCTCTTTTTTTTTTCTTTTTTTTATATCAGCTTTGGGACGCTGCAATCCACCGTAATTTATCGACATCTCGGTCAACGGCTTGTTTTAGGGCCTAGTGGTCCATTGTTAGTTTAAGGACGTTTCGGCCCGTTGTTAGTTTAAGGACGTTTCGGCCCGTCGTTAGTTTAAGGACTTTTCGGTCCGTTGTTAGTTTAAGGACGTTTCGGTCCGTTGTAAAGGAAGCCGGTTACTACTTATAGAGTTTGGGCTTAGGAAGATAGCGAGTGGACATAGTCGTCGTCATCTATCATTGACCTAGGCCGTGACTCGTCAAGCGTAGTACTTCTTCAGGAAGCGACCGTTTATTGGCCTGAAAGGTCTTTCACCATGCATGTTCATGAGTAGATAGGCCCCACCCTGGTAGACTTTTTCTATAATATACGGGCCTTCATAATTCGGCTCGAATTTCCCTCATTTAGCATGATTGGGGATCATAGGTCTTTTGACCACTAGCACGAGTTCGCCTTGGCGGAACGTCCTCGGCCTAGTCAATCTTTCGTAGGAGCGCGTCATCTTTGCTTTATAAGCCTCCAGATCTTATTGCGCTATGAGCCGGGTTTCATCAAGGGCATCGAGCTCCTAAGCCGAAGGTGAGCGTTCTCTTCGTCCGTTAGCTCGTAATGAACTGCCACTCGTAGAGAGGGTAACTCTATCTCGAGGGGGAGTACCGCTTCTGTACCGAATACCAATGCGTACGGCGTTGTGTTCATGGCCGTCTTGAACGTAGTTCGATACGCCCAGAGAGCTTCATGCAGTCTCTCATGCCAGTCCTTCTTATTTCGAGACACCGTCTTTTTCACGATCTTCATCAAGGTCTTGTTGAAAGCCTCAGCTAGACCGTTAGCTCGGGGATTATAAACTGAGGAGTATCTCCAGTCTATGTTATGCTGTTGTGCGAAGCGGCTGATTTTGTGGCTTCTATAGGCTAGCCCATTATCGGAGATAATCCGTCGCGGAGTTCCAAACCGATAAATGACGTGTGTCTTAAAGAAATGGAGGATATTCTCCGTCTTCACCTCCCTCAGCGGTACTGCTTCTGCCCATTTGGAGAAGTAATCAGTTGTCGCCAAAATGAATCGATGTCCTCTGGACGATACTGGTTCGATGGGGCCGATTATGTCAGTTCCCCACATTTCGAACGGCCAGCTAGCCACTGTCGGATGTAGCGGATTAGGATGCTAATGGATAAAGTCTCCGTGGATCTGGCACGAGTGGCATTGCTTCGCATACTCGAGGCAGTCTTGGATCATCGTGGGCCAATAGTAGCCCATCCTTTTAATCTTCAGCTTCATCTTCGGCCCGGCTTGGTGAGATCCGCAGAGTCCGTCATGAGTTCCTTGGACGACTCTCTTTGCCTCTTCAGGTCCCAGGCATCTTAGCCATAAAGAATCAAATGATCTTTTATACAGGGTACCATTGACGAAGGCAAAAGATAGAGCTCGCTTCATGAGCTGATGTTTTGAGGACGCGTCTTCAGGCGTTCGACGGGATTTGAAGTAGTCTATAAATACTTCTCTCCAATCTTCAACCTTTTCTTGGTCTTTTACTTGTAGAGCCATTTTCTCGGTCGCTCCCTTTTCTTCGGACGACTCCGGAGATATTTCTGCCGGTGCAAGAACCCGACGGCTTTGTACCACGATTCTTACGTCATCGAGGTTCTCATCGGCCAACTCTTTAGCAAGCTTGGCTAATGCATTCGCTTTGCTATTTTCCGCACGTGGTATGCTTTCTAAGGTGTAGGAAGGTATTTGGGTCAGCAGTTGTTGTACCCTCTCGCCGTACTTCACCAGTTCTGGTTTGCATGTTTGATAGTCATCGTTTACTTGACTAACGACCAGTTGGGAGTCTCCGTATATGAGGAGGTTCTCAATCCCCATGTCGATGGCGATCTCGAGACCTGCTATCAAAGCTTCATACTCGGCTTCATTGTTTGTCCTCGGTTCTGTTAAGGAGAAGGCAAAGCGCATTATCCCTCCTTGTGGAGTTACGAAGATGAGGCCTACCCCTGATTTGATTATAGGGGTACTTTGTTTGCGCTTCTTCATGGAGGATGCTCCATCGAAATAAAGTTCCCACCGGGTACACCTCCATCGATCGTGTCAAACGCATGTTCGTCTGGCAGTTCGCAATTCAAAGGAGAATCGGCAAGTATCGGATGCTCAGCGAGGAAGTCGGCGATGGCCTGGCCCTTCACCGCCTTGAGGGGACGATAGGTTATCAAGAATTCCATCAAGAGCAAGGCCCATTTAGCGAGCCGCCCCGTCAATATGGCCTTTGACATCAAATACTTGAGAGGATCCACCTTCGATATGAGACGGACTTCATGCGCCAACGCATAGTGCCTGAGCTTCGTTATCGTAAAGATCAATGCCAGGCAGTGTTTTTCGATGGGAGAATAATTGCTTTCTGCCCCCAGTAGAACTCGACTCAAATAGTAGAGGGCTCTCTCTTTCCTTTGGCCGTTCTCTTGTGCCCATAATGCGCCTAAGGAACCTCTAAGGGCGGTTGTATACAGAATGAGAGGTTTTCCCTTGACCGGAGCAGCCAGCACTGGCGGGTTCTGCAGGTATTGCTTGATTTCTTCCAGTGCATTTTGGCATTTGCGATCCCAGACGAAAGGGGTTCCCTTCTTCATCAGGTGACTGTAAGGGCGGCATTTCACTGAAAGATTGGCTATAAATCGCCGGATATACGCGAGATTCCCTTGGAGAGACCACAATTATTTGAGAGTCCTTGGCGGAGGCATTTCCATGATTGCCTTAATTTTTAACGGATCTATCTCGATGCCTCGGTGTCGGACGATGAATTCTAGGAATTTGCCCGAGGAAACTCCGAACGCGCATTTGAGAGGGTTCATCTTCAAGTTGTATTGCCGGAGGCATTGAAACACGATCTTCAGATGCTCTAGATATTCCTCGTATGATTTGCTTTTCACCACAAGGTCGTCGATATAGCATTCGACGATTTCATGTATGAGGTCATCGAAGATCTTCTTTATGGCCCTCTGATAGGTGGCACCAGCATTCTTTAGACCGAAAGGTATCACCTTGTAGCAAAATATACCTAAAGGGGTCCGGAAAGCATTATGCTTATGGTCTTCGGGATGCATCTTTATCTGATTGTATCCTGATGATCCGTCCATGAAGGAGAAAACCCCGTGAGTGGACGTATTGTCTATCATTAGCTCGGTGACCGGTACCGGGAAGTCGTCTTTCGGGCAGACTTTATTGAGATCCCGAAAGTCCACACATATGCGCACTGTCCCATTTTTCTTCATCACCTGGATGATGTTAGCGATCCAGTCAGGATACTGAACCTCTTGGATGAAGCCAGAGTCGATCAGCTTTTTGACCTCGGCGTTGATGCTCATCTCAAGCTCGAGCCGCATTCTTCTCGGTGCTTGTTTGATTGGCTTAACGTCCGGGGATATGGCCAGTTTGTGGACAACAATCTCTGGATCTAGTCCTGGCATTTCGGAATAGTTCCATGCGAAGCAATCTTTATGCTGCATAAGCACGTCTTTTAGTGTAGCTACCCTTTCTTCAGACAGCAACTCACTGATGAATGTCGGCCGCGGATCACTTGTCGTCCCCAAATCAATTTTCTTGAGATCATCTGCAGTGGTATGTATTCCATCTTCCAGCTCTTTCGGCGCCGGTGGAAACTCTGAGATTACCTCGTCATCGTTGTTTTCGAAGCACCAGGGGAGGTCATCCATATTCTCGAGCTCTTCTTTTGATAGCATTATCATATGACAGGTACGTGCTCGCTTCCAAGACCGATGTTGATCTGGTTCTACTCTCGCTATATGCGTGACTTTTGGTTCGTGCTTCTGTGGCGGATTTATCCTCCAACTGCTGGATAGAATGAACTTACCGAGCTGATATTGGTCTTCGACCCAGTTCTTGAAGGTGAAGCAGTCTTCGAGAGGATGCCCTATTGCTCGGTGATAAGAGCAATAGTCTGGGTGAGAGATCTCGTTAGCTTGCTCGGGTTGTTTGGACTCCGGAAGTGTAATCATTAGATATTTTATGGCAAGATCAAGTATCTTCCGTGTTTTATCCTGGGGAAAAGAGTATGCTCTACCCATCTTCTTTATAAGAGACGAATCCGGATTGCTCGATTCCCGATCGCGTGGCTTCTTAGTCCTGCTTTGTCGCTGTCGAACACCTTTCCCGATCCTTGATTTATTTTTGCCTCTGCGTCGGGCCTTTTGTATGATGGGCTGGCGTCGAGGAGCATTGTCATTCTCCGCGGCCTGTTGAAGGAGGCGCCGCGTCCTGGCTTTTTCGTAAATGGACATCTCACGGTTGTGGTCATCCCGGATCTTCTGACCCGCTTCCCTTACTAACTTGTCCATTCGTTCTTCAAACGATGGACTCGGCATTTTGATGACAGGACCTTGTTTTGGTTCAGGATCGGCGTCTTTTAGCAGAGTGTCTTCTTCTTCATCGAAGTCATGTATGACGTAGCTGCCATGGACTCGCTCCCGTTTTCTGGATTGAACATATCCAAGCCCGATCATTTTTATTCTCCCGTTGGGTAACTTGCGCTGAGTTCCGGGGACATCCCAAATCCTATTGTAGAACCGAGCTTGTTGAGTGGTCTGTTTGAAGGGTACTCCTTGACGCTTTAATAGCCTTTTCAACCATTCCGTGTAATATCTAGGCAGACGAATTGGCTGGAGCCTGTCGAGCGTAGAATCCGCGCCGTGCCAAATTTCTTTTTTCACCTTGGTTTCCCCGGATCGGTAGAATAGGATCGCCTTTTCATCTTTTCGCCTGGGAGGGACGTAAAATGTTTGCAGTTCTTGCACACTATAAGTTTCAAGTGCATCGAGCTCTTTGTAATACTCTTGTGAAACCATGGTGGTCTGCAAACTCTGATTACTGCCAACGAAGGCTTGTATTGATGGCCGAGCGGAAAATATAGCGTTAACCTCGTCTTTCGAGTCGCTGCCGAAGATCAACACGGGGGCAGACGATCCCGGGTTGTTGCGTTGAGGTGGCCCTGAATAAACTATCTCTTCTTCCTCCTCGGTATCACTCCCGAAGACTGGAATAGTGGTGATAGCTTTGTCCTTCGGTTTGTGACATCTCTCCGTGTCCTCGAAATCTGGTAAGAAGTATTTTGCATCTTCGTACTTTCGGACTTCGTTCATGGAGAATGGGTTCAGCTCTCCTGTTACGGTATACTCGAGACCATCCTTGAAGTATTTCATACACTAATGTTGTGTAGAAGGGATGATGTTGGGTAGAAGGGATGATGTTGTACTCGTGTAACCAAGGCTGGCCGAGCAAAGCATTGTAGCAAGTCTTGGCGTCAATGACGTGTGTTTCCTGATTTAAAATCAGGAAAGCTTATGGAAAAAGCTTCAGAAGAGGGTCACGTGCTTACACGTGACCAGCAGTCACGTGTTGGCACGTGACACCTAAAAGTATCGGCAAGGCAAGTTCAGTTTCCCAACTACATCAAAGAAAAGGGCTTCAGAAAGGGTCACGTGCTCCCACATGACCTAAGTCACGTGTTGGCACGTGACAATTAAAAGCGGCTTCAAAGGCAAACCGGTTCCCTGATCAGATCAAGGAAAAGGCTTCAGAAGAGGTCACGTGCTCCCACGTGACCAGGGTCACGTGTTGGCACGTGATAATCAAAAGCAGCAGATTTGTTCTCCCGCTAAACCAAGAAAAGAGTCCAGACAAGGGTCACGTGCTCACACGTGACCAGGGGTCACGTGGTGGCACGTGACGGTTAAGCAGCAACCAGAAGACAGAGCGCAAAAAGAAAGAGGAAGGCTCGTTCCAAGGGGGTCACGTGCCCACACGTGACCAAGGGTCACGTGGCCACACGTGACCGACTTCAAAGCCCATTTGTTAACAGAATTAAATTCTGAGAAAGTCCTCTCAAATCTTTCCAAAAGCAATCGATTGAATTAAAGATTCAGAGGTGATTATATATCAGCTATCTATGGGAAAATCTCGAATTTGGAAAGATTTCCCCTTTAAATCTAACCGAAATAACAAAGGAGAATCCCTGGATTTGAAATACAATGGTGAATAAAATTCACCTAATAATCCAAAGGTCCAAAACGAATGAGGGATGCAAATCAAATCTCTCAATGAAGATTCGTCAAAAACTAATTGACTCGGCTGCTTCTCCTATAAATAGGAGCCAAGAGACATACAAAAGATATATATGCAGAGGGAAGAAAAGGGAGAGAGCCTGGATACTTTGAGGAATTTGGATCTTCTGCAAAAGAAAACCCTAGGTAAGAAAGGGAAGGCTCCTTGAAAGAAAAGAGAATTTAATTCTCAACAGAGTTTAACTCTGATATATAAAACAGAAGAACATATTTCTTCTCTCTTTGATAGAGGATCTGTAAAGTGCACATCTCCCCTTGAAGTTGAGAATTTAATTCTCAATGGGTTGAGATCCTGCCATGCAGATCCAAAACATAGAGAGGGAATGGAAGCACGAGAATTTAATTCTCACAGAACTATAGGAATTTAATTCCTTTAAAATAAAATTAGGGCTTGACCCTGTGTTATGGGAATTTAATTCCTTCAGAACAAAAAGAAACAGGGTTTAACCCTAATTAAGAACTTAGTTCTGTTGAAACAACGGGAATTTAATTCCCTTAATCATAATTCTTTAACAGAGAATGGGAGTTTGATTTCTTAAAAGCTTTTATTAGGGTTTAACCCTATTCAGTTCTCCTACAGAAAATTCAGAGTTCAACTCTATTCCAGAATATAAATCTTCAAAAGGAAGTAGGAATTTAATTCCTCTGGAATTTAAAGCTTATATTAGGGTTTAACCCTACGAGGAATTTAATTCCTGAAAAAAGATTAACAGATCTTCTAAACAACTATAGAAAAGAAGGGTCACGTGTCACCACGCGACCCCCCAAAAAGATTTACAGAAAGCCCCTTTGAGGCAGTGCCTCACGTGACCCACGTGACCCTTGACAGAAGCTTTAACACACAAGCGCTTGAACGCCTGTCACGTGATGACACGTGATGCTCCAAAAAATGCGATCTCCGCAGAAGAGCAAATGAAGGGAGGGCGCTCTCACGTGTTGCCACGTGACCCCTCTTGCCTTAGTGTTTAACACTAAATTGGAACTCTCGAATCCAGTGTTAAAACACTGTTGGGCCTTAGTGTTCAACACTAATCAAAGAACTTTATTTGCAGTGTTCAACACTGATTACCTTAGTGTTTAACACTAATTTGAGATCTCCATTGCCAGTGTTTAACACTGATCTGTTTTGGTGTTTAATACTAATTTGAAAGCCTTGTTGCTGGTGTTTAACACCAATTATCTTTTAGTGTTAAACACTAACTCGTCAATCTCATTCCCAGTGTTCAACGCTGATTGGTTTGTAGTGTTTAACACTAGGCATTGGCCCAATTGGCTAAATGGCCAGAGACAAAGTCTCTCCTTCAATGGACCAACAGGAAGCCAATATTCCAGACATGATTGGACTTAGCCCAAGCTGGCCATAAGTCCTCAATTCGTAATTAACTGGGCTAATGGGCTCATAACATAATTAATTGGTCTTAATCCCAAATTGGGCCAAGGACTATTTAATTCACTCCGGTTCCAGGGTACATCTCTTCACTCCTTTGATACTTGGCATTGTAATCCCTCAATGTCTTCAAAGAGGTGACGGGTCCCGATGACCACATATTGATATGGACTGTGGGGTCCTTAAACCCATGGACTACGACGTCCTTAACCTTGACCGAGATGTCTTAAAACTAACAACGGACTGTGGGGTTCTTAAACCCATGGACTACGATGTCCTTAACCTTGACCGAGATGTCTTAAAACTAACAATGGACTGTGGGGTCCTTAAACCCATGGACTACGACGTCCTTAACCTTGACCGAGATGTCTTAAAACTAACAATGGACTGTGGGGTCCTTAAACCCATGGACTACGACATCCTTAACCTTGACCGAGATGTCTTAAAACTAACCATGGACCGCAATGTCCTTAAACTACCCATGGACCGCAATGTCCTTAAACTGGAGCAATAGAGCTACGCATGCTCTTTTGCCGGATCTAAACGATCCTGTTTAAGTTGATCTTAGCCTCAAATATGGCTAACGTATCCTTAAACCTTCAAACAGACTGGACTATGAATCTCCCCCAATTAACTCTGGTTCGAGGGTACATCTCTGAACTCCTCTGACATCTGTCGTTGTAATCCTTCAACGTCGTCAGAGAGGTGACGGGTCCCGACGGCCATACATACGAGGGACCACTATGTCCCTAAACTGGAACAATGGAGCCCAAATGCTCTTTTGTCGGATCTAAACGATCCCGTTAAGTTGATCTTAGTCTCAAGTTAGACTAACGTATCCTTAACAAACGTTTGAGTTGATCTTAGCCTCAAGTAGGGCTAACGTATCCTCAAACCAAACCCCCAAACCCAAATCTAAGATAATACGGATTTGGACTAGTCCACGCCCTACGGGCGACGACATAACTCGGTCTCCGTAAACAATCCACGGGCAACAAAACATAAAATAAACACACACGACACGAAGTGACCATCTGGAGCAGGAGAAAGTTGCTACCGCGATGCGGTAGCGTAATTAACTGCAGGGGCTTGCGCCTGCAGGGAAAAGCGTCCCCACAATCAAAACCCCCTCAAACGAGGGGGAATCTGACGAAGTCTGCTACATCGGCCGCATCCGTTTAAACCTTCGATACATGGTGCCATAAATCAACTTGGCATCTTCGGAGAGGTGGACGGATAGCACCAATTAGCATCTGCCCCGAATTTCAGGCGAGACGCCACGTCGTCGCCGTCCTTCGGAGGGGAACAACGTGAAATTTAATATCCGTGACAAGTAGCCCGAAGCGCAACGTCAGTATCACGGACCCGAGAGTCCGTGATGACTGGGAGTCAAAACCGGAGATGGTGATTTTATCACGAGCGAGGTGCTGGACGCTCATGCAGATTTCCTTCAACACTCGCACGTTCAGGAGATTGACGGAAGACCATTGTCGACCAGGATTTTGACTATCTTAATATCGTGACAGTATCCGGAGACATAAAGGGGACGATTGTGTTCGCACGTCCCAAGAAGGAGATCTTCATCGCCGAAGGTGATATCGGCTGTGTGTACTTCTACCAGCTCATCTTTCATCCTTTCTTCGGCGAGGAAAGCTTGGAATTGCTCTGGCACTTGTAGCGCCTTGATTAATGAATCTCTCGCCCCTTTAGATAGCACCAGGGCGTCGAGAATGCTGAGCTGCGAGGGTAGCTTCCTCAAGTGCGCCAGAACGTTGTAGTCCACCTTACTTTTCTTTGGCGGGTCCTTGGCGGTCAGCTCATTCATGACTTGGTCATCGATATCCTCAGGGACCTTTTCTTTTTCCCTTATCTTTTCTATTCGTGGGTCCGAGATTCTTTTCGGGCAGCGTACGATTGCGCAGCTGAATATTTTCGCAGGTCTTTGGTTCTTCCTCTTTTCCCGAGGTGGATTCTTTGAAGAGAAGGCCAAGAGTCATCTCCTCATCAGAGTCGCTCCCGAAGGTGAGAACTTGCGATCCTCCGGTGTTGACCATGCGACAGTTGCCGGTAGTTCTTCTAAGCTCCTCAGTCAAACTTCTTTGCTCCCAACGAGTTTTGCGTTTCACCGCTTAAAATGTTGCCGGTGAGCGACATATCCCTACCACCATCTTTTAAAAGCGTTGCACTCTTCGGTAGGGTGCGCAATCTTTCGATGATATAAGCAGTAGTTAGGATGCATTTCTGCTTCACCAAGAATGTTTCCTTCGGACGACGGTAGCTTCATTCCCATTGATACGGCTCTGACGAACCTCTTCCTTGTCTTGAACCTGCTTTTATTCGCGGCGGATGTGCTTTGATTTGGTGAGAGCGTTGCAACCCTTTCGTCCAGTCGCCGGCGCTTGGCTTTTTCAAATATGGCCATCTCACGCTCTCGGGCAGCTTTGCTTTTAAGAAGAGCTTCATTCAGGAACGCGTCAATTATTTCATCGGATGACCCTAGCAGTTCCGGCTCAGGACCTGCCCCCAGTCTCTCTGTGTGAGGAACTTCTTCATCGTTTATCGATGAGTGAGAGATCACATGGCAACTTGCTACGTAACCTTCAGATTCATCCGACGAGTCTTCTCAATCATCTTCGTCCTCAAGGACATGACCGAGAAATTCTTAGAGTGTGATCGGGGTCCGCGCCTTCTGGTTATACTCTTCCAGCGCGTCAATCTGCTTTTTCAGGTCCGTGCGCTTGTCACCAGGCTTCACGGACTTCTTGGTCTTCTTTTTCTTCTTCGAAAATTTTGACGGCTGGGTGTGAGCGCTTTGGCTATCACCACCAATCCTTGGAGTTGGGCGCGGCTTCATCATCCCCTCGATGATCTCAGGTTCCACCGGATTCTTCCACCTGATCACCGGGCATGTCTGGAGATCGTTCAGCATTCTTTTGGTTTTAGCTGAAAGAGTGACCACCCATGGAGCTTCCTCAACAAAAGAGCACGATGCCCCCGGTGCGTCCTTTTTCTTAGGAGTGTGTGGTTGTGGTTGGCTTACTTTCCACTTCTCAGACAGCGCAAACTTGCCTTGTTGGTACTGATCCTCGATCCATCCCTTAAAGATGAAGCAATCTTCGATTAAATAGCTTACCGTTTGGTGGTAAGGGCAATAATTGTGATTATTTGCTTCGCCGGGTTGCAATGGTCGCTTTGGGTTCGGCAGATTGATAAGCCTGTTGCGTATTGCCAGCTCGAATAGTCTCTTCGTTTTGTCCCGTGGGAACGAGTAAGGACGCTTCATTTTCTCATTATAACAGCGTCGTCTCTCTTCCAGTTGATCCGTTAGTTTTGGGGCACTGGGCTGCTGTTGGGTATTCGCAACAAAGGTCGCCTTTCCTTTACCCTTTTCGTTCTGCGGCTCTGGTTTCGGAGGAGACGGTCTATGACCCATCTGGTCCATCTGGGCTAGTTTGTCGATTAAAGCCTGGAATGTGGTCGGTTTGAAGAACATCATGAACTGTGAAATAGTTGCATGAGGGTCTAGGGTGCCCACGAACATGCCCACCGCTGGTGCTTCTTCGATGCGCTGTTCGCATTTCGACCACAGATTCCGCCATCGGATTGCGTACTGAACCCACGTCTCGCCTGGCTTCACCCTGGCATTGATCAATGCCGTTATTGGGGTGCGTTCACTAGCACTTGCGAATCGCTGGGTGAACAACAACTCCATTTCTGCGAAAGTCTTGACGGAGTCGTTTGGATGTTCGGAGTACCACTCAAATGCCGTCTCCGACAGGCTGCCGACGAATTGGCGGAGCAAAAACTTATCATCGCCACTGGTGTTGCCACAAAGAGCCCTGAACCGAGCGACATGTTGATAGGGATTGCATGTCCCCTTGTACACATGGAATTTGGGGATCGTGTAGCCCGACAGGTACTTTATCTGATCATACCAGCCTGGATACGGTCGCCCAGTTTTGACGACTTGGCCGGCTGCTTCATTTGCCTGGTGAACTCGTATTTGCTGAACAATATAGTCATCCAGGGCGGCCTTGGAAATAATTTCCTCCTTGGCTGCTGAAAGAGCCGGAGGTGGATTCGACATCTCTCCTCTGTCATCTTCAATAATGATCGAAGGGTCTTCAGCTGGGGGATCCGGCTGTAACATCATCCCGACCATGTCCTGGAAGAGAAGCGCCATTCGTTTTATGTTGGCAGCTTGTTCTGCAGCTTCTCTTTCCTTTTTTTCGTGGGCTCTGCGTAGGAAGTCAGCGTCGGTTTCTTGTTCGTGACGTTGTTCCGATGATGCCTCCGGGCTCTCTTTTGGTCCGGTGAGTGTGGCTATTGCAGTCAGCATCTCCTGAACCTTCTGTTGTTGTTGTTCTTGAGCCCTTATTATTGATCGGGTGAGCGGTCGGTGGCCCGTCGAAGTGCGGCTTTCCTCTTTTCCGGAAGCCATGTAAACAGTATGTACCGCTATGCCCCTAGACTTGGGGCGTTTAGGCTCAACGTCTTTGCGATCTGCCATAGTCATAGGGCTTTCTCTGACCTCCATTTCTTTTGAGCAGTTGACATTGAGGGGGCCATTGCAGCGGGCATCCAAGTAGTTGTCGTCTTTCGTGTCTTACCAGGACGGTTCTCTTCCTGCTGGACCTTCAGCTTCTTCTGTCGATGGGGATAGTCTTGATCAATCACCGACTCCTGGACCCGTCGCCAGACTTTGTAAACTTTGGAGGACAGCCGTTGAGGGGACTGCTCCGGCTTCATTTCCGTGACAGTCTCCGCCGGTGGAGGAGATCTCTTCAGCACGGCGGTAGGAGAGTTTCTGCGCACCTTGTTTAGCAATTCAAAGCTGTTCCTAGTTGGAACAGCAGCATTGACTTCCACCGTTGGAGCTGGTGGAGTTAGCCCAGATGGGGAGTTTCCCCCAGCCTTCCTTACTCGGCGCCAGTGGCGACGTCGAGCGTGTCGAGCCGATGGTGTTGGTTCGGTGATGGGGATGGCTTCGTCATGTCCCATGTTCAAGTGAGGCGTTGCCGGTGCCAGCCTCTTGAAGACTGACGTCCGTTGAGTAGCGGTATCCAACCTGTCAAAGACAGACTTTTGAGCAGGAATGGGAGTCGGAGCGGGAGCCGGATCAGTCGGTCTTGTGAAGACCGACCCTTTGGCAGGAGAAGCCACCTTGACGACTTCAGGAGCAGGGGGAACTGCAGGCTTCATCATGGGCCCGCATGAACTTTGGCCCAATCTGGCAAAGACTGAGGCGCTGGGGCTGGACGCCCCGTTGAGAGGGGCCGCAGTAGTTGTAAGCCGGTCAAAGACTGACTTCTTGGGAGCTTCTGGTGTTGGTACAGGGGCGATGAAGCTCGCTGGCGGGAGCATGGTCCCGAAAAACAATCCAGTAGTGGCCTGAGTGACCTGTTCCACCGGCATCGTAAACAAAGAAGCCGTTTAGGGCCCGTAAACTATGCCTCCAGATGAGGCGGAGCGTGGGTTGCAATTGCAGTTGGAACACTTTGCGAAAGCGGACGCCATTGATCCTTCGCTTTCTGCACCAAGAAAAATGCCAAATCTTAGTATCCCGAACCCAAGGGCAACCATTAGCAAACCGCGATTCGTTCACGAACACGACACACGAAGTGTGGAGAGGAAAGAGGAAAAGGTCTCACCGGGCGTGCCAGAATCTGTTCCCCTCCGAAAGACACGGACGAAGACGCGGCGAACGTCTTGCCTGAAATTTGGGGCAGATGCTAATTGGTGCTATCCGTCTACCTCTCCGAAGATGCCAAGTTGATTTATGGCACCATGTATCGAAGGTTTAAACGGATGCGGCCGATGTAGCAGATTTCGTCAGATTCCCCTCGCTTGAGGGGTTTTTGATTGTGGGGACGCTCTTCCCTGCAGGAGCAAGCCCCTGCAGTTAATTATGCTACCGCATCGCGGTAACAACTTTCTCTTTCTTCATATGGTCACTTCGTGTCGTGGGTGTTTGTTTTGTGTTTGGTTGCCCGTGGATTGTATACGGAGACTAATTTATGTTGTCACCCGTAGGGCGTGGACTAGTCCAAATCCGTATCTTTTCTTAGATTTGGGTTTGGGGGGTTGGGTTTAAGGATACGTTAGCCTCATTTGAGACTAAGATCGACTTAAACGTTTGTTAAGGATACGTTAGTCCCATTTTATACTAAGATCAACTTAACGGGATCATTTAGATCCAACAAGAGAGCAATTGGGCTCTATTGTTTTGTTTAGTGACATTGCGGTCGATTAGTTTAAGGACATTACGGTCCATGTTAGTTTAAGGACATCTCGGTCTGTTGTTAGTTTAAAGACATCGCGGTCGAGGTTAAGGACATCATAGTCCATGGGTTTAAAGACCCCACAGTCCAATGTTAGTTTAAAGACATCACGGTCGAGGTTAAGGACATCACGGTCGAGGTTAAGGACATCACAGTCCAATGTTAGTTTAAAGACCTCACGGTCGAGGTTAGGGACATCATAGTCCATGGGTTTAAGGACCCCACAGTCCAATGTTAGTTTAAAGACATCACGGTCGAGCTTAGGGACATCATAGTCCGTGAGTTTAAGGACCCCACAGTCCGATGTTAGTTTAAAGACATCACGGTCAAGATTAAGGACATCATAGTCCATGAGTTTAAGGACCCCACAGTCCAATGTTAGTTTAAAGACATCACGGTCGAGGTTAAGGACATCATAGTCCGTGAGTTTAAAGACCTCACAGTCAAGGTTAAGGACATCATAGTCCGTGAAATGTGTGGTTGTCGGGACCCGTCACCTCTCTGAAGACGTTGAAGGATTACAACGACAAATATTAGAGGAGTGAAGAGATGTACCCTCGAACCAGAGTTGATTGGGTGATCTGTAGTCCAATTTGGGACTAAGATCCATTAATTAGATTATGAGCACATTGGTTCAGTTAAGTCTGAATTGAGGACTTATGGCCAACTTGGGCTAAGTCCAATTAGATTTGAAGTGTTGGCCCTTTATCGGACTATTAGATATTTGTCTGGGTTCAACCCTTCATCACTTAGCAATGTTAAACAAGAGTTTTAGGGCTCTGATATCATCTTTGTCTTTGACTGAGCATTAAATATTATAGCTATGAATTTTACTCAATTTTGAGATTCAGTTGAAGGGGAGACTTTGCCTCTGGAAAATTAGCCAATTTGGCTAACAATAGTGTTAAACACTATAGAACAACAGTGTTAAACACTGAAAATAAAACTCTCAAATTAGTGTTAAACACTAGAAGGCAACAGTATTAAACACTGGCAATAAGATTCTCAAATTAGTGTTAAACACTATAAGTAAAATTCTCAAATTAGTGTTAAACACTAGAAGATAACAGTGTTAAACACTGGCAATAAGATTCTCCAATTAATGTTAAACACTAAAAGTAAAATTCTCAAATTAGTGTTAAACACTAGAAGACAAATCAGTGTTAAACAGTAGAAATAAAGCTATCGAATTAGTGTTAAACACTAGAGAAGAAGGGCTCACGTAGGGACACGTGGGGCGCCTAAAGGTGGGGACATATCTCCTTTACTTTGTTCTGCAAATAAGTGTTAATCACTTTTAGTTCTCATAGCCATCACGTGTGGGCACGTGATGGGTACTCATTGCCCTGATTTATTAGAACTCTTCATTAGGAGTCACGTGGTAACACGTGAGAGCGCCCAAGTTATATTTTGCCTTTGCTTTTGTTCTGATATATAATGAGGGTCAAGTGGGAGCACGTGAGGCATTGCCTCAGAGCTAATTCTTTCTCATTTTTGGGGATCTTTTCAGGGGTCGCGTGGGGACACGTGACCTTAGTCTTTTGCATGCATCGAGATCTTTAAGTCCCTTTATTTCTTTAAGAATTAATTTCTTTATAGGGTTAAGCCCTAATTATGATTTTGGAGTAATCAAATTCCCATTCTTATGTAGGGTTAAACCCTAATTTCTTTTTAGAGGAATTAAATTCCCATATATGTAGAAGAATTAAATTCTTATATAGGGTGAAACCCTAATTTCATTTAGGAGGAATTAAATTCCCGTAAATTTGATAGAATTAAATTCTCAATTAGGGTTAAACCCTAGTTTTTTCCATCTTGAAGGAATTAAATTCCTATAATTTTAGGAGAATTAAATTCTCATATAGGGTTAAACCCTAGTTTCATGATCTTGGAGGAATTAAATTCCTGTAAATTTAGGAGAATTAAATTCTCAAAACTCAATTCTCCCTCTAAGTTTTGGATCTGCATGGCAGAATCTCAACCCGATGAGAATTAATTCTCAACCTATAGCGAGATTTGCTTCTGCGGATCTTCAACAGAGGAAGAACTAAGTTGTTTTTGCAGAAGAGTTAAACTCTTAGATTTTGAGAATTAAATTCTCTTTTTGAAGTTTTGATCCCCTTTCTTTTCTCACATAGGGTTTTCTTTCGTTGAGAATTAAATTCTCCTTTCTTTTCTCTCGGCTATTTGCCTTTAGAAAGTTTCAAGATCCCAAAATTCTATATCTTTCTTCTCCTCTTGGCTCTCTATTTATAGGAGAAGGAAAAGAATTCAATTTGTTTAGTAAATCTCTCATTGAAAGATATTGTTTGTTTTCATAATTAATATGATCCTTTAGATCATACAGTGAATTTTATTCACCATTGGATTTTAAATCCAAAAGATATTCTGTTTGTTATTTTTGGTGAGATTTAGGGAAATCTTTCCTTGTCTAAAATATTTCCATAAATTGGTGATTTTTAATCCAACGGTTCCTCATAATCCTTTTTTCGTTTGAAAGATAAGAGAAATTTAGGATTTAATTCTGTTAAGTTACAAGGCTTTCAAAGCCTGTCACGTGCAGGCACGTGATCCTTTGTCACGTGTGAGCACGTGACCCCCAATTGGGGTCTTTTCTCAGCCGCTTGTTTATGCTTCTGCTTGCTTAGATTTAACTCTGTAAATAGATCACGTGTCAACACGTGACCCTTGGTCACGTGTGAACACGTGATGCCTCATTTCTGATTTTTTGATCAGGGAACAGTCCAGAGCGGATCCTGGTCCTCGCAGAACACGACTACGACCCCGTGGGAAGCATCCAGAGAAAATTACTTGTCACGTGGAACGCGGCTTATGTCAATCCTGACCCCGTGGGAACGTCCAGAGCGGAACCTGGTCCTCGCAGAACACGGCTATGACCCCGTGGAAAGCATCCAGAGCAAATTCCTGGTCACGTGGAACGCGACTTATGTCAATCCTAACCCCGTGAGAAACGTCCAGAGCGGAGCCTAGTCCTCGCAGAACACGGTTATGACCCCGTGGAAGCATCCAGAGCAAATTCCTGGTCACGTGGAACGCGGTTTATGTCAATCCTGACCCGTGGGAAACGTCCAGAGCGGAGCCTGATCCTCGCAGAACACGGCTATGACCCCGTGCGAAGCATCCAGAGCAAATTCCTGATCACGTGGAATGCGGCTTATGTCAATCCTAACCCCGTGGGAAACATCCAGAGCGGATCCTGTTCCTCACAGAACACGGCTATGACTCCGTGGGAAGCATCTAGAGCAAATTCTTGGTCATGTGGAACGAGGCTTATGTCAATCCTGACCCCGTGGGAAACGTCCAGAGCGGATCCTGGTCCTCGCCAGAACACGGCTATGACCCCGTGGGAAGCATCCAGAGAAAATTCCTGGTCACGAGGACACGCGGCTTCTGTCAATCCTGACCCCGTGGGAAACGTCCAGAGCGGAGCCTGGTCCTCACAGAACACAGCTATGACCCCGTGGGAAGCATCCAGAGCAAATTCCTGGTCACGTGGAACGCGGCTTATGTCAATCATGACCCCGTGGGAAACGTCCAGAGCGGAGCCTGGTCCTCACAGAACACGGCTATGACCCCGTGGGAAGCATCCAGAGCAAATTCCTGGTCACGTGGAACGCGGCTTATGTCAATCATGACCCCGTGGGAAACGTCCAGAGCGGAGCCTGGTCCTCACAGAACACGGCTATGACCCGTGGGAAGCATCCAGAGCAAATTCCTGGTCACGTGGAACGCGACTTATGTCAATCCTGACCCCGTGGGAAAACGTCCAGAGCGGAGCCTGGTCCTCACAGAACACGGCTATGACCCCGTGGGAAGCATCCAGAGCAAATTCCTGGTCACGTGGAACACGGCTTATGTCAATCCTGACCCCGTGGGAAACGTCCAGAGCGGATCCTGGTCCTCGCAGAACACGGCTATGACCCCGTGGGAAGCATCCAGAGCAAATTCCTGGTCACGTAGAACACAGCTTATGTCAATCCTGACCCGTGGGAAACGTCCAGAGCGGATCCTGGTCCTCGCAGAACACGGCTATGACCTCGTGGGAAGCATCCAGAGCAAATTCCTGATCACGTGGAACGCGGCTTATATCAATCCTGACCCCGTAGGAAATGTCCAGAGCGAAGCCTGGTCCTCGCAGAACACGGCTATGACCCCATGGAAGCATCCAGAGCAAATTCCTGATCATGTGGAACGCGACTTATGTCAATCCTGACCCCGTGGGAAACGTTCAGAGCGGATCCTGGTCCTCGCAGAACACGGCTATGACCCCGTGGGAAGCATCCAGAGCAAATTCCTGGTTTACGTGGAATGCGGCTTATGTCAATCCTGACCCCGTGGGAAACTCCACAGCAGAGCCTCGTCCTCGCAGAACACGGTTAGGACCCAGTGGGGAAGCATCCAGAGCAAATTCCTGGTCACGAGGAACGCGGCTTATGTCAATCCTGACCCCGTGGGAAACGTTCCAGAGCGGATCCTGGTCCTCGCAGAACACGGCTATGACCCCGTGGGAAGCATCCAGAGCAAATTCCTGGTCATGTGGAACGCGACTTATGTCAATCCTGACCCCGTGGGAAACGTCCAGAGCAGAGCCTGTCCTCGCAGAACACGGCTATGACCCCGTGGGGGGAAGCATCCAGAGCAAATTCCTGGTCACGTAGAATGCGGCTTATGTCAATCCTGAACCCGTGGGAAACGTCCAGAGCGGGGACTGGTCCTCGCAGAACACGGCTATGACCCTGTGGGAAGCATCCAGAGCAAATTCCTGGTTACGTGGAACGCGGCTTATGTCAATCCTGACCCGTGGGAAACGTCTAGAGCGGTGCCTGGTCCTCGCAGAACCCGGCTATAACCCTGTGGGAAGCATCGAGAGAAAATTCCTGGTCACGTGGAACGCGGCTTATGTCAATCCTGACCCCGTGGGAAACGTCCAGAGCGGATCCTGGTCCTCGCAGAACACAGTTATGACCCCGTGGGAAGCATACAGAGCAAATTCCTGGTCACGTGGAACGCGGCTTATGTCAATCCTAACCCCGTGGGAAACGTACAGAGCGGAGCCTGGTCCTCGCAGAACCCGGCTATGACTCCGTGGGAAGCATCCAGAGCAAATTCTTGGTCACGTGGAACACGGCGTATGTCAATCCTGACCCCGTGGGAACGTCCAGAGCGGATCCTGGTCCTCGCAGAGTACGGCTATGTCAATCAGACCCCGTGGGAAGCATCCAGAGCAGAATCCCGGTCCCGTGGAACACGGCTAAAGTCAATCTTGACCCCGCGGGAAACGCCCAGAGAAACTCCTGACTCCGCGAAGTGCGGATGATGGCAACACCATCAATCACTTACAGGTCCTCTCGATCCGTTAGGAAGAAAACTCTCTTGTAAGATCCTTACGACTTATAAGAGAAAACGCACTTAGGAATCCTCACGATTTCTAAGGAGAAAATACACTTACGAGATCCTCTCGACTCGTAGGGATAAAAGTCTTTATGAGACCTCACAGTTCATGACGTTGAAAAGTCTTAGACAGCAGATCTGAACCTGCTTTCTTAGCCATCACTACCTCTCGAAGAATTCAAAACGGAATGCTTTCTCTATCATCTGCAGGCTACGTTTACTAAAGTGACATGCTGATAACAAAGAAAAGAAGAAAGCAAAGAGATGACACAAGACATTGCGAAAGAAATGTATCTTTTATTCATAAATTCAATTGGGTACAAAATACATCATATGAAAGAATAAAAAATGGATACATTTTATTCAAAATTACAAATGGTACAAAAAACAATTATTGAGAGGGAAGCATTTTCAATAGACCAATTAACCGCTCGCGCACTTCCCTTAGCCCCTTTTCTTGGTCAGCTGCCACGGCCAACTCTGCTTCAACCTGAGCTCGTTGCTGCAGATAAGATGAAAGTTGCTCATCAACGACCCGCTGAGCTACCTCACGACCTTGTGCATCTCGTTCAGTGAGGTCAAGTTTCTGCCTCAGCGTTAGCCCGTCAGAAATACATCGTAGAAGGCTTTCAAAGATGACTTTCAGCTGTGCAGCATTTGCATCAACTTGAGCATGCAAACGAGCAGATTCTCTTAAAGTCTCCTCGCGCTCCTTAAGCCTCAAAGCCGCTTTTTGTTCAAGATGGCGGAAGTAAGGGGTGCTCTCCTCGACCCATGCAGCCCACTGGGAGTTCACAGCCAAGACCTCGGGGGCAGGACGTCTAAACTCAAGCTCATGCAGACAGGCCTCGATTTTTCTGCAATGATTAACCCAGGACTCCACGACGCCTTCATTATGAAAGTGCACGAGCGTCGCCAGTATGGGATTAACCTCAGCAGCGAAATCTGCAGCAAGGACAGGAGTCTCCGCATCAAGCTCCTCGAGATGATCGATCAACGTGCGTAGGCTATTCACAGCACCTTTGGAGGAGGGGCGTCGAGAGAAGGGGCATGCGGGCATTATGACTTGAGACTCAAACGGCGCTGAAGTCAGTGTCACAGCTACAAATCAAATCACAGTCAAGTAACGGTTCAAGAAATAAAGGAAGTTCATGAACAACGGAGTTTACTATACCGGCTGCAGCAGGTGGCAAGACCGGAAGTACCAGCGGTGCAACTGTTCTTCCGTCTCCTCCTTCGAGCTGTAGGGCTGCAATTAAAACAAAGAAGAATTAGAAACGATTTGACTACCTGTCAAAGAAAAGAAGAGACGTTAGCTAAAGGCTGTACTCACCAGCTTCGCTAGAAGAGGCAATCTCTGACTGAAAGGAGAAGTGTGGGTGTAGCACCTGATACAGGTGATCAGAAAGGACTCCTGCAAGGATATAATAATGCACTGTCAGTACATGAAGTATACTGCCTACAATGAAGCCGATGGGTCACAAATCTGCATCTTCCAGCATTTGAGAGGGTACGAGAGAAGGTAAAGGAGCGGTCACCGTCAAAGCAGCAACTGGAAACGCTTCCTCGGATGGCATAACCCCAACGCTCATCGCACCTGCATTAGAAATATGAGAAACGCTGTCAAAAGAAATTGAAAGGGATTGCAGAATAAAGGGGAAAGTAATGACCCAAAATTTACCAGGTGAGTCGCCGGTCGAGACCGCGACAAGGGCGTCACTGGATGCAGCGAATGCTTCACCTTCCTCCATCGGAACGGTCTCGCCACTCATAGCCTCATCTCCCAATTCTACGAGAATCGTCATGACACTCGCAGCGCCATGCAATGGCAAGGAGCCGCAAGGGGAAAGAGCAACGATTGGAGCAGTGCCCGACTCTTGAGAAAGAGTGGCTACCTCGGGCTCAGCGGTTGTAGCCATCTCACCCACCGCTACCTCGGGCTCGACGATTGTAGCCGTCTTACCTACCGCTACCTCAGGCTCGGTAGTTGCCGCCATGTCACCCACCACTTCCTCGGCAAGAACCAGCCCTACAAGATAAGATATATGAGAACCTGAAAATTAAAACTTTGACAAAAAGAACACAATGTTGCGTTACCTTGGGTCGGTTTTTCGATTGCCTCCCGAGCCGCACGAGCTGCCTGTCTGTGGGCGGTAGACAAGGCAGCCGAAGCATCCTTTGAAGGGGTGAGGGAAGGAGTAATAGCACTCGGACCTGCACCCGCCGCCAAGGCAGTGTTACGCTCCCTTGCTGCGCGCACTCTACACTTCCTTTCCGCTCGGGCCGTGAGAGCGGATCTTCTAGAAGCCTCCATCAATAGGACGTCATCGTCCGCGCCAAGGGTTACCTCTGGAGCCATTATGGCATCCGTCCTCGGTTGCTTAAGTGAAGCTTCTTTCGGCAATACCGGCGGAACTGAGACTTCAATAGCCAACCCGGGAAGCGTCTCCGCACCGCCCTGTGAAGTCGGTGCCACGCCTAGAATAACCTGAGTAGAGGTAGTTCCTGTAATAAGATGAAAAGGAGGGGTCAGATTACCCAAAATAAACGGGGCGGAGACGCGGTGAACCGAAATATACCGATGCCTAAGGATGCTCGAAGTCTTTCCTCTTCCTCAAAAGTCTTGAGAGAAGCTGCAAGAGCTTCTTCGGTGGAAATGCCTGTTAAAAAAGAAAAGGGAGGAAAAGTGTCAGTCAAAACATGATGATAAAAATATGATGCAATGACGAAAGATACGGTTGATGGTTACCTGATCGCGCGAGGATAGCCAGTTCCGCTTTGTGGCTTGCCAATTGCTCAGAAGCTGTAATGGCAGCCGCCAGATCAGTATCATCTGGCGGCATGAATAGACCCTCGTTTGTCCCATACTCGCTCAGGCCCTCGCCATAAGGAGCGTGAGGCTCCTGGCCGAGTACAACGTCG
Organism: Agapanthus africanus; assembly: GCA_030015575.1. Lineage (NCBI taxonomy): Eukaryota > Viridiplantae > Streptophyta > Magnoliopsida > Asparagales > Amaryllidaceae > Agapanthus > Agapanthus africanus. Next base: position 6,391,385 of record JASDDO010000022.1, read on the forward strand.
ACAGAAAAAATCGAATTTTTCTTCCTCTTCTGCGAGCGAGCTCCGGCCGCAACTAGCACAAGCTTACGCTTGCTAGGCACTTTAGGACGATGAGTCCCGATATCTGAACCTACACAGAAATCGGGGGAAGCTACAGTCACCCTTTCTACAGGAGCCCGGGGTATCGGTAGCTCGGGCCTGTCATCCGGGACTTCGATCACGGCAGCTTCTCTTAAGGGAGGCGGGACAATGGTCCATCACTTCAGAGGGACATTTCGATAACCAGCAGGGGGTGCACCATTGCGATCGAGCAGCAGTCGCTTCTCCTCCCTGATGACGGCGCCCATTGAATGCTGGTACCAGGCCACGTACACATTAAGGGCCTTTGGGACACATCTCGGTTCGCTGATAAAGAAGTTGGACCCTGTGTTCAAGTGCATGAAATGATGCAGTGCGCTCCGCATTCCCTCTTCGGTAGCAGCAGGTTCGACCCAGAAAGCCTCAAGTGGGACGCCCTGATTGTAACTCAGCTGCTGGGCGAAATGATGTGGGTTGCATCTCATGAATAACGCCGCATCATTTTGCCTGAATACGAGAAAGCCCGGCCTGATGGAGTACAGATGAAGAATCTCCCGAGCTTTCAACACAGAGGCCCCGTCTTTAAAGATGTCTTGCAATGGCAGCACCGCTTTTGAAGTTTCCTGACCGACGGTCAAGACATTGTCGGTGAAAGACATACCATCTCCAACCGTGCGCAGACGAAGGAGCAAATCCCTAGCTTCCCGCGGTGACGGACTTACGATGGAGGCATCAACCAGCCGCATTATCCAAGGGAATCTGCATCTGTCGTAAAAAGGACTTTTGTAGATACCGAAGACCCCAAGCACGTGCAACTCTAGCCATGAAATGAAGTAATGCATTGAGAAGTTGGAAGGATGCACCCCTGGTTCAGTGGTATCCGCAGCCAAGCTGAGACCGTGATATAGGTGGGCTAACCGGGCGATCCCGATGGCCACTTGTATTCCGGCAACCATGCGATGCGCAGGGTAGAAAACAGAAGGCCTCATGTAACGAGGGTGGATAGGAAGCGCGAACCAGCTTAACCATAAACTGAGAAACCCGAGAAAGAACGGTTCCTCATCAATGACCAGAGCGGCGATTTCTGACAGGGGACGATCGTGACGTCGGGAAGAAAGAAATCCTATTGATCGGCTTCCAATATTGGCCGACGGTCCAAGCCAAAGCCGAAAGGATCATCAAGTTTAGCAAACTTTTCACTTTGTCACGACAAAATTTCTGGGCGAAGAAAACGGGCAATGAAGTCCGCAAAGCTGACCCCCCGGCCTCCGGATTCAAGAAAGAAGATTTCATACATGCTCAACACCTTTATCAGACTTTGGAACCGGTGCTGAATGGCGTTCTCTGGGGCAAGACCCATTACCACTGATCTGGTGGCAAAAACATACTCATCCGGAGGAAGCAGCTCCTCGTAGTGCTCCCCCCTAACTGGTAAACCAGAAACCTCGGCAAATTCCTCCAAGGAAATGGAGACCTCTCTATCCAATAGGAGGAAGGTATGGGTCGGAATGTTCCACTGCTCTAAAAATGCCTTGATCCACCATGTGGGAGGTGCAGAATACTGGAACAAGGAAGCGTAGATCGCAGGGTATAAGCCAAGCTTCAATAGCTGTGATTTCTTTACCGATAAGATATAACGAGCCCACAGCAAGTATCCGGCCGGATGACGGGGAGTTAGTCCGATGTTGTAGGGCTGTCCCCAAGGGCGCAACTCGCCCTGACATATGCGTCGTCCTAGGGTCTCCAAAGCCACCGGCGGCTGCACGGGTACTGCGGCAATAGAAGGCCGAAGGAGACCTTCTGAAGTCCTATTTACCTCCTCTACAGTATAATTGATCGGGGGTGCATCTGCATAAGGGATCGCAGAGATAGGCTCCGACGGTGTCGCACAAGAAAAGCTCCGGCGGCCTCTGATAATTTGATCATACCATCTGCCCCATAAGTGAAGATTCTTGTATTCCGGGTCAAGTTCTTTGATCAGCGCAAGAACCTCTCGGTCTACGGGCGCCTCAGGAAATCCGCCTTCTGAGCGGATGAACGGAAAAGAAGTGTCGAAAGACATGTCGTCTGCGCGAAAAGGGATAAAAGTCACTGTCAGTGCTATAATTTAATTTAAATTCTGACACTTGGTACTTTAGAATTTGTACCACACTGCAATGCAGTGGAGAGGGACCAAAAGGGGCCAACAAAATCTAGATGACAGTTCATCATTAATAAAACAGCCTCATCATTTGATGAGACTGTTGATTAAACGCGGAAATCCTCAAGAAATTCTCATTAAATGAGAGATCCCTCGGGCAGAGGAGTAAATCTCCCTTCGAGAGCAGTGCTTTGTGATAGAGTGACACTTGTCAAACTCTGATCATGAAGGAATAAAAATTCCTCAAGAGCCTGGCTCTGTAAAGATGATGGAAAAACCCATCAGAAAAAATTGAAATCATTTTTTTATATGTGAATTAAAATTCTAAGATCTTCAAGATCCATGAACAAACTCTTAAGCGTTCTTCACGATTTGAAAAGAGCAAAAGCTCTGTTAATGAAACCCTAAAAGGGTTTTCTTTAGATCAAAAATCTATGAAGAGCAAGGCTATGTTAATGGGTAAAACTGTAGATTATTAAAAGATTTAATCTTTACCTAAATTTTGACAAAGTTTTTGTCCTTAAGAAAATTCTTAAGATGGAGAACTATGCTCTGTGAGAGAATAAAAATTCTCAGAAAATAAGGACGAAGATGAACAGAATCATCCTAAGGACCAAAGGTCCTATTTATAGGCACTGAGTGCCGTTTCAACTTCTCAGTTGATCCAAGGGCACAGATGCTGCAACCGCTGCACTCACATGTGGTCCACGTGAGCGCAACGGTGGGGGGGCATTTGTTTCCCCCAATCAGAGCAAAGCTCTGTTTAAAATTCAAATTTTTGAAATGAAGCAAAGCTTCAGATGCAGCGCCAAGTGCGCTGCGCCCTAAGCAGCGCACCACGTGCAAAGCACGTGGGCGCTAGCGCTAGGTGCGGTGCGCTCTAAGCAGCACGCCACGTGTGCGCTAGCGCTAGGTGCGTTGGGCTCCAAGCAGCGCACTATATGTCAAACACAGGTGCGCTACGCCCTAAGCAGCGCACCACGTGTAAGACATGGATGCGCTAGCGCTAAGCGCGCTGCGCTCTGAGCAACGCACCACGTGTAAGACACGGGTGCGCTAGCGCTAGGTGCGCTGCGCTCTAAGCAGTGCACCGCGTGCAAAGCACGGGTGCGATAACGCTGGAACTAAAAGCTCCTCACCGTTAGATCAAAGATCTAATAATAATGATAAATCATTAATTGATCAGAATTAAATTCTGTTAAGGAAAGATCTCTCAAATCTTTCCAAACAACAAGATTGTGCTCTGTAAATCAGAGCACCGTTGGATCAATGATCCAATGGTGATTAAAAATCACTAAAAAAATTACATAATAAATTATGTTTAGAAGATTTCCCAATTTTTGTTGAAAACAAGAACATTACCTTCTGTAAATCAGAATCCCTTGGATCAAAGATCCAACGATGGGAAAATTCCCAAATCAATTAGAGAAAAGATCTCTTTAACTGATCGAACTGATCAGCTTGCCCTATATAAAGGCCCCGAGACTTCAAGTCTCAGAGACAGAAGCATAGAGAGAAACCAACCCCCCCTAAACTTTGAGAAACTCAAAGATAAAGAGCAAGCTCTTGCAAGAAGATCTTTCTTCAAGGTAAAAATAATAATGATGAACATAGAGATGAAATCATCTCATAAAAAGAAGAATTCATTTCTTTAAAAAGATCATAGATCTACAAAGACAAAAAGTCTTTTCACAAAGAGATCAAAAGATCTCATCATAAAATAAAAGAAGAACATAATTCTTCTCACAGATCATGGATCTATAAAGGCAAAGCCTTTCATCAATATAAGAGATTGGAACATCTCCTGCAAAATAAGAACTGTAGTTCTTAGATCTTGAGACAAAGTCTCTTTTAAAAGAACATAAATTTGTTTCCCAGATCATAAAATTGATCAAATACGCCTTGCGCTCTTGAACTGCGCTTCTGCACTCTCTGGACTGGCGCTCAGCGCCAAATGCGCCACGTGTTAATCACGTATGCGCTAATTAACCACCAGCGCTTTGCGCTCTTGAAATAGCTCACTGCGCTCATGGGCCAGCGCTCAGCGCCAAGCGCACCACGTGTCACTCACGTGTGCGCCATGAAACTGAAAGTGCAATGCTCTCATGGATTAGCGCTCAGCGCTCATGAACTGGCGTAATGCGCCCATCATCTGGCGCTCAACGCCAAGCGCGACACGTGTCCCTCACGTGTGCGCTACTCAGCAGAAGCACACTGCGCTCTTTGACTGGCGCAAAGCCCCAAGCGCGCCACATGTTGCGCTGACTGAACATAAATTTTTCTTTAATAAGCCCAGAGCTCTGATGAATGCTCAACATTCAATAAAAGACAAAAACATTGTCAAAAGGGCCAAGCCCAAATAAAGGCTCAACAGCCCAAAATAAAATGTTAAACATTTATTGGACTTAGCCCAAGATTGGCCATAAGTCCTCAACTCATATTAATTGAGCTCATCTGCTCATAAGTATGTTAACGGATCTTACCCCAAATTGGACTACGGATCTTTCAACCAACTCACATCGGTTCGAGGGTACATCTCTTTACTCCGTTGATATTTTTCGTTGTAATCCTTCAACGTCTTCAGAGACGTGACGGGTCCTGACAACCAAATATTCTACGAACTGTGGGGTCCTTTAAAGCCCATGGACTATGATGTCCTTAACCTTGACTGTAAGGTCTTTAAACTCACGGACTATGATGTCCTTAACCTTGACTGTGAGGTCTTTAAACTCACGGACTATGATGTCCTTAACCTGGACCGAGATGTCCTTAAATTAACATTGGACCACCATGTCCTTAAACTGGAAATCGACCGCAATCTCCCTAAACTAAACAATAGAGCCCAAACGCTCTTTTGTTGGATCTAAACGATGCCGTTAAGTTGATCTTAGTCTAAAATGAGACTAACGTATCCTTAACAAACGTTTAAGTTGATCTTAGTCCCAAACGAGACTAACGTATCCTTAAACCCAACCTCCAAACCCAAATCTAAGAAGATACGGATTTGGACTAATCCACGCCCTACGGGCGACAACATAAATTAGTCTCCGTATACAATCCACGGGCAACCAAAAACAAAACAAACACCCACGAAGTGACCATCTGGAGAAGCAGAAAGTGGTTACCGCGATACGGTAGCATAATTAACTGCAGGGAAGAGCATCCCCACAATAAAAAAAACCCTCAAATGAGGGAGAATCTGACGAAGTCTGCTATATCGGCCGCACCCGTTTAAACCTTCGATACATGGCGCCATAAATCAACTTGGCATCTTCAAAGAGGTGGACGGATAGCACCAATTAGCATCTGCCCCGAAATTCAGGCAAGACAGACCTGCGCGGTCGCATCTCCGTGTTTCGGCGGGGAACAAGGGGTATTTAGCCTGAGCACAATATATAAGTAGTTATTTTGCTTTTTAATTACAAGTTAAAAGAATGTAACAACTCTATTTTTAGTGTACAAAAATTTGCTTTAAATTTAAGGTATACTTGGAGTATTTAATGTTGCTGTTACTACTTTAAATATTTAATTCAATCCATAATTACAAGCAAGAGCTTGTAGCTCATTGGTAATACCTTGCACTGCTGAACCAGGCCACCAGAGTTCAAATCCCATACCCTACATTATTTTTAATATTGATTTTTTTTAAAACCTTTAGAATACCAAGGGTTTACACATGTATATCTCACAAAAACCCCACTACACCCAAAAATGTAACATTGCCAGAGGATATATGAACCGTCGGGGGGGATTCCGGCCGCCGGACTAGGCCGGAAATCGGCCAACTCGGCCTCGACTCGGCCGACTCAGTCCTCCGACCGAGTCACGACCGAATCACCCCCGAGTCGGCCGATTCCGGCGACGACCCCAACATGAAAATTGTGTCTTTTCACATTCCTTATGCACCCGCAAAATTTTAGCCTCAGACCATTTCCAGAGCTCTTTAAAACCCCAATTACTCCACTTTTAATACATTTTATCACATTTTTCATTTTAACCTTTCACCTATCCTAACCCTAGCCTAACCCTATAAATACCACCCCTACCCTCTACCAACTCACCCCAAACTCTGAGCCAACTCTCTAAAATTCTCAATAACTCTTGTGTGCAATCGAATTGAGCGAAAGGCGAAGCTCCGGCGAATTCTTCGGCGGAATTTCCGGCAACGACCGTAGGAACTCCCGGAGACGAAACGACGCACCGGCGACTCCTCCCAATCCACCTTCCCCATATCATTGATCGAAACCCGTAAGTCCCCATTTCTACCTCTCTTTTCTTTTCTAAAAATACGGATTTAAAAAACCCGACGGAATCGGAACAAATCCGATTTCCGATTCGGTTTCTTTATAAAACTACACTTCTCGTTAATACAGTTACGCTTAAACTCTCTCATGTTGACTATTAAACAATAATCAACCAAATTGATCAAGTTTCATATCATAAAATAATGGCTATTTCATTTTACCTTATTTTCATTTAAATACCACATAGTTTTGATTCTACATTCAATATCACAAAACATGTTATACCTTTAAGTAGATCACGAGGTAACGACCTACCTCCTCACACACTCATATGCAACATAGCACGATACCCTCGGGAACATAGAATACGGGAAATCGACATCTTTACAAATAAATAACCTTTGAGCTAATAATAAAAAAAAATATCTAGACTCAGCCAATTAAGGACTGTCACGCTCATTAGGACAGAGGAAGGTTGTGGGCATTCAGTCGTTTATCTAAATTTGACTTTGTGGTGCCTAGGCTAGACAAGTGAGAAAGGTAACTTTAAAAGGCCCGTCTTACGGTGATTCGTGAGCGGAACCCTCCTTTCTTCACTTGTACTTACCTGGCCACAATTGGCGGTGAAGAGACGATTTGAGGGATATCTCACAACTTGTCGCTTTGGACCAGTTAGGAGCAGTCTAGTTAACTTAGGGGACCCTAGAACATAGGATATGGGAAAATCGACATCTTATCAAATAAATACCATAATTAATAAAACCGTTTTCCCTTAATGATTATTATTTATACAAATCTTTGCAAAGAGCCGCTACAACCCATTTGGGAAACCCGTTCGGGATGGTGCGGATTATCGCACGTCCTCGGGCTTAGTAGTGCGAGATTCAGACCTCCGCAAGGAGCATTCGGTCTCGAAAAATTTAAAATACGACATATTAAGAAAACGAGATTTCTAGAATATTATATATATACTAAAATCATTTTCATATAAATATATGTATATGTAACATAAAAATATCTATTTTGAATTATTACAAATATTCCGCTTTTTCTAAAAATGTCACAAGAATCATTTTACACTAAAATACCATGAATTCCATACAAAACCAATATTACCAATAAATATCATTTATTATGAAAATATGATATTTTCAATAGAAATATCACAATATAAAATCCACATTCATTACAACTTTAAAGACGATTAATAAATTCTTGGGGTGTGCTTTGAAAAGTATATAAAAGTATTTTTACATAAAAACCTCTCAAGTTCTATAAATTCCCCTAAGGACCCTAGTAAACATAGGTTTAAGCGGGACCAATCTCTTGAGCCTCAGGGAGCCGGAGAAGTGGGTGCTTGCCTACTTAAGATAGACAACTTAATAATGGTGTTATCAATACGGTAATCGTCTTTGAAAAAAACACAAATCCTGCCATCCATGTGCAGCGGTTACCGATAATATCAAAACAATCAGGACTTCAATTTACTTTTCTAATTGTCTAACTCAGAGTGAGTCTCATTATAATATGACTTGAATATGATTCAAGTACAATCTACAATCTACAATATTACAATTCAACACGAATCCATGAATCCATTATTCCATATATTCAATCTATCAATCTATACAACTTGACTGAACCGAACCATGGATATACATTCCATTTACATGATCATCCAGTTTACATGATTCTCCAATTACATACATGATTCTACAGTTACATCCGTTTACTGATATCATAGTTTCGGTCAGTCATCCAATTATACAATCAATACAATTTACAATACAACAATACAATCAAGATAACACAGGGTTTAAGGGGTAGATTGGTACGGAAGGTGTTAAAAGTGGCACGAGACTGCAAGATTAAGACACCTAACATGAATTCAATTGCCGTTGTTCCGGGTTGTATAACGGAGCCTTGTACTTCCATTTGCCTCTAGTCTATAAAGACTCCTCTCGTATACACTGGCATCCTTCTGTATCAAACTACAAATAACAGCGTTAACACTAAATACAACATTATAACAATATAATACAACTTTAAAAGCTACACTCTATCTCTTTCTGTCTATTCTATTTCTCACTTATCTTTGGGACTTACCGAGCGATCTGTTCGCTGACGACATTCTCTTTCTTTCTTCTTTGAATGCCGTCAGGTGATTTGGACCAGTCAGAGATCGAGCCCACTACTGAAAACTTGGACCAGTTCAGTGAAGACCCCGAGCTCTAGTCATTGTACACTTTCCATTCAGTACTTTCATTTCTGTTATGTCATTGTTTAGGCATTGCTTTTTATTCAGTTGTATTTACTTTTCATGCATTGTACAAAAGAATGTTAATAAATAAAGTTGCTGTTCAGTTTATATCTCTTGTCTCTTGTGCTTACTTTTATATTGCTTAGATACGCTTAGCGTATTTACTTCACAGTAAATACGTAGCGGCCTCGTCCCGTCCCTTTCGCCGTATACCGGGAAGCGGGGCGTGACAAAGGGAAACATCAAATGAGGCATCACGTGCCCACACATGACCGGGCATCACGTGACCAGGCGTCACGTGCCGACATGTGACCATTTACAGGCAAAACCTGTAGACACTGAATTAAATTCTGGTTAAATACATAATTAGGGGGTCACGTGCCAACACGTGATAAGTTCCTAAAGATCTCTTAATTAATAGAATTAAATTCTAATTAAATGGTCAATCAGTGGGGTCACGTGCTAACACGTGTTAGGCTCTTAAACCTTCTGAACTAATAGAATTAAATTCTAATTAAGAGAAATCAAAAACCCTAATATTTCCCTGGATCTTTCCAAACAAAAAGATTGCGCTCTGTAAAGTGGAGCACCGTTGGATTAAAAATCCAATGGTGATTAAAAATCACCAATTTATGGAAAGATTCTATACAAGGAAAGATTTCCCTGAAATTTACCAAGAATAACAAACAAAATATCTTTTGGATTAAAATCCAATGGTGAATAAAATTCACCAAGTGATCTAAAAGATCATGTTGGTTACAAAATCAATTAAAATCTTTCAATGAAAGATTGACTAAACAAACTGATTCTTTTCTTTTTCCTATAAATAGGAGCCAAGAAGAGAAGAGAAAAAAAGAGAAAAAGAGATACAACAACAGAGAGAAAAAAGAAGAGAATTTAATTCTCTAGAGAAAAAAGAAGATTTCCTCAGAAGAGAAAGAAACCCTAGGTGAGAAAGGGAAAGAGATCATAAGCTCCACAAAACAAAAAGAGAATTTAATTCTCAAATTAAAAGTTTAACTCTTCTGAATAAGAACTTAGTTCTTCCTTTGGTTGAAGATCTGCAGAAGCAGATCTCCCCATAAGTTGAGAATTTAATTCTCATCAGGGAGATTATGCCATGCAGATCCAAAACTTATAGGGAGAATTGAGTTTAAGGAATTTAATTCCTCCAAATACTTAGGAATTTAATTCCTCCAACAGAGACAGGGTTTAACCCTTAAAACAAGAACTTAGTTCTTCTTCATGATTGAAGATATGCAGAAGCAGATCTCCGCATAAGTTGAGAATTTAATTCTCATCGAGGAGATTCTGTCATGCATATCCAAAACTTAGAGGGAGAGTTGGGTTTAAAGAATTTAATTCTTCCAAATACATAGGAATTTAATTCCTCTAAATAAAATTAGGGTTCAACCCTACAAAAGAATTTAATTCTTAAACAAGGGATTTAACTCTCCATGCACGTAAAGAGATCAGTGCCCAACCTGGTCACGTGGTAACACGTGACCCTCATCCTCAATGAGTAGAAAAGAAAGATCAAGACTAGGTCACGTGCCCCCACGTGACCCTTAAACAGACTCCCAAAATGAGAAAGAAAAAGCTTGGAGGCAATGTCGCACGTGCTCACACGTGACCCTCAAAACTAAAGGGAATAAAGCCAAAGGCAATACTGATTTAGGGCGCCTCAAGTGTCCCCACGTGACCCCTGACTAACACCTTTTTAAAAGGGCAAATGAGGGAAAACAAAGGAATTAATACCCAATACATGGGCACTATCACGTGCCCACACGTGATGATTACAAAGATTAAGTGTTTAACACTTATTGACATACTTTGAGAGTAAAATAAAGGAAGTCTGGCCCAATTCTCTGGCGCCTCACGTGACTCCATGTGACCGCCTCATTTTTAGTGTTTTAACACTATTTTGAGTGTTTTGTCCCTAGTGTTTAACACTATTTTAAGAGCATCACGTGGGAACACGTGATCGTCAAATATGTGTTAGTGTTTAACACTATTTTCAAACCAGTCTTAGTCTAAATTGGCTAAGTTTTTCAGAGGCAAGATTCCTCTTTTGACTGAGCCTCAAACACACCCTTGTCTTCTAAGATTGATTGTCTCATATAATATATGAGTGCTCAGCACTCGATAAAGACAAAGTGTTGTCAGAACCCCAAACCCTGTTTAGCATTGCTAAATAATGGGGAGCTGAACCCAGACAAATGTTCAACAGTCCAACAAAGGGCCAACATTTCAAAACCTAATTGGACTAGCCCAAGTTGGCCATAAGTCCTCAATTCAGTTTCAACTGAGCTCATGTGCTCATAATCCAATTAATTGATCTTAGTCCCAAATTGGACTACAGATTTCTTAATCAACTTTGGTTCAAGGGTATATCTCTTCACTCCTCTGATATTTGTCGTTGTAATCCTTCAACGTCTTCAGAGAGGTGACGGGTCCCGATAACCAATCATTCCACGGACTGTGGGGTCCTTAAACTCATGGACTATGATGTCCTTAAACTTTATAGACTATGACGTCTTTAAACTACGGACTGTGGGGTCCGTAAGCTCACGGACTATGATTTCCTTAACCTCGGACTGTGGGGTCCCTTTAAACCCACGGACTATGATATCCTTAACCTCGGACTGTGGGGTCCTTTAAACCCATGGACTATGATGTCCTTAACCTTGGACCACCATGTCCTTAAACTGGCAATCGACCGCAATATCTCTAAACAAAACAATAGAGCCCAAATGCTCTTTTGTTGGATCTAAATGATCCTGTTAAGTCGATCTTAGTCTAAAATTAGACTAACATATTCTTAACATACGTTTAAGTTGATCTTAGTCTCAAATGAGACTATAATGTATCCTTAAACCTAACCCCCAAACCCAAATCTAAGAAGATACGGATTTGGATTAATCCACGCCCTACGAGCGACAACATAAATTAGTCTTCGTATATAATCCACGGGCAACCAAACACAAAACAAACACCCACGATACGAAGTGACCATATGGAGAAGGAGAAAGTTGTTACCGCGATGCGGTAGCGTAATTAACTGCAGGGGTTTCGCCTGCAGGGAAGAGCGTCTCCACAATAAAAAAAAACCTCAAACGAGGGGGAATCTGATGAAGTCTGCTACATCGGCCGCATCCGTTTAAACCTTCGATACATGGTGCCATAAATCAACTTGGTATCTTCGGAGAGATGGACGGATAGCACCAATTAGCATCTGCCCCCAAATTCAGGTAAGACGGACCTACGCGGTCGCGTATCCGTGTTTCGGAGGAGAACAAACATATTATGTAATCTGGGCAAAAACAAACAATACCTGAAAACCAATATTCAAGAGTCCAGAACATACCCAAAATCCTAAGATCCAATTCCAACAGTAAACTGGCGGCGCCGGGTTTTTCTCCGATCTCGCCGGCCAAACTGATGATTTTGGGTCTCGTTTTTGGATTGTGTTCTAGATGTCACAAGAATAATCTTCTACGGTTGTTTAAAAATAATTTAGAAGACTAATAAAAATCGACAGAAACTTAAATAATGTATCGTTTGTTTCGGTTTCGTTATTTAAACATCGTCTAAAACTGCTGGTTTAGGGTTTATGGATTGGCTCTGATACCATATCAGGTTATGCCAGTGCCATGGCCATCTACTGTGACCGTTTGCGGAACAAAAATTTTCAAAACTGGCGCTAGAGCAACCCTATAACCCGGATCTACTATAAACCTAAAGCTAGCAAACTAAAGAGGAGTTTAGAATGGTTATACCGAATGATCCGAATCCTTCGGTCTTCTACCATCTTCCTAAACTCCTAGAGGCCACTATGATCAAGCTTGATCGCCGGTCTCCCTCCATCGAAGATAATCCACCTGAGGATTTGTAGTTCGAGCTCCAACCTCATAACCGAGATAACTAGGGTATCTAGTTCGCTAAACTAGATAGCCTAGAGAATGTAGAGTCTAATGATGGATTAATTTATCTCCAAACACCCTAGGTTTCTCAACATATGAGAATTTTAGGGTGGAGGTAGAAGAAGCAAAGCTTGAGGATGAGAGTGTGAAGCATCAAACAACTAAAAAAATGGCTAAATGTTGTGAACCAAAGAATTGAATCAAGCCTCACAAAAATATCTCACAACACAAATATCAAGCATACCACAATAGTAACTCATGAGTCACACCCATGAGTCACTCCATGAGCCATGCTTCCATAAATGCCAAGAACACCTCATCCTCCAACTCATTTAACCATTTAACAAAATGGTTAAAACAAACAAATGAGGTGGCATCTTCTGGAAGTATCTTATAATGAATTACAAGAATACCCCTCATTCGTATATACATACCCGTATCCGTATTCCGAAAAATACGAATACACAGAGACGAAAATAATCCAATAATATAATACTAAGATCCGGCTTAAATCAAAGCCCACTAGTATTATCCGTCCGAATCATGATACGTGCACAAGTGCACGTATATGATCGAACCCGCCGTAAAACCATACGGCATCTACATCGTTTCGCCCGAAGCAGGGAAACCCTCTGTGTTGGACTCTAAAGACTTGTCAATACGCTGGCAGTGGGTTTAACCACAAGCACGTCAACGGCTCTAGATGTACGTAACGGCTACCCAGGTATTGAACGAAAGGAAGGTCGACGAGCAAACTCATCCGAACCCCTACTGAGCCTGTCCGTGAAAATCTCCGTACAGTCCGGTCTGTTTTTCTAAGAGTATCGCATATCGGGTTTAGGAGGTGGATAAAGTCAGACCCCTAATAACGCGATATTTCGTGTCAGTATGAAGCCTATCACCAACTGAGAAACTACTGATCCAAATCAGTAATTCTCGACTACCTTGGCCAAGGATTTCTGGTGATGGACACCCATGCACCTCGCGACATCAACTCCCAATACCGGGAGAGACGAATCCCCGACGATCCGCTCACTGCTTCCATGTGGCTCGGGATTGTACCCAACTAAAACCTGTTTGCACGACTCCTTTGAGCCATGGTAGGGTAGTAATCAAAACACAGTGGGAACTCACACGAGACAAATGACGATCTCAGGCCGGCAGACTAACCTGTACACATGTCACATGGGAACTGCTATCTGACAATAGGTATAATACCATCTAGTATGTTCCCGGCGAGTCCGTCCAGTGTACTCATAACCCAATGAGCACCTGTATACTATCTTAGGTGACTGACAGACACCAATGGCTTGTGAGACAGGCCACCGTCCCTCGTCGGGGTCTCGATAAGTACACACTAGTTTACTCTGGAGTATGGATGCCCAGTCTCGATACTCTCTCGACTAGGGACATTTAAGGATTTGCTTATAGACTACCCAGCTCCCACATATATGATCGCCGTCATAGTGCTGGTAGTCAAGCAAGAATCCTACGGGCTCTATCAACATGTAATAGTGATTTGTAATACCACGTAATGCATATATATAATGGTAAAGGCAAACCAAATAGCATACTATCATTTTGAGTAAGACTGTTCTATCCATATAGGTCCTCCCTCAATCATCATAATCACCCGTCTGTGATTATAATAATTGCCTTGAATGCACTATAACCAACACATGTCTTGAGTTCTTCATGTTGAATCTCTCCAACACTTTCTCAATACATCTGACCTAGGATAGTCACAAATTTCCAGCCTTCCTGTTTTGAATAATTTCCATCCCAAAAATCGTCTTCGCTTCACCTAAGTCCTTCATGTCAAATTTTGCGCTTAATAAAGCATTGAGCATCTTTATTTCCAGCATACTCTTAGCCGCGATCAACAATCATCGAATATAGGAGTAGATATATCGACGACCCATTCTTAAGCCGCTTCGAGTACACGCAGCTGTCATACTCACATCTCGAGTAGTTGGTCTTCCTCATGAAAAAATCGAATCACTTATACCGCTGCCTGGGAGACCGATTCAACCCATATAAAGACTGCTTGAGCTTACATACATGATCCTCCTTTCCGGGATCTATAAATCTTTCAGATTGTTTCATGAAAATCGTCTCTTCCAACTCACCATGCAGAAAGGCCGTTTTCACGTCTATTTGCTCAAACTCTAAATCTTGAGTAGCTATTTTTGCCAACAACACTCGAATAGACATATGCTTGACTACCGGCGAGAAAATATCGTTTTAGTCAACCCCCTCCTTTTAAGGAAAACCCTTCATAACTAGACGTGAATTGTGTTGCTCATTTTCCGTTTTCCTGAATACCCACTTGCATCCAATAACCCTTTTGCCTTTCGGTAGCTCTATAAATCTCCATGTACCAATCTTTTGAAGTGACTACATCTCCTCTGTCAACGCTACAATCCATCGATCCATATCCTCTTGCTCAATGGCCTCCTGATACGAGCTGGGATCTCCGCTTTCAATGACTAAAGCGTATGCGAGCATGTCTTCGAAACCGTACCTGACTGGTGCCTTATGAGTATGTGTTGATCTCCTTAATGCCATTGCCTGTGGGTCCTGTTGGGGTTGGTCCAAACCTTCTGTCTCCATAATTTGCCCGTCCACATCCTCATCAATATGCTGAAATTGTGTTTCAGTGTCTGTATCCTTATGAGCGCCAGAAAACTCGACCTCCACTGGATCATTGTCCCTTAATGCTCGACATGCCTTTTTATTATCTCCTGCCACATCTTTCAACATAGAATCCTCATCGAAAATCACATCCCGGCTAGTGAACACCCTTTTGTTTTCGAGATCACATAACTTGTAGCCTTTAACACTAAGTTTGAATCCCAAGAAAACATACCTTTTCTATTTTAACTCCAGCTTGGTCCTATCCTTCTTATTCACAAGCGAGTAGGTAGGGCACGCAAACACTCGTAGAGAATCATAACTTACTGGCTCTAATATCCATACTTCTTCTGAGATCTGAAGATTTATGGTCGTTGATGGAGACCTGTTGACCAAATAGCACGCATGACTTACCGCTTTTACCCAGAAGTTCTCCGAAATTCTGGATTGCAACCGCATACTTCTAGCTCTCTCTAGTAGTATCCTATTCATACGCTCCGCTATCCCATTCTGCTCTGGCTGTCCTGGAACGGTCCATTGCCGCTGTATGCCATATACTTTACAATAGTCTATAAACTCTTTCGCGATGTATTCAGCTCCATTGTCTGTCCGGAAATACTCCATCAATCGCCCCTTTTGCTTCTCCATGGCCGCTTTCCACCAAGGTTCAAGAACTCGGTTTCGGTTTCTCATAATTTTATTAGTTTCGCTGGGTTTCGGCTAGTTTGGTCAATCTCGGATCGGGTTTCGGTTTCGACCGCAAAACAACATACATAAGTGTATATATATTAAATACTTAAATTTAAGGTTCTATATTACAATACAATGATTCTAGTGTTTAAAAATCCAGCCATGACGCAAATTATATTGAAAAGTGTACTTAGATAAGTATTAATATAGGTCTGGGTTCACTTTTTTTGCGGTTTTCTAACAATGAAGACCTACAATGATCATAATGACAGTAAAAATGGTATAAAAAATAAGTTTTTAAAGGTTTTAGCCGAAACGATATTGTATGGTTGGTTTCGTATCGGTTTCGGGTTTTGTATCGGTGTTCACCGAAATTGATACGAAACCACCACGTATCAGTGGTTTTGACCGAAATCTCGAAGCTTACTTTCCACACCATAAAACTGGAAAACACATCTGATTTGTATTTGAGAAAGTAGATCCATACCTTCCGTGAGAAGTCATCAATAAAGGTAACGTAGTATACGGCATCTCCCTTTAATGCAACCAGTGATGGCCCCCATATGTTTGACTGAATGTAATCGAGAAGTCTTTCGGTCTTGTGTACGGCTTGTTTGAAGCCGACCTTAAATTGCTTCCCCATCATACAATATTTGCAGAAATCTAACTTGCACGGGGTAATACCTTTTAGCAATTCCCTTCTATGCAACTCACGATGTCCCCTCTCACTCATGTAGCCAATACGCATATGCCACAGGTTTGAGGTATCCTCTACTTGTTTCTCCGTAGCTGCGGCCGCACCACCAGTCACCGTGCTACCATCCAAACGATACAAATTCTTCAGTCATTGTCCCTTCATGACCACCAAGGCACCCTTGACAACATTTAACAATCCATCTTGACCAACGAATTTGTATCCTGTCGCATCTAATGCTCCTAGAGAAATCATGTTCTTCTTTAGTTCCGGAATGTGTCACACGTTCACAAGTGTTCGCACCACACCATCAAATATGCGGATTTTGATGTTCACTATGCCAATGGCCTTGCATGCCACATTGTACCCCATGAGAACACTGATGTCATTGTACTCTTTATAGATGTAGAACAACTCCTTCTTCAGGCACATATAGTATGAACATCCGGAATCAAGGATTCAAGTATCAGAATCTTCCTTCTTGGTATGTACAGCGAGTACATCATACGGATCTTCTTCTGCTTCGGTCGCAACACTGGATTGATCCGAACCCTTTGAACTAGCACATTTATCCTTCTTCCCCAACCACTATTTATACTTTTGACATTACTTCTTCAGATGTCATGTCTGTTTGCAAAAGAAGCACGGTCTGCTCTCTTACCCGGATGATTTGGATTTCCCCCTTATACTCCTGCCTCCGTCTTTATTTTTCGACCTTCCTCTTTCACCGACAAACAATCCCGATGACTCCTCCGAAAGATTTGATTTCTTCATGATCTCGTTATTGAGAAGTGTCGCTGTAACTTCCTCCATCTCGAGTCTCTTTCCCATAAAGGATTATTGTCACCAAGTTTTGATACGAATTTGGAAGCGGAGATGGGAGCAATAGTGTTTGGTCCTTCTTCTCTAACTTGACTTCAAGGTATAGAAGATCGCTTACCATTTTGTTGAAGCTGTTTAGGTGGTCATAAATAAAAATCACATCTTTCATGTGTAATCCATAAAGTTGCTTTTTTAGGTATAGCTTGTTTGACAATGATTTTGTCATGTACAAGCACTCTACCTTCAACCACAAACTTGCCGCAGAACTTTCCTTCATAATGTTATACATTACGTTATCTGCCAGACAAAATTTTATCGTACATTGTGCTTTCAGATCCATCCCTGCCCATGTGTCATCTGTCATGGTGGTAGGTTTACTACTCCAAGTGCCTTAAACAACTTTTCTTTTACCAAAAGTACTTTAACTCTTCTCTGCCATATCGAGAAGTTTTGTTTCCTATTAAATTTCTCCAGCTCAAATTTTGTGCTATTTATTTTATTATCCATCTTCCTTAATTCTAAAGAAAATATCTTTCTCTCGGATCCTTACGAACCACTATCAATATAATCACGATCTAAGAAGATAAGAAGCGGACATAAGCATTGTCACTTACCGTAAATTTAAATCCCAAAAATACGGAACGTAGCTATGATACCAATTGTTGAAACCACAAATCAATCGGCACAGTGGAAAATCTTACGGATTTATAAATCTAGATCCCTTTATAAACGAATAACAAAAAACTAACCGCAATAATAAATAACACAAGAGATTAATGGAGGGAAACGAGAAGAACCTTTATCAGAGCTTTAAGAGAGAAAGAAAACCTTACAAGAGTTACAATTAACCCTCTCTTTATGATCCCAACGAGATCTCCCTCTCTCTCTATCCAAGTTCTCCTTATGATTGTATTGATTTCTTATGGAGCCGACGACTCCCTAAAACTTTTTGATCAAAAACTCTCTACCTTAATTAATAATCCTAAAATCCTATATCTAGCTCATACAATCTGAGTTATAATAAGATCTCTCTATTTACAAAATTGCCACCGAATAACTAATTTTCGAGATAAGTCTTGTACAGAATTTTTTCATGTTTATCTAAAAACATACGTCTGCATGTGCTCTGCCAAAAAAGCAGAGTGCTGCCAGACGTCCGAACCTATGAACGGGCAGACGTCTGTGTCTTCAAATGCCTCTGGCCATAGTGCGGGCTGACGTCTGTGCTCACTGCTTCAAACGTCTGCGTGTATTTTGGAAATCTGCAACCTTATTGCCAGACGTCTGAGTTTCAAAGATTCAGACATCTGGCCCTTCTCTGGATGCGTGGTCTTGATAATATACGAGACACCCTTCACAACTTATTCTGTACCCTTCTCCACATCTGGCCCTTCTCCACAACTTATTCTGTACCCTTCTCCACATCTGGCCCTTCTCCACAACTTATTCTTGCAACAACAAAGATAGACTTGCGCGTGTGATGTTTCCTTAACCACAGAAATATGTGGCTTGTGCTTCGAAGCATGTTTATCACACTTGCTATGCATCTATATATGGGTCGAAGTTTTCTATATCTGCGGCCAAGCTCTATATCGTTTCCTCTCTTAATTAAAATTACCAACCTTCCCTGCATCCCAATGGCTACAAAATGCCCGACCAATACACGAAAGTCCCACGACAAACACAATACCGACGTGGTTCGACGGTCAGCCAACTACCAACCCAACCAATGGGACTACAATATGGTTCAAAACTTAATGAGCAATTACACGGTCCGGATCTATAATTAAGTTTTCTGCATCAGAAGCAATACTAATTTCAGTTCTTGACACCAAGTTACTTGTTTATGCAGGAGGAGGCTTATGGCTCTATGGCCAAGGCGTTGAAAGAAGAGGTGAGGGCTTTGTTCAACGAAAATGATCGGTTTGCTCGAGTCGGGCTCATTGATTTGATTGAAAGGCTCGGGTTAGGCTATCATTTTGAGGAGATCATCAAGGGGCAGTTGAATGATATGATGACAAGCGGTTATCAAAAGGTTGTGCAAAAAGATGGCCTGCATGCCACTGCCATGTTTTTTCGGATACTTAGACGACATGGGTTCATGGTTTCTGAAGGTATATATATAAGGGTTTTTTTTTGAAATATTATAAATTTAAAATTAAATTATTAAAATAGGATGGAGGAAATTTTATTTAGCAGAATAGGGTGGTTTCAAACCACCCGTGGGGCCCAACCCCCACCCCGAACCCGCCCCCTATACAAATGTATAGGGGGCGGGTTCCCAGAACCCGCCCTCTATAGTTTTCTATAGAGGGCAGGTTCTGGGAACCCGCCCCCTATACTTTTGTGTATAGGGGGCGGGTTCCCAGAACCCGCCCCTATTTTTTTTAATTAAATTAATTTGTTAATTTTAATTATTATCGTTTATAATTATAATATAATTATTATTATAATTATAATTATAATTCTTCAAAATAAAATTAAATTAAATAGACAAAAAAAATATTTAAATTAAATAATAAAATTTCACTATATCAAATTGTTTTTTACAGAATGAATCCGTCAAAAGTTACAATGCCAAAAAATCCTATCTATTTGTAAAATGTAAATGCTATTTTTTTCATTTCCCTTTTCCTTTATGAAATCCGAGAAGGCTTGACATAAGCCTATGCCTCCTGGGATGACTGGAGGAACCACCTGTTTCTTGGATAGATGGCGGTGGCGGCGTCGGCGTCTGCTCTGCTGCTTCGGGTTCGGGTTCTGTTTCACCTTCGTCTTCAGCAACGTCTTGGACAGGTTGTTGATCCACAAATCCTGAACCTGAATGTGGGACAGGTGTCGGATATGTATTGCTTCCCAACAAATTTGAGTAGGACGCTAAATCCGAAGCCCAACTTGGCAGTTGTAGCGAAGAACTTGTCCCGGTTTCATGCGGCTGATTTTGCACAAAACCTTGGCCCCATGGCTGCGCAAATCCTAACCCCCAAGGGTGCTGTTGTTGCGCTAAACCTAACCCCCAAGACGGCTGTTCTGCAAAACCCGATCCCCAAGTCTGTTGTTGTTGCGCCTGTCCGGTATGCCAGGGTTGCTGTTGACGGTATGTTGATCCAAACCACTGATCCTGCTGCGCTGGATCTCCTTGATGCTGCGGCTCTGGTGCCGGGTCATACTGCGGCTGCGGTGCCGAGTCATACTGCGGCTGCGGTGCCGGTTCATACTGCGGCTCCGGTGCCGGCTGATACTGCGGCTCCGGTGCCGGCGATAAATGTTGAGAAATACCATATGAACCAAGTACACCACCAATAAATTGGTCGAGATTTGAAAATTGAGCCTGAGATGCCGGACCAGCATCAGTCGGGTATGGTTCCTGCACCATTGTTTGTACGAGATGCAACCCACGAGCCTGTCGTTACATTAGAAATAAGAAATAAGTATTGACTCATACCGCCGGATGTTAAAAAGTAATATGATATAAAGAGGGCGGCTTACCAAATCTCGTTCCATGTGGCCTCTAGGCTCGTACCGTGAGATGTTTGGGAAGTTTTTGGGAGGAGCAGAAAGATATCTTATGGTGACACGCTTATACCACTGTAGATATACTTTGGTAGCGTCGGTAGCTGTGTGGTCACCTATTTGCTGTAAGGCAATACTATACTGCCTATCCTCCCATCTCAGCAAATACTGGTGATGATGCTCCCTCCAATCACGCTCCGTATTTCCTCCTCGCATGTCTCTCTCTACTGTCATAGGCGAAGGCGGCGGGACAGGAATATGTTGCAATCTATCAAACTGCCGCAATACCCTATCTGGGAGGTGCATAACAACGACATTGATGCAGAGGAGTGGGCATCGAGCCCGCCAAACCGGCTCTCCTTCGAGACAGATGCCGGGTAAGTTTTCTAGACGATCTGCTGTATAAGGCGTCCACAGAAACTACGCAAATAACATAGTAAATAAATTGTGGTTTAGGTATTTTCAAAATTGTAAAACAAATTAAATTACCCAAATTATGATTACCTGAGCCGCCTCCATGCGATCCAACTCATCTCTATAGTACTTAAGCACTCGACGAGGAGCCTTATACGCTTTCTTCCCATTCCACCAGCAGCCGAGCGGCTTTCCGAGGTTATCCAAGCCAGTTATTTTAATAGTCTCTGGTCTTCCTATATACATATGCTCCCACGACCAGATCTAGAAAAAAAGTTTTAGATTATAAGAGAGAAAACCAATATTGCAAAATTCTAGCTGTGAAAAATAAAGAATTTACCTGAAGTAATGTACTGCATCCACAAATTTTATTCTTCGTAGGAGCACATGCTTTATCGAGTTCCTTATAGAGAAAGGCCAGGACCCCTGCTCCCCAAGCATATTGGCCACAGACATCAAAATCCGCTAGGAAGCCAAGGTATAACGGATGGACATGCGTTGCTGATTGGTCCGGCATCAACCAAGAACCGATCATGTACAGAATGTAGACACGTGCATGTCTATCCAAAACTTCATCGGTGGCTTCATCAGGGATATTACTGAATGTATCTCTTAACCAGTTCAAATTGATTTTATACCCCTTACTGTGGCCTCCTGGTGCCTGATATTAGTATTTTTTTAAATGTTAAAGCTAGAAATAATGTAAAATATAAAATAGGTACACTAAATAGGGAAATCAGAATGAAATTGTTTACCTGTCCGAGAGCAGACTCGGCATATGTATCCCAGTATGGCTGGTCGGTATCTGGACCGACAATTTTTCCTCCGATCAACCCAAGCCCATTAACCCGTAAACCGAGTAAGAGGCCAATATCCTGGAGTGTGATTGTGGCCTCACCCCATCTTAGATGAAAGGTGTGGGTCTCTTTTCTCCAACGTTCGACCAGAGAGGTGACGAGAGCGTGGTCGATTTGGATATGTCGAATCAACGACGCTTCATAAAATCCGGCCCGTCTAAGCCGTTGGTTTATTCTTTGGTCGCTAACTACCCATTTGTCGGAGCTATGCGTGACGACGGTGAGATTATCTCCAACCTGCAAAATTAAATAATGTTATTTTCAACTACAAAAATTAAATGAAAGGTGTAAATAAAACAAATTAACTAAGTTTAGAATAGTTCCTCCCCGTGTAATATATTGAACGATCTGTGTTCATTTTGATGCACAAGCAGAGATTTGTCGAGTGGTTGATTCTCCATTGAAATGTACTGAAGCAGAGATTTGTCGAGAGTTTTATCAAGAGATTAGAAGCACAGATTAGAAATTGTGTGGTTGATGAAAGTGTGGAGGCTCGGTATTTATAGAGGTGAACGGGTTCCAGGAACCCGCTACAGTCTTTCTTGTCAAGAGGGCGGGTTCCAGGAACCCGCCCTCTTCAATAATTAGTCAAATCAATTACTAATTAATGAAGAGGGCGGGTTCCAGGAACCCGCCCTCTTCAAAAATTACAGAGATCGGTCTTATTCACAAAGAAGAGGGCGGGTTCCAGGAACCCGCCCTCTTCATTAATTAATGAGATGTCAAATCAGTACTATCTAAGTACTATTTGTCCTTTCTACTTTATATGTCACATCAATAATTTTTAAGCAACGTGATTAATATTACGTGAGTAATATTTATCTTTGTCCATTCACATCAATACTGTTGTTTTCAGAAATTAAGAGGGCGGGTTCCTGGAACCCGCCCTCTTCATTAAATTTATTTTTTTATATTGTGTTGTCAAATCAATTTAATGTATGCAGAATATGATGCAGAAGATCATACTGAAGAGGACGGGTTCTTGGAACCCGCCCTCTTCATTAATTTTGTCACTTCCTTCAATAATTATTTGTACGACTCTGGTGAACGACTCTGGTGAATACTAGGGTACGACTCTGGTGAATAATAGGGCGGGTTGTTAGAACCCGCTCTCTTCAATATCTTGCCGCTATAAATATGTCTCCGCACTACCCATTTCATTTCATCTCTGTCAAATTTGCATCCTACACCGCTCACTATCCATTTACTTCGATCAGTTCTTCTCCGCTATCAATTTTGTGTAAGTGTGGAGTTTTAGAAGAAGGTGAAGTTCAGTACCATAGTCTGCGAGTAAGCAATCTTCGAGCAGTAGAACAGTTCATAAAGTATTGGAAGTAAGCAACCTTCGAGTTTGAATTTTTTTTGCAATTTCAACACAACATAAAAAATATAACTGTTTTTTGTGCAGGATTATGGCCTCCCCAAGTATATTTGTTGTATGTAAATACGATGGCCAGGTTATCACAAGTGCACAAGGTCCCGAGTATATGGGCGGGTCTGCACAAATCATGCGATTGGAAGCATCAACGACATATGATGAACTAGAGGCTAAAGTGTACAAAATTACGAAATACGATCCCCGTGAAAATAGGGTTAAGTTAAGTTGTATCTGACCTATGTTCAGTGGAAATGCATTGGTTGAAATTACAGACGATGCATCAATATCTTCGATGATAGATTTCGGTCTCTCAAGCACCCAGCATTCTTTTGAACTTTTGGTTCAGAAGGAGCAATTGGAAGTATCAGATGCCCCTCCAACGGATAATTTTGATGGTAATGCTGGAGATGGTTCCTGGGGGTACGGTCACATGGTCAACGATGATGCCGTCAGTGCCGGTGGATATGACTATACACAACATTATTCAAATCTTCAAGCACATGGGTAAACATTTTATAAACCCATATTTAAGCATTTTAGTAATACATGTATACTAATATTCAAACATTTAATAAAATGCATAAATCCAGGTTCTTCCAGTCGACTGCTGCAGTTACATGCACCCCAGAAGAACAGCAAGAATTACCATACACAGCCTTCCACAGGTAAATAAATTTGAAACAAGTGATGATTTAGTTACGAAAAAATTAGGGAATAATATTATAATAACAATTTATATACTAAACGCAGATTTCCCCACACCTCCGCATCATTCCAACACGATCCAAGCAGCACATTCCAAGCATGTCCGTCCACATCTTTCCGGTCTTCTCACCCTGAACCATCCACATTATACCGACCACAACCATCATATATTGCACCCGAGCCTTATGTTGCTACGGGTGATATTGATATGTGTGGCAGTGATGATGATGAAATCGGTGAAGGTGATCAGGGGGAGGATAGCGTGGAATATGCTGCTGGATTGAATGAGGTAGCATTCTTTGATGGTATGGTTGCGAATAACGATTTTGTCGAACTAGAAGATCCCGGCCTCGATCCGCTAGAAGATGATGGTTGGGTAGACTTAGCCGTTGCAGAAGTAAATACGGCACCCTATTTGGACGCGACAGCAGCAAGCGAAGACTGCATCAGCGTCGGGGATTTGTTTCAGGAAAAAGGAGATCTTATTTGTAAGCTGAAGTCGTGGTCCATTCAGCAAAACGTTACATTTAAAACCGAAGAGTCAAATAAGACGTACTATACTGTGGTATGTACGAAATCTCCTGAATGTCAGTGGAGATTGCATGCATGTTGTTCCAAAAGAGCCAAGGCTTGGAAGGTTACGAAATACAACCAAGAACACACTTGCATCAATTCTATTATGTCACAGGATCACCGGAATTGCACTTCATCTTACATTTGCTCGCTAATCATGCCCCTGATCCGTACAGATGTGGCGATGACTCTCCGAGAGATACAACTCTTGGTTAGCGGAGAGCATAAAATTCAGATTTCGTATGTGAAGGCATGGGATGCTCGTAGAAAGGCTTTGTGCAAGATATTCGGGGACTGGGAAAGCTCGTACAACTCACTAGTCCCTTTTATGGAAGCCATGAAAGCATCAAATCCGGGGACCGTATACCGGTTAAAAACCACAGAAACAGACGTCGAGGGCTCTGTCAGGTTTCAAAGAATTTTCTGGTGCTTTGGTCCATGTGCGGCTGGTTTCACACACTGTCGGCCGGTATTGTGCGTTGATGGTACGTATCTATACGGTAAGTACAGAGGCTGCATGTTAATTGTTACAGGTGTTGATGCTAATAACGGTATATTTCCGTTGGGATTTGCTATTGTCGAGGGTGAAAATACATCATCCTGGTCATGGTTTTTCCGTAACCTCAAAAATATCCCATCTGTTCTTCATAGAACGGATTTATGCATCATATCTGATAGACATCTGGGAATACTGGCTGGAATGAGATCTGTATTTCCGACGACCCCACATAGGTTTTGCCTACGACACTTCAGGCAAAATTTTGATCGAAAATTTAAAAATTCGGATCTACATAAACTTATGTACAGAGCCGGTGAAACGCCTGACCCTAATGTTCACGACATATACATGACAAAAATTGGGGAGATGAGTCAAGCCGCGAAAGCGTGGTTAGATGAGTATCCAGTACGCATGTGGTCACAAGCACATGATGATGGGTGCAGATATCTCCTAATGACGACTAATATGTCTGAAAGCTTCAACGAGGTCCTTAAAGGGGTTAGAGGCTTACCGATACAGGGGTTGATTGTTCGAACATTTTTCCGGATGAATACTTATTTTGTGCACAGAAGAAAAAAGTCCTTGGCGATGGACACTCCGCTCACCGCGTATTACGAAGATATCTTTCGGAAAAGAGAGCGCAGAGCACAATACTACAGATCCGAAAGGTTTGACACGGCGGAGTTTCAGGTGACGGGCGGTAATGGGAATCAATATACCGTGAACTTTAGAGATGAAGGGCTCTCTTCGTGTACATGCGGTCTTTTCCAGCAACAACATTTACCTTGTGCCCACGCAATTGCTGCTGCGAGCAGTATGCATACCTCACATTACAATTTTGCTTCCAATTACTATACAGTTTCTAATTACCAAGGTGCATACGATCCAAAATTTCATCCTATACCGGACAATCGCTATTGGCACTATTATACTGCCAACAGACAAACACCGACTGTATTACCGCCGGAAAAAAATATAAGGCCCGGAAGACCTAAGGTACGTCGAGATCGAATGACAATGAATGCTGATCCTCAGCAAAGGCAATCCAGATGTAGCCTATACAAACAACCAGGCCATTATAGGACCAGATGTCCAGGATATGCATCAGGGGCGGGACCTTCAGGATCGTGACAAGTGCACTCAGATTTTTTTGTATTATAAATTTGACGGATTCATTTTGTTATTATAAATTTGACTGTCGATATAGCATTTACATTTTACAAATAGATAGGATTTTTTGGAATTGTAAATTTTGACGGATTCATTCTGTAAAAAACATTGATATAGTGAAATTTTATTATTTAATTTAAATGTTTTTCTTCGTCTATTTACTTTTATTCTATTTTTATGAATTATAATTATAATAATAATAATATTATAATTATATAATTAAGAATTATAATTATAATAATATTATGATAATAATTAAAATTAATAATTAAATTAATAATTAAATTAATTTTTTAAAATAAAAAAAAGGGACGGGTTCTGGGAACCCGCCCCCTATACAAATGTATAGGGGGCGGGTTCCCAGAACCCGCCCTCTATACAAAAGTATAGAGGGCGGATTCTGGGAACCCGCCACCTATACATTTGTATAGGGGGCGGGTTCTGGGAACCCGCCCCCTATACTGAGGGATGGGGTGGGCCAGGTGGGGTGGTTCGAAACCACCCTATTTCGCTAATTAAAATTTATCCCCCCCTATTTTAATAATATTATTTTAAATTAATATTATTTTAAAAAAAAAACCCTATATATAAAGAACATACAGACACTGTTTCACCGCGTGCAGTTTCACCTCAAATAATTACACATATATGCTGATGTTACATAAACAACATTAAACATAGTAAATAAAATTTGATAAGTAGCCAAAAAATAATCAAGCAGACAACAAAGAATAACAAATTTCGACAATGACAGGCGCATTAATTAATATAATCACGTACGAGGAATAAATAAAAAATAATAGATGTGGATTTATTCTCAGCTTTAATTACCCTATTTCTACTGTTTACAGAAAGGAGCTAGTACCAATTACCATCAGTGAAGAGCTTAAAGATCTCTCTCTCTCTCTCTCTCACACACACACACACACACATACACACACACGCCAAGCGCTAATTATTAACTTGTCGTTTTATATATGAGGACAGAAATTTTTGAGCACTTCAAGGATGATGAAGGAAATTTCATGGCAAGCCTGGGACATGATGTGGAAGGATTGCTGAGCTTATACCAAGCTTCTTACCTATCTTTCCAAGGAGAGAGAAGATTGGATGCAGCCAGAGCTTTCGCAGCCAATCATCTGAAGACGTTGGGTGCATCCAAATCAAGCTTTGCAGGGGATATTGCATATGCTATGGATCTTCCCTCTCATTGGAGACCGGCAAGGCTAGAAGCTCGAAGGTACATAGATATCTACGACAAGGAAGGGGGCATTGATCCAACCTTGCTTCAATTTGCTGAGCTCGATTTCAACATGGTACAAAACAGACACCAAAAAGAACTGGCAAAAGTTACAAGGTATATATATAAATAAATAAATCTAGCTACATGTACATGTGCAGCAAAGGTCTACTCATACTGCGGATTCGCAATTTAAAAATACATCATATATAATCAAACTCCGATTACAATAATACTGATTATAAGAATAAGATGTGAAGCACCGGTGACATCATTCAGAAGCAGAGTGTTTTTCCTTCAATTTTTATAAGAATCATTTAGAGGAACTGTTCAACAGAACCATCAGGAAACTCTATTCCTAATTTTTGTTTTTCCTTTTTCATTCATCAGTTGGTGGATGAGCCTTGGCCTAGGAAATAAATTAAGATTTGCTAGAGATCGAACGTTAGAGTGCTTCTTCGGAGTGATCATCATAGTATTTCAGCCGCGATTTGGATATTGTCGTGAGTGGCTTCCAAAAGTTGGTGCTCTTCTGGTATTGCTTGATGATATATATGATCTCTATGGCTCATTAGAGGAGCTCGGCCGTTTTACTCAAGTCTTCGACAGGTCTTAGCTAGTTCTGTTTATTATTCCAATAAATAACTGAGGTCACGACATGGCCTTAATTTTTTCCCTCTATAACTTCTACAGATGGGATATCAAAGAGTTAGAGGATCTTCCAAAATGTATGAAGATTTGCTTCACAGCTATTAGTGATATTGTTGACGAAATGGCAGAAGGCATTCAAAGACATAACGGAGTGGATATTCTACCATATTTACGAAAAGCGGTAATTAATGACCGATATCGTGCTTTCATATGATCGTTTTCTCTTTAGCTTTTTATTTTTGTTATATCTTTATTTCTCTTGATCGTTCCTAGAAAAAGTTTTCTTATTTTTTCCTTCCTATCTGACCTGTCACATTAACCACATATGCAATAGTTGTCCAACAAGAAATTTGGGAGTTAAAAACCCTCAAAAAAAATATATATGTAACATCCAGGAATCACTTCATAATATTCATGTACCTACTATTTGACCTTACACAAATAAATCTGATAATATGAAAATCATATATCTTCACTGTAGCAATATAGCCTAAGTCATCAATTAGTAACAAAATATTGGCAAGAAGTCATATATTAAAATATAATATTGACCTGAAAGAATATTAAGACTACATTTGACGTTCTGAAGTACTATGAAACTTCATTTTAATTTGTCATAGGAGTTATTTTCAATAACATGCAGACTATAAATGTAATATGAACATATGATCAAATATGTTTGATTTGATTGTTTTCTTCTTCCGCTTTCTATGATTGCTTGTGAATATAAATATAAAAAATAGTAAAGTGAATAATAATAGGAAATATTATTATAGCTACAAAACTTTTATTTGCATGGAAATTGTTTTAGTATCATACTAACACATAATCAGCTATATTAACCTTTGTCATGTAACTATATATCAATCTAAAAAGAGTACTGCAACCCTAAGTTTATATTACTGACATCTAGGCATATAGCTATTTTATTACATACTTAATTATTTGCTCCTCAGAATTTGTGTATATTATATGTAGCTAACAATTGAACTCTACACCATTTCAGTGGACAGATTTATGCAAGGCATTCTTAGTGGAGGCAAAGTGGCAAAACAGTAGGTATATACCAACACTTACAGAGTATATCGACAATGGCTTTATGTCGGTATCTGGTCCTCTTATATTATGGCATACTTTCTTTCTCTTGCGACAAGAGACAACAAAAGAAGCATTAGAGCACTTGGAGAATTGCCCTAAAGTAATTCGTTTAGCATCGATAATTTTTAGACTCAGCAATGATTTGGCAACTTCAACGGTAAGCAAATTAATTAATTGTTATACCTTTAAGTCTTTCCATGTTACTCATTTTACAGAGAAGCTGATAATAATTAAAAATCAATTGATGTTATCCTACGTTAATTAAACACAGGCAGAGTCAGAGAGAGGTGATGCTCCAACAGCCATACAATGTTGCATGAGAGAAAGAGGTGTTTCAGAGATTATAGCTCGCGAATATATATCAAGTACTATCACTGAGACTCTGAAAGAGTTGAATCAAGAACTCGTATTATGCTCTTCCTTCAATCGATCTTTCATTGAAGCATGCACGAATCTAGCACGAATGGCACTGTGTCTTTACCAACACAGAGATGGTTTTGGCATTCCAACGTATGAGACAAAGAGCTATATAACCTCATTGCTCCTAAAACCTATTGCCTTTGGACAGAAAGGACTTGGCAGTTCCTAAATGTACTAATTTCGCAAGGCTTGTGCTCATCTTTGTATGATGAACTTGCATGCTGGACATGATTCTAATAGTATAGTCTAGCATAAGTAATTTCAAAATAAATTTTCTGAATTAAGAGCACAAGAAAATTCTAGCTCAAGATGTTCTAATAGTATAGACTAGGATACTATCAATATTCCGAAATATGGAAATAAATTGTCAAGCCCCACCCCCAATACAGAGAGTATTGTCCGCTCTGGCCGAACCCGCACGGTTTTTTCCTTCGGGGTGAACTGGACCTGGCGAGAGGCCACTTCCCAGGAGGTCACCTATCACAGAACTTCCCTGGCTCGAGCATGCTTAACTACGGAATTCTCAAGCTCCTGTAGTGCCGGTTCACTTAAAAGGCGTCTCTGTATTGAAGAGTGGTATCATTCTATTTATAGTACAGATCTGCCCTCTTTCGGAATGTATTCCGAAAATTCCCTATTGTTCTACAGTGGGTTCCACGGACTCAAGAGATGGCCCCCACGGATTCAAGAGGTGGCCCCGCCCACTTAACATGACACTTGGCATGACACTTTGTTCCGTGTGGCACTTTGCTTCATGAACAAGAACCGGGTCCCGACATAAATCCTATCAACTTGTTTAACCATTGGATGCACATTATAATTTGTGCAAACAATTATGTGTGGTTTGAATAATGAGACATTTTTTCATAATTGCTGTACACGGTATTAAAAAGTAGGTAGAATTTGTTTTCAAATTCTACCGATAAGATCCCATCCCCCATCCTCACACACGCTTTTGGCGTTTGATTTTGTCGTTTCACGTAAATCTAGATGGCCTCTACTTTGTGGTGAAAAGATTATAAAATAAGAGAAAATTTCTTTATATAAAGCCCTATTCCAGATTATCCATGTCATCAATTCCTATTTAAGATTTCAAAAGAACCCTCCCACCCTCCCCTCTCTGAATCCCCCCTCACCTCCACCTCTCCTTAAAAAAGAAAAAATCTTTCAATAGGTGCAAAGAAAATTCTAAAGATCACTCAAAAAAATTTAAAAATAAATGAATGCATAAGAATTTTTATTAATATTTACATCATTTTTGCTACAGTAACATTATAACTAGTATTTTGCAAGTGAATTTTGAAATGAAGGTTTAATGTGGATATCTTCATTATCTTCACAAGAAATCTCTAAAAGAATCTATTATCTTACCAAAAAGGTTTTAAGAAGCTTTTCAAATCTTTAGTCTATAATGCTAAAATATACTCACATACATCATACGTTAGAAAGTCGGTGATGTGGATCATCTTTACTTCAAGAAAAATAGCTTCAAAGACTTTTCTTGTCTTTCTAAATATTTTATTTCAGTTAATTGTGAGAACGCTACATGCCGCACTCTCCTTCTGGTTATAATAGTAGAGACTGACGCAACAAAAAAAAGTTTAATTATATCCAAATTATAATAATGAAAGATCAAATTTCACATTACATATAAAAAATTTGTAATATTTAATATATATCTTTGTAATAAAGGAATCAAGTTATGTTGATACATGCTCTATAAAATAAATTCATCTTTTCATTTCATAAGCAATGCACGTCGTCATCATTTTATGTACATCACACATGCGGAAAAGTAAAAAAAAAAACTTGCGTCAAACTTATGGTTTGATCTTCAATAGTTTGATCATGAATGAACACACTTTAGGTGAAGGGGAGGAGATATGTCATTTAAGATTTGAGCCTGAATGCAAGAATTTTGACAATATATTTATAAATGCAAGTAAACAAGAGATTGTAGGTCAAAAATCGCATCCTTAGGAAGGTATCCTCCAAATTAGGTTTTGAAAGTATTAAATTTGGATGCTACCCCTTAAGATTCCTTTTGTTGAAATAAGGGTTTATTGATTCATTTTCAATGTCCAGGAGACACTTTGGTTTGAACCAAAAGAATCTCCGACTATACAATTTAATATGAACTTACTAACTATTATCAAAAAGAATATCATTTTATAGATATTTAATAAAACTTTAATGATAACTGGACAACTTCCTTATGAAATGAAATACAAAAATTTGAGAGTAAAAAATAACTTAGGTTTTTGGGATATAATGGGTTGGCGTCGCTAACACTGAAATATTAAAGCAATATTGCAGCTCTAGGATAGCATGAACGACTCATCATTTTCTTTAGGATTGAACTTGATTTGATTTCCAGTTTAACGATGTAAAGGTCGACTTTCAATTTTGAATCTTTTTTAATGACGTGGAGGTGGATTTTGAATTTTGAATTCAATTTTAATGCGTTGGAGGAGGTCGACTTTAATTTTAAATTCCCTTTTTAGGGTTTTTGTAATTATAGGTAATCCTGTGGTGTTTTCTGCAATTACAAGTAATTATGATGTGTATTTTTATTACAGATTAGTCGAGGGGGGTTTCTGTAATTTTAGAATTTACTTAGGATACATTACATAATTTCAGGATTTGCCAAGGGTGTTTTGGCAAAATTTGGATAAGTATGACTTTGTCGCCCGCAACCAAACCAAGACTTACATACGCACACTACTGATCCGTTAGGACGGGTTCACGTTTTTAAAAACACGAACCTGAATAAGAGCTGTTGGATCTTGTATTTTTAATCAACGGTTAAAATTAATTCATCTTAATAAATCGTTAATGGATTGGAAATAGATGGGAGGTAAATATCTACTTTTCTTTCTTTCTTTTCTTTTCTCTTAATGTTAGCCATTTTTGCACGGCTCTCTACTAGTTTTGCATGCATTCCTTCTTTTTAGGTTGAATTAAAAAGAATTTTTTTAAAATGAAAATAATCTTTTTGCAATAAAACAATATTCATTTTGTTTAAGAAGAATCCTTTTCTTCATAACAACAGTATTTAAAAAAAAAAATTAAAATACAAAAATAAAACAGTAATTTTTTTCAATAAAAACAGCACTCATTTAAAGTGAAAACAATCTTTTTTTTTAGATAACAACACAACGTCTTACGTAAATTGCTAGTTTTATTACTCGAAATTATAATTATAATTATATGTAGCAATTTTCATAGATGTTGGACATTATTCAAATCTTAAACAGTGTGTTTTTAGTTAGCAATTCACACCCATAAATCCAAGAAAGCCTACACCAAGATGCAAGCAACTCGATTTTCGAAAAAAAGAGCAAATCAAAACACTAAATTCAATTAATCCAAATAGAAATCAAGAACGCGTGACTAGTTAAAAATGAAAACTTTACAAACCTCGAGCTTTTTTCGCATTCGCTTCAGCGCTCTCATTGCCCAAAAAAGCCCTAGTAATTTGGGTATAAAAAAGTAACTACCAAAGCGGGCGGCAAATCTTGACCCGACCCGCAACTAAATCACGCGCGGCTCACGTGCGCGGAGGGACTGCAAAAAGATAAGGCCTCTCTCTCTCTAAGCAGCGAAGAGCAATCTCGGGGGCTCAATGACGGGACTTTCTCTCTCCTCCTCCTCTTCTTCCTTCTTGTGCCATCCATTGCTTCCCTCTGTCGCTTCGCCATCGGTACGTCTCTCTCTCAAATCTTGGGGTTGCTTGAATTTTTAGTGGATTGTTTCGAATTTTCAATGTAGGAGGAAGAGATCAAAATGGGGTTTTTATGCTAACATAAGAGAGTTTGATACATTATGTTCTGATGGTGGAGCTTCTGTTGAGCTAATAATTGGATGGATGCTTTTGTTCTCATGTTTAGCATCATGATTTTATTCCATAAACCCTAGTTTTTTTCTTTCTTTTTCCTCTATAGTGTAAAAAGTTTGGGTTTCATGGAAACTGGGGTAAGTACTTATGCAGTCAAATGTATGCAATGTACCTTATTATTACTATTATGAAGGCTTAGCTTAGTTAGCCAAGAAATGAAAGTGAATTGTAATTGAACAGAATGCAGTCATTGGATGAATTCTTTGGAAATCTCTAACCTTTATTTGGGATTGTGGGGGGGGGGGGGGGGGGTAGACTTGCCAATTTCTTTATTTAGCATGGACACTAGCTTTCTGAGATGGAAAATCGACAGATTGGTATATTTTTGCTATGGACAATCCAAAAGGTTATTTTTTTATTGCAAGAACATGGTTAATTTTGATTTATCGATTTCAAATGCTTAAAGTATTAGGTGGAGTCGATTTTACTTTAGTTCTAGTGTTTTATGCTACACAAGAATAAAATATAAACTTTGAGCTGAAGATCAAATTTTTGGTACTGTATACACAATATATTTGGTCCACATGCAGACCATACCACACTAATGTCGATGTGTATGCCCTAGAGTATATTCTAGGGCATACACATCGACATTAGTGTGGTATGGTCTACATGTGGACCAAATATATTGTGCCACACGGAATAAAGTGACACTTTATTCCGTGGATCAAATTTTTGGTACTGTATACACAATATAGAGAAGCCATGATGTAATGTTTATGACAATATTTAGGGTCTAGCTGAAAGTGCTAGCTTTAACTATGTAATCTCAGATTTGGTCTGTAGACGGTTTTGAACCGTATACCTCGAAAGTTTCAGTATGTTTTCCTATTGGCATCCCTCAACAGAAACTTTTTCCCTGCAGGTCACGTTTGTCGACAAACCATGTCTGATAGTCATGAAGGTAAGTGACTCATTTTTCTTCAAGCAATCTTGGATATGTTTCTTTTGCATACAACTGCACTGCAATGAGAGTGTCTTGTCATTTCATATGTATTGTTCAATTGTAATTTTGAATATTTGATATTACAGGGTATGAATTTAATCTCGTGATACAGCTTAAACAATGGGAGAGGAAGGACTGCAAACCAAATAGTCTCCCTGTACTACATAAAATGCATGTTAAGCTCGGAGACACGGTGAAAATTATCGCAGGCCATGAGAAAGGTAAAATTGGTGAAATTACTCGAATTTTCAAACATAATAGCACAATCATTGTGAAGGACTTAAACTTGAAGACGAAGCACATGAAGTGCAAAGAGCAGGGTGAGCCAGGTCAAATTGTCAAGGTGAGTATGGCCCGATCTGTCGGGACCCGGTTCTTGCTCACGGAATAAAGTGTCACACCAAGTGTCATGCCAAGAGGGCGGGGGCCACCTCATGAATCCATGAGGGCCATCTCCTGAGTCCGTGGGACCCACTGTAGAACAATGGGGTCTCTTCAGAATACATTCCGAAAGAGGACAAATCTGTACTATAAATAGAATGATACCACTATTCAAGACAGAGACGCTTTTTAAGTGAACTGACACTATAGGAGATTGAGAACTATGTAGTTAAGCGTGCTCGAGCCAAGGAAGTTCTGAGATGGGTGACCTCTTGGGAAGTGGCCCTGATCGGGCTGGTTCGTCCCGAAGGACAAAACCGTGCGGTTTCGGCCAGTGTTATGGGGATGGGGCGTGACAGAATGGTATCAGAGATGACCCCTCAATAGCAGGTCTATGGTTCGAGAACGAACCCTTGTTGACAGGTGGGGAGGATGTCAGGACCCGGTTCTTGCTCACGGAATAAAGTGCCACACAAAACAAAGTGCTACGCCAAGTGTCGTGACAAGGGGGCGGGGGCCACTTCTTGAATCCGTGGGGGTCACCTCTTGAATCCGTGGGTGCCACCTCTTGAGTTCGTGGGACTCACTGTAGAACAATGTGGACTCTTAGGAATACATTCCTAAGGAGGGCAGATCAGTATTATAAATGGAATGATACCACTCTTCAATACAGATGCGCCTTTTAAGTGAATTAGCACTATAGGAGATTGAGAACTCCGTAATTAAGCGTGCTTGAGCCAGAGAAGTTCTGGGATGGGTGACCTCCTAGGAAGTGGCCCCTGGTTGGGTCCGGTTCGCCCCGAATGACAAAACCGTGCGATTTCGACCAGAGCGGACAATACTCTCTGTATGGGGGTGGGGCGTGACTATCGAAATGCAATTTTTTATTTCTCACTCTATTATTCCTTCATCTAGACATGGAACAATTTTCACCTCTTTTCATGCAAAGTGTGGCCACAAAAGAAGAGAATACCTTTGTATGCCAATGAGGCAATGACTAATAGACCTCTGAATACTAAAGGCTAATGCTTAAACCTAAAGTTTCAGATGTCATAATTGAGACATTCAAAATTAATCATTAGGTTAATTCCACTTGTATGGCACTCAAGGTCATTATGCTTAAAAAAATCTTAACTAGCAATTGTTCTACTCAGTAATCATATATTGTGCACAAACTACTTCACTCACAGATTTATTTCTTAATATTACTTGATAATCAAATAATTATTGACTCCATCACTAAGCAAACCTTTAACTAGTCAGGTCATCCAATCTCCTTATGTTGGTCAATATCTCAATTAAAGTTTAATACACATACATAACTCTTATACAATATTGATCAGTATGAAGTACTCTTTTTCAGTTGTTCTGCTCTCTTAATCTTGGGCATGCATAGCATTTAGCATCTAGGGGTATTTCCTTTATGAAAATATACATCTTCTTTCTTTGTAAAACAAAGGGCATTATATAAATTTGATATAGTAGCTATTCATATGGTAATGTCAGTCACTTAGATTTTATTTAAGATTTAATTCCAAAAAAACCCAAACCTTTTAACTAAACTACGAGAAACCCTCAAAAACTTTTAAAATACACAAGACACTGCCACACAACTTTCAAAATACGCAAGAAACTACCACAACTTTCAAAAACTACGAAAAATTATCTGAAACAAGGTTCAAGGTTTCGGCCGACCGATACGAAATCCGAAACCAATATGAAATCAACCATACAATATCGTATCGGCCGAAACCTTTAAAAACTTTTTTATACCATCTTTACTGTCATTGTGATCATTGTAGGCCTTCGTTGTTAGAAAACCGCAAAAAAGTGAATCCAAACCCTATATTAATAGTTATCTAAGTACACTTTTTAATATGTTTTGTATCATGGCTGGATTTTTAAATACTAGGATCATTGTCTTGTAATATAGAACCATAAATTTAAGTATTTAATATATCTACACTTATATATGTTGTATTACCGTTGAAACCGAAACCCGAACCGAGATTAGCGAAACTAGCCGAAACCCAGCGAAACTAATAAAATTATGAGAGACCGAAACAGAACACGAAACCGATTTCTTGAACCTTATCAGAAATAGGTGTCACATCAGCAATAAATTACACGAAACTGCCAGAAAATTGGAAAAAAATTTGTTCCATGGTAGTTTCTCGTAATTTTGAAAGTTTTGGGGGGTTTCTCGTGGTTTAGCTAAAAGGTTTTTTTTTTTTCGGAATGAAGCTTTTATTTGATTACTATGTACATAGTGCCCTAAAATATTTATTTTCTACTTTAATCTGGAATCTACATTTGTTGGCTTGTAGGGAGGAGATCTAACAGCATTGTGATCATTGATGTTTGAATATTCTTGCATGAAATCATAATGGTTATATTGATTATTCATGTGCTTTTAATTGCAACAAAATGCTAACTGAGAATTGCATGCGTGTACAATCATGTACCTTTGAATTGAAATGATTCTTTGGCAATTGTTTTGAAGGTTAAGACTATGAATTACTGATTCGTGACCGCAACCTAGAAGTGACCTTGTATTCTCGCACAGATATCAGAACAATGCCAACCTCAAATCAGTTAATCCTTGACTGTCTCTATAGACCCTTATTTGACTTGGAAATCATTTCAAAGGTTTGGAGACCTTTATATTCCAGTTCATTAGTAGGAATAAGCATGTAACAAAAATTATGAGTTATTCGACAGTCAAGGAAAACCATTCATGAAAAAGATTATAATACCATGATCTCCATCTGGAATGCATGTAAGCAAGTCCATTTAATGGCAGTATGATAATGAAGTGTTAAACCGAATGGGGCAAAGTGTGAGGTACCATATTGCAAAATGTTGTTTTGGGTGCAAAGTTGAAATGGCCGTATAATGTAGTTGCATTTTTTTAATGCATTTTGCCTTTTCTTTGTTATTTCTAATTTTAAATGATTATATGGCTATTTCTAATGGTCTACGCCTCGAGAATGTATTAAATGTCTTTAATTTCCTATTCTCTAATGCTCATTAAGATTAAAACCTGGATAACAGATCGAAGCAGCCATTCATAGCTCAAATGTGATGCTGTATTCAAAAGAACAAGAAGCAGCGAGTCGTGTAGGGCACAAAATCCTAGAGGATGGAAGCAGGGTACGCTACCTCATAAAGACGGGTGAAATTATTGATAGCGTGGAGAACTGGAAGAAGGTGCACAAGGAAAAAGAGAAACAAGAAGCAGAAAAAACTGCCTGAGCTTAGCTGATGCCTTCATCTTAATGTATGTAGTATCTAATCCCTTGGGAAAAAAAGTTATGTTATCGCCAATTCTTCCTTTTCTGATTTTGGTTTCACATTGTAGCATTTACCACTGTTTTAGCCCTTCGATTTTTGTTCCGAGTTCGTATTGATATGGAATATGTGCCAAGGTTCGAGAACTCGGTTTCGGATGCGGTTTCGATCCCTCAAAATTTTATTAGTTTCGATGGGTTTCAGTTAGTTTTGCTTATCTCGGTTCAGATTTCGGTTTCGACAGTAATACATACATATATGTAGATATATTAAATTTATGATTGTATATCACAAGAAAATGATCTTAGTGTTAAAAAATTCAGCCAAGACGAGACATAATACAAAATACATTGAAAAATGTATTTGGATAAGTATTAATATAGGGCTTGGGTTAACTTTTGTGGCATTCTTAAGATGAAAATAACCCAACCGGTTGTATCACAAATGAAAGCTATGGTCTCAATTTTGATTCTGCACTTATTCCACAAAAAATAATCAGGCAGCCTTGAAAACTAAAAAAATAGGTCTGGGTTTTCTTTTCTTTTTTTATAGCTTTTTCAATAATCAAGATTGACCGTCTTTGGCGAATAAGTAGCGACTATTCACCATGAGAACACCTCAGATCTAACGATGAAGGTCTATACCGATCACGATGATAGCAAAAACGGCAAAAAAATAGTTATCCGAAACATGATTGTATGATTGGTTTCGTATAGGTCTCCACCGAAACCTATACGAAACGATTACATATCGGTCGTTTCGGACGAACCTTGATATCTGCTATGGTTTTTCTGTTGATTTATTTGCATATCACATCACTGTAATGCATTTTGGTCTGCCGGGTATATCATTATACTCATCATTAGACATATGTTAAACAAAATGTATAGGAAATTGCTTATCCATCAAGTTTGTTTGTTTTTTAGTCTCATTTAATCTGGAACAAATCCTATCTTTAGTCAGGAATTACTTTGAGAAATATGCATCTGCTTTGAACATCCATCAGTATCCTGAACTCATTATCCAGAAAATTTTAAAGGATATTTTCAGATTTAATAAGAAAACGTCCTTAATGATGCAATTAATAACATCTCCTAAGTATAAAAATTTAATCTTATAGTTATCTGTTGATGTAACATAACATTTCCATTCGTAATTCTATAATTTTACTACGAGACAATTATTACGGAAAAATAAATAAATCTCCATAGGTTATAACTTACAGAGCAATGATTTGCAGGAACACCTTTAAGTAAAACATTCATGTATAGGTAACTTTCAAGATGCTAATCGATTTAGTTATATATATGTTTAAATACTTAGTGAATCACTTTATCCCAAGAAATACTCTCCGAGTAATCACTTAAAACTGAGTATAGCCGAATGTTGATTATCGTTTAGATGATATTCTATTTGTCAAGGCAGATGTATTGAAGTAGGAGTAGAAATTTTAACCAAGATATCATACCTGCAAATTTTAGATGTCATTATAACTAGTCACCAAAATATTAGGATATCTGCAGCCCCAACATCTGATGAAACAGGAGAAATCTGTTTGAGATATCATGGCATGTCTCTCTTATTCATTCGAGTGGGTCTCATAAGTTCTCTGCTCAACCACTGTAGATTCAGTAGTAATATGACAAGATTGAGAGTTCAATTCAACAAGGAAAACTTAATGCATACATGTCCTTCTGCTTCCTAATTAATAAGCTCTACAGATGGTTGTTGGAGAAAGGTAAGAACCATTTATTATTGTTTTTGCCTTTACATTTAACCTGGATTTTGTGTGAACAAATATTCTGGTACTATCTACAAAGAATCTCAAAGACTAAACACACAAGAAAATGAATAAAAGAGAGATTAAATAGCTACCACATAAATATACAACAATAAACATCATAAGTCAAGCATCATAAGTCAAGCATCTGTGGGCATTAAAAAGCTGGGAAGTTTGTTGCTCAAGGTTTGGTAGAACAAGGCATCACTTGCCTTAAAACATATTCTAGATGAGTTCTTAAAGTCAACTTTGTTTGGTTGCCTTCTATTGAAATTTTGTAGTGTGTATTATTAGCAAACTTTCGATCTATTTTTCATGAAAGTAAGAAAACTTGAAAAGATTAATCTTTTCGGTTGAAACCATGTAGATTTCTTCTGTCTTTATGTTGATTGCTTGTCTTAAATTTATGATCTTTTTGCCACGGTTCTTATTTCCCGATCTTTTCTATAAAAAATAAAAATTGGAGTCAATCCCAAAGAGGGATTGAACTTGCAACCTCTCATATTGCAAAGTAAATTGGTACAAACTGAGAGAAGCCCAGTCGGTTAACTCCAATTCTAATTCTTGCACTCGAGATGACATGCAGGGATCTGAGTGTTCAATGAAATGCATCACATTCCTATATTTAGACATACATATTTTGCCATGACTAGAAACTTGATGCAATTTGTTGAAGGACAAAGACAGTTAATTAATGTTTGGTAGTGACATCTTACCATAGAGTTTGCTCTATATATCAAGAGAATAATGGAGCAATGATGCCATAGGAGGGAATTTCTTTCTATAGCGTCGAAAATATACATCTTCCCTCATTTTTTCCGACGATCGGCATCCACCATCTTCATCGTTATCATCTAAGATGTGGGTACACCAAATTTCATGTGATTCTACAACCTTTTCACCGTTGATTTAGCAATGTAAGAAGTTCTATTGTCGGTAAACCGTTAATTTTGAACCCACTAAATCAACGGTGAAAAAAGTGTAGAATCACATGAAATTTGATGTACCCACATCTTATATGATAACGATGAAGATGGTGGGTGCCGATCGTCGTAAAAAATGAGGAAGATGTATTTTTTCGACGCCATCCTATGGCCTCTTTCCTCCATTAACCTCATATATCAAACCTGCATTTAAGTTGGATAGGCTTCTTTAGTAGTGACTTTTTGCTTTAAAGTTCTGCTCATTGCCAAATCTGCATTTGAGGCTGAAAGGCTTGCTTCTATGAAGAGGAAGATGATATCTCAGAGAAAATAACTTACTGCTTAAATAAACCTCGGAAACATCTTCAATTAGAAGTTATATGTCCATATCTTCAGTTAGATATTATATATCCATCTTACTTATAAGCAAAAGAGAAAGCTGTAGAACAATTTTCATCATGCATCGTCTTAAAATGATCTTGGGGGCACCTTAATTTCCATCAAGAAATTATCTTATTTCTGTACTTTCTGAACTGAAACAGTTTTCCTCAGTTCCCTGGAAATTCAAGTGCATGTGAATCTCTCATGAGTGTAGGGAACTCTTGAGTTCAGGATTTTCCGTGAAACAAAAGCTGATGAAACCATCTCAAAACTGAAACCAAATTTGAATCAAAGAGCTTTAAAACCTTTGTTCTTGCTGCTTTCTACCCAAGACAAGTTGAATTTCTATGCTTTATTTATCCTTCTCTGATGAATCTGAGCCGTTGGATTTCTCCCATCACTTATCAATATCCAAACACTACTACAATAAGGGGTTGTCCCTACGGATTTAGCCGTAGGAGCAAACCATTGCTCCTACGAATATCTTCATAGGGACATAAAACTCCACCGTAGGCCCAAAGGCCGCAGGTGCAAATCTTCGTCATAAACATGCCCCAACGGAGTAATAATTGCCCCTACGTCTTACTCCGTAAAGACATTTATCCCTACGGATTACTCCGTAGGGACATAATCTTTATTTAATCTATTGATTTATAAAATAAAATACTTGCCACTACGAATTTATCCGTAGGGCCTGATAGATTCCCCTATGGATTTATCCGTAGGTCCAGATAAATGCTCTTACTGATTAATCCATAGGGACAAGTTTTACCCCGGTTACTGAGTCCATAGGGGCAAAATATCAGGTATCCTGATATTTTGTCCTACGGCGAACTGTGTGGGGGCAAACATTGCACCTACGGATTAATCCGTAGGTGCAACAGTTGGCCTTACGGATAAATCTGTAGGGACAAAATATCAGGGTTTTTTTTAAAAAAGGGGTTTCATGTTTTTTCCCCGTCTTGTGCACAATAATATATACATCATATAACCAAATACAGAAATATTCATAATCAACATCTCACGCATAATATATAAAAGAAATAAACAAACAGAATACGATATCAATCTAAATCATCGTGAACAAGCAAACAATCATCAATATCGTCCAAAATATATACAATATGTATCAGATAAGTACATACATCCTCAAAAATATTAAAAAGCTATCCTAGCTCGGTCCAGCTCTCCCATCTCTGATAATCGTCGTAATCTAGCGCATCTGCTCCTCAGTACAACTTTGAGTCGTCAAAAACTTGACTAATGAAGGAGCGGACTGTGCGGGAGTCTGAGCGGGCTGTGGAGCTGCAGGAGTGGTCTGCACAACCGCAACCGAGGTAGTGGCTTGCGGAGCCGCAGCCGAAGCAGCCTGCCGAATCTGTTAAATTTTGTGTGTAATAAACGAGTAAGAACGGTGTATTAGATTTTAGTCGAATTCGTATCATTATCAAGATATTGCGAAACCACAATCTAAGAATACTTAGAAACTTAGGCCTAGTTTGGGTATCTAGTTTGGAAAACCGTAATTTATTTTAATTAGATAGTTTTATGTAAGTATGATAATCAAAGCTAAGTCTACAACCAAATAAGCTCAGGTTACTAATATTGCATATGTTACTATCTATAATGTGATATAATATTTTACTATTAAGTAATATACGTACCAACTTCTCCTTCAACTCCTCTATGGTGGTCTTCAAAGCGGCAACATCATGCTCCAGACGTCGCTCATGGGGGTAGGGGAAGTAACTGCCGAAGTGGAGACCAACCTCATATCGGCCCTGCTAAGATCTAGTCTCCAGCCTCTCTCCCAACCTCCGTGTGCGGTATCTAGGATTGGAGTCAGTAGCATCGGATCGGTCTGTTCACTAAAATCGATCCCCGATGCCTCTGCCTGCTCCACCACCCGCTCCTACACCCACATTAACCATTAAAATATAAGTATATCATTTAAATTTGAACTTATCAAAACAAAAATTTCATTCAAATTAGAATAAATATTAATACTTACGCAATGCTCATGGGTAGCGGTGTCGGGGAATCGAAGCTCGCCCGTGGTGGGATCTTTCGAGGTGCCGTGGACGGCAAGATATGCGGTCAACACGCTCGGTGTACCACCCTGCGCTAGGATCTGAGCTCTCTGCAATTCGCCAAAAATTTACATATATTATAAAATAACTCTTAATACTACATTATATCAAAATAGATCTATTGTAATTTACCGCATCTGTATAAGTGGGGCGATCCCTCTTCGCCGACTTCTTATTCTCCTTATTTTGTGTAATACCCAGCCTTTTATACCATAATTTATATTTTGTTACCTTAGAATTCTAATTAT
Source organism: Agapanthus africanus (assembly GCA_030015575.1). Taxonomy (NCBI): domain Eukaryota; kingdom Viridiplantae; phylum Streptophyta; class Magnoliopsida; order Asparagales; family Amaryllidaceae; genus Agapanthus; species Agapanthus africanus. Next base: position 6,435,305 of record JASDDO010000022.1, read on the forward strand.
TCTTAATTATAATTTATTTATTTTATTTATTTTAGTTATTTCTTCTAAATCCCAAACCCATTCTTTTATTAAACTAAAATATTTTCCCTTAAACCACAGCCCAAACTATATTTATCTTAAACCAGCCCGTTCCATTTCCTTTTCTTTTAAACTTAATTTCCTAATCAAAAACCCTCGGCCCATTCTTTCCTTTCTCTTCTAAATTCTATTTTTATTTCCTAGTCCAATTCACCAGCGGCCCGCTTCTCTTCTTTTTCCCGTTTAATTTATTTTTCCTTGGCCCGGCCCGTTATACTTCAGCCCAGCCCGCCTCCTCAGCAACCCGACCCGCTCCTGTTCATCATCACCTCCAACGGCTCTTTTCCTTTCTCGCGCGCGTTTCCTTCGCCGTCTCCCTCGCCCCCGCCCCCACCCCCGCTCGCGCGTGCACAATTACTCCCCACGACACACGCGTTTTCCCTCACGACCCTCTCTCCTCTACCCACTACTCCCTTTTCCTCACTCGCTCTCTCCCTCGTTCTCCCTTTCCTCCTCAAAACTCTGCTACACCCTTTTTCCCGACGACGACGACGACAACCGATTTCCCCTTTCCTCCATCACCTCACCGTCGCTCGTTTTCATCTCCCCACCTCCTTCGTTTCCTCTCATCGCCTGTCCCGAGCTCCACCGCGTCCAATTTCTGCTACCCCCTGTCTAACACCCATCACCCACCGAGCTCGCCACTCCGCCGACCATCTCGTCGAACTTTCATCACAACCCTCCCTCGACTTCCTCCTGCTCACCAAGCACGACAGCACTTCGTCGCCGCGACCCACTGGAGCCATCGCCATCACCTCCTCCGTCCAAGCACCACACTGAGATCCACCCCTGCTTCTCGTCGACTCCCCTCATCATCATCGTCGTCGTCATTTCTCTCTCTCTCTCTCAGTCTTTTTCTCTCTCTCAGCTCTCTCTCTCTCAGTCTCTTCTCTCTCTCACTCTCTCAGCTCTCTCTCTCTCAGTCTCTTCTCTCTCTCACTCTCTCTCTCTCTCAGTCTTCTCTCTCTCTCTAACTCTTAGCTCTCTCTCTCAGTCCTCTCTTTCTCTAACTCTTAGCTCTCTCTCTCAGTCTTCTCTTTCTCTAACTCTTAGCTTTCTCTCTCAGTCTTCTCCCTCTCTCTAACTCTCTCTACCTCAAACCCTAAAGCAAAACCAACTCAATCGAGCCCGTGCCACCCAGTTCAAACCGAGGCCAAATCTTGACGTTGCCACTCGCGCGTGTGTCACTGCCGTGTCGCACGTGTGTCGTGTCGCTGCCGTGTGCCCCAACGTCTTCAGGCAAGTCCCCACTTGCTACATGCTATTTATTATTAGTTTACAAATTAAAATCGTATATATATCCCATGTTTTGCCTTATATTAAATATTGCAACAAAACTGTTCGATGCTTGTCCTCTTAGAAAATCATTATCACATTTGACGGAACTGGAAATATTGAATTGGCCCTTGTAGGGATGGATAACGTGTGCAAATTTCTCCAGAAAATATGACCGTTAACGACTAAAACAACTACCCCCAAGTTTAACCGTAAAACTGGAATTTTATTGTACCTGAAAACCGTTAAATTCACCATAAATCATATACACACTAGAATGGTGCGTTCGAGGGCTCAAATCGAAGCCGACTCGATGAACTTTAACCCTATACTGGTTTCCTGATATTCCTGTACTTAATTTGTGATGATATTCGTATCGGAGTGCGACTCTGGACTGCAGTCCAGAGCGACTCCAGTCGTTGCTTGCTGTTCCGTATTGGGTACCACAGGATTTCCCTAACTCGTAGGTTGCAGAACTCCGCTGTTTATTATAGGTAAAACTGTTAGCTAGACAACACAATTGGTTTCATTCTGTTTCGTTACCGTTTGATATTTAATCTGTAATTTAGAAGATCGGGACGCATAACAGTCCCAACAGAATCAGAATTGACATATTAGAGTTAAACACTGTATATCTCCTGACGTGCAGATGCGATTGAAGATCCGTCTGTTGCGTTGAAAACCTTACTGAAAACCCTAGAATTCATCCAAATGTATCGTCGCTAAAATTGTTGGAGATAGTGCCCTCAGAGTCAATTATTAGGTCACAGGTACGTGATTGCAATGATTGATGGAGGACCTATCCCGGTAGGACAGTCTTACTCGAGATGATAGTATGCTATCTGGTTTACCTTTATCATCGTATATTGTTTTAGGTGACCTTACAAGTCACTATTACACGTTGATAGAGCCCCTAGGATTCTTGCTTGACCACCAACAGTATGAGGGCGATCATATAAGTGGGAGCTGGGGGTCTATAAGCATATCCTTAAATGGTCCCTAGTCGTGTGAGTTTCGAGACAGGGCATCGATACTCCAGAGTAGACTAGTGTATACAGTCGAGACCCCGACGAGGGGCGGTGGCCGGTCTCACAAGCCACTGGTGTCAGTTGGATCACCTAAGATGTATACAGGTGCTCATTGGGTTTTGAGTACACCGGACAGGACTCGCCGGGAACATGCCAGTTGGTCATATACCAGGCGTCAGATGGCAGTTCCCTGGTGACATGTGTGCAGGTTAGTTCATCGACCTGGGGATCGTCATTTGTCTCGTGTGAGTTCCCACTGTACTTTGATTACTACCCTACCACGGCTCAAAGGAGTCGTGCAAACAGGTTTTAGTTGGGTACAGTCCCGAGCCACATGGAGGCAGTGAGCGTATCTTCAGAGGTTTGTCTCTCCCGGTATTGGGGGTGAGGTCGCGCTGTGTCTAGGAGAGCCATTACACGAAGCCCTCGGCCGAGGCAAGGAGATTTACTGGTAGGTATTCCAGTAGTATCTCAGGGTGTTCTGGGCTACACTCCGACACGACTTGTACCGCTTTTGGGGGTCTGACTTTTACCAACCCCCTAGGCCCGCCATGCGATGCTCATAGACGAACGGACCGGACTGTACGGATATTGTCACTGACAGGCTCGGTAGGGTTGTCAGACATGAGTTTGCTCACTGACGTCCATTTTAGTCAATACCTGGTAGCCCGTTACGTATTGGCTTATACCACTGACGTGCTAGTGGTTAAATCCACAACCAAGGTGTTGACGAGTCTTTAGAGTCCCCCACATTCAGTTACTCAGCTTTCGGGCGAAAAGTTGTAGAGGCCGTATGGAGATATGGTAAGGTCCGATCAGATACGTGCGGTATTGCACGGATCAGGATCGGACAGTTTGTACTATAGGCCGTATGGATATATGGCAGGGTTCGATCAGATACGTGCGGTATTGCACGGATCAGGATCGAATGGATATTACTAGCCGGCTTTGGTTTAAGCCGGATCCTAGTATAGTACAGTGTAGATTTTGTCTCATTGCATTTGTATTTCGGTCGGAATACAAATGCGGGTGTGTATGCACAGTATCGGGGTTTTCCTGTAATTTATTACGAGACCAGTTTTCTGGAGTTGCCAGTTTGCTTTCCGTTTCGGCCAATTTCCTTTGTATCGTTCATTGGCCGAAGATTGGTGGAGGAGGGCTTATTTGCATTGTTGCAAATAAGTGGTTGTGGAGGGGGTCTTTGCATTTTTGTTGTATCATGATGGTTTCATGATAGAGCCCATTCCTTGACCTTCCATGCTTCATGATTGCTTGACTTTTTGTAGCAATCATGGTTGTTGATTACTTGTTTTGGAGTGTGGGTTATGGTTGTGATCATTGGATTCTTTCATCATCACTTGCTTGCATCATTGCATTCCACCCACCTCCTTGACCTTACTCTCTCTCTCCAATCACACCAAAGGGGGGGGCGGCCATTCCTAGATGATGGATGGGGTTCATTTCATTGGGTGGGGTTTTTGTATCTTGAGCTTTGAGAAATCCCTACAACTCCCTCTCCAAAAGATCACTTCAATTCCTCCACAAAAGGCAATTCCACAAACCCCAAAATGAGACTTGCTCACTAGATATTCTACAGCAAACCTTGGGCACGTCGACTAGCCAGCTTCGTGCCCGAGTTGCCTCGGCATTGAGGTGGGAGCCCGTAAAAGAAGTAGGCGATGTGGTGCACTTCCGGCGACGAGGAGGAGACGGGACATTCCGCAGGAGATCGGGACGATGACGAGAAGACCGGAGGACTCGGATCTGTCGGTATATCTCTCTTCCCTTTCTTGTAGATAGCTAGGACTAATTAATGGTTCGATCCGGGTATTAGTGCACGGCGGTTTGCCAGTTCAAGAAAATTTAAAGTTTATCACCGCTTCCGCATTTGGCCGTCGGATTGACGGCCGGGACGCCGCCGTGCACTTACAGTGGTATCAGAGCCTCGCCATTAACTTAGTCTAGCTTGGTTTAATGTGTTTTACAATTCCGATCGAACAAAAATCCCAAAACCGCATTTTTGCTTGCATCAGTTTTCTGTTGAAATTATTTGGTGTCGAAAATTTTTTCAGGTTGCAGAAAAGTGATCTACTAGAAAAAATAAGAGTTCTGTGAAAATTCGATGCAACAACTCCACTGTAGGAGCGCGGAACCGCGGCCAAACACCCCTTTGGGCCGCGGTTCCGCCGCACTATTTTGGGTTCCCTGCACCAAATTTCTACAGTATCTTTCTGGGGTGAAAATTGGGTTTTTGGAATAATAACATTGGGCCCAGAATTTCTTGATCTGCTACAGTAATGCTTTGGGGCCCACTTGTTAAAATTTGATCGATCGGATATTTTAAACACATTATTTCACAGTATTTACATTATATCTGCGACCGTGAATGTCACTCGATCGGTAAATCCAGTCTAACTACTATAGCCCGGTTAGACGGATTTGCGAACGTGACTTTCACGTTGATGTTCTATGTATTGCTGTGATGTTGTGGATCGGTCGTGGGGGATAGCCTGGATGCAATGCTAGTACAGTTGTGGTTGTATTATGTACATTTGATATTACGGGGCGAGCGTCCGACATGTGGACTGCCGTCACTGCCTGATTGTATTATTATTTTGGGGCACGGCCAGGTTGCGGTCGATGTACCCGTTGTATGTATATTTTACTTTCTGTACTAGGATTACCCCGCGGATGGGTGCACGGATAGCCGGGTTCTAGAGGGCAACAAGCCCGCATCTCATGGCATTGAGACGGAGGGGGCTTCACTCTAGGATTGGCGGGCTATTCGCCGCACTCGTAGGGGGTACAGGTTGACCCAGGAGGGGTGCCCAAGTTACCGGATTCCGTGAAGTGCTGGGTGGTCCATTCACGGTGCTGAAGGGGGCTGCCTCGCTTCAGGTTTTGGCGGGTAACTTGTCGTGCCCGTAGGGGTCTAGGATTTCATTGCACAGGCTATCCACACGACCAGGGGAACGTCGGGTTTCAGTAGTGGCTCTGTGAAACCCGGAGATCCCAGATATCTGTATTGTTTCTGTGATGCTGTTCATTTCTGTGATGTTGCATTTTTTATCACGCCTTGAGCGAATATAATATATTGGTATATATATTAGTAGATGTTGTATATGTTTTGCATCTGCGCTAGTCCAGTCCCCGCTCTGTCGTTAGTTAGCTAACCTAACGGGTAATGACGGGACCCAGTGGCGAATGCGGATGGCATATACGTACATCAGTATATTTTCGTTCTTTGTGGTGTGATCAATTGATGGGACTGCGTTGATTCGGATCAATGCAAGTTAAAAACAAACCTAATCTGATGTTGTTGGAACACTTTTCAAAAGCTGTTATTGCAAGGACGTTCTTTTTTGTTTTGCACTGTGGTATTCAGTTGGAATATCCTGCTCCTCAGTCGACGAGGCAAGGGCCGAGATCCCTTCACCGGGAGTGACCCCTTGGACAAAAGTTTGCGTCAGGGCAATGACTTCACTATAGCCGATTACTTTTGCTTTGCATCGTGGTATTCAGTTGGAATATCCTGCACCCCATTCTACGGGGAAAGAGCTGAGATCCCTTCACCGGGAGTGACCTCTTTAGCAATGGTTTTCGTCACTATATTTTCAAAAAGCTATCAGTTCCTTCAACGATATCAAGTTCTTTACGTTAAAGGTTTTCGCCAGAAACCATTCGTAGCCCTCCGTCGTTTCATATGGGTAGTCAATAGTATTCAAGCTGTGTTTGTTGGCCATAGTCAAGGTACAGTGTTTGGTAGCTATTGGGTATTCATATGCTGCATAGATAGATGCGTTGGTTTGGGACAGTCGTATAGCCTTGTTGGCCCTAGTCAAGGGCTTGTACGGGTGGGTTCAAATCAACCTGGACAATGACGGGTAGAACTTGACATGTGACTTATGATTTGTTGGCCTTAGTCAAGGTCATAAGAGCATGGGGCAAAAAAAAAATCACATCGGGAGTTTCAAAAGAACTGAAACTTGCCAGATATGCGCATACCTTCTGGAGTGTGATACCGTGAGCAGATCCCGTCACGTTATCATGCGATGATAGTTGGATCCCGATTCCTACTGATGAGTTAGTTTACTCCTCGGGTAATCCCGACTAATTCTTCTTTCAGGTTTGGAGGAGAATTTGACGGTACAGTGGGAGGTTTCCAGATTAGATAAATTGGTAACCATTCTGATCTAGGTTAGAGTGCACGCTGAGTGTTTCTTCTCTCTCTCTCTTTGGCAGTGACCATTGACCCGACCTTAAGACTATGACTCAGTGACCAAGTTGACCGAACCTTCTTAACACTGGCTTTTGGATTGTCAGAGTTGCAAACCTCATTACCACTCCTACTTTTACCCTTTTCTCCAGGACACCCCGTATTACTACGAACATCCACTTCCATTGGACAAAACCATCGTATGGTTAGATACGAACTCGAAAGAATTTATTCGAGGATGGTTTCCGGTTCTGGAGAAAACGGATAGGACTATTCAGTTGTCTTTTCCTTTTACCCTCTCTCAGGTTATGAGTACTCCTTAGTTTAGGGGTAGTACACCTATTATGCAAATTGGATAGTCTTCTTCCAAACCATAGGCAGGTGCCGACCGGTAGGGAATGGAGAAAACTAATTAGCCTAACGATGGTGTACAGAAGGTATTAAGTTAAGACAAAACAAGGGATTAGTAAGAGGGCAAAGTAAATTGCGACTGATATCCACGACCAAACCAGGAATTTCTTCGCCAATCCTAAAATCACCTTTGTATTTCTCCAGGACACTCTGTATCACTACGAAGATCCACAGTTTATTGGATACTCCATCGTATGGTTATATACGAACTCGAAAGGAACTTGTTCCAGTTCGGGGATGGATTCTGGTTCAGGAGAAATAGGAATAAGGTCTATTCGGTTGTCTTTTATCCTCACCTTCTCTCGCATTGCGAGTGTTCCTAGGATTAGGACAGTACACCCATTATGCTTATTGGATAGTCTTCTTCCAAACCATAGGCTGGTGCCGAACGGTAGGGAAGGAAGAAAACCATTTGGCCTAAAGGGGTGTACAGAAGGTAATGACTAAAGACATATGAAGGGGTTTGGAGAGGTGGCAAAGAATTACACGGTTACAGTTGTGAATCTGGATAATGGAAGAGGCATTAGTAGGAATACCAGGATACCCCATCGAAACATTTCAATGTTTCAGTTTCACTGTGTAATGTTAAAAGAAAACTGATTTCCCGATTAGATACTTACTCCAGGGTATGTATTTACCAGGTATGATTCTCACATCTGTATGGTTTTACAGATGATGAGTGGGAGTAAGTTATTGGGAATTGGGTGATCATCCTCATTATATCGGGATTCGTTGTAATCGGTGATATTTGAGGAAGTCACCTGGGTTGTTTGCCGGACGGCAAATACTTGGTTTTGAATATCTGCTGTTATGCACCAATTTCAAATTGATATATCTGTACGTCTATTTTCATAGAGTGAGATATACCTTTTTGAAATTATGTCTGTGACATTTACCTATATCAGTGGATGGTTAGGTAAGGAGCATTAAACAACGGTGTAATTCTTCTTAACCATAAGTACAATTTTCAACCTACGACACACAGTGAATGAGTTATCAGACTCAAGGGACTTATACAGAGTATTGTATGTTGTCCAGGGTCCATCAGGACAGAGGGGTTGGTCCTCGTACTATATTCGGTTTACTTATGACTTCTCTAGTTTTTAGACAAGTGTTTCGTGGAAACACAGGGTCCGAATTTTGAGAAGTTATAGGTATTTGAATAGAGTAGAGAACCAGGTGTAGCAAGTATCGGGATTCTTCAAAGCAATCGAAGATGTAGACACTTGTGCATGGTATTCAGTTGATAGTAATAATAAGAGATTTTGCTTCTCTTTCAGGTTATTCATAATTGGAAGCATTCCTAAGTTGAGTAACGTTGATCGGCCTCCTTCCTTTTAGTTGACATGCACTGGAGACAGCTGCATGATTTGAATCTGGTTCAATTAAATCAGTGCCTCTGGTTCTATATTGGATATAGAACAGTTCATATCTTAACGGTGTTAAGGTACGGGGAGTTGTTCGGCTTATGATTAAAACCAGACACTGGACAACTCAAGGCACGTTTCTGTAATGGCTGTTTGTGGGTTGACCCAGGCTATGACGAGGGTTGACTTTCTACCATCTGGATGAACAATAGCAATATTGTTCTAGACTCGCCACAGTTTTATTAAAAATGGATTTTTTCAGAAAAACAGTAGTGGGAGTATGGTAGAACCGGAAGTGATTCCAGAACCAAAAACGATTACTGAAGATTTGATAAGGAACCTAAAGATTCAATCTGGATTGACATTCCATTGGCCACTCCGCAGATAAGGTGGGTAACTTCAGGCACCCGAGAGGTACTCCGATAGCCTCAAGGACGGTGACAGGGAAGTTCTTGTTTACCCACAATTGCCATTACTGTTGTTCCAGGTTACGAGACCCGGCGGGAGGATGAGTATAGCGTCGTTCTAAACTAGCTTTAGAAGTGTACGTATATATGACTCTGCCAGAGGGTTGTCGTAGTCAGTGGGAGAAGCGGAAGCATTGGTAGACAGGTAGCTTATGTCTATTTATAGACTAAAGCAGATGTAGCGGAGATAGATCATCTATTTCTGACATGACAGTCATAGGTTTGACTTCATCAGAATAGGGGATGGATCTGTTGAGAAGGTAGTAGGGTGTGATGTCCTGGTATTTGGATGACACACACAGAGTAGGAAAAGAAACTCCTATACTACGATCGGTTATACTTTGGTCGTCACACAGTAGTTTCTCCGCATGGGACTTGGACATTATATCAGACATACTGGTTACTGGATCTATGGTTTTAGATCTAGATTTGGGTGGTTTCCCAATCTGGGTACTTAGACAGCATTCTAAGGGTATTTGGAATGGACGACTCCATGCACGATAGTGTACCTGCAGAAGATGGAGTCACCCTCTCCAAAGGTGTCTTACAGACTAAAGGGGAGAGGGACGTGCATGATTGGCAGATCACTTGCTCAGGCAATTGAGTCAATCATGAAATGTCAAGTACCACACCAGATGTTGTTCTTGCACTAGATGCAATAAGTTGACATTTGATCCAATCCTGGAGAAACAGTCGGAAGCAGTTATAGAACATAAGTGGATGTTCTAGGGATATGATAACGATAGCCTCATGCAGGAGACAGTTATCATTCCAGGCTTCCAAGGTGACATGGACGACAAGGAGGTTGTCAGAGTTATATTTTTCCTTCTGATGAGGGGCAGTATTTTCGACAGGTGGTCCAAGGCAATACTGAGGGTGGCATGGCGCAGGATACTGATTAATTTCAGTTGACGATACAGTCTAAGAAGTTTGGATTTGGAGTTCATTTATGAGCTAGGTCCCATCAGACATCCAGACACATTCTAAGACAGGTATTACTCTTTTCGGGAGATGGCTTTCTCCGCGAACTTGAGATATAGAGAGACATAGAAAGAAACAACAAAGCGAATCCACTCACTAAGGCTATTTCTCGAACGCAATAGTTTCGCAAACGAGCTTTGTGAGACTGACTAGTAGAGGAGTTGGGTGTTCGGTATCACACGGGCTGTGAGTATGCGACATCGCAATAATTAGCCTTGAGTGCAAGTGGGAGATTGTTGGAGATAGTGCCCTCAGAGTCAATTATTAGGTCACATGTACGTGATTGCAATGATTGATGGAGGACCTATCCCGGTAGGACAGTCTTACTCGAGATGATAGTATGCTATCTGGTTTACCTTTATCATCGTATACTGTTTTAGGTGACCTTACAAGTCGCTATTACACGTTGATAGAGCCCCTAGGATTCTTGCTTGACCACCAGCAGTATGAGGGCGATCATATAAGTGGGAGCTGGGGGTCTATAAGCATATCCTTAAATGGTCCCTAGTCGTGTGAGTTTCGAGACAGGGCATCGATACTCCAGAGTAGACTAGTGTATACAGTCGAGACCCCGACGAGGGGCGGTGGCCGGTCTCACAAGCCACTGGTGTCAGTTGGATCACCTAAGATGTATACAGGTGCTCATTGGGTTTTAAGTACACCGGACAGGACTCGCCGGGAACATGCCAGTTGGTCATATACTAGGCGTCAGATGGAAGTTCCCTGGTGACATGTGTGCAGGTTAGTTCATCGACCTGGGGATCGTCATTTGTCTCGTGTGAGTTCTCACTGTACTTTGATTACTACCCTACCACGGCTCAAAGGAGTCGTGCAAACAGGTTTTAGTTGGGTACAGTTCCGAGCCACATGGAGGCAGTAAGCGTATCTTCAGAGGTTCGTCTCTCCCGGTATTGGGGGTGAGGTCGCACTGTGTCTAGGAGAGCCATTACACGAAGCCCTCGGCCGAGGCAAGGAGATTTACTGGTAGGTATTCCAGTAGTATCTCAGGGTGTTCTGGGCTACACTCCGACACGACTTGTACCGCTTTTGGGGGTCTGACTTTTACCAACCCCCTAGGCCCGCCATGCGATGCTCATAGACGAACGGACCGGACTGTACGGATATTGTCACTGACAGGCTCATAGGGTTGTCAGACATGAGTTCGCTCACTGACGTCCCTTTTAGTCAATACCTGGTAGCCCGTTACGTATTGGCTTATACCACTGACGTGCTAGTGGTTAAATCCACAACCAAGGTGTTGACGAGTCTTTAGAGTCCCCCACATTCAGTTACTCAGCTTTCGGGCGAAAAGTTGTAGAGGCCGTATGGAGATATGGCAAGGTCCGATCAGATACGTGCGGTATTGCACGGATCAGGATCGGACAGTTTGTACTATAGGCCGTATGGATATATGGCAGGGTTCGATCAGATACATGCGGTATTGCACGGATCAGGATCGAACGGATATTACTAGCCGGCTTTGGTTTAAGCCGGATCCTAGTATAGTACAGTGTAGATTTTGTCTCATTGCATTTGTATTTCGGTCGGAATACAAATGCGGGTGTGTATGCACAGTATCGGGGTTTTCCTGTAATTTATTATGGGACCAGTTTTCTGGAGTTGCCAGTTTGCTTTCCGTTTCGGCCAATTTCCTTTGTATCGTTCATTGGCCGAAGATTGGTGGAGGAGGGCTTATTTGCATTGTTGCAAATAAGTGGTTGTGGAGGGGGTCTTTGCATTTTTGTTGTATCATGATGGTTTCATGATAGAGCCCATCCCTTGACCTTCCATGCTTCATGATTGCTTGACTTTTTGTAGCAATCATGGTTGTTGATTACTTGTTTTGGAGTGTGGGTTATGGTTGTGATCATTGGATTCTTTCATCATCACTTGCTTGCATCATTGCATTCCACCCACCCCCTTGACCTTACTCTCTCTCTCCAATCACACCAAAGGGGGGGCGGCCATTCCTAGATGATGGATGGGGTTCATTTCATTGGGTGGGATTTTTGTATCTTGAGCTTTGAGAAATCCCTACAACTCCCTCTCCAAAAGTTCACTTCAATTCCTCCACAAAAGGCAATTCCACAAACCCCAAAATGAGACTTGCTCACTAGATATTCTACAGCAAACCTTGGGCACGTCGACTAGCCAGCTTCGTGCCCGAGTTACCTCGGCATTGAGGTGGGAGCCCGTAAAAGAAGTAGGCGATGTGGTGCACTTCCGGCGACGAGGAGGAGACGGGACATTCCGCAGGAGATCAGGACGATGACGAGAAGACCGGAGGACTCGGATCTGTCGGTATATCTCTCTTCCCTTTCTTGTAGATAGCTAGGACTAATTAATGGTTCGATCCGGGTATTAGTGCGCGGCGGTTTGCCAGTTCAAGAAAATTTAAAGTTTATCACCGCTTCCGCATTTGGCCGTCGGATTGACGGCCGGGGCGCCGCCGTGCACTTACAAAAATCTGATCCCAACTGGGATTAAAATGCGTTGCGAAACGAACTTCTGATTCTGAAACCGGATTTCCAGCCGCGAGCGCTTAAAATGAAATGGTTATAACTAATGATCCTGGAACCCGATTGGCGTGAAACTAAATTAGACGGATAGATAACCGAACATACTAATTATCACCTGTTTATCGTTTCACTAAATTATATATGTACGTTTCATGATAAATCGTGTAAGTGATAGAATACTGTTTTTGTGACACCTTAATCGTGCTTATATACTGTTCACGCATCATATCATACCCATATCATTGTAGTGATAACCTAGTGATATCGTGCATTTACCCAGTGTTAGATTTTAGCGATGATTGTGGCAAGTACGTCAGTGTTCGTGTATCCGTGATTAAGTGAAAGTGATACGTACTTGTACACAATCAGTGACCCTATTATTCTATTGCATTGTCGACGTCTGTGGGATGCGTGTACGTGCGACTATAAGTGGTATGGGACACTTATGGAAGCGCTTGCACGGGTGTCACAGATAAGGCATCCGACACTGCCATTTATCTTAGATATTAGTCGGGACGTGCTTGATGGAGGTCCTGCCTCCAGTTCTCGCGCAGACTTGTCACGGATCGATTAGTATTTAGGGTTATGGTTAGCGTTTGATGTAGACCACGGGATGTGGGGTAGTTTGAGTGTGAGTTCAACAGAATCTCGGGAGTCCCATGCCGGCTTATATATTTAGGGAGATATATGGAGATTTACAGGATATGTGATATACACCGTGATATACATGTTACATGTTGGGCCCGTGGTCCCTTGCCCTTGGGTTCTACCCTTGGGTGGAGGACACTCGCGAGTGGTTGACTCTCACACTTGGACTGACGATAGGCTTAGTGACCTGTACAGTGAGACTTAGAGACTGATAGGGATGCGGACATTTATATACCTTATATACTGTGTTGACATACGTGACATATCGTTCTACTGCTTTACTGCTCCGCTGCATTGATTACTGCACACTCATATTCTTGCTGTCATTGATTACTGTTAACCATATCCATTACCACTGTTAGAACTGTCACTTGATTTATATATATTATATTGCTATTGTGTCGCTCTGACGACCTGAGTATGCATGCTCAGTGTGAGGAGAAGATTTAGCCCGGACCAGTGCATCACAGATTCCTTGACTTGCCATTCCAAGTTACATTCGTTTGTTCCACTTCAGGTCAGTCTTTACATTGTTTATTTCAGTTACTGCATTTCTCATTACCTGTGCATCATTTACTGTTTACCATTAAAAACTAGAAGCCGAAGTGTGACTACGGCAGGACATTTTCTTGACCGTAGGAGCATGGCTGGCCTTGTCTACCCCTCGTATTCCGTATTTTGGGAAGCGGGGCGTGACATTTTGATTGTCTTGTTTCTGCACAACACATTCAGATTTAGTTTTCTAATTAAGCAACACAAAAATATAAATTATATACTAAACAATGAATTACATTAAAATTACAAACCTGTTTGCGCTGAGAGTCGTAATATTGACACAAAAAAGGCCATATATCTACGTCGACTCTCGCAAAGGTCAGAGTATGTAGGAGAACCACTCTCTCTGCCTCGGGGGTCGCCAGCCATACCAAATAGCAGTCGATCTTCAACTCGTTCCTATTGTATCGGACCTTAGATTGCATGTTCTTCATCAGGCCCAGGTACAGAGCGTGAAAATCGAGCACTCTCTCAGGGTGATCAGGGTCGGGTACAGGCTGAAACTCGTAATCCAACTGCAAATACAAAAAAATAATGTATTTAAATTGCAAGTGTTAAATAATAATAAATTTATTGGATAAGTAAAATATATATTAATACCCGAGCATGATCCCAGAAGAGAGCAAATAAGCGCCGGTGTTGATCGCCCCACTCAACGTGAAGTGGATACTTCTTTTGGATGTCGCTCTCATCCCTTATATACCGGCCGAACCGCTCGGCATAATCGCCAGTATAGCGATAATCGGGGGTAAAGAAGAGGGGGAATGGTGCATCCCTCCTATCTCTATCAGGCCTCAGCCTGTGGGACTGATTCGGCCCTCGAGTCCCTCTCTCGGGATGGGGTTGTCCTGCATCTACAAGAAATATCAAGACAAGCAATATTAAGACAAAATGGTATTAAAAATCAAGAATTAACGAAAATTAAAGTGCGATATATACCTCCAGCGACAGCAGCACGAGCCTGGGCCCGAGCAGCAGCACATCGAAGTGCAGTACGCGATACGGTGGCGGAATCTATGGTCGAAGTGCGAGCAGCGCATCGAAAAAGCGCATGCGGTGGGCATGTTTGTGGGAACTCTCGATCCGCAGGCGACCATATCATAATTCATGATGTTATTCAAGCCGACCACTTTCCAGACCTTGATCGACAAACTGGCCCAAATGGACCAGATGGGTCATAAGCCGTCCTTTTCAAAGACGGAACCTCGGAATGAAAAGGGCAAAGGGAAAGTGACATTTGTCGTCAATACTCAACAACAACCAAGCAACTTAAAACCGGTTGTTCGCCAAAGCAACGTGCGTTCACGCCAATCCCTCGAGGAGAGATTGGGATGTCCTTACTCGTTTCCCCGGGATAAAACGAGGAGACTGTTCGAGCTGGCAGTGCGCAACAGACTTATCAATCTGCCAGATCCAAGACGTCCGTTGCAGCCAGGCGATGTCAACAATCCTAGTTACTGCCCTTACCACCAAGCAGTAAGCCATCCAATCGAAGATTGCTTCGTCTTCAAAGGCTGGATTGAAGACCAATACCAACAGGGCAAATTCGCGCTGTCTGAGAATTGGAAAGTGAGCCCGCCCCAGCCACACACTCCTAAAAAGATGGACACGCCGGGGGCATCATGCTCTTTTATAGAAGAAGATCCATGGGAGGTCGCTCTTTCAGCCAAGAAGAAAAGAATGCTGAAGGATCTCCAAACATGCCCGGCGATCAGGTGGAAAAATCCGCTGGAACCCGAGGTCATTGAAGGAATGCTGAAACCGCGCCCGACGCCAAGAATTGGCAGTGATAGGCAAAACACCCAGGCCCAGCCATCAAAGTCTTCGAAGAAAAAGAAGAAGACCAAAAAGCCCATGAAGCATGGTGACAAGCGCACGGACCTGCAAAATCATATTGACGCGCTGGAGGAATATAACCAGAAGGCGCGAACCCCGGTCACACTCCAAGAGTTTCTCAACGACATCCTTGAGGACGGAAATGATGACAATGATGAGGGAGAAGACTCGTCAGATAAACCTGAGAACTATGTGGCGAGCTGCCACATGATCTCTCATTCATCAATAGATGGTGAAGAAGCTCCTGATGCAGAGAAACTGGGGGCAGATCTTGAACCGGAACTCCTAGGACCGTCAGATGAGATGATTGACGTATTCCTGAACGAAGCTCTTCAGAAAAGCAAAGCTGACAGAGAGTAGGAAACAGCCATATATGAAAGGGCCAGACGTCGGCGTCAAGTTAAAGAAGCTCCGGTAACGGGAAGCCATAGAATACCCCAACAGGATGGAAGCACTTATGCCGTCGGCCAAAGCAAGTTTAAGACAAGGAAGCAATTCGCTAAAGCTGTGTCGATGGGAATGAAGTTGCCACCTTCCAAAGAAGACACTTCAGAAAATACGTTCCCCGACGGACTGGACGTACATCCTAACTTCTGCTTATACCATTCAAAGGATTACACACCCTACCGAAGAGTGCATAGCCTTTAAAAACTGGTAGCAGGGATATGTTGCCCACCGACAACACGTTCAACGAGTGAAGCGCAAGGCTCGTCGGGAACAGAGAAGCACGACAGATGAACGCAAAAGAACTGCCGGCAACTGTCACATGGTTGACACCAAGGGATCGCAAGTTCTCACCTTTGGAAGCGACTCTGATAAAGAAATAGCTCTCAGCCCTCTCTTCAAGGAATCCACCTCCGACACAAAAGATACGAAGACTTGCGAGGAAATCTAGCTGCGTAGTCGTACGTTGCCTGGAAAAAATCTCGGACCTACGAACAACTGACCGAGAAGTCTATAAACTACTACGGACCGCAGCATCCTAAGGCTGACGCAAAAAAAAGGGTACGTCCAGAAGCGAAATGGGCACGGATGAAAACCCGAAAGGGCTCCGTGAGTAAAAACAGCAGGGCTACCGGCGAGTTTTGTGAAAACCCGAAAGGGCGCAATCTCGTTAAAAGACACTTGCAAGGTCCTCTCGACCCTGTAAGGAGAAAAAACCTGTGTGAGATCTTTACGACTCACAAGGGAGCAACACACTTAGGGATCCCCACGATTCCTAAGGAGAAATTACACTTACGAGATCGGCACGACTCGTAAGAAGAATTCCCTTTTGAGACCCTCACGGCTCATAGGATTCAAAAGCCTTAAGCTACAATGATCTGAACCTGTTCTTAAGCCATCATATTTCCTAGTTTGCCCTACAAGCGTTTCAATATTGACCCTTGTATACAATCCACGGGTACAAATAAACCTTTCCCTAACAAAGTCCCATCAGCGACTAGGGATATGCTCACACGGTGAACGACCCTTATAAGTCCTCTCGACTTATAAGGAGAAAATACTCTTGTAAGATCCTTACGACTTATAAGAGAACATACACTTAATAATCCTCACGATTTTTAAGGAGAAAACGCACTTACGAGATCCTCACGACTCGTAAGGAGAAATACCTTTATGAAACCCTTACGGCTCGTAAAGTCAAAAAGCCTTAGTCAACAGGATCCTAACCATGTTTGCTAAGCCACCTTTGTTCGACATCGACAGAGGCAAATGATGATTTGCTCCTGGTAATGTCCCGGTGGTAGCGATGCTGATGCCTAAATCGGTATCAAATCCTAAGTCCTTTCACGGCAAATAATGATTCGCTCCTGGCAATATTTCAGTCGTAGCGATGATGATGCTGATATTGGCATCAGGTTCCAAGTTCTATACTTGCAACAAAATCAGCAAGTAAAAGAAATGCATATGAAATAGCCAAAATGATGGGGCAACTTGCAACAAAATCAGCAAGTAAAAGATATGCATACAAAAATAGCAGAAATGATTGGACAACTCGCAATAAAAAGCTGCAAGTAAAAACAAAAATAGCCGAAATGATTGGACACCGCGAAAAATAGCCGAAATGATTGGGCAATCGCGACTTTCGCGATATAAAAAGTTGAAATAATAGAGCATCGCGGAAAAAAATATTTAAAAAATGAAACTTTTGCCCTACAGGTTCGTCCATACTGACCCATGTATACAATCCATGGGCATAAACAAAAAGGGAACCACATGTCCCCCACCGGATCATATCAAAAAGGAAAGTCAGATCTCAACAGCAACATCTGCATCCCAGAAGAACAACAACGGCGTTCCTCCTCTTGCCAGCAGAGCACGGACGCGATATCACCAATCGGAGCCACAACGAAGTCCTCAGTTCCAAGACTCTATGGTTCACGAACAACCTAGAGTCAGACCCGACACCGCAGAAAAGGAAATACGTTAGCAAATGACCCCGTCGCGGAAACACGTCATCAAATGACCCCGTCGCGGAAACACGTCATCAAATGACCCCGTCGCGGAAACACGTCATTCAATGACCCTGTCGCGGAAACACGTCAGCCAATGACCCCGTCGCGGAAACACGTCATCCAATGACCCTGTCCCGGAAACACGTCATCCAATGACCCCGTCGCGGAAACACGTCATCCAATGACCCCGTCGCGGAAACACGTCATCCAATGACCCCGTCGCGGAAACACGTCATCCAATGACCCCGTCTCGGAAACACGTCATCAAATGACCCCGTCGTGGAAACACGTCATCCAATGACCCCGTCTCGGAAACACGTCATCCAATGACCCCGTCGCGGAAATACGTCATCCAATGACCCCGTCGCGGAAATACGTCATCAACTGATCCCATATGGCTAAAGTCAATCCTGACCCCGTGGAATACGGCTGAAGTCAATACTGACCCCATGGAATACGGCTGAAGTCAATCCTGACCCCGTGGAAAACGGCCAAAGTCAACCCTCGGCCTCCCCGTCAAAGAAATACTTTGATTCGGGAGCAGGTCAACTCATCAATCACATACGAGTCCTCTCGGCTTGTGAGGAAGAAAATCCTCTTGTGAGATCCTTACGACTCTCAAGAAAAAAACACACTTAGGAATCCTCACGATTCCGAAGGAGAAAATACACATATTTGATCCTCTCGACTCGTAGGAAGAAAAATCTTTATGAGACCCTCACGGCTCATAAAGTTGGAAAGCCTTAGGAGGCAGATCTGGACCTGACTCCTAAGCCATCGCTGTCCTACAAAGATATCAAAATAGATTATCCACAAAATGCATTTGCTAAGAAGGACACACCACCATGAAACAAAATGTCTTTTATTCATGAATCAAAATGAATACAAAGTACAATCTATAAAAGAATCAAAAAAAAATACTCTCATTCAGGAGTAAGTACAAAAGGAGAACAAAAAGAAACATATACATTTGTTTAAGCCGGCGGATGGTTTAATAGATTCGTCAGTTCATCCTTCTTCCGCTGAGTCTCGGCTTCATAATTTGTTATTTCTATGAGACAGGCCTCCGCTTGAGACTGTTGGGCCTGGTACGAGGCGAGCCGACTTTCAAGCTCCTTTTCGATAACTTTGTGAGCTTCAACCATCTCGCGAGTAAAAATGACGACTTTATCAATAGCTACCACCTCCCTGGTAGCTTCTTGAAGCACCCGCCAAAATTCATATGCACGAGCGGTCTTGGCTGTAAGTTCAACTTGAAGTTCACCCAGCGCATTGGAAGCCAGCTCCCTCACCGAAAACTTTCGATCGAGTCTCTTCTCACATGACTGCATATTTGCGGCGCACCGTTCAACCAGCCCCCGCAAGCTCGCTTTTGCAGCCACGACCTCTGAAGGAAGGCGCGTGCACTCAAGACTATGTAAGCAAGCCTCCACCTGACGACAAAACTCGACCCAGACATGCACCAGTGTTTCATCATGGTAAGCAGCAAGAAAGGGGAGAGAAATGTTGGCTTCAGAAGAAAATTCTTCGGCCGTGATCGAGCTACCAGCACGAAGATCGTCGATGAGAGCCGACAAAGAGTGAAGGCTTTGCTTCGCTATCCGTTCAGATATGCGTAGGGCATAAGGGTCAGGCGGCATAAGGATGTGAGATTCCAGCGGGATAAGAATGGGCAAAGCTGTTAAGATTCATAAATAATCAGCGAGATTTGCAAACAAAAAGTAGATGGAACAACGTCGAAACTTTGCTTACCCACGGTCATGCAAGAAGGGTTTAAAAGATCCCCAGGCCCGTCAAGGATCTCAACTTCGTCGTCAGCTTCCAGAACAACAGAAGACATTAGCATCGTTATACGAAATAATAGTAATGCCATGAGGAGGGGTAAATAACACTAACCTTGCCCAGAAAAGAGGACGATGCGTTGCGGGGATATTGCCTGTGGAGCGGCCATCTCGAGCAAACGCTGGAAAGATTTTCTAGGGGATAGGTCCGCAATGGACGCCGCCAATCCTCGTAATTCTGAAAGGACGGAAGGATTCAGATAATGAAGAGATCATTAAAACAAAAGATAGAAGAATACCTTCGATACTCCTCCCGCTTTGAACAGGAGGGATAGCGGCTTCGGCAGCCTCCTCCATACCCTCAGGCACATCATCGGAGACATTTGCTGATGTGACGGCTATCAGTTGAGGAGCAGCGGCCACCACTTCAGGGACGACGATCTCAGTTACCTGTTCCACCATCTCCAGGCTATCACCAGAAATGTCCATTAAATCCACGGCCGGAAGGGACGCCTCTTCAGGGTGAATGGGCACAAAGGGAACAGAAGCCGCCAATGGAAGCTCTGCAGCATGAATAGCAACTGTAGCGACCCCCTTCATACCTACTGGTGTCTTATCGGAGATATTTACAGAGTCCACGGTCAAGACGCGACTTGAGCTCAGATTCTCTGCCATTGTCGAAGTCCCTGCAAAGTTTTACGAAGATAAGAAGACATAAAAAGAGAAACAAATTACTTACCAAAGGAAAAATACAGAAAAAGTACATACCGATACGCCAAGATGCTTCGAGTATAGATTTTTCAAGCCGACGTTCCTTCCTGAGAAGGTATGCTCGCCGGGGTTCAAGTGTAGATTCATGGCCGCCGGTCCACAACGACGACTCATCTTCAGAAGCGGCTGAGATAGGCTGTTTGAGGGCTATCTCGCCTCCCTCTTCCAGAGGACATATAAATATTCGCCGTATTGATGGAGGATCTTCGTAGAATATGACGGCAGGATAAGAACTCTTCGGAACGCGCATGTTCTCGGTCTCATCCTGGGAACGCCTTATAGCCTCAGCCAATTGTGCGGATTTCTCGGCAGATGAACCTGGAAAAAGAAGACCATCATCCGGCTCTTGCATAGATATTGGTTCATCTTGAACGATAGGCTCGGATTCCATTAAAAAGTCAAGCAGACCGGTGACTGTCTTCTTCCTTCACTTCGACCCGGAACTAGCGCTGGAAGATGATCGCTTCCTTCCCTTCGGCGCAACGTTGCCCAACCTCACCTCCAGTATCCCCTTATGGCGGTGCTACCGATGATGACACTACCATCGATGACGCCGCAACTGATGGAACTGTTACCGACGCCTCATCAGAAACCTTTACCTGAGCTCTAGTGCGCATCGGCATTCCAACTGTGGGTGGAGTTAGGCCCGCATCCACCGCCTCAGGAATAAGTAAGGCACCAGTACCCCTCAAAGGAGGGCGAACCATTGTCCGTGGTCGCGGCAGGACTCCCATAGCCTGGATCGGGGCGGGAGCTCTATATCCAATAAGTATCCTCTTCTCCTCAGCAATGATGGAACCAACTCGATGGCGGTACCAACCCGTAAAACCCCCCACACACCTTGGAATGTAGTCGGCCTCAGGGATCATGAAGCGAGAGCCGGTGTTCAGCCGCATGAAGTGATGAGTGGCGTCACGAACAACTTCCAAAGATGAGCTGGGCTCCACTATGAATGCCTCGAAGGGAACACCCTGGTTATGACCCAATTGCCGGGCAAAGCGGTGTGGATTATACAGCATAAAAAGAGCCGCATTGAAACACCAAATAACCCGGTCTGATCGAATACAAGTGCATAGCTTCCCTAGGCTTCAAGGAGGGTGCTCCCTCTTTCGATAAATCAAACAGCTGCTGAATAGGTCCCGAAGGAGCAGAGAGGACTCGATCTTTGAATACCATCCCGCATGCGTTGGCATAAGGATTAAGCAGCATACGAAGAGCCCCTAACTGAGTCGGATCATGAGCAGAAGCGTCCACCAACCTCAAGAGCCGCGGGAAGGTATAAGCATCATAAAAACCCGGTCTCTGGTGCACAACGAATGCCCCTAACACGTGCATTTCAATCCACGACGTAAAATAATGAAGAGAGAAACTCACCACATCCACACCCGGGGTCGAAGTATTGGCCGCAGTGCTCAGCCCATGGTACAAGTGCGATAACCCTGCAATGCCCATGGCTAGTCGTGTCCCTTCGGCAATGCGATGAGCAGGATAAATGACCGAGGATCTCATAAAGCGACGATTCGTTGGAACGACAAACCAACTGAGTCAGACGCTGATAAAACCGACGAAGAAAGTTTTTTCATCCATACCGGGAGCCGCAATCGATTCAAAAGGTACGGCCGACAAGATTATGATGTAAAACTGTGGCAAATCTTCTTCTCTGGTCGGTAGCTTATTTAGCCCAAACCCGAAGGGGTCGTTAATATTCGCGAATTTCGGAGCCTCATTTGATAGGACGTCTCCACGAAGGAAGCAAGCGATAAAGCTCTTAAAAGTGACGCCATGTTTCTCTAACTCTGCGAACAGCTTCTCAAAAATACCCAGAGTCTTGATTAGACTTGGATACTTGTGGCGGACGACATTTTCGGTCGATAAGCCGTCAAGCATAGCAGGCACAGTTGCGAATGCATAATCGTCAGGAGGCAGCAATTCTTCATAGGGCGCTCCCCTGATCGGCAATCCGGAGATCTCGCGAAATTCTTCTAAAGAAATCGAAACTTCGCGATCCCCTAACAAGAAAGTGTTGGTGGGAAGATTCCATTGATTTAGGAAAGCTTTAACCCACCAGACATGGGGAGACTGATAATGAAAGAGAGACGCGTACACCGCCTGATAAAGCCCGACCTTCTGCAGTCGCGCATGATGGGCAGGCAAGATATAACGAGCCCAGAGAAGATAGCCCGTTGGATGGCGAGGGGTAAGCCCTATCTTATAGACTTGTCCCCAGGGCTGGGCTTCACCTTGGCAAATACGAAGCTCCAAGATGTCTATGACTGGCAAAGGGTGGTTTGGTATCCCAGTTGTCGAAGGCTCAAGCCGGCCCGTAGGAGTCCAATCCAGCACCTCCACGGCAAAGGCACTCTGCGGACGCTCCATCGGCAAGAATGGGTAGAGAGGCTCTTTTGGCACCTCGCAAAGAAAGCTTCGGTGGCCCCGAATGATATGCCCATACCAGGTTCCCCACAAAAGCAGGTTGGTGCAATCCGGGTCATGAGCCTTAATCATTGCTATCACTTCTTCGTCAGACAGTGATTGAGGAAAAGTAGCCTCCGAGCGGGTAAAAGGAAAGTATGGAAGAGAAGCCATTGTTCCTGAAATAAAGGAAGGGAAAACTGTTAATGAAATCCACACGTGCATATATATATATATATATATATATATATATATATAGAGAGAGAGAGAGAGAGAGACAATGGAAGAAAACGACAAGCAGCTTATTCCATGGGACCATTGGTTGCAAAACACATGGGCCCGATAAAATCAATATAGCGGCTCACTAATGATGAGGCAGGGTAATCATTATGAGAACAAAAGAAAGGTTCTCAATAAATGAATAGTGGAGTTCAAACATCTCTGCACATTCCTCCAAGGAAAAGCCCACCATGAACTCTGTGCAAATCAAACATAATCTCTCCTAAAAGTTTTTGTCAAGAACAACTGAGGATAAAAATCCCAAGAGGTCTTCTTGTTAGAACTAAGTTCTCTGAGGGAATTAAATTCCTTTTGAACAGAGGAATTAAATTCCAAGAAAATTTTCAGAGCTAAGCTCTTTGGAATGGAATTAAATTCCAGAAGAAAACAAGTACCATCATCAATTCCCTAAGAGCAGAAAAACGCCTAACATTCTTAGAACTTGGAAAGATGAGTTTTTATTAAAAGGAAAAAAACCCTTGGTGTGGATTTAAAATCCAAAGAGAATTTTATAAAAAAGTTCCTCGGACGTTCAAGATCTTTACCTGAAAAAGGATTTTTTTTGTGGACAGAGTTAAACTCTGGATTTGGTTTTGTTGAACAGAGAACTGAGCTCTGAGGAAGAGAATTAAATTCTCAGAAGAAAATGAAGAAGGAAGAAGATGAAGGAACGGAAGCGCTGCGGAAGAGACCCTTGCATTTATAGGACATGATAGGAAACGGTTCATCTTCCCCGTTCCCTATGCAAATCCAACGGCCACAAAGATGACAACGTTGCACTCACGTGCAAACACGTGAGAACAACGCTGTGGGGGCATTTGTTCCCTCATGGGAACTGAATAAAATACAAATAAAGCAGCAAGGAAAACCCACAAAAGGGGCATCACGTGCTCACACGTGACCGGGCCTCACGTGCAAACACGTGACCTTTTATGGGCAGATTCTATCTACGCCTGATTGATAAAGTCACGTGCCCACACGTGATGGGCTCTTGAACCCACTGAATTAATGGAATTAAATTCTAATTAAAAAGAATTAAAAGCATTTGTTCCCTCATGGGAACTGAATAAAATACAAATAAAGCAGTAAGGAAAACCCCCAAAAGGGGCATCACGTGCCCACACGTGACCGGGTCTCACGTGCAGGCACGTGACCTTTTACAGGCAAAGCCTATGGACGCTGAATGAAATAAACAAGTGGAAATGCTTAATCAGTGGGGTCACGTGCCAACACTTGATGGGTTCCTGAGCCCTCTGAACTAATAGAATTAAATTCTAATTAAATGCTTAATCAGTGGGGTCACGTGCCAACACGTGATGGGTTTCTGAGCTATCTGAACTAATAGAATTAAATTCTAATTAAAAGGAATCAAAAAACCTAATTGGAAAAATATTTCTCTAGATCTTTCCAAACAAAAAAGATTGCCCTCTGTAAAAAGGAGCACCGTTGGATTAAAAATTCAATGGTGATTAAAAATCACCAATTTATAAAAAGATTCTATACAAGGAAATATTTTCCTAAAAAATTTGCTAGGAACAACAAAAAAAATATCTTTTGGATTAAAAAATCCAATGGTGAATAAAATTTACCAAATGATCTAAAGATCATGTTGGTTGTAAAATCAATCAAAATCTTTCAATGAGAGATTGGTTGAACAAACTGATTCTTTTCTTTCTCCTATAAATAGGAGCCAAGAAAGAACAAAAAAGGGGATAATAAGAAAAATGATAGAACAACAGAGAGATAGAGAAGAAGATCTCTTCAGAGGAAAAAAACTCTAGCTAAGAGAAGGAAGGAGATTATTCTCTAAGCTCCCACAAAACAAAAGACAATTTAATTCTCAAACCAAGAGTTTAACTCTTCTAAAAAGAACTTAGTTCTTCCTCTTGTTGAAGATCTGCAGAAGCAGGTCTCCCCATAAGTTGAGAATTTAATTCTCATCGGGGAGATTCTGCCATGCAGATCCAAAACTTAGAGGAAGAATTGGGTTTAAATAATCTGATTCTTTCAAACACATAGGAATTTAATTTCTCTAAATAAAATTAGGGTTTAACCCTATAAAAGAATTTAATTCTTAAACAAGGGATTTAACTCTCCATGCACATAAAAGAGATCAGCACCCAAACATGATCATGTGTTCCCACGTGAGCATCCATGTTGAACGAGAGAAAACAACTGAGATCAGGTCACGTGCTCCCATGTGACTCCTGAACAAACCCTTCAGAAGAAAAAGGGAGAATAAATCCAAGGCAGTTTATATTTTAAGGGCGTCTCACGTGACATCACGTGACCCCTTAATAGTGCTTAGCGCTTTTTCAAAAGAGAATCAAAGAGGCAGCGCCCAACTTCAAACACCTCACGTGACCCCACGTGAGCGCTCCAAATCTCAGTGTTTAACACTACTTCAAACACCTCACGTGACCCCACGTGAGCGCTTCAAACTTTCAGTGTTTAACACTATTTCAAACGCCTCACGTGACCCCACGTGAGTGCTTCAAATCTTCTGTGTTTAACACTACTTCAAACACCTCACGTGACCCCACGTGAGCGCTCCAAATCTCAGTGTTTAACACTACTTCAAACACCTCACGTGACCCCACGTGAGCACTTCAAATCTTCAGTGTTTAACACTACTTCAAACACCTCACGTGACCCCACGTGAGCGCTCAAACTTTCAGTCTTTAACACTATTTCAAACACCTCACGTGAGCGCTTCAAATCTTCAGTGTTTAACACCATTTTAAACGCCTCACGTGAGCGCTTCATATCTTCAGTGTTTAACACTACTTCAAAACGCCTCACGTGACCTCACGTGAGCGCCCCAAATCTTCAGTGTTTAACACTACTTCAAACGCCTCACGTGACCCCACGTGAACGCTTCAAATCTTCAGTGTTTAACGCTACTTCAAACGCCTCACGTGACCCCACGTGAGCGCTTCAAATCTTCAGTGTTTAACGCTACTTGACGCTATGTGAGCGCTTCAAATCTTCAGTGCTTAGACAACACTTTAAGACCTCACGTGGGAGCACGGGAGCGCCGAATGTACTCTGGTGTTTAACACTATATTCGAGCCAATCTTAGCCCAAGCTAGCTAAGTCTCCCAAAGCCAAAACCTTGTTCAGGGCTTTCAAAATTGATCTCAGATGGCATTCAAAGTAATGTTCATCCCATTCCTTCTCAATCTGGCATTCGGTTTAAGGGTACATCTCTTCACTACTCTGATATTTGTCGTTGTAATCCTTTAACGTCTTCAGAGAGGTGACGGGTCCCGACAACCAGGCATTCCACGGACTGTGGGGTCCTTAAACTCATGGACTATGATGTCCTTAAACTTTACAAACTATGATGTCTCTAAACTACCATGGATTGTGGGGTCCTTAAACTTATGGATTATGATGTCCTTAAACTTTACAGACTATGATGTCTCTAAACTAGACTATGATGTCTTTAAACTCCAAGGACTATGATGTCCTTAAACTTCTGGACCGCAAAGTCCCTAAACTAAAACAATAGAGCCCAAATGCTCTTTTGTTGGATCTAAATGATCCTGTTAAGTAGATCTTAGTCTAAAATTAAACTAACGTATCATTAACAAATGGTTAAGTAGATCTTAGTCTAAAATTAGACTAACGTATCCTTAAAAAATGTTTAAGTTGATCTTAGTCTTAAATGAGATTAACGATCCTTAAACCCAACCCAAACCCAAATCTAAGAAAATACGGATTTGGGCTAATCCACGCCCAACGAGCGACAACATAAATTAGTCTCC
This sequence comes from Agapanthus africanus, assembly GCA_030015575.1. Classification (NCBI taxonomy): domain Eukaryota; kingdom Viridiplantae; phylum Streptophyta; class Magnoliopsida; order Asparagales; family Amaryllidaceae; genus Agapanthus; species Agapanthus africanus. Next base: position 6,462,155 of record JASDDO010000022.1, read on the forward strand.
GTATACAATCCACGGGCAACCAAAAACAAAACAACCTGTAAGTCGAGAGGACTGGGCCTCACATGCAAAAAGAGATAAGCACATAAGGTATGAGGTGGCACAAGTGTCATTTGGTAAAGCACATAAGGTATGAGGTGGCACAAGTGTCATTTGGAAAAGGTTTAGAAGGAATGAGAAGGAGGTACAGAACCCTAATTTTTGAGAGAGAAAGTTATTTGATTTTTTCATCATGTTTGTCTTTATAGGCTACACACTTTACATATAGCTCCTTGGGCTTTACCAAATGGCACTTGTGCCACCTCATACCTTATGTGCTTATCTCTTTTTGCACATAAGTTATGGGGTCATGGCACTTCGGAATTTCATCTCGTAAGTGCGTTTTCTCCTTAAAAATCGTGAGGATTATTAAGTCTATGTTCTCTTATAAGTCGTAAGGATTTTACAAGAGTGTTTTCTCCTTATAAGTCGAGAGGACTTATAAGGGTCGTTCACCGTGTGAGCGTATCCCTAGTCGCTGATGGGACTTTGTTAGGGAAAGGTTTATTCATGCTCGTGGATTGTATACAAGGGTCAATATTGAAACGCTTGTAGGGCAAACTGGGGAATGTGATTGCTTAAGAACAGGTTCAGATCACTGTAGCTTAAGGCTTTTAAATCCTATTTGCCGTGAGGGTCTCAAAAGGGAATTCTCCTTACGAGTTGTGAGGATCTCGTAAGTGTAATTTCTCCTTAGGAATCGTGGGGATCCCTAAGTGTGTTGCTCCCTTGTGAGTCGTAAAGATCTCATTTGTAAACCAAGTTTACGAATGAAGTCACCGTGAATTTGGCAGAGATGACACCTCTTCGCATGCTCTTCGCAATCCCTTAAGGTAGACCAGTAATACCCAAGCCGTTTAATTTGAAGCCGCATTTTGGGGCCAGATTGGTGATCTCCGCAGACGCCTGAGTGAACTTCTTTCATGACTTTTTGGGTTTCGGCCGATGACAGACATCTGAGCCAGAGTTGGTCATATGATCTGCGGTATAGCGTATTATTTACAAACATGTATCGAAGAGCTCTCTTCTTCAGCTGAATCATCGCAGATTTTCCTTCGGGCAGCTTGTCGTATCGGAGGTACCCTATGAAGGGCTCTCTCCAATCGGGCTCCTCTTGAATGATCATAATTTCTTTGGCAGGATTGCTCTTTTGTTCTACGTTTTTCTCCTCTCGTAAAGAGACTGGGGGCAGAATTTTCCAGCTCCTGACTGTTATCAGAATTTCATCCATATCGGGATCAGCCAACTCCTTGGCTAAGTGAGCGAGTACGTCAGCTTTTCCATTCAACGCCCTAGAAACTCTCATTAGTACAATGTGAGTGAACCTTTTCATGAGTTCCACCACTCAGATCCTATATCGAGCTAACTCTGGCTTATATATCTTGTAGTCGCCGTTCACTTGGTTGACGACAAGTTGTGAGTCACCGTAAACCCGTAGAAGAAGGATTCCCATATCTCTGGCGAGCTCCAGACCAGCTATCAGAGCTTCGTATTCAGCCTCGTTGTTTATGCGAGACTTGGTGAGAGCGAAAGAACGTCGTAGGGTTCCATCCGATGGCGTGATGAATACCAATCCTATCCCCGCTTTTATCTCCGGGACGCTTGATTTACTGGAGGACCTTATTGATGAGGCTCCGTCGAAGTAGAGCTCCCAACATGGCTCGTCATCCTCGAGGTGCAGCACTTTTTCGTCGGATAACTCGCAATTGAGCGGTGACCCTTCTGGTATGGGATGAGCAGCGAGGAAATCGGCGAGAGCTTGCCCTTTTATTGCTTTCTGAGGAGTATAAACTATATCAAACTCAAGCAACATGACAACCCATCTTGTCATGCTGCCGGCTAGGCTTACTTTGGTCATTAAGTGTTTGAGCGGGTCGACCTTGGAAATCAGCATAACTCAATGAGCGAGCAGATAGTGCCTCAGCTTTTTCACAGCAAATATCAGGGCCAGACATTGCTTTTCGATCGGGGAATAGTTTTGTTCCGCCCCGACTAAAGTTCGACTGAGATGGTAGAGGGCATTCTCTTTTCCCTCCTCATTGTTCTGGGCAAAGAGTGCACCGAGTGACTCATCTAGCGCGGCAGTATAGAGAATCAACGGTTTATTTGGAATAGGAGCAGCAAGCGCCGGAGGGTGCAACAGGTACTGTTTGATATTTTCGAATGCTTCTTGACATCCGGCATCCCAAAAGAAAGGAGCTCCTTTCTTCATGAGCTTCGAGAAGGGTCTGCATCTTCCCAATAGGTTCGAGAAGAACCTTCGTATGTAAGCGAGCTTGCCTTGAAAGGGTCTTAGCTGCGTCAGATTCTTCGGAGGAGGCATCTCTATGATGGCCTTTATCTTCAATGGGCCGACTTCGATCCCCCGATGTCGGACTATGAAGCCCAAGAATTTTCCGGATGACACGCCAAAATCGCACTTTAGAGGATTCATTTTCAGATCGTATTCCCTCAGTCTAGTGAAAACGGTCCTGAGATCTTGGATGTGATCGGCCTTGGTTTTAGTCTTGACGACCAAATCATCAACATAACATTCGACGACTTTATGGATTAGGTCATCAAAGATATTGGTCGTTGCCCTTTGATATGTAGCACCTGCGTTCTTTAATCCGAATGGCATCACCTTGTAGTAGTATATCCCGATCGGGGTTCGAAATGTTGTGTGATTCTCATCCTCGGGCGACATCTTAATTTGATTATATCTAGACGAGCCATCCATGAAAGTGAACAGCTCGTAATTTGAGGTATCGTCGACCATCATTTCCATGACCGGAAGCGGAAAATCGTTTTTAGGGCATGCCTTATTGAGATCCCTGAAATCGACGCAAACTCGTATCTTCCCGTTCTTCTTTTTCACTAGGACGATGCACGCGATCCAGTCCGCGTATTTCTCTTCCCTAATGAAGCCGGCATCAATGAGTTTCTTGGTATCCTCGATGACCTTTTCTTCCAGTTCGCTTCTCATTCTTCGAGAGGCTTGTTTGACTGGCTTAGCATCAGGAGATATAGCCAGCTTATGCACGGCCGCTTCAGTGGTAAGGCCAGGCATTTCTTTGTACGTCCACGCGAAGCAGTCGGCGAACTCATGCAGCAGGGCGACTGCCTGCTCTTTCATTTCCTATAACAAGAGTAGGCTGATGTAGGTCGGCCTTGGATTATCGGGCGTTCCCAAATCAACCTCGGTTAGCTCGTCGAGGGTTGCTTGTTCGCCATCTTCGAACTCTTGAGGAGCTTCTTCTAGCTCGGCTGTCTCGTCGTCATTATTTGACCTTTCGCTAGCTTCACCAACAAGGATCATGTATCATGCTTTGGAATCAGGTTGACTGAAATATATTCCCCGTCTATCTGGAATTCGTCCATCGATGAGTGCTCGGATCTGAGGTGGATGTCGTAGCCCCTCGTAAAACTTCGCTTCGGATTCCGTTTGATATAACCGGCATCCGCACTTTTTAAAATATTCCCGCATCTCGGACACATAATATTTGGAATTGAGGACAGCCCTTATGCCTCTCTCATAGGGAAGGCACATGACAGAAAAATCGTCCTGGTGCACGACAGGATTTGACCTATAAAACAGAATGCCCTTCTGTCCACTTTTTCTTCCGGGAACATAGAAAGTTTGCAGTTGGTTCATGGTAGAGACCGACAAAGCATCTAACTCCATGCACATCTGTTCTGGCACCCTTGTGATAGCTAGGGATCCTTCTGTAATCTCGGAGGTTTCTTTAAGCTTCGCTTTTTGCATGAGGGCCCAATCCGCATAGCTGTTGCGAAGCGGGTCCTCTTCCTCCGACTCTTCTGTATTGCTGCCAAGAAGAGGGCGTACTTTGCTGCTAGATGGGCCTTCAGTATCAGACTCGTCCGTATCGCTACCGAAACGAGGGCGAGTTTTACGGAAGGATGGACTCCCAGCATCGGACTCATCAGTGTCACTGCCGAAACGCGGGCGCGCTTGGGGGTTTCTGCTTTTGAAAGTGACAGCCGGCTCAGATTTGTTTTTGAGTTTCGTGGCTGCTCCGTCCTCGATCAGTTATGGCTTAGCACTTTGGGGGTTCACAAAGTACCGAGAATCTTCATATCGGACTTCATGCATACCGAACGGCTGGATGTCCCCGTCAATGCGTCTTTCTTCGCCATTTTTATTATACTTAATGCATTGATGGAGAGTTGACGGAATGATACCGTAATCGTGGAGCCACGGCCGTCCTAGGAGAATCTTATAAGACGTGTCAGTGTCGATCACGTATATCTTAATTTCGGTTTGCAGATCACCAAATTTGATTGGCAAAGCTATGCATCCCAGAACTTGCTGGCAATTTTCATTGAAGCCTTGAATGACAATCCTTTCCCTTAACAGGTGTCAGACGTCCATTGAAAAACTCTTCAGAGTCCGCAAGTTCATGATGTTCACTGAGGACCCTGGATCAATCAATATGTGATTAATCCGGTCTTCGTCGCTGTACCCTGTCACGCAAAGCGGTCGGTTGTGCTTAGTTGTTCCTAGCAACAGGTCATCATCTTTAAATGTGACTGCGGCTGTATGCAGAGTGTACTGGGATTCTTTCATATCAATTTCCGCAAAGTGAGCCTGGTACCGCTTGGGGTTTTGTAGAGCGTGAATGAGAAGATCTCTAAGCTTCTTAGATATGACCAAGGCATCGTAAATGCTCAGGAGAGACGGAAGCTTTCAGAGATGAGCCAAGACATTATAGTCCACCGAGGAAGGACTCGAATTTTCATGAGCCGGCTCTCTGCTATCTTCTTCATTAGCGACTTGTTTTTCATTCCCTTTTGGGGTGTTGCCCTGATTTGGCGGTAGAGCCTTACCACTTCTGAGCTGGATTTGGTTGGCCTTTGTAGTGAGCTCCTCGTCCTCTTCGGAAAAACAGAGCTCCTCCTCAGAGTCGCTGCCCAGATGGATAGGGATCTCTTTATTGGATGGCGTAGCAGTTCACTATAGGGATCTCTTTATTGGAGTCTTCTTCTAGCTCCTCCAGAATCTCAGCTGCTTCTACAGGGAAAAACTCCTTCAATTGAATTAGAGTTCTTTCCTTTTGTTCATTGTCTTCAAGGAAATCGATATATTTTTGAATGGTCGATCTCCTTGCAGACTCTTTTTCGCGTCGAGCTGCACTTTTCTTCTTCTTGAGCTTTTTGGATTTTGAGCCTGATTGAGCCAAATTGGTAGCTGGAACGGTGGGCTCCTTTTGCCTTTCCCATTCCGTTCTGGGCTCTATCTGAAGTAGCTTTAGCATCTTCTTCATATTTTTAGACATGTGCATGCTCCATGGAGGATGCGGCGAGTCGGTTTCATTCTTCAGGGTAGCGGGTTCAACTGTCTGCTCCTAGAAGGCTTCAGCTTGTGTCTGTATGAAGTTGGTGGTTGCAGCTTGATTGTTCACCAACACACTCTTGGACAACTCGATCTCCCCAGTCTTGTAATGCTTCTCAACCCAGTCTTTGAAAATATAGCAATCCTCGATCGCATGGCTCACTACTCGGTGGTACGGGCAATATAGAGGATTGTCAGTCATTTTTGCTTCGTGGGGTCTTTTCAACTCTGGCAATTGTAGATCGTTGTTCAAGGCATCTTTGAATATCTTGCGGACCTTGTCCCTTCTGAAAGAGTAAACCTTGTTCTTTTCTCCTCTAGGGAAGGTCCTTCTCCTCCCAGCGCTGGCTTTCGAGACCGGTTGGTTTTGGATTCGCCTGCCTTTCGCTTGTCTTCATTATCGGACGCATTGAGGACATTGGTATTGCTAGAATTCCTGTTTCTACAGTTGTCATCCCTCTTGCTCTTCCAAGTCTTGTCTCTTTGAGAGTTTGGGGTAGACTCTTGCTTCGAGCGTTCCAGCATTTGGACTTTCTTGGTCATCTCCTGAAATGTCTTGAGGCCTGCTGTACATAAGAATGAGACCATCCAATTGCTGAGGTTCCCAATGAGGAGGTTGACGGATTGGTCATGCTCTAGCGGCGGTTCACACTTGAAAGTGAGGTTGCGCAATCGAGTAATAAAGTCCGTGTTACTTTTGTTTTTCCCCGGCTTGGTTCTCACGAGGTCGGCAATGGAGATTTTGTTACTAACACTCATGAATCTTTGCCGAAACAGAAACTCCATTTGGGCGAAAGTAGTGACGGACCCGTCTGGTATGCTTGCGTATCAGTCGAAAGCGACACCATTTAGGCTGTTGACAAACTGACGAAGAAGGAGCGCATCATTGCCTCATGTATTTCCGCACGACGCTTTAAAGTGGGCGACGTGGTGATTTGCGTTTCCCGTCCTGTCAAATCTTCCAAACTTAGGAATGACATAGCCGCTGGGGAACTCGATCAGATCGTACTGTGCGGGATATGGCCGTCCACTACTGCCAATTTCTTTATGAGCTTCGGCTTCGGCCACCAAAGTTTTAACCTTGTTGGTGACCAAATCCATTATCCGATATTGTGTTAGCGGGATAATGCTATCTGGGGCCAAGGCGTCCTCAAAAGCAGAATGTGGCCGGCTTTCGTGCGGCTCACCCAATCTTGGACCCAAGGGGACATGCATCGGTTGCTTCGGGTTGTCATCACCCGGCTCATGAGTAGAGACGTGTGCCTGATTGGAAGGCGCTCGAGCAATTTGAGCCGTGAACTACATCACAACATTCGTCGAGTCGTCGATTTTGGAGTAAAGCTTGGCCATTTCTTTATCTTTGCTCATGAGATGTTTTCGAAGCTCTTGAAGCAGCTCTTGCTCTGCGGTCCTGGGATGGAAAGTCGGCTCTTCTTCGCTGTCCGAGCTTGATTCTGCATGTACTGAGGGGTCATTCTTCCTATCGGTCTCATCGAGAGGGTTTTCATCGTCTAGCGGAGATGGCTGATCTTGGGAAACGACAACCACATTCAAGCCAGATTGGGCTTGAGATGTGGTGGCCCCATCCCTGCTTTTGCTGCGCAAGTTATCGCTGGACCGCCCGCCCGCCATATAGACCGTATAGATAACATATCCGGCCGTCTTTTCATTATTGGCAACGGAATTTGTGGACCGCTGTCGGGGCCTCTCTTTTTAGGTAACGGGCAATCGACTGAAGGCAACTGGCCTAACCGGGTTCTTGAATAGTGTCGGCGCTTCCTTTTTGGTTTTGTCCCGCTGTTTTCGTGCGGCACAGAGCGCCTGATAGACTTTTGAAGAGACGGTGTCATTCTTTCTCTGTTGGGGTTGAGACACGTCTCTTTATAGCAACGTTCGGACCGTTGTCTCCTTGATTCTAGCAATCATGGCGTTTTTCTGAACCCACTTCAGAGGTTCGAAGGAATTGCTGACTTTTACGGCCGACTCAGCCGTCGCCACGGGGTAACCCTGCTCTTGGAACCTCACAAGATTCCACTTGGCCAGAGTCCTGGCCCTCTTGTTGGCTCGATACCTGAGGCTCTTCTGCCTTAACTTTTCTGATTTGAGCACTTGGCTGACTACAGCTCTTCGGGAAGTCGCCGTAGACCGGGCGATGGAAGGCTTCGGAGATACGCCTGATTGTGCACTTGTTGGAGTCGTCGCCTGAGCTCGTCCGCAACGTTTGATGTTGCCCTTTTTACCGGAAGTCTTGCCCCCGGCTAAAGCACCACAGAGTCGTTCGGACACCGTCTTAAGTTTGGGTTGTAGTGCCTTAGCGATCACAACGTTCGGCCTCTTGCCCCTTGAGATCGGCTTGGCCAGCTGGTTTGCGGGACATCTGCCGGATGAGCGCTTCCGGCAAGATAGATGATGACAGAACCAAATTAACAGGGTGACTCCTCCCATTGTCGGCTGAGACTGGCAGGGAAAACCACGCGAGCGTTGATCTTGACCACGTACTGAATCGGGGTCGCGTCGGAAACGAAGCTCGTCTTTGGAGACATGATTGCTGAGTTCGAGATTGTAACTGAAAGCTGTTAATCTGTACACACAAGAAAGGAAAAGAAAAAAATGACTTTAGTACAGGCAATCGATAAATATGTTGATTGAGACCGCATGAACGATTAACCCAAAATATGATAGGAGAGAAAAGGTCCCATCGGGCATGCCAGAATCTGTAGGATATTTTTCGTCACCCCATTGAGATGGGAATACGCGTCGCTTGTCAGGCGTACTACAGATTCCCCTGCTTAGAGTAGGCGGGGGTTTATTGATTGTGGGAATCCGAATCTCCGACAGCCGCGGACTAAGCTGCCGTTAATTACCCCTCACCTTTTGAGCGAGGGAACCTCCGATTGACGGGTCAAACTGGTCATGCGAATTCAATGTGCAGTGTGCGTGTGTTGTGTTTTGAAGGGTCTTGAGTATATCGGGGGCTTCGCAGAGTTTACGGGGATCCCGCTACCCGGATAGCGGACTGGGGGTCAAGGGGGTTAGCAGCCCCCTTGTAGGGTGCGGAGCAGCGCCCCGTTAGATTTTTTCTAACAGGGACAGTGTTGTGGAGTGTGTGTGTGTGTGTGTGTGTATAAAAGGAAATAGCGTCCAAAGAACACGTGAGCGCCAGCGCCTCACGTGCTTGGCACGCGGACGCTGGTCGCCAGCAGGAGAAAAGGGGGGCTTAGCCCTCTATATTGGGAGTCGTACTCCCAATTGACTTTTGAAGTTAAACTCCTAAAAAAGGACAAAGGGGCTTAGCCCCTACACTGGGAGTTATACCCCTACACTGGGAGTTGTACTCCCAATTGACTTTTGGAATTAAACTCCTAAAAAAAGGATTTATTATTATTATTAATTTTTGTGGAGTTAAACACCTAGGAATTTTTTGGGGCTGATGAAAAGGGACCCCTTTCTTCTCCCTTGAGCTCTGAATCTTTCTAAAGTGGGATTCTTGGAGATGAGGCTCCTTCTTCCTTCTCTCTGTTGGCTGGATCTTGAGGGGAAGGGGGTGAGACTTAAAAATCTCCCCTTTTAGAGGTCTGATGGAATATCTGAGCTCCCCTTTATGGGTATCATGGTGAAAAACTATTCCTTTTTGGGAAAAGAAGAGTGAAACTCTTGATTTAATTTAAGAGAAAGGGAGAAGGTTTAGAACCTTGAGAAAGAAGAAGGAGGCACATAACCCTAATTTTTTAAGAGAGAAACTTATTTGATTTTTGCATCATGTTTGCCTTTATAGGCTACATACTTTACATATAGGCTCTTGGGCTTTGCCAAATGCCACTTGTGCCACCCCATGTCTTATGTACTTATCTCTTTTTGCACATAAGCCATGGGGTTTACAAAATTTTGGCTTTTTACCCATTTTACATACATTTATTTCTAAAAAAGAATTACATTAAACTAATTTATGGCTTCATTCTTTTTGTCACGGGGCCGGTCTTTTCCATGCTCGGTCTTTGACCTGGGCTTGGGCTCACTTGGCTTGGGATTGACTTTGATTTTAACTTGGTCAACCGAGGTGTAATTTTTTACCCCAACAATCACTAGTGAGTCCGAGCCTGATATTGCGAGGATCACTACTGAATATTTCGTGCCTCCTATCAAAATCCTTCCATGCCGGTGAATCTCTTGGATGACTCATTTTTCCATCTTCACTTGGAGCGGCACGGTGATACCAAATCATTGCATCCGCTGTTTTCTTGCACCTGAATAGCCTCCGCAGCCTCTGTGTTATAGGAAACTATCGTGCTATCTTGACAAGTATATCGGGCTTCTTATCAAATTCTTTCGGCTTATACATGATCTCTTCGCATGTTGGACACTCTTTCAAATCTGAATTCTCTTTCTGGTACAACACGCAATGTTTAGGACATGCATGAATCTTCTCATACTTCAGACCCAAATCAGACATCATCTTCTGGGCTTCGTACCAGTTGTCGGGCACGTTATTTTCCGAGGGCATAAAATCTTTCAGGAACTTCAGAAGTATCGTTTATGACTTATTGTTCCATCCATTTAAACACATAATCTGGAAAAGTTGGACGAACCATGATAGGATGTAATACTTTGCATTCTCATAAATTGGTCTTCTAGCATCACTCATGAACTTTTCATACTTATCCGCACACGGTCCTTGACCGGAAGGAATGTCATCTTCGGTAGGAATACTGTCACCTATGGCAACCTCTACCGTATCCTCCATTTCTTCTCCTGGAAAGAAGTTATCATCTTCTTCTGCCGCATTACCGTCTTCTTCTTGTTCTTCCCCGTGATATAGCCAAGTTGTATAAAGTCTGATAAAACCATGTTTAACGATGTGAAGCTTTACGATTTCTACCTTCTGCAAGAATTTATTCCCACATCTATCGCACGGGCAGAGAATCTTCTCTAACACGATCTTATTATGTGCGCGTGCAAATTCAATGAAAGCAGCAACTCATGTGACAAACTTAAATTGCATGCGTTGTTGCCAATCCACGTACATCCAGTTCTTAACTCTGATGTACTCATGGTCCATGTTAGACTGTATAACGTATAAATTATAGGTTATGATGACTATATTGAGAAATCTAAGAACGGGATGGTTACTGACAAAGAAGAAAATCCGTAGAGACAAGTTTGTCGTTGAAAAGAATAAATTATCGATTAACAAAGTTAGATTTGAAAATACCCAAGGATGAGTTGTATTCTGTGTATGTGTGTTTCAATTTATGATTTCGCTTAAGTGTAGGTTGTTAGTGTATATGTGCTTTGTGTGTGCGTTTGTTGTGTATTCGTGTTGTGTGTGTGTTTCGGCTGTCGGGGGTAAGGCTTCTATCCCATTAAGAATGTATAGAGCAAACACTCATTCGCTTGTGCTTTCATCCGTTTCGAGTAAATTTCGACAGCACCTCCCCGCTGTTCTCCGAGTACACTGTAATAGAATAGATAATCATTTCAATGCTGTGAAACAACGTTGAAATGAACATCTAATCTATCTTTGTACACGGAGAACCAGTGGAAAAGTACCAAAGAAATAAATCGAAACGAATGAAAACATAAGTGAATGCAGGTGCTTGCTTTTTACATTCCTAACTTGTCCACACTGGACAAATCTATCGGTTATCATACGATTGAATTTTCTCGTCACATAAACTACACGACGGTTGTTAGCACCGAACTATACCGTCCGATATTTAACAATCTTCGTATAGTTCTATATCACGACAAACATCAAACGTATGTTAACCGATAGACGAGGACTAAGTCGCGCTTTAATATTCACATAAATATCGATGAGAATATGAAAGTTTCATATTATCATCAAGTATCATATATTGGTTTTAACTTGAACATTTAACTTGAATAGCTTTTACGTTTACGTTTCGTTTTTAAGGGTTTGAAGTTTTTAGTTTAGGATAAGGTTTTCTTACGTTTACGGTAAAGTTTTACGTTTACGTATAATCGAGTATCCTACTGAAAAAACTAGTGCACCCTAAACCCTAACCCTAATTAATCCAAATTAACCCAAATTAACCCTAACCATCACCCTAACTCAAATTATCCCTAATTAACCCAAAATTAAGCTAATTGAATCAAATTAACCCTAATCAGCACCCTAAACCAAATTAACCCTATTTTATCTAATTAACGCAAATTAATCCCAACCCTAATCCTAATCATCATCCAAATCTAAATTAACCTTATTTTACCTAATCAACCCAAGTTAACCCTAACCCTAATCATCACCCAAATCCTAACCCAAATTAACCCTAACCTAAATTAACCCTAGCCCAAACCAAAACTAACCCTAATTAATCTAATTAACCCTAACCCTAATTATCACCCTAACCCAAACCCTAACTCTATTTTACCTAATTGACCCTAACCCTAATCATCACCCAAAGCCTAACCCTAACCCAAATTAACCCCCAATTAACCCAGCCCTATAACCCTGACCCTAACCCTATTTTACCTAATTAAGCCTAACCCTAATAATCACCCAAAGCCTAACCCTAACCCAAATTAACCCCTAATTATCCCGGCCTGGTAACCCTAACCCTAAAATCAACAACAATAACATCAATTAAAAACAACAAAATTATAGATTAAAATCAAAATTAACTCACCTCTGCCGACGAGTAAAGTTCCTCGAGGAGGTGGAGAGCAAGGCTTCGACAAGGTGGAGGACACCGGGAAGATAGAGCTCGAAGTGGTGGAGGCAGCGACAAGGTCGATTGGCGGCGACGAGGAACTCCACGACGAGCTCGATCGACGGCGGCGGAGGAGGAACTCGGCGACGAGGAAGGTGGCGACGATGGGCGACATACTTGGCGCGGGTTGGTGGGAAATTTTGGGGGACAGTGGGAAAATTCTTAGCTTTGTTTTTTTTAAATAACCCTTTTTTGCCCCCCACGGATTAATCCATAAGGCTCTCTTTTACGGCACCGTAGGGCCAAATAAAGACATTGCATTTTAATATTTTTTAATTTATTTATGTTCTTACGGATTTAGCCGTAGGGGCAAACAATGGCTCTACAGAATAAACCGTATAGGCAATAAAAAGTTGCCCCTACGAATTCCTCTATCCATAGGGGCAACCCCTCGTTATAGCAGTGAAACCCCTCTTGTCTTCCACTATTCTCATGGGTTTTACTTTGGCTAAATGGCATCTTATTATACTCGATGTTTCGTCTTTATAACACTCAAATACCTAAACTTTTAGCTTGTCGGTACTTTACTACCTGCCATTATCCAAGAATCTGTATATTCCCTTTACAGATTTCATGCGATTCTCATATAACTTCTTAAAACATTTTCTACCAATAGGAAATATAAAAATTTTAGGTATAAGGATGCCAAATTTTAAAGTTAGGTATTTAAGTGTTATATTTGGTGAGAAATCATGCAAATTACCTTTTTTCCTTTTACTTTTTAAATATACAGCTTTAACCTATTGCTTTTATTGTATTTGCTGTTCTTGTGCTGTTAACTATTAGAACTAATACCATTCTTGGTATGAACCTCACGTCATAGAAAAGAAATAATATGAAGACCTAATAAATTAACATATTGTAGGCAGTTGTGTGTGTATATGCAAGCTCAAACCATGACTTCCCCATCTGTTCACATATAGTTTGAATGCCATATAAATGATTAAGGAAAGTTGCATATAATTGTATATGCAATATTCTCTTTCAAATAGATATTTATGCTAATTAAAAGACTCAAGAAGAGTTTTCTAAAGACTCAGGAAGAGTTCTTCTTTCTTCTTCCATTTGTGAACAAGCAAGACTTGTCAAGCCCAACAATCAAGCATTACATGCCAAAGAAAACTGAAACTCACAACTTATACAATAAAATACACTACTGGGAAATTGATGCCTGAACTAATCTGCTTCTTGTTAAATGAATGAAGAGTTGACCATAACTTCGCAAATTTTAAAGAAAATCATAATTTTCTATAGCTAATATCATCTTTTCAAATTATTTAGTCTGAAAAAACCTGAAGGATTCACCGCTCGTTAAGGATTGGAGGAGAAAATTCTAGTGATAGTTACTAAAGTTGACACCGATCGTAATACTTTATCAAATCTTTTTCGTTGAAGCGTCGCCAGAGGGCCCCTATTTAATGAAAAATAACGCCTTGACGATGACAACAATGTTTCAATCTCTTATAGGTAGATTTGTCGGTACATAATTTAGATCTATTATATTGCATATTGATTAATGGGTAAATTGCTTTAAAATGCTTTATGTTTCACCACTTTTGCACTTTAATACCTTACACACTTTAATACCTTACGGTTTTCTTTTTAACACCATAATGCATTTCACCTTAGCAATTTGCTACATTTTGCTTTTACCGATGAGTCTATCTTGCGTTGGTTTATTCTTATAATCATGTATACAAAAAATTTCTGCCCTTGATCAATAGACAAGTACAGTGATATTTCTGCATGTTTCAGCATATTTCTGCCTCAAGAGCTGTGTTTAGCAATGGATTGATGATTAGAACAAAATATAATGCATCATTGAATCAAACTTAACATGGAAATCCACACTAATTTATTTACCTTCAACAGTATAGACTTAAAAACTTGAGCTCCCAATTTACTGCGGTGGTAAATATTTGCTTCAGAGAGGTCCACAGTAAAATCCAATGAAGCTACACACACGAGCTTCTCACTTTTAGTTTGAATCTGCTGCCATTATCACACATGGGGCCATTGAATGATGACGCAAATAAAAACAGAGATCTCTATGAACTCAAATCTAGTTGGTTACACCAGTTGATAAGAATGAACTAACTCATGAAACAATCTTTCTGTTGCAAAACAACATCTGAACCCTCAATTCTAACCTGAGTCAAAATGGTCCATAGCTTTCTTCAGGGTTTACAAATCACCACAAAGCATGGCAAAAGAGCCCTAGGATTGAGCATGTAGAGCTCTTCAATGTTTTGATACACACCGACTTTTCCCGCCAACGAATCGAACCCAGATTGCCCCGCAAATTCCTGGAAATTGTCCAAAGGTTTATGAACTCTGCCCGCGATCACTCTACACACCATCAGAGCCTTTCTGATGGAAGGATTCTCTTCGTAGACTTCAATAGTTTCGAATGCTCTTCCACTTGTTGAAGTCGTAAACACTCCGATCACTCCTTTCTTGATGGAAAATCCGTTTCTTATGATTCGGCAAACATTGCATTTTTCCGATACGCAAAGGCTCGAAGAGCCGTTCATGCCTAAGGAGCAAGCGATTGTCGTTCCGTAGAACCTTAGGAGCTCGTTTCCATCGGCAAGACATCGAGGGTGTTTTTTGGCGAGTTTGCTAGCTTTGAGTTTGACAGTTTCTCGATGTTCCTCAAAACGGGCTAGGGTTTTCTGCATGTTGTGTACCTTTAAGACCCGCTCAATCCTGCCGCAGTTGTTTTCTGATTTTAACCAGCTTGTTCTGCAGATTATTTCGACTATCTTTCTTGAGGAGTCGCCTTCAGATAGCTCAGTAACTGTAAAAATGAAGTAAGAACAACTTAGTTAGTTTTGATCCGACATCTTACTGTTGTGGTAATAAGCAAACAACATAATGCGGTGCAATTACGGAAAGCATCATAAATAGATATCAGGTTTGTAGCCAAGGTTCAATGAAAGCACTAATTCAAGCATCATTTGTTTTCGCATAAACTTTTATTCAAGTGTCGAATTCTTATATTAGCCCCTTCAAATATGGTTGTTAGTTCAAAATTTCAGGTTGCTTAACCTGTAAAGGCTTGGCATTCGCAATTAGCAATCTAGACCGATATATCCAACACCATTCTATATGAACTAAGGAAGAAAACAAGTAGAACTGAAAATGAACATGCACAATATTTGCACACAAAAAAGTTTCAACCAAACAATCTAATTTTGGTGCATGAATAGATTGTCAAACTAAGTCTATTTAGCAAACACACTGTATACAAAAATAACAAAACTCTGCAAATATAATTCAATTTGCATGTTATGACATAAATAAGTAATCCAAGATAATTGCCAGATAAATATATATGTTAAGTAAAATTATAGATGATTTCATTGAGCATTTTACCAACCAACATATACTCCTATAATTTCTGCTGATAGCATGCTAATCACACACTCAAACATTCAACAACAAAAAAAAAAATAGACACAATTTAAATTCAATTGTGTGATAACACTATGAGGAATGAATACAGAATTTAAAGACACCTATAAACTACATAAACACCCACATTAACATCCTTTTTATTTTAAAAAATCATTGAATACCCAACTAAATCAAGAGCAAAATTAGAAAACAAAAAGATTTGTTGATACCTGCATGCTTAGATAAATGATGAGCTTCCAAAGCCTCCCACTTGGTAAACTGCTCCCCGCATCTATTGCAGCTCACATTAGCACAACCCCCATTATTGGAAGCAACCACATGAGAGCTCCTTGCGATTGCACAGTTCTGATCACTGCTATCATTATTAACAGCTCCGCCTCCATCATTTCCGAAAACAGCATTAGAGAGAGAGGAGCTCACAGCCAATGGAGATGATCTCCTCTGAGGTGTAGTAGAGCTTGCTCCTCCTCCTCCTCCTCTAAGGCTAGGGTTGTACTGGATGCCAAGGTGGGCCCCAGGGCCAGGGGTCCCAGGCCTCAGTGTCCCCACAAACGTGGACCCCACAACCCCATTGATCTCATCCTCGCCATTGCAGGCAGCCCCAAACCCTGTTATCTTCAGCTCACACCTCGAGTTGCCGCTGAGGATCACCTCATGTGTGATTGGGTTTAAGAAATCACTGCTTCCTATCGACCTCGGGCTGCAGCTTGCTGGCCTCTCCAGATGCCTCTTGCTCCCATGGATGACGACGTCCTTGAGGTTGGAGATTGACCTTGAGCAACCTGACCTCGGAGCTTTCCTTGTCAAGATTGAGCTCAGATGAGGATGTTGATGCTGATGTTGTTGCTGCTGCTGCTGCTGCTGATGATGATGATGATGATGATGATGGGCTCTGGCCTTTGGATCAACAACATCTGAAGGCGCAGATTTGCAGTACAGAGATTTCTTCAGAGAGATCCAAACAGTTGGCATTTTCTTCTCTTCTCTCTTTGCCATCCTCCCTTTTCAATTAGAAAAAGTTGAGCTTTTTAAATCTTTTCTCTAAATTTTTTTTGTACAACAATCACTTTCCATTGCCAAAACCATGCAAGCATCAATAAAGGTTGCAGCTTTGATATCAAATGGGTATCGAGGAGAGAAAAGAGACAAGCTTTGGGTCCAAAGGCAGAGGCCAAGGAGACCCAGAAGAGCAAAAACAAAATCTTTGACAACAAAGAGAGAAAGGGGAGCCAAAATATAAAATAAACCAAAAACAAAGATATATGGCATTCAAAAGATGGAATCTTTTGCTGTTTGAGCCATGACTCCTTGCAAGAAAACCTTGGCCCGTTGAAATATTAATAAATGGATGCTGACTGACCTTGTCTCCATATGAGAGAGAGGGAGAGAGAGGGAGATGTGAGAGAGCCAGGTTAATATAGGAAATAGGATTTTTTTTAATCTAAACAAAAAAGTAAAGCCAGGTGGCAAATCATCATTTTTCTTTAGAAATCACCTTCACTATGACTACATTTGTTGTTACGCTATGCTTTTAATTTTTGCAATTTTTTCTGGCCTAGACTGGGAACAAACTTTCCATTTCCAAAACGGTGGCTTTCGCGGGTTTTGAGGCTAAACTTCAAAATCTGTAACCGAGTCCCGTTTGGCAACCAAAATTGAGTTTTCAAACCGTGGTTTCAAAATGTTTGAAACCCCATTTTTCTAAACTCCAAAAATAGTAGAGCATCGGAAAAGTTTCATGCCGCCTCTCATTATTCTCTTTCTAACCCTTAAATATAAGTTAAATTAAGCGAAACCTTGGTTTCATAAATTATGTTTCTAAACGATCCTAAATTTTATGAAATCCCAATTCTATGAAACCGCAATTTGTACACATGCAAGTCGTGGTTTCCTTTCAAATTAGGGCATGTTTGTTTGCATGGAAACAACATGGAAGTACCGAAAGTAAACCCACTTCAAGTATTTCGATTGTTTGTTTGCACGGAAGTAGAGTTTGGAAGTTACTTCAAGATAGTTATGCGGATCCTATGTGGCATGAATTACGTCCACAATTTTCTTCTCCTCATTTTGAATGGGAAGGAACCATGGAGCAAAAGGAAAAAGAAATATACTTTTTTTTATTACTTTCAATAGATAATAATTTATTACTGTTCAAAAAATAACTTGTTTGTTTGTTTTGCTTATGAAATAAACATAGGAAGATATTTCATTTTTTACCTGCATCTTCAAAAACCATACAAACAAATACTAGAAGTGACATTTAAGTTTACTTCCTTGACATGTTGTTTTGGAAGAAACTTCAAGATTTCTTTCAGCACTTCCGTTACTTCCGCACAATCCGCACAACAAAATGCCAAGTTTTCATGAACCTTGTTGTCGAAATAGGGAAACGGAGAGAAAGAAATTATCATAACGTTAATTTGGTGGTAATAAATTCGCATTAAATGGTATTACTTGCTCTATATGAGAGATGTCACTCCATCATCCAATGCATGCTCCCCCTTCAACATTTAATATATGAAATTATGATGATCCGCCCTTGCTGGTGAAAAAAAACACTAGGCCCATTTTGTTGCAGACCAAGATATTGCAATTTTTATGGGACCACATATTTGTTTTAAATGCATCTCTTCACTAGATAGGTACTCAAGAGTTATGAATCAAATTTTGTTAGATCTACCCCCTTTGGAAGGGCCTACTACTGGTTTATTGTATCCTTTGGTCATGGAAATTGGATTTCATTTGGACTATCTGGCATAATTTTTAAATTTTTCCTATCGCCCGGTTGGATCGGATTCATGATCGGTAAAGCCGGTATGTCGTAAAAAAATATGAAATCGGTATTTTGTTTGAACATTTCAAAATAAGCGTCTTATAGGTACTTTTATTTTTATGACTCGAACACAGGAGCATGTAGAACTCACCGTGGTCATTAAAAATATGAAAGTAGAGGTTGTGCTTGTGATATCAAGATTTTTCCGAGAAAAAAATAAGATGGTTTCTGCAAACAATCCTATATTGCAAATGTCAGCGGTAGGCTATCTAAATTTGTTCCTTGCATATCAAAATAAAGCAGGGTAAATTGTCAAAAAGCCCCCGGCCCACTCAGGGGTTGTCTAAAAACTCCTGTAATTTACGAAATTGCTGGGAAGAACCTGCTGTTGAAAATCTTTGTGAAAAAACCCTGCGCTGGATTTAATTTAGTCTCATATATCCTTCGCACTGCTTAGATATTACAGGCAACTATCTAGATATTACAGCCAACTGCAGTTACTTAGATATTACAAGCAACTGCCTAGATATTACATGCAACCGGTATACCAAGGATTTAAGATGGGCCCACGGTTTTTTTTTTTACAACACCCAAAAGCCCAAGGGGTTTACACAAGTTCTGAACCGACTGTTTTTTTTTTTGATAATTTACCCAATAAAATAAGATGGTTATGAAAGTTATATTTTTGATAAAGATGGTCCATTAAATGAACCCACCAACTTGACCGCTTAAGTTGGTTTTGTTTGCACGACCTCACACCAGGCTCAGGATTATGATGAACCCAAAATTGGAAACTATTCCCTACCTCGTCTCAATGTCCCAAAATTAGGTCAGACCCTCAAATTTGGTTTAAGATATAGAGATAGCTAATTGCTTCCATTTTTACACATTTTATTAGGACTTGCCAATATATATATATATATAGAGAGAGAGAGAGAGAGAATAATTGAGGGAAGAGACCATATGATGTAATTTCCTCTTATGGCGTCGAAAAAATACACCATCTCTCGTTTTTTCCGACGATCGGCACCTACCATCTTCATCGTCATCATCTATATGGGTATACCAAATTTCATGTGATTATACAACTTTTTCACCGTCGATTTAGCACTGTAAAAAGTTGTATTGTCAGTAAACCGTTAATTTTGAACCCACTAAATCAACGGTGAAAAAGTTGTGGAATCACATGAAATTTGGTGTACCCGCATCTTAGATGATGACGATGAAGATGGTGGGTGCCGATCGTCGGAAAAAAACAAGAGGGGGTGCATTTTTTCGACGCCACAGAAGAAAATCCCCTCCTATGGCCTATATATGAGAGAGGTTAATGGAGGAAAAGTGCCATAGAAGGAGATTTCCTCCTATGACATCGGAAAAATGCATCCTCCATGATTTTTTTCAACGATCGAAATATATCACCTCCATCTTTATCATCTAAAATGTGGACATATCAAATTTCATATGAGTATACCATTTTTTTACCGTTGATTTAATTGGTGCAAAATTAATGGTTTACCGACAATAGAACTTTTACATTGCTAATTCAATGGTGAAAAAGTGGTGGAATCACTTGAAATTTGGTGTATGCACATCTTAGATGATGATGATGCTCACAAGTGGTATTTTCTTATATTACGACACGTGGCGGATGACGTGTCCGAAAGCTACGAAGGTGGAATAAATGAGTTGCATTAAGGGCGTTTCTCGGGGCCTCGTCTCCCAGGACGTATCCGACCAATCAGGAGACCTCCCTGAGTGCTTTCCACCTTCACCTAGTAAACGGCCGACAGCACGTCTCTGAGCTTCCTTGGTCTCCTTACCCATCTCCGAGCCATCCGTCAGACCGAGCTTCCTCGGTCTTCTTGCTCGTCTCCGAGCCATCTGACAAGCCGAGCTTCCTCGGCCTCACTTCCCGTCTCCGAGCAATCTGACATGCCGAGCTTCCTCGGCCTCATTGCCCGTCTCCGAGCAATCTGACAGGACGAGCTTCCTCGGCTTCCCCGATCAACCTAGAGCGCGGAACCCAAGCGCCCCCACAACGACTCCACGTATCCCGACAGGACGAGATATCCGCCTCCCCACGTTCCGCGCTAGCGCATCCCCCCATTAATGGGCGTATCCCGTCGTTAATGCGAGTATAACGCAGGTGCGTAATTGACGGCGATGATCTCGTGGCTGCTCGCTCTACGCGACCACTATATAAACCCCTCTCTCAGACGATTCAGGTAACTCGAACTCATTCCAATACGCCGTTACTCTGCACTCATTTCTCGGCACTAGCTTGATCATCTGAGGGTCCTACGGTGGTCACCCACCCCGGAACTTCTTTTGCAGATAGCTCGGCGTCAACGCCAACCCATTGAGATCCACACGCTCAACAACTCTCAAACCAAATCTCAACCATCAAAGACCGTCATCACAGGATCGACGGAGGACAACATCTGAAGGAGATCACAGCTTCCATCAGTTGGCGCCATCTGTGGAAACGCTTCAGAAGCCTCTCCGCCCCTAAAGTTGATATTCCGCCCTCGACTCGATGGCGAGCGACAACCAAGACGATCCGAATACGAGCCGCCACAACGGAGGTAGGAGAGGCTCGCCTCCTCCCCCTAACGTGATCAACGCCTTATCCGCTCGGATAGACAGGCTCACATCGCTGGTGGATTCCCTCGTCCGCGTTCGAGTGGCTGGCCCTACCCACCAGACCGCGGCTCCCCCTCCTCGGGATAACGACGTCCGACGAAGGACGGATGGGCACGCTGTTGGGGTAAAAATTTACACCCTTGTTGACCGAGTCAAAGTCAAGGTCAACCCCCAAGCTAGGTAGGCCCAAGCCCAGGTCAAGTGGGCCCATGCCCCGGTCGAGTTCGAACATGAAGCGGTCGGCCCTCCCCCATGCCAAAATGTAATCATGTAATAAATAATTTTTATGTAATTTTTTATGCATGAATGTAAACAAAATGGGCATAAAGCCAATATTTTGTAAGCCCATGGTTTATGTGCAAAAATGAAATGGCACATGAGCTATGGGATGGCTAAAATGGCATTTTTGTAAAGCCCAAGGGACTATATGTAAATATGTAAGCCTATATAAGGCAACATGATGATGAATAAAGCATAGACTTTTCATTCCCCCAAAAACTAGGGTTCTTTGTGCCTCCTGCTCCTTCTCCAAGGTTCCAAAAACCTTCTTCTTTTCTTTGAATTAAATCAAGAGTTTAACTCTTCCTTTTCCCAAAATAAATAGTTTTTCACCACAAAACCCACAAAAGGGAACTCAGATCTCCCACCAGATCTCGAAAAAGAAGAGATTTTTAAAATCTCACATCTCTTGATCTTCAAGATCCGGCCAAAAGACAAAAAGAAGGAGGAGACCCATCTCCAAGAATCTAACTTTGGACAGATCCAAGGCTCAAAAGAAAAAACCAAAGATTCCTAGGAGTTTAACTCCTTTCTAGATCTGTTGGAATTTAACTCCATAAATCAAATTTCTGCTAGGAGTTTAACTCCAAAAATCCCCTTTGGGAGTTCAACTCCCTAACCCAGGGGCTAAGCCCCCTTCCCGCGGTCACGTGGGTGCCACGTGACCCCGGGGCGCCAAGGCGCCCATAGGTCACGTATGCCCACGTGACCCCGGGCGCTGAGGCGCCCAATGGTCACGTGTGCCCACGTGACCCCGGGCGCTGAGGCGCCCAATGGTCACGTGTGCGCCACGTGACCCCGAGCGCCAAGACGCCCTTCGGTCACGTGTGCCCACATGACCCCGGGGCGCCAAGGCGCCCTTCGGTCACGTGTGCCCACGTGACCCCGGGAGCTGAGGCGTCCTTCGGTCACGTGTGCCCACGTGACCCCGGGAGCTGAGGCGCCCAATGGTCACGTGTGCGCCACGTGACCTCGGGCGCTGGGGCGTCCAATGGTCACATGCGCGCACGTGACCCCGGGCACTAAAGTGCCCATGCGCGCGCACGTGACCCCGGGCACCATGCCCCACATGCCATGCACGCGTCTTTAAGACGCTTTTCCCCCCCTTTTTTTTATGCACTCCACACTAAATATGCCTCCCCCGTTAGGAAAAATTTCTAACGGGGCGCTGCCCCGCACCCCGTAAGGGGGCTGCTAGCCCCCTTGACCCCCAGCCCGCTATCCGGGTAGCGGGACCCCCGTAAAAACTCTGCGGGGCCCCCGATATTTCCAAAACCCCTTCAAAACACGATACTGCACATTGAGTTCGCATGACCAGTTTAACCCGTTAATCGGAGGTTCTTTCGCTCCAAATGCGAGGGGTAATTAACGGCAGCTTAGTCCGCGGTTGCCGGAGATTCGGATCCTCACAATCATTAAACCCCGGCCTACCCTAGGCAGGGGGAATCTGTAGTACGTCTGACAAGCGCGCGTGGGGTGACGAAAAACACCCTACAGATTCTGGCACGCCCGGTGGGACCAATCTCTCCTCCCATATTTCGGGTTAAATGTTCATGCGAACTCAATCAATATATATATCGATTGCCTATACTGAAATAATGTTTCTATTTGCAGGTTAACAATTTCCAATTGCCATATTCGATGCAAGTCGGTATTTGAACGATTTTTCTTGGCCCCAGCTGGGGGCAAGGCCATCAACACTGACAAAGTAATAAGTCATCTCGGGCAAACTCCAGCGGTACCCCCGACAACTACCCAATCAGGTATCTTCTCTGACCTCTACGTCGTTAAACTGGAAACAGCTGACCTCTAAGTCGTTAAACTGGAAACAGATGACCTCTAAGTCGTTAAACTGGAAACAGCTGACCTCTAAGTCGTTAAACTGGAAACAGATGACCTCTAAGTCGTTAAACTGGAAGCAACAGACCTCTACGTCTTTAAACTAGAAATAGTAGACCCCTAAGTCTTTAAACTGGAAACAGATGACCTCTAAGTCTCTAAACTGGAAACAGATGACCTCTACGTCTTTAAACTGGGAAACAGATGACCTCTACGTCTTTAAACTGAAAACAGATGACCTCTACGTATTTAAACTGGGAAACAGATGACCTCTACGTCTTTAAACTGGAAACAGATGACCTCCAAGTCGTTAAACTGGAAACAGATGACCTCTACGTCTTTAAACTGGAAACAGATGACCACCAAGTCGTTAAACTGGAAACAGATGACCTCCAAGTCGTTAAACTGGAAACAGATGACCTCCACGTCATTAAACTGGAAACAGATGAGCACCAAGTCGTTAAACTGGAAACAAATGACCTCCAAGTCGTTAAACTGGAAACAGATGACCTCCAAGTCTTTAAACTGGAAACAGATGACCTCTAAGTCTCTAAACTGGAAACAGATGACCTCTACGTCTTTAAACTGGGAAACAGATGACCTCTACGTCTTTAAACTGGAAACAGATGACCTCTACGTCTTTAAACTGGGAAACAGATGACCTTTACGTCTTTAAACTGGAAACAGATGACCTCCAAGTCGTTAAACTGGAAACAGATGACCTCTGCGTCTTTAAACTGGAAACAGATGACCACCAAGTCGTTAAACTGGAAACAGATGACCTTCAAGTCGTTAAACTGGAAACAGATGACCTCCACGTCGTTAAACTGGAAACAGATGACCTCTAAGTCTTTAAACTGGAAACGGTAGACCTCCAAGTCGTTAAACTGGAAACAGATGACCCCTACGTCGTTAAACTGGAAACAGTAGACCCCTAAGTCTTTAAACTGGAAACAATCGACCTCTAAGTCGTTAAACTGGAAATGTAAAGAAAAATGTAAATAAAAAAATGTGTAAATAAAAGAAAATTAAAGAAAAGCCGAAATGATAGGGCAACTCGCAATAAAAATCAGCGAGTAAAAATAAAAATGGAAATAAAGCCGAAATGATGGGGCAACCGCGAATAAATAGCCGAAATGATAGGGCAATCGCGACCTTCGCGATAAGAAAAGCTGAAATGATAGAGCAATCGCGGTAAAAACAAAAAAAACAACAAAAACAAAAAACAACGGCGAATGATGAGTCGCTCCTGGTACCATATTCCAGTGCAGCGATGCAGACGCCAACAAAAATTCAAATTTCCAAAATTCTCCCGGCCCTACGGCTAGTCCCCAAATTGACTGCCGTATACAATCCACGGGCTCAAATAATTCTCAGCATACCCATTCCCCACTGCAACCACCAGTTACACGGCAGGTCTCCGCCTTCGGAATTATGCTCCATTAAGAAGACCCACTCATGTGTCCTTACGATACATGAGGAGAACAAACCTTCGTGGGATCCTTATGACTCACGAAGGAAAAACACACTTAGGAGTCCCCACGACTCCTAAGGAGAACATACACCTGCGGGATCCTTACGACTCGCAGGGAGAAAATACCTTTATGGGACCCTCACGGCCCATAAAATTTAAAAGTCTTAGGTGGTAGGGATCTAAACCTGTCTCCTAAGCCATCACTCCCCAGTCCCCAAGTGGCGAATGATGAGTCGCTCCTGGTACCATATTCCAGTGCAGCGATGCAGACGCCAACCAAATTCCAAACCCCATGCACTAAGAGGCGAATGATGAGTCGCTCCTGGTACCATATTCCAGTGTAGCGATGCAGACGCCAACCAAATTCGCTCCCCAATCCCCAAGTGGCGAATGATGAGTCGCTCCTGATACCATATTCCAGTGCAGCGATGCAGACGCCAACCAAATTCCAAATCCTAATCCCCAAATGCGAATGATGAGTCGCTCCTGGTACCATATTCCAGTGCAGCGATGCAGACGCCAACCAAATTCCAAATCTCATACCAACGGCGAATGATGAGTCGCTCCTGGTACTACATTCCAGTGCAGCGATGCAGACGCCAACCAAATTCGCTCCCCAATCCCCAACGGCGAATGATGAGTCGCTCCTGGTACCATATTCCAGTGCAGCGATACAGACGCCAACCAAATTCCAAATCCCATACCCCAACAACGAATGATGAGTCGCTCCTGGTACCATATTCCGGTGTAGCGATGCAGACGCCAACAAAGTCCTGAAATGTTTCTGGCCCTACGGTCTGGATCATACATCCTGCAAAACCGTATACAATCCACGGGTGTAAAACAATCCCGATCTCTCCAAAAAAAAAAGAAAAAAAAGAAGAACGGTATGTCCACAAGCAAAACGGGCACGGATGAAAACCCGAAAGGGCTCCGTGAGTAAAAACAGCAGGACTGCCAGCGAGTTTGTGAAAACCCGAAAGGGCGCAGACTCGTAAAAAAAAATAAAAGAAATGAAATGCACTCGCAAAGTCCTCTCGACTTTGTGAGGAGAAAATTCCCACGTGAGATCCCTACGACTCACAAAGGAGCAACACACTTAGGAGTCCCCACGACTCCTAAGGGGAAAATACACCTGCGGGATCCTTACGACCCGTAGGGAGAAAATGCTTTGTGGGACCCTCGCGGCCCATAAAATGGAAAAGCCTTAGGTGACAGGGATCTAAACCTGTCTCCTAAGACACCAATTCCCAAATCCCCCCGGGGCACATGATGAGTTGCTCCTGGCATTATTCCAGTGCAGCAATGCAGATGCCAAAACAAAACCGAAATCCTCAAATCCACTCAGCGCAAATGATGATTCGCTCCTGGTACCATATTCCAGTGTAGCGATACTGATGCCAAACAAAAACCAATTCCCAAATCCTCCCGGGGCAAATGATGAGTTGCTCCTGACATTATTCCAGTGCAGCAATGCAGATGCCAAACCAAAACCAAAATCCCCAAACCCTCTCATGATAAATGATGATTCGCTCCTGGTACCATATTCCAGTATAGCGATGCTGATGTCGACTCAAGTCAATCAAATCAAACCAACAACCTCTACGGCGGAATCATGCTCTGTCCCAGAATCTACCACGTGTCGAAATCATGCTTCGCCTCGGGATATCTACCTTCCCTGCCGGAATTATGCTCCGCCTCGGAATCAAATCAACCAGCAAGCTCTGCGTCGGAATTATGCTTCGTCTCGGAATGCACCCCGTGTCGAAATGATGCTTCGCCTCGGTGTACCTGCCTTCCCTGTCGAAATTATGCTTCGTCTCGGAAAAAAGTCGACCAGCGACACTCCGCGCCGGGGGAAAGTCCATCAGCGACACTCCGTGCCGGGGAAAAGTCAACCCGCGACACTCCGCGCCGGGGAAAAGTCGATCAGCGACACTCCGTGCCGGGGAAAAGTCAACCACCGACACTCCGCGCCGGGGAAAAGTCCATCAGCGACACTCCGTGCCGGGGAAAAGTCAACCAGCGACACTCCGCGCCGGGGAAAAGTCCATCAGCGACACTCCGTGCCGGGGAAAAGTCAACCCAACACTCCGCGCCGGGGAAAAGTCGATCAGCGACACTCCGTGCCGGGGAAAAGTCAACCCGACACTCCACGCCGGGGAAAAGTCGATCAGCGACACTCCGTGCAGGGGAAAAGTCAACCCGACACTCCGCGCCGGGGAAAAGTCCATCAGCGACACTCCGTGCCGGGGAAAAGTCAACCAGCGACACTCCGCGCCGGGGAAAAGTCCATCAGCGACACTCCGTGCCGGGGAAAAGTCAACCAGCGACACTCCGCGCCGGGGAAAAGTCCATCAGCGACACTCCGCGCCGGGGAAAAGTCAACCCGACACTCCGCGCCGGGGAAAAGTCAACCCGACACTCCGTGCCGGGGAAAAGTCAACCCGACATTCCGCGCCGGGGAAAAGTCGATCAGCGACACTCCGTGCCGGGGAAAAGTCAACCCGACACTCCGTGCCGGGGAAAAGTCGATCAGCGACACTCCGTACCGGGGGAAAGTCAACCCGACACTCCGCGCCGGGGAAAATTCGATCAGCGACACTCCGCGCCGGGGAAAATTCGATTAGCGACACTCCGTGCCGGGGAAAAGTCAACCAGCGACACTCCGCGCCAGGGAAAAGTCCATCAGCGACACTCCGTGCTGGGGAAAAGTCAACCTGACACTCCACACCGGGGAAAGGTCGATCAACGACACTCCGTACCGGGGAAAGTCAACCCGACACTCCGCGCCGGGGAAAAGTCCATCAGCGACACTCCGTGCCGGGGAAAAGTCAACCCGACACTCCGCACCGGGGAAAAGTCGATCAGCGACACTCCGTACCGGGGAAAAGTCAACCCGACACTCTGCGCCGGGGAAAAGTCCATCAGCGACACTCCGTGCCGAGGAAAAGTCAACCCGACACACCGTGCCGGGGAAAAGTCCATCAGCGACACTCAGTGCCGGGGAAAAGTCAACCCGACACTCCGCGCCGGGGAAAAGTCGATCAGCGACACTCCGTGCCGGGGAAAAGTCAACCCGACACTCTGTGCCGGGGAAAAGTCGATCAGCGACACTCCGTGCCGGGGAAAAGTCAACCAGCGACACTCCGCGCCGGGGAAAAGTCCATCAGCGACACTCCGTGCCGGGGAAAAGTCAACCCGACACTCCGTGCCGGGGAAAAGTCCATCAGCGACACTCCATGCCGGGGAAAAGTCAACCCGACACTCCGTGCCGGGGAAAGGTCAACCACCGACACTCCGCGCCGGGGAAAAGTCCATCAGTGACACTCCGTGCCGGGGAAAAGTCGATCAGCGACACTCCGTGCCGGGGACACGTCAACCAGCGACACTCTGCATCGGGGAAACGTCCAACACAGACACTCCGCATCAGGGAAACGTCAACCAGCCGATACTCCGCCTCGGGGAGACGTCAAGCAGACACTCCGTGCCGGGGGCACATCGACAACAGACACTCCGCCTCGGGGAAACGTCAACCAGCGACACTCCGTGCCGGGGACGCGTCTACCAAATCGCTTCGGATCAGAGCGTCGACCGTCCATGTCGTAAAAAGGGCAGTGCATCCCAAAAAGTGGGAACCAAAGCAAGTCGCCTCCACGTGAAAGAAGATCCATCAATTTCATGCACACGACCCACATATGCTGTGTGCATTTATTGATGGAGGGCAATTTGTTGGAGTAAAAATTTACACCCTTGTTGACCGAGTCAAAGTCAAGGTCAACCCCCAAGCTAGGTAGGCCCAAGCCCAGGTCAAGTGGGCCCATGCCCCGGTCGAGTTCGAACATGAAGCGGCCGGCCCTCCCCCATGCCAAAATGTAATCATGTAATAAATAATTTTTATGTAATTTTTTATGCATGAATGTAAACAAAATGGGCATAAAGCCAATATTTTGTAAGCCCATGGTTTATGTGCAAAAATGAAATGGCACATGAGCTATGGGATGGCTAAAATGGCATTTTTGTAAAGCCCAAGGGGCTATATGTAAATATGTAAGCCTATATAAGGCAACATGATGATGAATAAAGCATAGAATTTTCATTCCCCCAAAAACTAGGGTTCTTTGTGCCTCCTGCTCCTTCTCCAAGGTTCCAAAAACCTTCTTCTTTCCTTTGAATTAAATCAAGAGTTTAACTCTTCCTTTTCCCAAAATAAATAGTTTTTCACCACAAAACCCACAAAAGGGAACTCAGATCTCCCACCAGATCTCGAAAAAGAAGAGATTTTTAAAATCTCACATCTCTTGATCTTCAAGATCCGGCCAAAAGACAAGAAGAAGGAGGAGACCCATCTCCAAGAATCTAACTTTGGACAGATCCAAGGCTCAAAAGAAAAAACCAAAGATTCCTAGAAGTTTAACTCCTTTCTAGATCTGTTGGAGTTTAACTCCATAAATCAAATTTCTGCTAGGAGTTTAACTCCAAAAATCCCCTTTGGGAGTTCAACTCCCTAACCCAGGGGCTAAGCCCCCTTCCCGCGGTCACGTGGGTGCCACGTGACCCCGGGGCGCCAAGGCGCCCATAGGTCACGTGTGCCCACGTGACCCCGGGCGCCAAGGCGCCCAATGGTCACGTGTGCCCACGTGACCCCGGGCGCTGAGGCGCCCAATGGTCACGTTTGCGCCACGTGACCCCGAGCGCCAAGGCGCCCTTCGGTCACGTGTGCCCACGTGACCCCGGGAGCTGAGGCGCCCTTCGGTCACGTGTGCGCCACGTGACCCCGGGCGCTGAGGCGCCCAATGGTCGCGTGTGCGCCACGTGACCCCGGGCGCTGAGGCGCCCAATGGTCGCGTGTGCGCCACGTGACCCCGGGCGCTGGGGCGCCCAATGGTCACGTGCGCGCACGTGACCCCGGGCGCTAAAGTGCCCATGCGCGCGCACGTGACCCCGGGCACCATGCCCCACATGCCATGCACGCGTCTTTAAGACGCTTTCCCCCCTTTTTTTATGCACTCCACACTAAATATGCCTCCCCCGTTAGGAAAAATTTCTAACGGGGCGCTGCCCCGCACCCCGCAAGGGGGCTGCTAGCCCCCTTGACCCCCAGCCCGCTATCCGGGTAGCGGGACCCCCGTAAAAACTCTGCGGGGCCCCCGATATTTCCAAAACCCCTTCAAAACACGATACTGCACATTGAGTTCGCATGACCAGTTTAACCCGTTAATCGGAGGTTCTTTCGCTCCAAATGCGAGGGGTAATTAACGGCAGCTTTGTCCGCGGTTGCCAGAAATTCGGATCCTCACAATCATTAAACCCCGGCCTATCCTAGGCAGGGGGAATCTGTAGTACGTCTGACAAGCGCGCGCGTATTCCCATCTCAATGGGGTGACGAAAAACACCCTACACATGCTTAAGCCCTCGATCTCACACGTGCTCATCCCAACGTGACCGAGTGCCAGCGTGCCGACTCCGGCCACCGTGACCCGCATGCGGCGATTGATTCCATGACCCTCTATGTAACGACTCCATTTTTAGTGTACATAAATTTGCTTTAAATTTAAAGTATATTTGTAGTATTTAATGTTGATGTTACCACTTTAAGTATCTATTTCACTCCATAATTACAAGAAGGAGCTTGTAGGTCATTGGTAATACCTTGCACTGTTGAGCCAAGCCACCAGAGTTCAAATCCCATACCCTACATTATTTTTTTATATTTATTTGTTTTAAATTTTATAGAAGCTCAACAGTCCATACGTGATAACTCCCACATTTCCCACTATACATGAAAATGTTAATGCACCAGTGACTACCTCCGGCGACCCCCCATCTTCCGAGACCCCGATTCGGCCGGACTCGGCCGAGTTGTCAACATGAAAAATCTAGCTTTTGGTTTTCTCAACCCCCCTGCACACTCCAATTACTCAAATCGGTTCCAGAGAGCTTTTAAAACCTCCTTTACTCCATTTTTAATGATTTTTAATACATTTTTTAAATTAAAACCCTACATCTACCCTAACCCTAGGCTAACCTTATAAATACACCCCTACCCTCTACCCTCTCACCCCAAAACTCTGAGCCAACTCTCTAAAAATTTCCAAGAAACTTGTGTACTTTGAAAACGAGCACGAAACAAAGCTACGGTGAAATTCCCGGCGAACTTCCGGCGATCGTTCTAGGAGCTCTCGGCGACGAAACTACGCACCGGCGATTCCTCTCCTTGCATCTTACTCCCTTGGTTGTCCAAAACCCGTAAGTCCCATTTTCTACCTCTCTTTTCTATTCCAAAAATACGGATTTACAAAACTCGACGGAATCGGAACAAATCCGATTTCCGATTCGGTTTTCTTATAAAACTTCACTTCTCGTTAATACAATTATGCTTACGCTCTCTCATGTTGACTATTAAACACTAATCAACCAAATTGATCAAGTTTCATGTCATAAAATGATGTCTATTTCAATTTTATCGTATTTTTCACTTAAATACCACATTATTTCAATTCTACATTTAACTCCATTAAACTTGCTATATCTTTAAGTAGATCACGAGGTAACGATCTACCTCCTCACACACTCATATGCAACATAACATGATACCCTCGAGAACTTAGAATACGGGAAAACAAACATTTTCATTTAAATACACTTTACTTAATAAAACCATTTCTAAAAGATTTAGTATTGATATATCTTTACAAATAAATAACCTTTGAGCTAATAATAAAAATATCTAGACTCGGCCAATTAAGGACTGTCGCACTCATTAGGACAGAGGAAGGTCGTGGGCATTCAGTCGTTTATCTAAACCTGACTTTGTGGTGCCTAGGCTAGACAAGTGAGAAAGGTAATTTTAAAAGGCCCGTCTCACGATGATTCGTGAGCGGATCCTTCCTTTCTTCAGTTGTACTTACCTGGTCACAATTGGCGGTAAAGAGGCGATTTGAGGGATATCTCAAAACTTGTCGCTTTGGACCAGTTAGGAACAGTTTAGTTGACTTAGGAGACCCTAGAACATAGAATACGGGAAATTGACATCTTTACAAATAAGTACCATTTACTTAATAAAACCGTTTTCTAAACGATTTAGTATTTATACAAATCTTTGCAAAGCGCCGCTACAACCCATTTTGGGGAACCCGTTTGGGATGGTGCGGATTATCGCACATCCTCGGGCTCAGTAGTGCGAGATTCAGACCTCCGCAATGAGCATTCGGTCTCGAAAGATTTAAAATACGACATCTTAAGAAAATGAGATTTTTAGAATATAAAATATATATTAAAATTATTTTTTTATAAATATATGTATATTTATCATTAAAATACCTATTTTGTTATAATATAAATATTCCAACTCTTTTCAAAAATCACAAGAATCAATCTTACACTAAAATACCATGAATTCCAAACAAAACCAATATTACAAATAAATACCATTTATCATGAAATTAGGATATTTCCACTAGAAATATCACAATATAAAATCTACATTCATTACAACTCTAAAGACGATTAATAAATACTTGGGGTGTATTTTGAAAAGTATATAAAAGTATTTTTACATAAAAAACCCTCAAGTTCTATAATTTACCCTAAGGACCCTAGTAAATATAGGTTTAAGCGGGACCAATCTCTTGAGTCTCATTATAATCTGACTTGAATATGATTCAAGTACAATCTACAATCTACAATCACAATCTATAATCCACAATATTACAATTCAACATGAATTCATGAATCCATTATTCCATATATTCAATTTTTCAATTTATCAATTTGACCGAACCGAACCATGGATATGCATTCCATTTACATGATTATACAGTTACATCTGTTACTGATATCATGGTTTTGGTCAGTCATCCAACTATACAACCTATACAATATAATACAACAATACAATCAAAACACTACGGGGTTTAAGGGGTAAATTGGTACGGAAGGTGTTAAAAGTGGCACGAGACAGTGAGATTAAGACACCTAACCTATATTCCGTTGCTGTTGTACCGTGGCTTAACGGTTCCTTGTACATTCTGTTTGCCCTGGTCTCTAACATATAGGGACCCCTCTCGTATACACTGGCATCCTTCTGTACCAAGCTATAAACAACAACATTAACACAACATTACAACAATACAATACAACTTTAAAAGATATCTTCTTATTCTGTCTTATTCTATTTCTCCCTTGTCTTTGGGACTTACCAAGCAACCTGTTCGCTGATGACATTCTCTTTCTTTCTTCTTTGAATGTCGTGAGGTGATTTGGACACGTCAGAGATCGAACCTACTACTGAAGACTTGGATCAGTTTGCTGAAGACCCAGAGCTTTAGTTTCATTGTACTCATTTCCATTCAGCACTTTTTATTTCCTGTCATGCCATTGTTTAGGCATCGCTTTTATTCAGTTATATTTACTTTTTATGCATTGTACAAAAGAATGTTAATAAATAAAGTTGTTGTTTTTATTATACCTTGTCTCTTGTGTATATTTTCTTTTATATTGCTTAATTACGCTTAGCGTATTTGCTTCTGAGTAAATACGTAGCGGTCTCTTCGCGTCCCCTTCGCCGTATACCAGGAAGCGGGGCGTGACGCGCTAGGTGCCGGACAGCTCCATGCCCCGATCCCAAGGAAGACTGGGCCATCGCTCCGACGCCCGCCGCGCGTTCTCTCCCCCGGGGAGGTGTCGGTCAGCTCGCCTGCTTCCAGGCATGACCGATGCCCTCACGCTCGCCGGGAGTGCGCAAACAACGAACGTCGGGACTACTCAAGGATGGCATCGTCCGAGGATTTGAGAAATTTAATAGAGCGGAACCGGAGCCGCACCATCGTGCAGACCCGAGCAGGGGTAGCTACCACTCCGACTGTACAGAATCCTCGGGGTATCACCACCGACTTGAAACTCTCGAAAAGAAAATCAAAGGCATACGACGGGATGGCCATGTGTCCGGCGAAGGGGCCAGGTACTCCGCCGACTCACTGACAAAGCCCTTTACAGAAGAGCTGCTGGCCGAGCACGTCTCGTACAGGAACAAGCCGCCCAAAGTGGCCCTCTTTGACGGGAATTCTGACCCGAAGGACCACTTGGACGCATTTACGGCAGGCATGAGCTTCCAAGATAACTCAGACGCATCTCAATGCCGATCTTTTCCCGCCACCTTGATCCGAGCTGGCCGGGACTGGTTCCCGGGGATTACACCGTGCTTTATCTTTGCCTTTGAAGAGCTGGCTACCAAATTCCTTAGTCATTTCGTCGGTAACCGACGACAAAAGAAGACAGTCGACTACTTATTCACTGTCAAGAGCAGGGAAAAGAAATCCTTCAAAGGGTATGTCGCCATCTTCTACAATGCCCTCCTGGAGGTATCCGAGCACCGCGACGAAACGGTCATCACCGCGCTAAGGTCGGGTCTCATGCACAAAGAATGGCTCCGCTCTTTTACATTAACGCAACCTAAGACCATGGCCGAAGTGAAAGCCTGGACCAAGCGAGAAATCCAGCTCGAGTCAGAAGTAAACTCAAGCCTGTCCCGAGCCGACCAAGCAGACTGGAAAAAGAGGGACAGGGAAGAGAAAAGGAAAGACGATCGTCCGAGACTTTATTCTCTGAGGTTCCAGGAGTACACTCCTCTAAACATCTCTCAGATCGAGCTGTTGGAGGAAGCTAAGGGCAAAAGGTTCTTCAGGCTCCCGCCGGCTACCCGAAGCACGGGCAAACGGCTCTGAGGCCCATATTGTGCTTATCACCTGACACAAGGACATCCGACCGAGGATTGTAAACAGCTGCACGATTACATCAAAGAGTTGATCTGCTCCGGTCACTTTACGAAATACCTGCGAGGAAACGTCAAGCAGATACGGGGCAAGCCGTCCAAATTACAGCCGAAGAGCTGACAATAGGGCAGATCATAGTCGTCACCAATGGGTTTTGTGGTGTTAAACTCCTAAGATGCTTTGGGTTGAGGAAATGGATCATTCTTCTTTCTTTGCTGGCCGGATCTTGGAGATAAAGAGATGTGAGATTTAAAAATCTTTTCTTTTTGAGATCTGATGGCAGATCTGAGTTCCCCTTAATGGGTTTTGTGGTGGAAAACTATTTAGTTTTGAAAAAGGAAGAGTAAAACTCTTGATTTAATTCAAAAGAAAGAAGAAGGTTTTGGAACCTTGAAGAAGGAAGAAAGATCTCTGATCTGAAACTTTTTTGGAGAGAGAAAAGTTGTTGGGATATTTCATTATCCTTGCCTTTATAGGCTATACACTTTACACATAGCCCCTTGGGCTTCACAAAAGGGCATTTTGCCTATCCCATGGCTCATGTGCCATTTCTTTTTGCACATAAGCCATGGGCTTTACAAAAATTTGGCTTTATGCCTATTTTTCTTACATTTATCCATAAAATAAAAGAAATACAACAAAATTATTTATTACAAAATTTTTATCTTGGCATGGGGGAGGCCGGCCGCTTCATGTTCTGGCTCGACCCGGGCATGGGCCCACTGGATCTGGGCTTGGGCCCACTTGGCTTGGGGTTGACTTTGATTTTGACTTGGTCAACCGGGGTGTAAATTTTTACCCCAACACACATGTCACCAGGGAACTGCTATCTGACGATAGGTATAAATACCAACTAGCAAGTTCCCGGCGAGTCATGTCCGGTGTACTCATAACCCAATGAGCACCTGTATGCATCTTAGGTGATCCAGCTGACACCAATGGCTTGTGAGACCGGCCACCGCCCCTCGTCGGGGTCTCGACTGTATACATTAGTCTACTCCAGAGTATCGATGCCCTGTCTCGAAACTCCCACGACTGGGGACCACTTTTAAGGATGTGCTTATAGACTACCCAACTCTCACGTATATGATCGCCGTCATACTGTTGGTAGTCAAGCAGGATTCTAAAGGATCTATCAACGTGTAATAGTGATCATGTCACCTAAAGCTGTACACGACTGATAAAGGCAAACCGGATAGCATACTATCATCTTGAGTAAGACTGTCCTACCGGTATAGGTCTTCCCTCAATCATTGCAATCACGTACCTGCGATCCAATAATTGACTTTGAGGGCACTATATCCAACACCTGCTCGGTCCATCCGCAGCGGGTAGATTCCTACTCTACAAAGAAGCGGATCTAAAAGCCCTCCTCATGAGGCCGCCGGACGGGTTTCTGCTCGGCCTATCAATCGGTTCATACTCGACGCGCAATCTCCTCCTCGACTCCGGAGAAAAGGAGGATACCGACCTTCCTCCACTTGGCCATCAATCGACTCATGCTCGATGCGCAATCACCACCTCGAATCCGAGAAAAAGGAGGATACCGACCTTCCTATACTTGGCCATCGACCGATTCATACTCGATGCGCGATCACCATCTCGATTCCGGGAAAAGGGAGGATACCGACCTTCCTACGCTTGGCTACCGCACCCATAAATACTCGCAGAAAAGGTGGACACCGGCCTAACAATCGCATGATAAAGAAACTTACAAGCTAAAAATACTTGCGCAATAAAGATTCAAACAATGAAAAGTATACAAGCTAAAGTACTTGCGCAGTAAGCAGACATTTGAGCAAAGGAAAAATGTGTACTCTATTTATAATAAAAAATAAATACAAGGTATTCTGGACTCCTCAGCCTTACAAAAATGTCCGGAGGCTCATAAAATTTCAAAAGAAAAAATCTTCAAGGGAGGAAAGCTCAGGCCTCCCGCTCGGCCAAGATCTCACCCTGCTCGATGCCGCCATCGGGGACAAAAACTGTGACCTCGGGGTCGGCGCTTCCGCCGACAGCCTCGCCTCTAACTGCAGCCTCGCCGACTTTCCCTTGTGGCGCTTCCTCGGCCAGGAGGTACTTGGCACGGAGCTCGCTATCATCGAACCCCGGCATGGACTCCTTGACGGCATCAAGGGCACTGTGCCACACGACGGCCGCGGATTCGACGAGATCTGCGTAAAATTGGTTGGACGTCTTGTATCCCTCTACGGTCTTCGCCGCCCGGCTCTCGGCGAGCTTCACTGCGTCCATAGCCATCCGGACATCCCTCTTGAGGTCGTCCCTCGACTTCTTCATCAAGTTATAGAGACTGTTCACCTCCTCCAACTTGTCTTAGATAGCCCGGTTCGACTCATCCAGGAGCCGATGAGACTCTTTTAGCTTGGAGTTCGTCAACCCCTCGGCGACCAGTCGAGTGTTGAGGAGAGCCGCCTTCTCCTCCGCCTGCCGCAGTTGGAGGTGGAGTTCCTCCTCCCGCGAGGAGGATTCGCCCGCTTTTTTCATGGCCGCGGCTACCTCCTCAGATTCCATGGCGATGAGGAGAGCGCGGTGATGAAGGACCCGAGGAAAAGCAGCAAACGGGTTAGAAAGCTCAAGTCGAGTAAACAAGACTTAAGAAATTTTAATAAAAGTCAGGTACTGACCTGAACCGCCTCCTGCGCTATGGCGGCCACCTGGGCCTTCATGATCTCCCGGGGAATCTTGCCCCCGGCTGCCTGCTCCATGTCCGAAAGCAAGCTGTCGGCGATGGAGATCCCCGAGGGCACCTCAATGTAGAGGTCGCCCTCCTGCACTGGGATCCCGGTAGAAGATCGCCGAGAGACAGCCCGCTTCAGCCTTTTGAGGGGGATTTCGGCAGGCTCAGCCTCCTCCTCCTCTCTCGCCCGGGACGCCGGGTCTCGTGCGTGCTTATGCCCCCCGCCCCGCTGCATTCTTCTGGGACTCGGGAAGCGGTAGAAGGCTTGGACGGTGGAGTTAGCTTCGGGGCCGATCTCGGACCGGGTCAGGATGAGCTTGCGCCCCCGGCCTTCCTTCCTTTCGTCTTAGTGGCCATGGCGGCTAGGATTTTTGATTGGTCCATGGGCTCTGCAAAAAAAGAACACACAAACAAAAGGCAAAGGAAGTTAACGAAGTCTAAACAGGTCATCGAATGCCCTAACTTATCCAGAAAACGCGCAGGACTGAGCCCAACCCAGCTCAGTGCCTGCTCGGATAGCAGAACATCCGCCCGCTGGATCGGTTCCCACTGGGAAACCACCCTCGCCTCGGGGGAAATCGACTGCTTTTCTCTCGGGCAGTCGGTCATGTGCCACTGTGTAGGCACAGGCCAATCCTCGCCCTCGGGTGGCCTGATCAGTCGAAAAAACTGCATTTTTAACACGACAATTTTCCTAGCATTTGCACTCATCTAGAAGTGTTCGGTATTCATATTGCACATATTAGCAAAACATCTCTGAAATACCAGATTGCATGTGTTAGACTTTAAAACCGGCACTTTTAGGGAAACTGTGTGTTTATCATGGCATCGCATCATCCTTGTATTGCGCAACTCTTGTCCCGAGAAATTGTGCAGGAAATTGCAGAAGAGCTGATCAAAAATACGCCAACTCGATGATTTCAGATCTGGTGGCAATTTAGAGGGAAATATAAAAATCCACATATCATAAAAAGGCCTACATATCAGCCCAAGACCACAGCAGAAGACCCAAGCCCTGAAGCCTCCAAAGCGCCGCAGTTCCACTGCGGGAGCCTGCTTGCGCCGCGGAACCGCGGCGTGATGACGTCATCAGCTCCTCGGGTTTTCTCCACATGTCTAAAATAACGGCCAAAGCTTCCAGAATACTGTAGAAACTCCACGTGGCTCATCTAGAAAGCTCGGCTTAACAAACTATTTCTAGAAGGCTCTCTTAACAAACTTTTGGAGGGAAAATTCAAATTCAAATCCTAGATCTAGGGTTTTGGAGTTCTATAAAAAGGAGCCTAGATCTAGGGTTAAGGTTGTTCAAGAAATCATCCATCTTCTTCCACCCACAAGTTGAGTGACACGACTTGTGCCAAACCCTAACCCTAATTCCAATTCAAGATCAAGATCAAGATCCTGAGTACCATTCAAGCAAGAGAGCCTTCAACCTTTAGCAAGCAACGCCGGATTCCATCGGAGCAAGAGATCCAAGTCGATCCGCGACTCAAGGAGCCGAGCAAAGCCGAAATCGACGATCTAGTTCCTTCCTTTTGTAAATTCAAGAGAGTTGTAACGACATTTGTCGATAAATAAAGGTGAAATTTCTATATCTTGTTTATCTTTTGATTCAACATTATGATTCAATCTCAATTTGTGATTGCGTTTGTTATGATGATGTTTGAGTAAACTCCGCTCGTATAGGAGTTGTGACGATCAATAGAATGATGATGATTTAGATCTTTTTACAATTCTTAAATCCTATAACTATTGTAAATTCTTGTGAATCAAATGATCGATGACCTAGTTTCGGGATGATCCTTTCTTGATTGTGTTCACTCGAAACTAAGGAACAACGATTAATCATTTGATTGACTAGAAGCTAGAATTTGAATGATATTCATTGAAAGGGCAAAGGATAAGTTGAGGAAACCCTAACTTCTTCACAAAATCCTTACCCTCGATGAATTGTCATCGATCTAGTATCAATTAGTTAATGGATAAGAACATGAAATCATTAGATCTCATCATATCTATAGATCCGATCTACTCCTACGAGCTACACTTCGAACCTTGATTGTTGTTTGGAAATCATCACAAAATATCACTTATTGATTTTAATGCTTTCTTAGATCTAGATATTTTCTCTTTCTTGAAATGCAATTTTATAAATCATGAATTGTTTTCTTTTCTTTTCCTTAAAGTTTCGACTCATCTAATTCGAAGCACGGACGATTACACTTTCCCTGTGGACAATCCGCACTTACTAATGCGCTACATCCGACACCGTTATTGATTGCGGTCAAATATTTTTTGTTGTGATTTCTATACATATTTCCAACTACACAATCCGAAATCATATTCAATCATGGCCCGACGAATACAAACTTCTCTTTCCATTCGTGGATGGAAGAAAGGACGACTACTACCCCCGACCCGGTCGTCCCACCCTTACGTTTTTTTGTACGAAAAATACACCCAGCTCGGCTCTTTCTTACTGGTGTCGGGGTGATTTTTATAACAAAGGAAAGACACAAGAAGGGTCAAACTGAAGGAAATCTGATTTAATTTCAATCGGACCAGGAACCCAAGGAGGATCCTCCACGAGTTCGGCGCTGGCTAGCCTGGGACAAGATTGAAGCAACGAAGCACCCCACAAATCTCGGTTGGAAAGGGCATATGCATTCCTGCCCGGAACGCTTCCAAATATAGGGCAATCTTCTTGCCCTGCACCTGGTCCGCCCGCCCACCCTCTCTAGCTAAACGAAGTGAGTAGCTAGAGGGGATGCGGAATCGAGTCTGAATTTCGGAAAGCTCATCCAGACTTTTCAAAACGGAGGGCGCATCGCGGGTTTTCCCGATGCGCACCTTGGGAGTCCTTGTCGTCGCCTGACGGCGAGTGACAAGGGCGGCCCTGACTCTAGAGTCGAACCCGACACAGAAGACGTAGCAGAAGAGAAACCCTCTTGGCTATCTAAAACCGAAGATGAGGAAGACCCACTAGACTCGGCCCCAGCAACTAGAGCCCCATCGTCTGACTCTACCCTTACTACTTCTACAGACTTCTCGGATGAAGACATCTAATCTGATTCAAAGGAAGAGACTCGCTGAGGAAAAATCAACAGAGGATCAGATCTAAGAAGTGGAGTGCCGAGAAATCATCAACAATGAAAGAGAATTAGAGCAAAGTGTCGGCCACAGGATGGTCCCCTCCTATTTATACACCCTAAAAGAGAACATCCTACGGTCCAGATTGATTCCCTCCAAAACGAAACGTCGCGCCCAAACGGCAGTCAAAGCTCCACGTGGCGATCGGCCATTGGGGACGTCTCTTCAACTGCAGGAGTCGGAGACAGCCTGTCGCTTCCGCCAACCAACGTCGGACATGTGGCCCGTATCCCAACTGGTAAATCGACTGAAACGGCGCCCCCTCTTTAAAGCGCAATCATTTCACTGAACCGCTGACGCCGTCGGAGATACGCGTGAAAATTCAGGCGTACGACGAGATGACACGTGGACCCAAAGGTCGAAACAATGCAACCGCCAAACACCATGTCGTTCCCGAGCGATCCGCATTCTGATTCTCGGCGCCAAACTGATCCGAAGAAAAACCGAGCAGGCCGCTCTCGATTCGACCCATAAATAGGTCGAAATGAGAGTTGGGGATAATGATGATGCTCACAAGTGGTATTTTCTCAGATTACGACACGTGGCGGATGACGTGTCCCGAAGGCTACAGAGGTGGAATAAATGAGTTGCATTAGGGGCGTTCCTCGAGGCCTCATATCCTAGGACGTATCCGACCATTCAGGAGACCTCCCCGAGTGCTTTCCACCTTCACCTAGCAAACAACCGACAGCTCGTCTCCGAGCTTCCTTGGTCTTCTTGCTCGTCTCCGAGCCGTCTGTCAGACTGAGCTTCCTCGGTCTTTTTGCTCGCCTCCGAGCCATCTGACAGGCCGAGCTTCCTCGGCCTCACTGCCCGTCTCCGAGTCATCTGACAAGCTGAGCTTCCTCGGCCTCACTGCCCGTCTCCGAGTCATCTGACAGGCTGAGCTTCCTCGGCCTCATTGCCCATCTCCGAGCAATCTAACAGGACGAGCTTCATCGGCTTCCCCGATCAACCGAGAGTGCGGAACCCAAGCACTTTCGCAACGGCTCCGCATATCCCGCCAGGGCGAGATATCCGCCTCCCCACGTTCCGCGCCCCACGCTAGCGCGTCCCCCTATTAATGGGCGTATCCTACCGTTAATGCAAGGATAACACAGGGACGTAACCGACGGCGATGATCTCGCGCCTGCTTACTCCACGCGACCACTATATAAACCCCTATCTCAGACGACTCAGGTAACTCGAACTCATTCCAATACACCGTTACTCTGCACTCAATCTCCAGCACTAAATTGATCACTGGAGGGTCCTTCGGTGGTCACCCATCCCGGGACTTCTTTTGCAGATAGCTCGGCGTCAACGCCAACCCATTGAGATCCACACGCTCAACAACTCCCAAACCAAATCTCAACCGTCAAAGACCGTCATCACAGGATCAACAGAGGACAACATTTGAAGGAGATCACAGCCTCAATCAGATGATAACGATGATGATGATGGATGCCGATCATCGGAAAAAATGGTGGAGGTTGTATTTTTTCGATGCTATAGGAGGAAATCCCCTCCTATGGCCTCTTTCCTCCATTCTCTCTCTCTCTACACACACACACTCTCTCTCTTTCTATATATATATATATATATATATATATATATATATATATATATATAGAGAGAGAGAGAGAGAGAGAGAGAGAGGAAAGGTTCCTGACTCTGCGAGGATGTCATCGACGGCATAGGAGGGGATTTCCTCCTATGGCGTCGAAAAAATACAATCTCCATCTTGTTTTCCGACGATCGACGCCCATCATCTTCATCGTTATCATCTAAGATATGGGTACACCAAATTTAATTTGATTCTACAACTTTTTCACCGTTGAATTAGCGTCGAAAAAATACAATCTCCATCTTGTTTTCCGACGATCGACGCCCATCATCTTCATCGTTGTCATCTAAGATATGGGTACACCAAATTTCATTTGATTCTACAACCGTTTCACCGTTGAATTAGTGGGTTCAAAGTTAACGGTTTACCGACGATAGAACTTTTTACATTGCTAAATCAGCGGTGAAAAAGTTAAAGAATCACATGAAATTTGGTGTACCCACATCTTAAATGATAACGATGAAGATGATGGATTCCGATCGTCGGAAAACACGATGGAGGGCGTATTTTTTCGACGCCATAGAAGAAAATTCTCTCATATGGTCTCTTTCCTCCATTATTCTCATATATATATATGAGGTTAATGGAGGAAATGTGACATAGGAGGGTATTTCCTCCTATGACGTCGAAAA
This sequence comes from Agapanthus africanus, assembly GCA_030015575.1. NCBI lineage: Eukaryota > Viridiplantae > Streptophyta > Magnoliopsida > Asparagales > Amaryllidaceae > Agapanthus > Agapanthus africanus. The sequence goes on from JASDDO010000022.1 coordinate 6,504,541, forward strand.
AATGCACCCTCCATAATTTTTTTCAACGATCAGTATACATTGCGTCCATCTTTATCATCTAAGATGTGGATACACCAAATTTCATGTGATTATATCATTTTTCACCGTTAATTTAGCCGGTGCAAAAGAGGAAATCCATTTCCATTGTCTCTTTCCTCCATTATTTCCCCTCCCCCGCCTCTCTCTCTCTCTCTCTCTCTCTCTCTATTTATATATAATATATATATAAAAAAAAAATGTCGACATTGAAATAAAGGAGATGTGTCACATTATTAGTTGAGGGCTCAAGTCTATTTTAGAGAGGTTTGGAGATGACTTCGGCTCAACTAGACATAGAAATCTTGGACCAGCCTAGCTTAAGCTATTAGCTATAAGCACAAGATGGCCTGGACCTCACTGAGATATTCAATGTTAAAGACAGGGTAAACTCTATGTGCAAAAATGTTAATACAAAGAAAAAGGGTAAATTGTCAACCAGAAAAAAAGGAGAAAGAAACTCCAGCCCACTCGGTATTTTCTAAAAGAAACCCTGTAATTTTTAAAATTATCTGTTGTTTAAACTCTTTGTGACAAAATCTCTGGGTTGTTTTTAATTTAGGCATTGTATACTCTCAATTGCTTAGATATTATATGCAATTGGGTAGATATTACAGGCAACCGGTAAAAGGGGGTCTTGATCAGGCCTAGGAGTTTTTTAGCAAGCACAAAAGGTCCAGGGAGTTCTTACACAGATTTGAAGCATGCCGGGTGCTTTTTGACAACAACAACAACAACTGAGCCTTTTATCCCAAGCATATGGGGTAGGCTACATGAACCAACATGAGAATCATGCCGGGTCCAGCACATGAATCCTCTGTCTCCACTCACTTCTATCGAACAATATACTTTCATTGAGTCCTTTGGCAACCATATCGTTTCGTATCACCTACATCCATGTTTTCTTCGGTCTCCTTTTTGCCCTTTTGCCATTACCCATATCGAGAGTATCTATTCGTCGAACCGGTGCTTCCATAGGTCTGCGTCGCATATGACCAAACCATCTAAGGCGGTTTTCCCGCATCTTCTCCTCCACGGGTGCTATACCAACTTTTGCACGAATATCCTCATTTCGCACCTTGTCTTTTTTAGTGTTACCGCACATCCAACGAAGCATGCGCATCTCCGCTACGTGCATCTTCTGTGTATGATGCTTCTTAGGAGCCCAGCATTCTGTACCATATAATAAGGCAGGCCGAATAGCGCTCCGATAAAACTTCCCTTTCAATTTTAACGGAAAGTTACGATCACACAAAATCCCTGTTGCACTCCTTCATTTCAACCAACCAGCTTGGATTCTTTGATTAACATCACTATCGATCTCCCCATTCCTTTGGATGATGGAACCTAGATATCTAAACTGGTCGCTCGGTGATATCTCTTGCCCTTCCAATGTTATACCAATATGGTTTTGACTTCTCTGGCTGCTAAATTTGCAGTGCATATATGCTGTCTTGGACCTGCTCAATCTGAATCCCCGAGATTCCAATGTTTGTCTCCATAATTCCAATTTGGCATTAACCCCTGCTTTCGTCTCATTTACTAGAACAATATCATCAGCGAATAGCATACACCAAGGGACCTCATCTTGGATAGTTCTAGTAAGCTCATCCATCACGATGGTAAACAGGAAAGGACTTAATGCAGATCCTTGATGTAAACCAATAGTAATCGGAAAATCACTTGTTAAGCCACCGCAAGTTCTGACATTTGCCACTACTCCGTCGTACATATCCTTGATTATGTCAATATACTTGACGAGGACCCCCTTTTTCATCATTGTCCCCCATAATACCTCTCTAGGTACCTTGTCGTACGCTTTTTCTAAATCAATAAATATCATATGCAAATCTCTTCTCCTCTCTCGAAAGCGCTCGACAAGTTGACGAAGAAAATGAATCGCCTCTGTCGTCGAGCGTCCAGGCATGAACCCAAATTGGTTCTCTGTTATCTTAATATCCTTCCTTAGCCTGTGTTCAATCACTCTCTCCCAAAGTTTCATGGTGTGACACATTAGTTTTATTCCACGGTAGTTTGAGCAACTTGGAATGTCACCCTTATTCTTGTAGATAGGTACAAGGATACTTTTCCTCCATTCATTTGGCATCTTTTTTGTCTGCCAAATCTTATTAAACAGATCTGTCAGCCATTTAACGCCTATTTCTCCTAAGCATCTCCAAATCTCGATAGGAATCCCGTCAGGACCAACCGCTTTTCTTAAACTCATTCTGTTCAAAACTTCTTTAACCTCAGTAAGTCTTATTTTACGCATGAAATCACGATTTATATCTTGAGATTGAATGACAAGTCCATCCAAATTCTTAGTAAAGCTCTCATTGAACAATTTGTCAAAATAATCTCTCCATCTTTCCTTGATATCCTCATCTCGAACTAAAACCTTCTGATTTTCATTTTTGACACACTTCACCGCACATAAGTCTCTAGTCTTCCTTTCCCGCTTTCGAGCAATCCGATATATATCATTTGCAGCCTCTTTAGTGTCTAATTTCTCGTACACCTCCTTGTAGACCTTAGATTTAGCTTCCCGAACAGCTTTCTTAACTTCCTTTTTAGCCATTTTGTACTTCTCAAATCTCTCCACATCTCTACTTTTCTTCAAATCTTTATAAGAATCTCTTTTAATTTTAATAGCAGCCTTTACATCTTCATTCCACCATGATATGTCCTTAGATGGTGGAGCACCACCTCTCGACTCACCAAGTAGATCTCTAGCTACTTTCTTGATACAACTAGCCATTTTGTTCCATGTTTTGTCTGGATCATCTTCCGACTGCCAATCCGCTTCTTGTACTACACGATCTATAAAAGCCTTTTGATTAGCTTCTTTCAATCGCCACCATTTAATTTTAGGCTCTACCTTACGTCTAATCTTCCTAGGTTCTCTTTTAAATCGAAAATCTAGAACTAAAAGTCTATGTTGAGTAGTTACACTCTCACCTGGCACTACCTTACAGTCGATACAACAACCTCTATCTATTCTTCTCGTCAGAAAAAAGTCTATTTGACTAGCATTTGATCCGCTCCTAAAAGTGATAAGGTGGGACTCTCTTTTCCTAAACCAGGTGTTTGCTAAGATCAAGTCATAAGATAAAGCAAAATCTAAAATCGAGTCACCTACTTCATTCCTTTGTCCGAAACCAAAACCTCCATGGATAGTATCAAACCCACTACGACTAGTACCTACATGTCCATTAAGATCACCACCAATAAATAACTTCTCTCCACTAGGTATACTTTGCACCACCTCGTCTAAATCCTCCCAGAATAGACGCTTACTAGCGTCATCAAGACCTATCTGTGGTGCATAAGCACTAATAACATTAAAGATTTCTCCACCTAGAATAAGCTTAACCAGTAAAATTCTATCACCTTTTCTCCTAATCTCAACTACATCCTCAAGCAACCGTCTATCTATGATTATACCTACCCCATTACGATTTTTATCTCTACCCGTATACCAAAGCTTATAACCCCAAGGCTCTATGACTCTACTCTTTTCACCTACCCACTTAGTTTCTTGCAAACACATAATACCAACTCTCCTCCTAATCATCACCTCCACTAATTCTATTAGTCTACCCGTAAGGGAACCTATGTTCCAGGAAGCTAGACGGATCTTATGAAACCCTTGCTTATTTGTCACTACACCCGGGGTCCGATGTAGTGCGCCGTCTCTGGACGACGACCCTTGCTTATTTGTCACTACACCCGGGGTAAGATGTAGCGCGCCGTCTGTAGACGACGACCCTTGCTTATTTGTCACTACACCCGGGGTCCGATGTAGCGCGCCGTCTCTGGACGACGACCCTTGCTTATTTGTCACTACACCCGGGGTCCGATGTAGCGCGCCGCATCTGGACGACGACCAAGCCCTTGCATATTTAACACTACACCCGGGATCCGATGTAGCGCGTCGCTGAGTAGGGGACGCCCCAACGAAATTCTTATTATGGTTCATGTCATAGGATGTGACAGTTTTACGTTGGCTGTCACAAGCCTACCACAACCCTCACCCTTTCTCATCCGGACTTGGGACCGGCAACGGTGGGTTTGCCGGGTGCTTTTTGACAATTTACCCAAAGAAAAAAGAGGAAAATATGAAGATTTTAATTAGCCCTGCAAAATAAGAAGTATATTTAGTCCATTTACAAATGAATTGGTTCATATTCCTTATCCAGTCTTCTGTTTCGGGGGATAGAAATTGAGTGAATATTACTTAAGTTTTGCTTACAACGATATATTGTAAATCTTTGTTTAATATGCCTTTTTGCAATTTTTGCAATTTTGCTTTTCCATAATATGAAAGCTGGTGTTATTATGTTGTGGAACGCAAGTTTTTCTGGTAATAAAGCACGTATCTTATATTTTGATCAATAGCATTGTTCATTCTTTTCTTTCCCCTTAAATAACATGCTCATTTTTTTTGTAGTTATTCATTTTGTGAGAAGCAAAAGCAAACGAGGACGTAAAAAGCGGATCGTGGTTCATAGGATAAGACATATGGCATAAATGATGATTAGGTTCAAAAATAATCTTTCCCAAAAAATTAGTAAGGTTCAACAATTAATCTTTCCAAGTTTCAGTAACTATTTAAAGAGAAACGATATGCGTTGAACAAATTAATGAGCCGATATGTTCCTTACCATGGTTCAGCAACAGACACTGTGTCGGCTGTATATGAGAAAAGCGACTTGCTTGCATGTTAATTAGTTGCGATTATAACCTGCATGTATAGAAATTTCTTGTTCGCAATAATAATATGTTATTTGGTTTTTATTTATTAATATATCTTTTATTTATAATACCATGTTTATTATTGATTATTAATAAAGTCCGTAGAATAATACTAAACTACAGGATTGTGATGTAGATCACAATAATGCGACCTCACCAGTCGATAAGTAAATTCTTAAATGTCAATAACCGTAAGAGTATCGAGACAAGACATTGATACTCCGGAAGACTGATGTGTACTATGCATGTGCTTATAGATGATAAGTACACCGAACGACTCACCTTTAATTTTCAGTTGGTGATTATACATAACTGTCAGATGGAAATTCATATAGTGATGACCGACACGACTTAGTCTCCAGACCTGAGATTCACCATAGCACCCTGCGTATGCTAAAAATCGCTTTAATTACTACCCAAACACAGATCCATTGATATTGTGTATGATGGTAGTAATTGGATATGACCGAACACATGTGAAGGTTGCGAGGAATTAACATGGGATTCGTCTTTCCAATATAAGGAAAATGGTGTTCTGCAACGTGCAATATATTAGTGACCTAAAATCTCTTATCATAGTACTAGAAATCAAATAACAAGCAGTTATTAGTTTGATCTCACGGTCACATGATAATATCAACACAACAATTATTTGAGTTATCAAGGTTTGACGGTACTACCAAGCCCTAGACCAAATAAGGAGCACAAAGAGACGAAGAGACCAGACCGTACGGTGGTTGCCACTGACAGATATTGATTTACTTGGATAGTATTTTCCTATTCCAATACAGTCATCGACAATTTACCTAGGTAGTCTAAATATGTAGCTATCGTCTTATAAACTTGTGGATTTTACTGTTTACAGAATTAATTCGAATGGTTTGAATTAATTATCCGCTGTTGAGTGGACGTAAAGCCTCTGGAGTCACACATAGGTGAACTTTTACTTGCCAAACATAGAACTATAATAGAAGAGAGTATATGGTTGATATACAAAAAGAGATTTAATTAAATGAGTGTATTTGATGTACTGTTGATTAAATAAGGATAAAATTGTTGAATACGATTTGATCGTGGTACTCAAGATAACACGTGATATTAAATGAGTAAATCATATATATATGAGAATAATGGAGAAAAGATGCCATAGGAGGGAATTCCCTCCTATGGCGTCGAAAATATACCCCCTCCACCAATTTTTCCGACGATCGGCCCCCATCATCTTCATCGTCATCATTTAAGATGTGGGTACACCAAATTTCATGTGATTCTACAACCTTTTCACCGTTGATTTAGCAATGTAAAAAGTTCTATTGTCGGTAAACCGTTAATTTTGAACCCACTAAATCAACGGTGAAAAGGTTGCAGAATCACATGAAATTTGGTGTACCCACATCTTAAATGATGACGATGAAGATGATGGGGGCCGATCGTCGGAAAAATTAGTGGAGGGGGTATTTTTTCGACGCCATAGGAGGGAATTCCCTCCTATGGCCTCTTTCCTCCATTAATCTCTATATATATATACATATATATAAATAAAAGACAATATTGTTATACATTTTATGTGTATCAAATATTATATGCTTAAGGGATTACACAAATTAATCAATTAATTAAAAGGGTTTAAATTAAAAAAACGTGACTATGTAAATAATATAGGCACTAAGTTTAATAACACCATTAGAGCCCAAATTGTTAAGTCTCTGAAAACGTGACCATTTATTGATTGATTATTTGATTTCAACTCTGTAGTAATAAATGGATTTCGACTCGACTAAATTTTATGTTGAATTGTGGGCCTATGTAACCATGAGTCTTAACTATTATTGGCAGCCCTAGATTTCTGAGCTGCTCTACTGTTCCTATCATGGTCCCACCTTGGAACTAGCCTGCAATGATGTGAGCTGTTTTTGTATCCAGAGATGTTAAACGGATGGGTCGGATAAAACGGATGCAGGTCAAGATACACGGAATAAACGGGTGCTGTTTTTTTGCACATTACCTGAACCAGGTTATACTTGTGTGGATAAGTGATAACGAGTCATTTATAAATATAAACGGGTAATGAGTAACCTTTTCACAAACGAAACCGTTGAGCAATTTTGTTTTGGAAATTTTACTGTATTATCTATCATGATTAAATACAATAATTAAATTTTATCAAGGCTAAAAAAATGAATGAAAAGTCACTCGGCTTTTTATCAATGCTGACTGGATAATGCCTACAAACACACGGGTCGGGTCAACTCGATGGTACTTCTAATGGACAGGTCAGATATGATAATTTTACAAACGGTAACAAAATTTTGGCTCGGGTCCCGGGCTCTTTAGCTCGATCCATGAGTCAAACTTGACGCCACTGTCAGTATTTATTCTGTCCTTTAAAATTAAGTATTTGGATTTACTAAAAAATTTCATCTAAAATTGCCGGTAAGAGCATGATCATTTTCCATAAAAAAATAATCTAAAAATGGCTTAAAAAATAATTAATTAACTGTCCATTTGTCTACCAAGACTTTATATAGAACTTTTTGTCTACTAGGTATGTAGGACTTCTGATATGATTTTTTTTTTTAAAATTAACGATATAGCTCTTAAAATTGAGAGTATCTGAGCCCCTTTTCTCTTTCCACAATTAAAAACAACTGTGTTTTCTCTTTTCATTGTGTAGTATTCCTCTGTAGTAGGCCCATCAAAATTGGGCCTAGCAGGCCTAGGTTTGGCAAAATGAAGCCTTTACGGGCCGATGTGCTGTACTGCCCAAACTCACTGTATTCTAGAAGCATGATATCAACACGCAAGTTTTTAACTTGGGTAAACAGTCAAAATTCCTCAGGCCAGCTCACGAGTTGTTTAAAATTAATATCTTTGTTTAATATCTTTGTGAAAGAACCTCTGAACTATATTTCATTTAGATCTTATATTTCTTAACTGCTAGGCTACTACAAGCAACTGCTTAGTCATCACAAACAATTGTTCAGATATTACAGGCAACTGCAACCGCAACTGCTTAGATATTACAAGCAACATATATAAAAGGTTTTGATTGGGCCCGGGTATTTTAACAAGAGCAAAAAGACGTTTTTTTACACAGGATTGAGAAGGGCATTTTTCCCCTTATATTTTTCACGATTTACTCTTTTGTCTTGCTTCTCCCTGAAATTGTCTGCCTTGTTGATTAGTAATGATATTAATCTTAATCATCATGTCAAATAAGAGCGATTCAAACATTCATATTTCAATCCAGACATGTATTGAACCAGAAGAATCAATTATTAGAAACATTACCAGTAAAATTTTTAAAGCAGCCATTACGTCTTGATGCAAAAATAGATTTTCCAGTAAATTAATATGTAACCCGTGCTGAAGATATTTTGTAATGTTTTCGCATACCGTTCTTATTTACTTTTTCCTTTTAAAACAACTAATTAGTATTAATTTTGCAAAAAAGAAATCAGCTGACGGAATCTCCAACGAATAATATTATTCTTTTTGAAAAACGGTATATAAGATAAGAAAGGAAAAGAACAAAAACACCCCACATATTAATTAATGATGTAATCTTAATATAACATCACATGGTTTTATGAGTAATTAATCGCCTTAAAAATAGCATTAAGGAAGCTTATTAGTTAAATAATCTAAGTCCCAACGTTCAATCCCATTCCCACATATTTCTCCCGCGTTTTCGTTCTCTCTCGTCTTTCTGTCCCTCTCTCTTCAACAAAATTAGAAACCCTAGACTCCCCAATTCGATCGCGGCGACGGCGCCCTCAATTTTCTTCCCCAAATCTGAATTGATCCGGCCTATTAGGGGGAAACTTAAGAAATCTCTGGTTTCTTTACGTTTCTCCCAAAATTTTCAACCGGTTTCTATTCACATTATCAGCTGCCGTTTGCAAATTTTTTTTCCTTCTTGGGGAAAAAATCGAGCTTGGGGGAATGATCTCATGATCGCCGCCAATATCGAATCTTTTTGGTGAAATGAACAGGAGAGTTGATTCGAGAGATGATGCATTTGAAAAGGATTGGATTTTTGGGGATTTTTCTGATGTTCTTGCATGGAATGATGTCTAGGGTTGTGTCCGCGAGGCACGGAATGACCGCGGGATCGCCGTTGGGGTTGAATTCGAATGAGCAGACGGTAATAAGGTTTTCCTCTCTTTTTTTCGACTCATAATTTGGTTGTTTATAACATACAGAATTTGATTGGATTTTTAATTTATTATTTTGTATTACGATTTGGTTGAACGGTAGGCTTAAATTTACATTGCTAAGTGAATTATCATTTGGCATAGCATAATGATATTAGCAGGACATGTGCCTTAAGTTTTTACTTTGTTGCTATCATTTTTTGGCTCATCAACTTTGTAGGGTTAAGCATCTGTTTTCATGTTTTGCTTTGTAAAAATTTGTTTTTATAGGCTTAAATAGAGAGTAATTACTTGTGTTATAATACAATTTCATCCAAAACAAAAAAGGAAGGAATGAAGGAAGAAACGATCACTAGTAGTTGTTCATCTACCATTTTAGTTCGATTTCCTTTCTTCCTTAAGTCAAGTATTGTTAGATTGTTTTTTCACTGAAACGAAGGATAACAAACCCCATCCACTCATCCCAACCTCGAAATTGGCCAAATGTTAATGGAATTGGTCCATGCACCATGGCACCATTAGCCTGCATGACTTGTATCCAAGATCAGTGTTTGTTCAGAAATCATCTGTAAAAATTGGTCAAATGCTATAGCTGTATTAGGTCCTAAGCATGCCACCATCATATTGTTATTCCGTTTTGTTGCCGATATTACTCAATTGCTAGCCTAATCAACTTATGCATATTCAACTTATCTCTAAACTTTGCCATCCATGAAGGACCATAAATAAAATAAAAATCCATGTAGGGACAGACATAGGAATTTTCGTCAGAGGGGGCACCAGACAAAGCAAGCTTACATTATAAATTAAAAATAAATATTATATAAAATTATCGGATAATTTACAAAGTAGCAACAAAAGTTTAAATAAGCCAAATTATAAGAAATAGCTTTTGCAATATGAAGATAAAAGCTTGATGAAATCCATAGCCTCTTTAATAAAATCCAAAATAATTTAAGAAGTAATTGTGGGCAGTGGGAAATGACTCCAAGACCTTTTCCTGAGAAACAAAAATCATCACCAACTGAGCTAAAGCCTTATATTCTCTTGTTTATGTTATAAAATATATAAAATACATGCTCGAGGTATCCCAACTAATATTTATATTCAATATTAGTCTCTTTTTCTTTTGCCAAATTTCAGCGGGAGAGCGTACCCCTCCCCGGCTCTTAATAGATCCTCCCCTGCCGTCCAGCATCTGACATTCAATGAACAAAATACATTAGCAGTACTGAACAACCGAGTCATCATCGGTATATGATCAAGATAATGAGCAGGTGTAAAACATTATGAATAAATTGGTTTTGATTAGTTGACATGACTACAGGTGGAGCAGATGTGGCTAAATTGTGGTGTTGATTTGTTGGCAATTAAAGAAGAATTACAAAAGTCAGATTGCTGTTCTCTTGATGCTGCTGATATCAACCCGAGAGAAGAGTTGCTTGCAAAGGGCATTATAAAGGACACACTGGATCGTTTATCCCCAGAAGTCAACCGTAGCTTTCTTGATTGTCTGACGGGGCAAAATTTCCCTTTAAATAATTCAGGAGAGGTCAGTCTTAGAATTTGGTTTCTTGATTATCTCGACTCATTACTCAGCCAGCTCCCTAGTGCGAGGAGACATTTGGCTGCTCAGCCTTCCGAGGAGTCAACCCCGGTCTCAGACCCGGCTCCATCGCCGGATGTTGATGCTGATACTGACTCAGATTCTTCGCTGGACCCGATATTCTCATTTCACATTCATAGTCCACCACCACCACCATTGATTCTTGCACCTCCTCCCAACAAATTACCTCATCCTTCTTCCAAAACCGGAAATGACCCTATAACTTCTCATAATACCAGTTCACCTCAGCTACCAAATCCATCACCAGACGATGAAGACAACAACCCACCACCAGACGATGAAGACGACAACAAAGATACAATCGTTTCCGTCGTTGTTCTGACTGCAGTAGTGACTGCTTCATTCGTGGCACTTCTTTTCTTCTGCATTTTTAAATGCCGAAAAAGGAATCGCTACTACGGATATAAAAGAAACGACGATAGACCGCTTCTCAGTCTGAGTTTAAGCGACTTCTCTGGTATGGAACTTAGTTTTTCGTTTGACATAAACTTACTTTCAATGCTGATTTATTTTTTTCATACCAGGTTCTTCACAGAAGTCTTATGGCAGTCCGAGTTTATTAGCTCCTCCAAAACCATTAAAAACCGATCCAAACCAAAATCCTCCTGTTTCATCAATGAATACCTTGGTTAAAACTCAGTCATTAGAAGTGGTTCTTGGAAATTCGAGTTCTTTTACGGAGCCTAACAACACAGCTGCAGAAGCTCCTTCACCAAAACTACCGCCTTCTCCTCCTCCTGTGATGCCACCTCCTCCTGTGATGCCACCACCTTTTCAGAAACCAGCTGCTCCTCCTCCTCCTCCTCCTCCTCCACGCCCAGCTCCTCCACCAAAGGCAGGTGCAGCTCCTCCACCAAAGGCGGGCCCAGCTCCTCCTCCTCCACCAAAGGCTGGTGCAGCTCCTCCACCACCAAAGGCGGGCCCAGCTCCTCCTCCACCACCAAAAGGTGCGGCTCCGCGACCCCCGCAAGCAAAAATCAATATTTCGAGACCGAATAAGGCCCCGCCTCTTCCACAAAAGAAGCAAGGAGAAGCTAATGATGTGGATGACGCAAGTGCTCCAAAGGCCAAGCTTAAGCCATTCTTTTGGGATAAGGTTCAGGCAAAACCTGATCAGTCAATGGTTTGGGATCAGCTGAAAGCCGGTTCATTCCAGTAATCTTGTTTATATGAACCAGCCTTGTCCTCAAAGATGTTGGGTCAATGGATCTTAGGCACTAAGTTTCTTATATCGAATCTGCAGGTTTAATGAGGAGATGATAGAAAGCCTGTTTGGGTGCATTGATAAAAATAAAGACGGAAAGAAGATTTTGCCAGCCAAGGATGCAGCTCTGCAGTACGTTAGGATTCTAGATCCTAGAAAAGCGCAGAACCTGTCTATTTCGTTAAAGGCGATGAATGTGAAATCAGAGGAAGTACGTGAAGCACTTACAGAAGGTCTTTCTCATCTTACTATATTTATGCAAGAGCGTGCATTCTTATTTATGTCCTAGTCGCAGAAGCGCATCACAAATGAGAACTTTATTACAAATGAGAACTGTTTATGTGGTGTTTTCTCGTTCCAAGCAAAGCTTATACAAAATCTCTCAAACAGGAAGCCTTGAAATTACTTCCCTTTGCTAATATATTGAATGTATGGTTGAATTATGATATTTTTTCCTACCAGGGAATGAGCTTCCTGCAGAGTTGCTCCAAGCATTGCTGAAAATGGCTCCCACAACTGAAGAAGAGATGAAGATCCGGTTATATAGTGACCCATCTCTGCTTGGCCCTGCAGAACAATTTGTGAGAGCCATAGTGGAAATCCCGTTCGCTTTTCAACGGATGGAAACATTGCTTTTTATGACTTCTGTACAGGAAGAAGCCTCAAGTATTGCCGACTCCTTTTCCACTATAGAGGCAAGCATTGTAACTAGTTTTCTTTGTTCTTTTAGTTAAGAGAACAATATATAAGGTTTAAATTTAGGTTTTCCTTTCCTACAAGGTACAACAATTAAGTGACTTCAAATAAGTAGGATTGACCTGTTGGCTGTGGCTCAGCGGGGAAAAAACGTGTTCAAGTTTATTGGCTTACAATATTTCGTAAGGATTATAATTGGATAAGATAGAAGCAGCGTCTCTTAATCAGTACAATAATTTAGCTGACTGAGGCAGATCCAAATAAAAAGAAAAATTCTGTTTCCCAAATTCTGAACCATTTAAAAAAAATTGTGGCAATAAGTTTTGTTTGGTTCTTGGCTTTATCAGGGTTGGGTGTAAAATTCAATAGCATATCTGTGCGTGCATACATGTGTGTGTATGAGAATAATAGAGGAAAGAGGACCTGTGAGGGTTTTCTGTTAGGTGGCATCGAAAAAATACACCTTCAAACATTTTTTCACTGTATCCATCATCAGCATCTTTATCATCTAAGATGTGGATACACCAAATTTCATGTGATTCTACCATTTTTTCACCGTTGAATTACCAATGTAAGAAGTTCTATTATCGGTAAACCGTTAATTTTGTACCCACTAAATCAACGGTGAAAAAGTGATAGAAACATATAAAGTTTGGTGTAACCTCATCTTGGATGATAAAGATGAAGATGATAAACGCCAATCGTCGAAAAAATCGTGAAGAATGCACTTTTCCGACGCTATAGGAGGAAATTCCCTTATATGGCACATTTCCTCCATTATATATTGTCATGTCCCGCTTCTCAAAATACGGAATACGGAAAACGACGAAGCCCAGCCGTGCTACCTACGGTAAGGAAAAATCCTTCCATAGTCACATAAGACTGTCTAGATTAACCTGTCAAAAATAAAGTCCAATATCAAAAGGAATAATACTGATAATCATGCCGCAATGAAACCACAAGAAATCCTAAAAATTGGTCCATTAGATAATTGATGCAATTTAAGATCCAATACAAAAGATTCGGAAATAAAATAAGATCCAAAAGAGATACATAGGTCTTAATGTCCCATAAGGCGCATATGCTAAAAACTAACTGAAAAGGAAAATAAGCCTACGAGTTACCGATCTTCAGCAAAGTCCTGGTAGTCGCTGCGGTCCTGCTCGGCCTGAAAATCTGTCTCTAAACCTGAGATGGCAAATCTCAGAGATGTCAGAGCATTCTAGCAAGTACTCAACGTATAAGGTGTGTGTATGGTATAATAACAAGAATATATGAAAGTAGTGAAGCCCGTGTGCGCAAGTAAAACAGATATATATAAATAGATGCATTAATACTATGAAACCAACATATAAAAAGGTCAAGTCATAATCTAACCGGTCACTAAAAGGTAAACTACCCTATCGTAAGCTCGAGTGTGTGCGTCAACCTCTGCAGGAGTATTCCTAACCCAAGAGTGGTGCCCCAGGGGCTAGGAAATACGGGCCCAACTGTGGAATGAACAAGCGACCGATATAGCCCGGTACGAGCTGTAAACATGAGACCGATATAGCCCGGTACGAGCTGTAAACATGAGACCGATATAACCCGGTACGAGCTGTCACGTCCCGCTTCCCAAAAATACGGAAAACGAGGGATGATCAGGCCAACCATGCTCCTACGGTCAAGGAATCATCCTGCTATAGTCACACTTCGGCTTCTAGCATTGCATGGTAATCAGTAAATAAAGCGCAGTGGTAAAGGAATCACATCACTAATTTATTACATTAATATTCCATTGTTCACAATTTACAGATAACAAGAACAAATACTAACCGAAGTCAAACTTACAATCACTTTTATGGAAAGCAGAAAAATAGAAGTACACCAGTCTAAATCTCCGTGAACTCGAAGGGTAGATCCGTCTCCAGTGCTGGTCCTCCCGCGGGATCTGAGCATGCATACTCAGGTCTTCAGAGCGACACAATAACAATTTTATTATAATGAGGTGAAACAGGTATATGAGGTAATACTGGTGTAAGAACAATGCAAGTAATCACTATGCCACTATATGATGCAGAGTATGTTATGTGTCCCTATCGGTCTCTATGTCATGTTTGAAATCACATAGTGGAAGGAGGATCATGTTTAACAGGAGTCTCGTACATACCCGAGACAACGGCCCACATGTTCGGGACATAACCCTGTCAGCCGGATCGCTAGATCCTATCCTACATGTATCAGTATCTCTGTTCGAATGATCATCCTCTAAACACGGTCCCGCTAAATACGATACTCTTTCCACTTTGATTTCCCCTTTTTCCCCAGGTTACACTATTTATGATATTGATCTAGTTGTGTACAAGTATACCAATGGCACGGTTTCATCACTGTCCACTTTATCAATCACTGTCACGAATATTCACTTTCCATTGGTGTACTCGTCACTTCTAAACCAACATCTATCACGCACGATAATGCAATGTTCACACGCGCTAACACTGAGTATATGACAAGGGTATGATATATGTATTGTATGTTACCAATAAGCTCTGTATGTTATGAATTAACATGCGTGTCATGAACTAAAATAAATTGCACAAATTAATATGTTAAGAATTCAGCAAAAACGATGTAAGTGAGATATATAGAACAATCAGTCTGTAATTCATCAAAATTTGTTTCAGTTCAATCGGAGTTTCGGTTTTCGAGATATGACAGTTTCATTTTAAGTGCGCTCGGCTGGAAATTCAGTTTCAGAACTGAACGTCCGTTTCGCGACACGAATTGCACCCGATTGGGTTCAGAATTTAGCGATGCTACAGTTACATGAAATCTAGGGTTTCCAATAGAGTATTCAACGCAACAGACGGATCCTCAATCGCATCTGTACGTTGAAAGTTGTGCACAGTTTAATCTCAATATGTCATTTCTGAACCTGTTCTGGACAGATATACGTTCTGCCCTTTTAAATACATTTTAAAATAGCACACGGCGATGAAATGGAATGGAACCACTTGGTTTGTTAAACTAACAGAAATATCTTTAATCTACAGTAGGATTCCGTAACATACGACTTCAAGAAACACAGTGGTGCAGATCTTTGAACAGAGCACAATAATCAGAAACGCTCTGGACTGCAGTCCAGAGTCGTGTTCCGACCCAGTTATCATCATGATTACAGAACAGAAATCATTAGGATTTTCCGTAGGGTTAAAGTTCGTCGAGTCGGCTTCGATTTAAGCCCTCGAACGTCTCAATCCAGTATGCATATGATTTATGGTGATTTTATTCGTTTTCAGGCACGAGAAAATTCTAGTTTAAACGGCATATTTGGGGGTATCAATTTTTGTTACAAACAATCGTATTTTCCAGCGAGATTCCTACACTATATTTATCATTCTATGGGCCTACAGATAGTATCAATTTCCGTCAAAATAAACAATCATTTTCATGGGAGATTAGTATCGAACACATAGGTTGTATTATGTATCGGTATTTGGCAAATCCGTAACCTAGATATTTTAGGTTATACCACTAATATTTTAGCATGAAGCAAGTAAGCACTTGCCTGGAAGATGTCTCGGGGTCACACGGCAGCAACGATGTCACGAACGCGCGTTGTACGCCGCGGAACAAGTTCGCGCGAGCCTCGATTGAACATGGGTTTTTGCGTCGGAGTTGCCAAGTGCTCGTTGGAGGTAGAGTGTGCTCTGTGGGTCTCCCGGGTGCGCTGGGGTCGACGATGGTCGGCAGTGGTCGCTCCGGCGACGTGTACGGTGAAGGCGCAGAGAGTGGGGTTCTTTGGAGAGAGAGAGAGAGAGAGTGCATTGGGGGGTCGGGTTTGGAGTGATAAGGGTGGTGCTGAGGGTGTGTAGGGTCGCAGAGGTGGTTCAGGCGAAGTGGGGCTCGCTGGCGTCGAGGGGTGTAGGGTGGCCGAGCTCTGTCGCAATTGGGTTGAGTGTAGGGACGTTGGGTGTGAAGGGGCCGAAGTTGATGAAGGAGGAGGTTAGGGTGAGGTGATGAAGAAGGGGTCGGGGAGGTTCGTTGTCGTCGTCGAGGGGGAGGTTGCAGTGGTTTCGCAATGGGTTCTTAGGGGTTCGTGGGGGAAAAAAACTTGGGGGGTTAGAGTTTTGAGGAGCTTGGAGGTGAGAGGGAGGTGAGGAGTTGGAGAGCGAGAGTTAGAGGGAGGCGTGGTCGGGGTCGTGGACGACGGCGAGGGCGACGTGGGGAGCTCGAGAACGTGGGGGTCGCAACGAGGGAAGTGAAAAGAAATCGAGCGGGAACAGTTGTGAACGAGGGAAGAAGGAGGTTAGGGATCGGGTCGGGTCTGTTGGGCGCGAGCGGGCTGGGGTCGTGGGCCGAAAAAAAAACAAATAATTTCTAAAAGGAAAAGGTGGGCTGTGATTTTGGCAACGGGCCGGGGATTTTTAATTGATCAAAAAAAGGATTTAGGGGTTTTGTGAGTGGGCCGGGGAATAGGGTTATAAAAAATTTATTTGGTAGGAATTCTGGGCTGAGGGGTTTAATAGTGTGTTAATGTTTATTTTATTTTGGGTTTTAGTTTAGGTTTTAGTTTAATTAGCTTTGGTTTGTAACTCTTGGGTTTTAACTTTTAGGTTTTGGAAAAATACAATTATCTAGCTTAACACCAATTCAAAATATGGAGGAAAGGAAAAGAAAATCACTTAGAATTCAGAAAAAGAAACTTTTATTGAATTGGAAACGGGGATTTACATCATATCCCCCTTAACAAAAATTTCGTCCTCGAAATTTGACAAGAATGCAAGGGTACATGGTACTAAACAAAAAGATGTGGATAACGATCACGGATCTCTTCCTCCCGCTCTCAGGTGGACTCTCCTGGGGAACGACCGCCCCAAGACACTCGAACTAACGGAATGACCTTATTCTTCAACACCTTTTCTCTTCGGTCGAGAATGGTAGTGGGCTGCTCTTCGTATGACAGATCGGTACCCAAAACTAGCTCTGAATGGTCCAGGACATGGCTCTCGTCTCGAACGTAACGCCGCAACTGTGACACGTGGAAGGTATTGTGCACACCAGCTAGCGATGGAGGCAAGGCGAGTCGATAGGCCACCTCTTCTACTCGCTCTAGCACCTCAAAAGGTCCGATAAAGCGGGGACTAAGCTTTCCCCGACCTCCGAACCTGATAACTCCACGAGTAGGGGAAATCTTCAAGAATACATGATCTCCGACTTCGAACTCGAGTGCCCTTCTGCTGGTGTCTGCCCAACTCTTCTGTCGATCCTGAGCCGCCTTGATGCGCTGTCTGATCAGTTGAACTTTGTCGACTGTCTGAACGATGAGTTCGGGGCCCAGTAGTCTTCGCTCTCCCACATCATCCCAACATACTGGAGATCGACACTTCCGCCCGTATAGTGCTTCAAAAGGAGCCATCTGAATGCTAGCCTGATAACTATTGTTATAAGAGAACTCAACTAGATGCAGATGGTCCTCCCAGGAACCTTGAAAGTCCAACATACAGGCTCTCAGCATGTCCTCGAGTATCTGAATCGTACGCTCGGATTGTCCATCCGTCTGTGGGTGATAAGCCGTGCTGAAATTAAGGCGGGTACCCAAGCTCTCCTGTAAGCTCTTCCAAAAGTGCGACAAGAATCTCGTGTCCCGGTCTGACACAATGCTGACTGGAACACCGTGAAGTCGTACAATCTCCTGCATATATCTTTCTGCCAATGATTCTGTCGACTGTCCTACTCGGAAAGGTAGAAAGTGTGCAGCTTTTGTGAGGCGATCGACGATAACCCAAATGGCGTTATTGCCCTTAGGGCTCCGTGGTAAGGCCGTCACGAAATCCATAGTAATGTGCTCCCACTTCCATTCCGGTATTGGCAGGGGTTGTAACAGTCCTGCTGTCCTCTGGTGCTCCGCCTTCACCTGCTGACATACCAAACACCTGGATACGAACCTCGCAATTTCCCGCTTCATTATGTTCCACCAAAAGTGCTGCTTTAGGTCCTGATACATTTTTGTACTTCCCGGATGCACTGAATAAGTTGAACTATGTGCTTCAGCCAAAACTTCTTCTCGAACATCTCCTTTAGGTACGCAGAGTCTGCTACCGAATCTCAGAGAGCCATCTTCATGTATAATCAAATCCGTTCTTAGTCCAGCTTTCACTTCCTCTCTAAATTTTTGCAATCGGGGATCGTCCGCTTGCGCAGTCTTGATGCGGTCCACCAGAGAAGATTGCACATGCAGTTGCCAAAGTTGACTGAGTGCGTTCGGCGTAACGACCTCAAGTGCAAGTCTCTGGAAATCCTCAATAATGCTCCTCTGATTGGTCAACATCATGACCGCTGGTTTGCGACTGAGCGCATCTGGTACAACATTCACCTTCCCCGGGTGGTACTGAAGGTCCAAGTCGTAATCTGCCATCAGCTCTAGCCATCGGCGCTGCCTCATATTCAATTCCTTCTGGGTGAAAACATACTTCAAACTTTTGTGATCTGTGTACACCTCCACTTTCTCACCCAATAGATAGTGCCTCCAAATTTTCAATGCAAAGACTACCGCAGCTAACTCCAAGTCATGTGTGGGGTAGTTCTTCTCGTGATTTCTCAGTTGTCGAGAGGCGTAAGCAACCACACGTCCGTGCTGCATCAAAACACAGCCTAAACCCTTTCCCGAGGCATCACTGTGTATCACCAAACCACCTGAATCATCTGGTACAGTAAGAATAGGCGCCGTGGTTAACTTCTGCTTTAGTGTGTCGAAAGCCTGAGTGCACTCCTCTGTCCATGTAAACGGCACGTCCTTCCATGTCAGCCGCGTCAATGGTTCCGCGATTCTTGAGAAATCTTGGACGAATCTCCGATAATAGCCTGCTAATCCCAGAAAACTCCTGATCTCAGCCACTGACTTCGGCGTCGGCCAATCTCTGACAGATTCTATCTTTGCCGGGTCCACCGAGATGTCTTCGCCCGAAACAATATGTCCCAAAAACTGCATCTTATCGAGCCAGAACTCACACTTGCTTAGCTTCGCATACAGCTTCTCCTCCCGAAGAATTTGTAGGACCGTGCGCAAATGTTCAGCGTGCTCCTCCTGAGTCTTCGAGTAGACAAGTATGCCGTCGATAAACACAACGACAAACGTGTCCAAGTATTTTGCGAACACCCTGTTCATCAAGTCCATGAATATTGCTGGGGCGTTGGTAACGCCGAACGGCATCACAAGGAACTCGTAATGTCCGTATCGGGTCCTGAAAGCCGTCTTGCACACATCCTCGGCTGCTACCCTGATTTGATGATACCCAGAACGGAAGTCCAACTTCGAGAAAACCTTGGCTCCACTTAGCTGATCAAATAGGTCGTCAATGCGCGGTATTGGGTACTTGTTCTTTATTGTGACCTTGTTCAGCTCCCGGTAATCTATATACATTCGCAACGATCCATCCTTCTTCTTTACCAATAGAACTGGTGCACCCCACGGTGAAGCGCTTGGCCGAATGAATCCTTTCTCCAATAGTTCCTCCACCTGTTTCTTCAATTCCGCCAGTTCAACTGGTGCCATTTTGTATGGGGCTCTGGATACTGGGGCTGTACCTGGAGTCAAGTCGATTGAGAACTCCAAAATTCGAGGAGGGGGTAGACCTGGTAGATCCTCGGGAAAAACGTTCAGAAAGTCCCGAACAATTTCTGGGTCCGGGCTCCTATCAATCTCCATAGCTGTCAGCTCCTTAGGCTTTGCTCTGTATTTAGCTGGCTCCAAAGATTCGCTTCCGCCCTCGAAAATAAACTCCGGGTGATTGGGAATGCGGAAGATCACATTCCTTGCACGACAATCGATTACAGCATGAAAAGTGCTCATCCAATCCATCCCAAGAATTGCGTCGTAACTGCCTGTCCCAATTAGGAGGAAATTCGCATAGAATTCCCTGCCACACACTACAACCGGGCATAATCTACATTCTCGACTAGATATAATAATGCCATTACCCGTATGAATTTCCCATCCCTTTGTTAGCGTTTCATGTGGTATTGAGTGTGTAGTAGTGAAATGCTCAGACAAGAAACAATGCGATGCTCCCGAATCAAAAAGTACTCTAGCTGGTAAGGAATGTACGAGTAGAGTACCTGTAACCACGTCTCCTGAAGCCTCTGCCTGCTCGGCGGTCAAGGTGAACGCCCGTCCCTGACCGCGACCTGTAAAGTGTTGTCTCTGCTCCTGCGGCCTCTGCTGTGGCGGTCCAGAACTTCCCTGTATCTCTGCTCGCTCAGGGCAACTGCCAATCTTGTGCTGACTGGAACCGCAAATCAAACACTGTCCCTTGGCACGGCGACAGTCCTTTTGGGTATGTCCTCCTCTACCGCAATAGCCGCAAGTTACGCCCTGTCTCTGGGGGCGCTGCTGTGGTACAAACGGGCGCTTCATTTGTGTCGTTCCTACTCTGTGAACCGGTATGCCTCCTCGAGATGGCGTGTGGGTACGTGCTGGAACGACTGGGGGTCTCCTGAACTTGTTAATCAATTGCTCCTGAACTCTCGCTGCGTTGAGCACCTGTGCGAAAGTCTGTAAATCCAACGATGCAATCAACTGCTGCAACTCAAAATCTAACCCCTGAAGGAAACGCCTGGCCCTGGTGACCTCTGAGGCGACCATGTATGGAGCGAAACGACTCAAGCGGTTGAACTCTGCCGCATAAACATCCACTGGGCGTCCATTCTGCTTCAAAAGAATAAACCTCTCCTCCATTTCTGCCTTGGCTGTGGAAGGAAAGTAATGATCTAGGAAGCACTCCTTAAACTTGCTCCATTCGATCGGCCTGTCAAGTCTGCTTTCTTCCACCGACCACCATGTGCGGGCCTCGTCTTCTAACTGTATCTTTATCACGTCCACTCTGTCTTCCTCTGGAACCCTGGCGGCAGTCAATAAATTCTCCATGTTCACCAGCCATTGCTCAGTCTCAAGGGGTTCGGCTAGCCCTTAAACGCAGCTGGGTGTAACCGTCGGAAGTCTGCTACTGTACCAGCCCTAGCATGATAAGCTGGTGGAACAACGCCCTCGGGGGCGGTAATAAGTGCGGAGGGTCCTCCTGTGGCGGTAATCGCCCTGAGTCCCTCGGTGAGCAAGTCGGTCTTCCTCTCCTGAGCTTCCGCGAGAGTGGTCAGTGCACTGAGTATCCTTTCCGTGCGGTCCTGAGAGCTGGAGTCCGAGGAGGGGTCGTTCGGGGACGTCATATCACTGGAAGATTCAAAAGGATAGGATCAGATTCAAGGATGGAAATCAAGAGTAGTGAAACAAGAATAACGTAATATTGCATAGTTAATGTTATCCCTTGATACTAAACACAGGCTCTGATACCAACTAAACCATGTCACGTCCCGCTTCCCAAAAATACGGAAAACGAGGGATGACTAGGCCAGTCATGCTCCTACGGTCAAGGAATCATCCTGCCATAGTCACACTTCGGCTTCTAGCATTGCATGGTAATCAGTAAATAAAGCGCAGTGGTAAAGGAATCACATCACTAATTTATTACATTAATATTCCATTGTTCACAATTTACAGATAACAAGAACAAATACTAACCGAAGTCAAACTTACAATCACTTTTATGGAAAGCAGAAAAATAGAAGTACACCAGTCTAAATCTCCATGAACTCGAAGGGTAGATCCGTCTCCAGTGCTGGTCCTCCCGCGGGATCTGAGCATGCATACTCAGGTCGTCAGAGCGACACAATAACAATTTTATTATAATGAGGTGAAACAGGTATATGAGGTAATACTGGTGTAAGAACAATGCAAGTAATCACTATGCCACTATATGATGCAGAGTATGTTATGTGTCCCTATCGGTCTCTATGTCATGTTTGAAATCACATAGTGGAAGGAGGATCATGTTTAACAGGAGTCTCGTACATACCCGAGACAACGGCCCACATGCTCGGGACAAAACCCTGTCAGCCGGATCGCTAGATCCTATCCTACATGTATCAGTATCTCTGTTCGAATGATCATCCTCTAAACACGGTCCCGCTAAATACGATACTCTTTCCACTTTGATTTCCCCTTTTTCCCCAGGTTACACTATTTATGATATTGATCCAGTTGTGTACAAGTATACCAATGGCACGGTTTCATCACTGTCCACTGTATCAATCACTGTCACGAATATTCACTTTCCATTGGTGTACTCGTCACTTCTAAACCAACATCTATCACGCACGATAATGCAATGTTCACACGCGCTAACACTGAGTATATGACAAGGGTATGATATATGTATTGTATGCTACCAATAAGCTCTGTATGTTATGAATTAACATGCGTGTCATGAACTAAAATAAATTGCACAAATTAATATGTTAAGAATTCAGCAAAAACGATGTAAGTGAGATATATAGAACAATCAGTCTGTAATTCATCAAAATTTGTTTCAGTTCAATCGGAGTTTCGGTTTTCGAGATATGACAGTTTCATTTTAAGTGCGCGCGGCTGGAAATTCAGTTTCAGAACTGAACGTCCGTTTCGCGACACGAATTGCACCCGATTGGGTTCAGAATTTAGCGATACTACAGTTACATGAAATCTAGGGTTTCCAATAGAGTATTCAACGCAACAGACGGATCCTCAATCGCATCTGTACGTTGAAAGTTGTGCACAGTTTAATCTCAATATGTCATTTCTGAACCTGTTCTGGACAGATATACGTTCTGCCCTTTTAAATACATTTTAAAATAGCACACGGCGATGAAATGGAATGGAACCACTTGGTTTGTTAAACTAACAGAAATATCTTTAATCTACAGTAGGATTCCGTAACATATGACTTCAAGAAACACAGTGGTGCAGATCTTTGAACAGAGCGCAATAATCAGAAACGCTCTGGACTGCAGTCCAGAGTCGTGTTCCGACCCAGTTATCATCATGATTACAGAACAGAAATCATTAGGATTTTCCGTAGGGTTAAAGTTCGTTGAGTCGGCTTCGATTTAAGCCCTCGAACGTCTCAATCCAGTATGCATATGATTTATGGTGATTTTATTCGTTTTCAGGCACGAGAAAATTCTAGTTTAAACGGCATATTTGGGGGTATCAATTTTTGGTACAAACAATCGTATTTTCCAGCGAGATTCCTACACTATATTTATCATCCTATGGGCCTACAGATAGTATCAATTTCCGTCAAAATAAACAATCATTTTCATGGGAGATTAGTATCGAACACATAGGTTGTATTATGTATCGGTATTTGGCAAATCCGTAACCTAGAAATTTTAGGTTATACCACTAATATTTTAGCATGAAGCAAGTAAGCACTTGCCTGGAAGATGTCTCGGGGTCACACGGCAGCAACGATGTCACGAACGCGCGTTGTACGCCGCGGAACAAGTTCGCGCGAGCCTCGATCGAACACGGGTTTTTGCGTCGGAGTTGCCAAGTGCTCGTTGGAGGAAGAGTGTGCTCTGTGGGTCTCCCGGGTGCGCTGGGGTCGACGATGGTCGGCAGTGGTCGCTCCGGCGACGTGTACGGTGAAGGCGCAGAGAGTGGGGTTCTTTGGAGAGAGAGAGAGAGAGAGAGTGCAGTGGGGGGTCGGGTTTGGAGTGATAAGGGTGGTGCTGAGGGTGTGTAGTGTCGCAGAGGTGGTTCAGGCGAAGTGGGGCTCGCCGGCGTCGAGGGGTGTAGGGTGGCCGAGCTCTGTCGCAATTGGGTTGAGTGTAGGGACGTTGGGTGTGAAGGGGCCGAAGTTGATGAAGGAGGAGGTTAGGGTGAGGTGATGAAGAAGGGGTCGGGGAGGTTCGTTGTCGTCGTCGAGGGGGAGGTTGCAGTGGTTTCGCAATGGGTTCTTAGGGGTTCGTGGGGGAAAAAAACTTGGGGGGTTAGAGTTTTGAGGAGCTTGGAGGTGAGAGGGAGGTGAGGAGTTGGAGAGCGAGAGTTAGAGGGAGGCGTGGTCGGGGTCGTGGGCGACGTGGGGAGCTCGAGAACGTGGGGGTCGCAACGAGGGAAGTGAAAAGAAATCGAGCGGGAACAGTTGTGAACGAGGGAAGAAGGAGGTTAGGGATCGGGTCGGGTCTGTTGGGCGCGAGCGGGCTGGGGTCGTGGGCCAAAAAAAAAACAAATAATTTCTAAAAAGAAAAGGTGGGCTGAGATTTTGGCAACGGGCCGGGGATTTTTAATTGATCAAAAAAAGGATTTAGGGGTTTTGGGAGTGGGCCGGGGAATAGGGTTATAAAAAATTTATTTGGTAGGAATTCTGGGCTGAGGGGTTTAATAGTGTGTTAATGTTTATTTTATTTTGGGTTTTAGTTTAGGTTTTAGTTTAATTAGCTTTGGTTTGTAACTCTTGGGTTTTAACTTTTAGGTTTTGGAAAAATACAATTATCTAGCCTAACAACCAATTCAAAATATGGAGGAAAGGAAAAGAAAATCACTAGAATTCAGAAAAAAAAACTTTTATTGAATTGGAAACGGGGATTTACACGAGCTGCCGGCATGGGACTCCTGAGATCTTGTTGTACGAACGCACACTCAAACTATCCCAACACCCGCGAATTTAGCTACTATGGTAATGACTAGAGCACTAATTAAGTATGCTGAAAAGACTGGAACTTATAATATCATGTTAATTGTATAAAAAAGAAACTTGTAAACAGTATAGATTGTGTCATGTCATGTAATTCAGCATTCAAATTAGAGAACTCGTTTTAATATGAGTAGTTTGGAACAATGAGTAGTCATGGCATGTCAAGTACAATAGTTATAAGATGATAGTGTCCATAAACAAGAATAGCATGTTAAGGTTTCTCAAGCATGCCGATAATGATAGTCTCAAATAAAATGTTAAATATAGACGATAGGATATGATAAGGTAAAAAATGTAAACAAGACTCAACATAAATATGCAAGCATCTGTATTTAACATCCGGGTTTATTTATTGAAAATAATAATAAACTGAAATATGGTTTTAAAAGATTAATATAGTTAAATATGAATGACAAATTACAGATGCATAAAGCGGATAGTGGTAATAGTATAATTATGAGATAGTAGTAAGTATGATAAAATAAATAACAGATTGACTAGTCATCATGTAAGTGCTAATAATAAGTTTTATAATCATGTGATAATAGAAAATATTAATACAAATTATAGTATCAAAATAATTTATGTGACTAGGGCATATAGAGTGCAACGATATTATAAGGAGTGATAATGTAGAAAGTTTAATTTATATATATATATATATATAATATTAAGCCCAAAGCGTTTATTGATTAACAGTAATAATGGTATATTTTATGTTTTAGATTAGAATATAAGTGTTGACATTTTGCATGCTAGTGTATGCCAATATTATTGCAACAGAAACATATAATTACTTATAAAGCTTTTTATATATTAAACCACATTTACATGTTAATAATTATTTTATTACGCTTGCACTTTTACAGTTCACTTGATGAAAGGATTAATAGTTATTCTAGATCCTAGGGTTTTCATCATATGTACAAGTATTATAAGATATATTAATAAAACGGTAAAATATTACAATTTTATTTAAATATTGTAAGTTAATAATTTATTTAGAGAATTGCCGATATTGCATCGACTAAAAAAAATAAAAGAGTAAGAGTACTTGCCTCGGAGACAGATAAACACGACGACACGAAAAACAACTCCAAGGTTTGATTGATCGGATAAATTTGAAGAAGAAGAAGAAAATATTGTGATGGAAAAAAGAGAAGGTTGATTTATATGAGAAGGGGAGAGATGATAATAATTAAGTTGTTATTTATAGGAAAGAGAGATGCTAAAAATTGGAGAGATTATTATAATTAGAGAAAGAAATATTCTGATGAGATGAGATTTGAATTTGATTTTATAAAAGAGAGATATGACGGGTTGTTATATACTTCTATAAGATATTAAAAAAGTTGTATATATACATATTAGTTTGTATATAGTTAGAATAATAGAAAAGTATATGTATATATACATATTAGTATATAGTGAAAATATATATAGATATGTATATGGTTATGGGTTAATGAAAATAAATATAATTAGTTATATATATAGGATTTTATCATATCAAACAACTAAAATATATTTTCAGTTAAACTATCATAACAAAATATTTTCAATTATATATATGTATGTATATAGGTTTGTAGAAAAATAATTAAAGAGAGTAGATTTGGGAAAGAGAATCTGCTGAGAGAGATTAGATTAGATTGGAGAGAAAGAGATTTTATTAGGGAATATATATAGAAAGAGAGCGGGGATTTGGTGAAATATAGTTAGTGATATAGAAAAATATATGTAGATAGAATAAAATATGAGGAGAAAGAAATCTGTTGGAAAAGATATTTGTTTGGAGAGAGAGAATAATATTTGTTTTAAAAGAATAAAGTTATCAGGTGAGACATATATCATGATTGGAGAGAGAAAATTGAGTTGTTAGTTTAGGAAAAATATATATATGGTTAAAACATTTAACATGGGCTCTCATGACTTTTCAAAATTAAATATTTTAACCAAATAAATATCGTAAGACAAAATATCTTATAAATAGAATTTAAAAAGGGATAAAATCTTATGTATATGTATTGTTTAAAGAAATACCAAATAAAATATCTTTTGTTTAAACTATGATACTAAAATATAAATATGGTTATAAAATAGTGTTAGACAAATAAATATTTAAATACTAATAATATGCATATTTAACAAACTTGAAAACCATAATTATATGTATATATCTTGATTAAAAGTATTAAACTTCAAGTTACAATAATAAAAATAAAATAAAACCTAATATATCCAAAAGGAAAAGAAACGTATGATCGAACTAGGATGTTACATATATATACATATACGTATATGTATATACATATAAGAAAGGTGCCATAGAAGAGAATTTGCTCCTATGGCGTCAAAAAATACCCCCTTCATGATTTTTTTCGACGATCGGCACCCAGCATCTCTATCTTTATCATATAAGATATGGACACACCAAATTTCATGTTATTCAGCCATTTTTTCACCGTTGATTTAGTTGGTGCAAAATTAACGGTTTACCGACAATAGAACTTTTTACATTGTTAATTCAATGGTGAAAAAGTAGTAAAATCACATGAAATTCATTGTTTCCACATCTTAGATGATGAAGATGGAGATGATGGGTGCCGATTGTCGAATAAAATGGCGGAGGGTGTAGTTTTTTGACACCGTCTGACGAAAAAGAAAAGTCTCCTAAGCCCCCCCCCCCCCCCCCTCTCTCTCTCTCTCTCTCTCTATATATATATATACCTTTCCCCTTGGTTTTGAATCAATATGTAATTTGGAATAACCACGACGTTAAGGCGAAAGCCTCTTTTTTATGCACTGTATTCTCGACCATGTTTTTGGAACCTGACAGAAAATAATGAGTTACATTGTAGTCAGGATATCAAATTTTTGTCAACGATGATTTATCTCTATAAATTTGACTTGTGCACCCGGCATAGACATTTTTGTCAATGTTGTAATTTAATAGGCTACCTGAAGCAGATTAACTGTTGGCTCAGATTTAACCTTCGTTTTAGTCCAAAATATATACCAACTAAAACCTGCTTGTCGGGGAAACAGTATATTTCATTCCGAACATCTTTCCTTTTTCCCTAAATCTTGAAACGACGCTTAATTTCATTCTTGTTCTCAGATCATTTTCTAGTAAAAAGTGGAACCAGGATATTATTACCTTTTGTTCTATCCGTTTTTAGGTGGCTTGCAAGGAGCTAAGAAATAGCCGGCTTTTCTTAAAGCTATTAGAAGCCGTTCTCAAAACTGGCAATCGTATGAACGATGGTACTTATCGTGGGGGAGCACAAGCATTCAAGGTCGACACACTTCTCAAGCTCGCAGATGTCAGAGGAACCGATGGCAAAACAACCCTATTACACTTTGTCGTTCTTGAGATCATCCGAACTGAAGGCATACGTGCTGCTCGCCAAGCAAGCCAGAGCCGAAGTAGCATCTCAAGCCTGAACGCCGAAGATCTTCTTGACGACCCTCCTACTGAATCCGGAGATCACTACCGCGAGCTTGGCCTTAAGGTCGTCTCTGGCCTCAGTGGTGAGCTCGGGAATGTTAAAAAGGCTTCCGCTTTGGATTCCGATGCCTTAACGCACACTGTGGCAAATCTCGGTGAGAGACTTTTAAAGACGAAAGAATTCCTCAAGACGAAAATGGAAGGCATTGATGAGGAGAGCAGGTTCCTACAGTCCCTTAGGGTGTTTGTAGAACATGCCGAGGGTGATATAACTTCTTTGTTAGAGGAAGAGAGAAGAATAAGGCTGCTGGTGAAAAATACGACTGATTATTTTCATGGGGATACTGGAAAAGATGAGGGATTACGATTGTTTGTTGTCGTGGGAGAATTTTTAAGTATGATAGATAAAGTATGCAGAGAGGTGAAGGTACTGCCGAAGCCAGCATTGAAAGCTCAGAGAAGTAGAGAAACACCAGCTCAGTCACCTGCTCAGTCACCTGCCCGAGCTCCCCGGCAGATGCTCTTTCCAGGTATTAAGGATCGGCATATGGATTCTTCCAGTTCGAGCTCTGATGACGAGGATTGATCTTTAGCTTGAGAAAGGTATGCTTTCCTTTATCTGTTGGGGGAATCTATGAAAATATTATATTTTAGGAGTACACTGCCTCGCTTGCGTTCATCCAAAGATTTAGAACTGAAACAACCAATAATAGAGGGTTAGTGTGTGCGTAACAGAATCTTCATCAGTATTTCGTCGAAAGAAACATTACCCTCGCAATCACATGTTTACTACGCAATTTACCAATAAGTTTTGGCCTTTGGTTGAACTGAATGTTCAATAGGCCAGGAATAAGAATTAAAAGAGGATCCTATAAATAGTATGTTTGTAACAAACAGACAACACATCTATTTCCACCCAAAAAAGAAAAAAGAATTTTTGTAACAAAAAGAGAATACATCTATTTTCCATCAAACAGAACATCTACCCTCTTTTATTCTTTTGTTTCAGATCTTCAAAGAAAATAATTGTTGAATATTATAGAATAACCAAAATATTTTATCTTTTCTAGTGTATTGCAAATCTGTAGATTTACACTTTACAGACACTTCTAGGCTTCAATATTTGTAAATTTTGTCGTTAGCAGACTTTAAGTAGATTACCAAACTATGCTGTCTCTATAAATTATGAGGGACTGCTTAAATTTGAGAGATTTTTTTTTTTTTTTTTTGTATTGATAAAAATTGGTGTGCCACACCAGCATTCATTATAGATCAGTAATATAATGCAAAAGTTATGATACAAGTTTGGGCAGCCAACCAAACTGGCCCCGCATCATAAAAAAAACCAAATACATCAAAAAGCATAAGAAAACAAACAAACAAACAAATAAAGGGTCAAAACACCACTCTATTAGCATCATGTCGATAACTATATCGACATATATATTCCCCTAATACGAGGACCGCCTCAAAGGATCTTGTGATGAAGTGATGTTGATGAAGCCCCCCTCCCCCCCCCTCCCCGCGTGCAATTTAGCTTGTTTCTTCAAGCAACACTAGAAAGAAGACATCTCTTTGATTTTCTCTCGAAGTTTGCATTCGTGAGAGATTTTTTTTACCTAAAAATATAGAGAGATTATTTTTACCTAAAAATATAGAGAGATTATTTTCAATATTAATTACTATTTACAACCACAGTTTCAACCTTGGAGGGAAGTAAAGTGCACCAAATTCCTATTTACGACCGCAGCTCCAGTTTCATAACAAAATACTAGTTATGGCGTAAGAGGTTACCCAGTTTGTTTTATCAAGTCTTTCATCTTTTTGATCTCAGGGTGCTTTAGGATTTTACCATACTGAATTTGATATTTCCTCGTTCAGATATTTCTGTGACATTCTTCAGGTAAAGTGAATAATTCCTGCAGGCAACGTTGGCTTCTGACGGCGTTTCGTCGGAATGCACAATATAAGTATTTCTTGCAGAGAGAACTCTATGCTTGAGAGGGTTGGAGCCATGGACGAATGATGCACGCCGGAACCAAAATCAGCATCTTTGATGCAGGATTCACAAAGGAGGAGTCGTTGACTAAAATGAGATCCAATATTGTTGTGGTCTTTTGAAGTCCCACTCTGTAAAGATAGAGTGTAATTATTTTCTTTGTTTAGGAAATAGATGAAATGCATTCTTTTTTTCCCTGACAGTTTTCACTTCTGCTCTACATTTTTTATTGACCTTTCTGTAATTTTGCAATTAGCCCTCCTGTCAATTGGCAGTTAAATATTCATGAATGTCCATGAAAGTAACCATGGTTGTTTTCATTCATTACACATCATTCCCCATATACAAGAACAAATAATAATTACAGGCCATTGCACATCATGGCCTCTAAAAAAAAATAAAGTTCACATTTTGCAGTTGTTAAGCGATTGATGTTCATCTACAAAGAGGGAACAAAATGGAAAAAAGAAAAGGAGAAGGAGAAAAAACCTAATAATGTCAGAAGTGGGATTTGAACCCACGCCCTCTCTCGAAGACCAGAACTTGAGTCTGGCGCCTTAGACCACTCGGCCATCCTGACTTCTTGTTTGAGTCTGCTACAAATACCTATTAGAACAAACCAAAATTTTAATGCTAAGTGATGAATCCCACAACACCTCGAGGTCACAAGTTCAATGGGTTTTTTTGAAATATTAATATTTTAAAATTTAATTATTAAAATAGGGGAGAATCTTTTAAAATTTGCAAAATAGGACGGTTTGCCCCCCCTTCCACCCCAGAATAGGGGACGGGTTCCCGCCCTCTATACAATAGTATAGGGTGCGGGTTCCCAGAACCCGCCCCCCCCTTTTTTTAATTATTAATTATTAATTATTAATTATTAATTATTAATTATTAATTTTAATTATTAATTATTAATTATAATTATAAATATAATTTTAATTTTGATTATAATTATAATTATTTTAAATTTTTTTAGAAAATAAATAAACGAAAAAAAATTGAAAAAAATAATAAAATTTTATTATATCAATGTTTTTTTACAGAATGAATCCGTCAAAATTTACAATACAAAAAAATCCTATCTGTTTGTAAAATGTAAATTCTATATCGACGGTCAAATTTATAATAACAAAATGAATCCGTCAAATTTATAATACAAAAAAATCCGAGTGCACTTGTCACGATCCTGAAGGTCCCGCCCCTGATGACTGACCTGGACATCTGGTCCTATAATGACCTGGTTGTTTGCATAGGCTACATCTGGCTTGTCTTTGCTGAGGATCAGCATCCATTGTCATTCGATCTCGACGCACCTTAGGTCATCCGGGTCTTATATTTTTTTCCGGCGGTAATACAGTTGGTGTTTGTCCCTTGGCAGTATAATAGTGCCAATAGCGACTGTCCGGTATAGGATGAAATTTTGGATCGTATGCGCCTTGGTAATTGGAAACTGTATAGTAATGGGAAGCAAAATTGTAATGTGAGTTATGCATGCTGCTCACAGCAGCAATTGCGTGGGCACAAGGTAAATGTTGTTGCTGGAAAAGACCGCATGTACACGAAGAGAGCCCTTCATCTCTAAAGTTCACGGTATATTGATTCCCATTACCGCCCGTTACCTGAAAATCCGCTGTGTCAAACCTTTCGGATCTGTAGTATTGTGCTCGGCGCTCTCTTTTCCGAAAAATATCTTCATAATACGCGGTGAGCGGAGTCTCCATCGCCAAGGATTTTTCTCTTCTGTGCACAAAAAAAGTATTCATCCGGAAAAAGGTTCGAACAATCAACCCCTGTATCGGTAAGCCTCTAACCCCTTTAAGGACCCCGTTGAAACTTTCAGACATATTAGTCGTCATTAGTAGATATCTGCACCGATCATCATGTGCTTGTGACTACATGCGTACTAGATACTCATCTAACCACGCTTTCGCGGCTTGACTCATCTCCCCAATTTTCGTCATGTATATGTTGTGAACATTAGGGTCAGGCGTTTCACCGGCTCTGTACATAAGCTTATGTAGATCCGAATTTTTAAATTTTCGATCAAAATTTTGCCTGAAGTGCCGTAGGCAAAACCTATGCGGGGTCGTCGGAAATACAGATCTCATTGCAGCTAGTATTCCCAGATGTCTATCAGATACGATGCATAAATCTGTTCTATGAAGAACAGATGGGATATTTTTGAGTTGACGGAAAAACCATGACCAGGATGATGTATTTTCACCCTCGACAATAGAAAATCCCAACGGAAATATACCGTTATTAGCATCAACACATGTAGCAATTAACATGCAGTCTCTGTACTTACCGTATAGATACGTACCATCAACGCACAATACCGGCCGACAGTGTGTGAAACCAGCTGCACATGGACCAAAGCACCATAAAATTCTTTGAAACCTGATAGAGCCTTCGACGTCTGTTTCTGTGGTTTTTAACCGGTATACGGTCCCCGGATTTGATGCTTTCATGGCTTCCATAAAAGGGACTAGTGAGTTGTACGAGCTTTCCCAGTCCCCAAATATCTTGCATAAAGCCTTTTTACGAGCATCCCATGCCTTCACATACGAAATCTGAATTTTATGCTCTCCGCTAACCAAGAGCCGTATCTCTCGGGGAGTCATCGCCACATCTGTACGGATTAGTGGCATGATTAGCGAGCAAATGTAAGATGAAGTGCAATTCCGGTGATCTTGTAACATAATAGAATTGATGCAAGTATGTTCTTGGTTGTAGGCCGTGACCTTCCAAGCTTTGGCTCTTTTGGAACAACATGCATGCAATCTCCACTGACATTCAGGAGCTTTCGTACATACCACCGTATAGTACGTCTTATTTGACTCTTCGGTTTTAAATGTAACGTTTTGCTGAATAGACCACGACTTCAGCTTACAAATAAGATCTCCTTTTTCCTGAAACAAATCCCCGACACTGATGCAATCTTCGCTTGCTGTTGTCGCGTCCAAATAGAGTGCCGTATTTACTTCTGCCACGGCTAAGTCTACCCAACCATCATCTTCCAGCGGATCGAGGCCGGGATCTTCTAGTTCGACAAAATCGTTATTCGCAACCATACCATCAAAGAATGCTAGCTCATTCAATCCAGCGACATATTCCACGCTATCCTCCCCCTGATGACCTGCACTGATTTCATCATCATCACTGCCACATATATCAATATCACCCGTAGCAACATAAGGCTCGGGTGCAATATATGATGGTTGTGGTCGGTGTAATGTGGATGGTTCGGGGTGAGAAGACCGGAAAGATGTGGACGGACATGCTTGGAATGCGCTACTTGGATCGTGTTGGAATGATGTGGAGGTGTGGGGAAATCTGCGTTTAGTATATAAATTATTATTATAATATTATTCCTTAATATTTTCATAACTAAATCATCACTTGTTTCAGATTTATTTACCTGTGGAAGGTTGTGTATGGTAATCCTTGTTATTCTTCTGGGGTGCATGTAACTGCAGCAGTCGACTGGGAGAACCTGGATTTATGGATTAATGAAATGTTTGAATATTAGTATCTTGGTATTACTAAAATGTTTGAATATGGGTTTATAAAATGTTTACCCATGAGTTTGAAGGTTTGAATAATCTTATGTATAGTCATATCCACTGACGGTATCATCGTTAACCATGTGACCGTACCCCAAGGAACTATCTCCAGCATTACCATCAAAATTACCCGTTGGAGGGACATCTGATACTTCCAATTGCTCCTTCTGAACCAAAAGTTCAAAAGAATACTGGGTGTTTGAGAGACCGAAATCTATCATCGAAGATATTGATGTATCGTCTATAATTTCAACCAATGCATTTCTACTGAACATAGGCCATATACAACTTAACTTAACCCTACTTTCACGGGGATCGTATTTCGTAATTTTGAACACTTTATTCTCTAGTTCATCATAAGTCGTTGATGCTTCTAATCGCATGATTCGTGCGGACCCGCCCATATACTCGGGACCTTGTGCACTTGTGATAACCTGGCCATCGTATTTACATACAACAAATAAATTTGGGGAGGCCATAATCCTGCACAAAAAACAGTTATATTTTTTATGTTGTGTTGAAATTGCAAAAAACTTTCTTTTATGCCAAAATTGCCATTTATTCATCTGTATTGTTTTAGATCCAATCATTTCTAGCAGGAGTGCCATTTATTGTCGTTGGGTTCATGTAAAATTTCTATTAAACATGCACTTTTCCCATTTTCTTTTCAATTATGTGAATTCATTTGTACGAGACACTTTCATTTTCATGGATTATCATGTAGTTAATGGTTTTCAAATTACACAAAAATTATTGGCAAGTCTGCAAATTTAATTTGGTTGAATTGTACAAAAAAAATTTTTACTATTACAGTTAATTTATCTGTAAAAAAGTAAACTCATAGAAGTGTAATTAAATATTTTTATTTTAAATTATTAATTCCTACACTTAACAGTTTGATAATCTTGTATTATTTTTTTTGTAGTTTTTTTATTCATAATGTTGAGCATCGGGCGTACCTATTTTTATTAAATGTTCCGTCTAGAAAAGATTGCTTACTTCCAATACTTTGTGAACTGTTCCGTCTTGATCCTATCCAGCAGCTCCTCCTGACAGACTATGGTACTGAACTTGACCTTCTTCTAAAACTCCACACTTACAGAAAACTGATAGCGGAGAAAAACTGATAGAGCGTAAATGGATAGTGACTTGTACAGAAGAAAAATTGATAGAGATAAAATGGGTAGTGAAATGTATAGCGGAGAGCTATTTATAAGATATGAGGGCCGGCTAATTATTGAAGAGGATGGGTTCTAACAACCCGCCCTCTTACTTCTGCACAGGACCTGACACACAGACACGATGGGACAACACTGGCACAACACACAGTGTACGATGGGACAAGTGACACGAATAGTTATTGAAGAGGGCGGGTTTTAATAACCCGTCCTCTTCCTTCTGATGTCCTTCTGACAATGGACAAAAAAAAACTGATGTGACCATTCATATAATTATTAAAAAGGGCGGGATCTAATAACCCGCCCTCTTTAATAACACAACAGACCCACATTTTAAATAAATATATTAAAAGAAACTGATTTGATAAGACACCTTTACAAAAATATATAAAAAAACAAAATCATTGAAGAGGACGGGTTATTAGAACCCGCCCTCTTCCTATGTGAACAGGAAAAACCAAACTGATTTGACACTAAAAACATAATTATTGAAGAGGGCGGGTTCCTGGAACTTCCCAAACATATCTACAGTGGTATAAGCGTGTCACTATAAGATATCTTTCTGCTCCTCCCCCAACAACTTCCCAAACATCTCGCGGTTCGAGCCTAGAGGCCACATGGAACGAGATTTGGTAAGTTGAATTCTTTATATTATATTACTTTTTAACATCCGACGGTATGAGTCAATACTTATTTCTTATTTCTAATGTAACGACAGGCTCGTGGATTGCATCTCGTATAAATAATGGTGCAGGAACCATACTCGACTGATACTGGTCCGGCATCTCAGGCTCGATTTTCAAATGTAGACCAATTAATTGGTGGTGTATTCGGTTCATATAATATTTCTCAACATTTATCGCCGGCACCAGAGCAGCAGTATCAGCCGGCACCGGAGCAGCAGTATGAACCGGCACCGCAGCCGCAGTATGACTCGGCACCAGAGCCGCAACATCACGGAGATCCAGCGCAGCAGGATCAGTGGTTTGGATCACCATACCGTCAGCAGCCCTGGCATACCGGACAAGCGCAACAATACCACTCTTGGGGGTCAGGTTTTGCAGAACAGCCGTCTTGGGGGTCAGGTTTTGCGCAACAACAGCAACCTTGGGGGTCAGGATTTGCGCAGCCATGGGGCCAAGGTTTTGTGCAACATCAGCCGCATGAAACCGGGACAAGCTCTTCGCTACAACTGCTCAGTTGGGACACGGATTTATCGTCCTACATGCAGTTGTTGGGAGGCAGCACATATCCGACACATGTCCCACATTCAGGTTCAGGATTTGCGGATCAACAGCCTGTCCAAGACGCTGCTGAAGACGAAGCTGAAGCAGAACCCGAACCCGAAACAGAAAAGCAGCCGCCACCGCCGCAATCTACCCAAGAAACAGGTGGGTCCTTAAGTCATCCCAAGAGGCATAAGCTTATGTCAAGCCTCCTCGGATTTCATAAGGGAAAAGGAAAAGGAAAACGATAGTATTTACATTTTACAAATAAATAGGATTTTTTAACATTGTAAATTTGACGGATTAATTTTGATATTATAAATTTGACCGTCGAGATAGAAATCGGATAGGATTTTTTGGTATTGTAAATTTTGATAAATTCATTCTGTAAAAAACATTGATATGGTGAAATTTTATTATTTTATTTAAATATTTTTTTCGTTTATTTACTTTTAATTTTTTTTTTAGAATTATAATTATAATTATAATTATAATCATATTATAATTAAAATTATATTTATAATCATATTATAATTAAAATTATATTTATAATTATATAATTAAAATTAAAATTATATAATAAATAATTAAATTTTAAAAAAAATATAGGGTGGATTCCCAGAACCCGAACCCGCCCCCTATACATTTGTATAAGGGGCGGGTTCTGGGAACCCGCCCCCTGTTCTGAGGTGGGGCTAACCACCATATTCTTGTAATTTTATTTTTTCCCTCCTATTTTAATAATTAATTTTTAAAATATTAATATTTTAAAAAAAAACCAAGTTCAATCCCCAAAGAGTTTGATTTCCGGGAAAAAAGCCATTTTAGCACCGACGGATTCCAAATTTGAATTTTGCAGCACAAGAAGCGGCGGCAGCAGCTTAAATATCAACTGGCAAAACAACCAGCCCGAATCCAACTGATCTAAATTGGGAGAAAAAGTAGAAGAGATTAATTATTTTGCTAGACTATCGAATCCAACAATGAAACCCACAAACTCGAGCCAAGCAGAACAAAACTCATACCATCTGAAATCAGAAATATAATCTGTTCGCACAACAAATTATAATGCTAAATTTTAAGATACCAATTTATGCCAAATTTAAATTTTGCAGCACAACACCACCTCAAAACAACAAGTCGATATCCAAGTTATATAAATAGGGAGAGAGAGTAGTATAGATGATCTATTTTACAACAGAATGCTGAATTCAACATTAATGCCCCCATAATCATACCAAACAGAACAAGCACAAACCCGCTCTGAAATAATTCTCTCTTCACAACACCAAAATTATGATGAGTTGACAATTATTTCTATATTCTGCAATATTGTAAACACAACAAGAACACACGAATACAACAATAATTTTGCTTAATGCTAATTTCAAAAGGGATTACAGATAAATTTTTTCCATTAGATTCACACTCACCATTCCAACTTACAAAGACCCAAATTAGAAAGGATAAAAAAGCCAATATACTAAACAAAGGGGAAAAAAGAAACGAAAGATAACACATCAAGATGTTCTATCTAATCCTCTTCAGGGGCAGCTTTGGAAGACCCTGCTTTCTTGGGGAGCAAGAGATTGTGGATATTGGGCATCACTCCACCATTTGCAATGGTGACCGTCCCCAAGAGCTTCGAGAGCTCCTCGTCGTTCCTCACTGCCAATTGAATGTGCCTCGGTACGATTCTAGTCTTCTTATTGTCCCTTGCTGCGTTCCCTGCAAGCTCCAATACCTATCAAAACAAAGCAATAGATTGAATTTTGTCAATTACCCGTTTCACACACTAAAGCCCAACACCAAATAAATTAAAAACCAAACAGAACCCTAAATTACCAAATATACTGAAAATCCCCCCAAACTCAAAATTCAACCCAAAACACATGAAACTTTGAAGAACAAAGATCGAAAGCACAACAACTATTATAACAAAGCAAAAGGTCAAATTTTGTCAATTACCCATTTCAGAAAATTTCAAAAGACTGCAGCTTTCTACGCAGAAAATAAATAACGAAACCCTAAAGTAACAAATTTACTGAAAATCCCCCCTAAATCAAAATTCAACCCAAAATAGATAAAAATTTCAAGAAAAGATCGATACCTCAGCAGCTAAGTACTCAAGAACGGCAGCGAGGTACACGGGAGCGCCGGCTCCGACCCTTTCAGCGTATTTCCCCGCCTTCAAGAACCGAGCGATTCTGCCAACTGGGAATTGGAGCCCAGCTTTGCTGCTCCTGGACGTCGCCTTCTTCGCCGCCGCGGATCCAATCGCCTTTCCTCTTCCTGCCATCGAGATTTCGATCGAGGATTTGGGAATTTAGGGTAGGGTTTCGAGGGAAAGAGGATGAGAAAAAGGAATCGTCGTTTAGGATTGGGGGCTTGGGGCTGAATTTATAAGGGGGTTGTGTTTTTGGTTTGGACCAATGGGGAGAGAGCACGCGGATCGATAGTTTTCACCGTTGGATTGGGAGAAAACGAACGGCTGGATCTGGGTGACGTGGAGAGCGAGAGTATTGAGCGGTGGCGGCGAAATTACTAAGAAATTTCTGGATCCGATTAATCGGTTACGAATGGACCGGGCCTGATTGTAAGGTTGTTGGGCCAGTTTAGTATTACTGGGCTCATTTTACTGAATTTATTATCCTTGCTTCAAAAGTCCAGGATGTGTTTTTTTATAGCTATGTTGTGTCCCAGTTGAAACTCTCAACCCAAGATCTGTTTGTTCGATTGTTTAACATGAAATACCACGGAAATGTATATACCGGAAGCATTCAACTTTCGGTACTTCAAGTGTATGGTTTGCTGGAAGAAGAATTCGAATTTACTTTCGAGGAATGCTGTGGAAGCGGCATGCTTACTTCTGGATTTTGATTTCCTTAGTTTTGGTTTGGAAGAAAGCGTGAGCATAAGGAACGATGAAGAAAACCATAGTTTCTTGTTTGGCTATATTACTTCCAAAACATGATAATTTACAAACAGCACAACGGTAGGTTTTTATTTTTTTGTCGTTTTGCTCATAAAAAAATACAAGAAGTTACTTCATAATTTGCCTTTTTCAGATATTTGCAAATAAATATTAGAAATAACTTCTAAGTCTACTTTCCTAACAAAATTGCTTTCCGGTTGATTCTTTATCCATAATGGTGATTAATTTTGTCTCCGCTTGAATTATTTATTTAATGGTCGTATTTTCATTCATTCGACCTTCTGTTTTCTTGCTTTTCATTTTACTTTTTACTTTGGTTGCTTAATTCTATCTTTAAATAGGATTTAATAACGAATTTCCAACTGTTTTAATTATATAAAAAAAATCTCTTAAATTGTGTTAATTTCCAAAAATAATATCTTAGTATGAAAATCGCCATTTTCATTCTTGAAATATATTTATTGATTTATAAAGTATGATCTCCATCAGATATCATCTCCTTCCAAAATAAAGATACGTTTTTTTTCTATCGGCTGCATAGCTTGTGTATGTTGTATGTTTTAAACTTGCGAATTTTTTACACCGTTTTCATCCCCAACCAACTTCCTTGCCAAAGATGTGTAATATTTCTGCGTTCATCTTTCATGCACAAGACAAATTTTGTGATCATGCATTCTGTGTGTTTAGAGCAAGGCTCAAAGCGTATAAATTGTGTACCATGCGTTACTTTGGCAATATGGGGTTGGTTCATTTTTCTGTTAAAAGCATTTCCCACCAATGATATAAGTTTTAAGTTCAATCAATATCAAAGCTTAAATTATTTTACAGAGTAATGGACAATTGATGGAACAAGCAAGTTAAGTTTCATATTAATGTTGCAATATATGACAACAAATGCAAAAGCATGTTCAAATAAGAGTTTATGATAAGATTAATTGTACCATTTAATAATATACACATGGGTGGAAAATAAATTGTTAAGATCTTCACCTTCGGCTCTTACTGGCTAGAACATCTAAATTTACTCCAGTTGTCAGTTGCAATTAATTTTAAAACATTGAATTGGTATGCTTGGTTACAATATTTTGATCCATTGAAAGTCTAAAAATAATGAAGGGCTGGATGAAAAAAATATATAGCAATAAATTCTTTTCATTAACCTTCTTAACAGATGTTGAATGTTTTTTCATAAATTGATGCGAGACTATATATGATGAGAATAATGGAGTAAAAGTACCATAGGAGGGAATGTACTCCTAAGGCGTCGAAAAAATACACCCTCAACCGTTTTTCACGACGATTGGCATTCATTATCTTCATTATGCCAATTCACCAAATTTCATATGATTCTATAACTTTTTCACCTTTGATTTAGTGGGAGGAAAATTAACGGTTTACCGACACTATAACTTTTTACATTGCTAATTCAACGGTGAAAAAATGGTAGAATCATATGAAAATTGGTGTATCCACATCTTGAAATGTTAAAGATGATGATGAAGGATGCCGATCGTTGAATAAAATGTTAGAAGATATATTTTTTCGTCGCGGCCTAACGAAGAACCCTTCTAAGGCCTCTTTTCTTTATTATTCTCATATACGATACCGGTATTTGTTATCATGATGTACAATGTCAAATAATAAAAATCGAGCGAAAACTCTCATAAAGAGGGTTAAATGTTGAATATAAACCGTAATCACAAAAGATAAGAAAATATATGAACTAGATAGTTTTATTCTCAAATTCAAACATCCCGGTTGGCACAACTCTTAGTGAAACTGTCACGTCCCGCTTTCCAAAATACAGAATACGGGAGATGACTAGGCCAGTCATGCTCTTACGGTCAAGGAAATATATTGCCGTGGTCACACTTCGGCTTCTAGTAATACATGGCAAGCAGTTATCATATCACAAGTAATGAGAAACACTTACTAATTCTATAAAAACAGATATAGAACTAACCAGCTAGAGTCAAAGGAAATGATAGCGCTGACGTCACTGATCTAGATGCCCGCAATATTCTCGAGATAAGGCATGTCCTGATCCGAGCTAAGTCCCCTTCTCTCTGAGCATGCATATTCAGGTCGTCAGAGCGACGCAATATATATATATATATATATATATATATATATATATATATATATATATATATATATATATTGTTGGATATAGTGCCCTCAAAGTCAATTATTGGATCGCAGGCACGTGATTGCAATGGTTGAGGGAGGACCTGTACCGGTAGGACAGTCTTACTCAAGATGATAGTATGCTATCTGGTTTATCTTTATCATAGTGTACATGCTTTGGGTGACATTACAGGTCACTATTGCACGTTGATAGAGCCCTTAGGATTCTTGCTTGACTGCGAGCAGTATGATGACGATCATATACGTGG
This sequence comes from Agapanthus africanus, assembly GCA_030015575.1. Classification (NCBI taxonomy): domain Eukaryota; kingdom Viridiplantae; phylum Streptophyta; class Magnoliopsida; order Asparagales; family Amaryllidaceae; genus Agapanthus; species Agapanthus africanus. The sequence continues at coordinate 6,546,321 of JASDDO010000022.1, forward strand.
GAGCTGGGGTCTATAAGCACATCCTTAAAAGGTCCCTAGTCGAGAGAGTTTCGAGACAGGGCATTAATACTCCAGAGTAGACTAGTGTATACGGATCGAGATCCCGACGAGGGGCGGTGGCTGGTCTCACAAGCCATTGGTGTCAGTTGGTTCACCTAAGACGTATACATGTGCTCATTGGGTTATAAGTACACCGGACTTGACTCGCCGGGAACATGCTAGTTGGTATTATACCTGACGTCAGATAGCAGTTCCCCGGTGACATGTGTACATGTTAGTTCATCGACCTGAGATCGTCATTTGTCTCGTGTGAGTTCCCACTGTGCTTTGATTACTACCCTACCACGGCTCAAAGGAGGCGTGCAAACAGGTTTTGTAAGTCTACGGTAGCGCCCCGGTCGTCTTTCAGAAGCCAAATGCGGAACAAAAACTTTTATAACTGGCGCTATCGCATACTAAAACCCGGATCTGCCATTAACGCTAAACTAACAATCTACAAAGAGGGAAGAAAGGTTATACCGAACGATCCGAGTCCTTCGTTCTTTAACCATCATCCCACGCTTCGTTGCGGCTGCTCCGATCTCCTCGTCCAGGTGGCACCACGTCATCGGATTTTTAAACGGGCTCCCGCCTCTGACTCGAGGCAACTCGGTCATCAAGTTTGCTAGAAGAGATGACCAAGGTTGATGTAGAGAATGAGTGGAATACTTTGTCTCGCTTCGTCCAAAGCCATGGACGAACGGTTAATGAAGTTGCCGTGGGAATCGGGTGATGGAATGAAATGAGCTGTGAAATTCCATACACCGAAAACTATCATAATCTTTTAAACAACAACCATTCCTTTTTCTACAAAATGAGAGTGAGAGAGAGGAGGAGGGCCGGCCACATATATAGAGGTGGGGGTGAGTGTAGGAGAGGGGGGTGACAATAAGAAAATATCTCAAGTGTGAACACAAAGTGTGAACACACTTAATGAAATGATGAATCATTAACCTAGTCATCAAGCATTAATGGAATCATTAAATGCAACCATGACTCACTAAACACCTCACCACTTCTAGAACCTTCTAGAAGCTTCCACACTCATCTCAAGAAAAGATAAATCCGTATTTAACCAAATGTTAAATACGGCTGATAGAAAACAGGAAACTGGCAACTTCCAAAAGTGATCCCGAAACGAATTTCAGGATAACCCCGTAACTGTATAAAAATACCCGCATTTGTATTACGACCGAATACAAATGCAACTGAGACAAAGATATTATATCTACTCTATATAATACATGGATCCGGCTTAACCCAAAGCTCACCAGTATTATCTGCCCGAAAAATAACACGTGCGTAAACGCACGTGCATTTTCCGAACCCTGCCATAAAACCATACGGCCTCTACAACGTTTCGCCCGAACTAGGAAAACTGTCTGTGGGGGACTCTAATGACTCGTCGGTACCCTGGCAGTGGGTTTAACCACAAACCGTCAGCGGCACTAGCTATGCGTAACGGCTGTCCATGGACTGTCCTCAAGGGAGGCTGATGAGCGAACTCATCCAGAAATCCTACTGAGCCTAACAGTGACAATGTATATACAGTCCGGTCCGTTCGTCTATGAGTATCGCATATCCGGCCTAGGGGGCTAGTAACGTCAGACCCCCAATAGCTGTATAAGTCGTGTCGAAGACAAGCCCTGAACACCCTGAGATACTGCTGGAGTACCTACCAGTAAATCTCACCTGCCTTGGCCAAGGACTTGGTGTAATGGCTTTTCTAGACACATCGCGACCTCTACCCCCAATACCGGGAGAGACGAATCCCCTGCCGATCCGCTCACGTGCCTCCATGTGGCTCGGGACTGTACCCAAAAACTACCTGTTTGCACGACTCCTTTGAGACGTGGTAGGGTAGAAATCAAAGCACAGTGGGAACTCACACGAGACAAATGACGACCTCAGGTCGATGAACTAACCTGTACACATGTCACCAGGGAACTGCTATCTGACGATATGTATAATACCAACTAGCAGATTCCCGGCGAGTCCTGTCCGGTGTACTCATAACCCAATGAGCACCTGTATACATCTTAGGTGATCCAACTGACACCAGTGGCTTGTGAGACCGGCCACCGCCCCTCGTCGGGGTCTCGACTGTATACACTAGTCTACTCTGGAGTATCGATGCCCTGTCTCGAAACTCCCACGACTAGGGACCACTATTAAGGATATGCTTATAGACCACCCAACTCTCACGTATATGATCGCCCTCATACTGTTGGCAGTCAAGCAAGATCCTAAGGGCTCTATCAAAGTGTAATCGTGATCAGTCACCTGAACCTATACACGACTGATAAAGGCAAACCAGATAGCATACTATCATCTCGAGTAAAACTGTCCTACCGGTATAGGTCCTCCTCAATCATTGCAATCACGTACCTGCGATCCAATAATTGACTTTGAGGGCACTATATCCAACATGTTTTAGTTGGGTACAGTCCCGAGCCACATGGAGGCAGTGAGTGGATCGGCAAGGGTTTCGTCTCTCCCGGTATTGGGGGTGAGATCGCGCTGTGACTAGGAGAGCCATTACACGAAGTCCTTGGCCAAGGCAGGAGATTTACTGGTAGGTATTCCAGTAGTATCTCAGGGTGTTCTGGGTTACACCCCGACACGACTTGTACCGCTTTTGGGGGTCTGACTTTTACCAACCCCCTAGGCCCGACATACGATGCTCATAGACGAACGGACCAGACTGTACGGATATTGTCACTGACAGGCTCAGTAGAGTGTCAGGATGAGTTCGCTCATCGACCTACCTTTTAGTCAATACCTGGTAGCCCGTTACGTACAGCTAGTACCACTGACGTGCTAGTGGTTAAATCCACAGCCAAAGTATTGACGAGTCTTTAGAGTCCCCCACAGACAATTTCTCAAGTTTTGGGCGAAACGTTGTAGAGGCCGTATGGTATTATGGCAGGGTTCGATCATATACGTGCAGTCGTGCACGGATCATGATCGGACGGATCATACTAGTGGGCTTTGGTTTAAGCCGGATCCTGGTATTAGATTTGTTGGATTACTTTAGTCTCATCGCATCCGCATTCAGTCGGAATGCGGATGCAGGTATGTATATACAGGTGAGGGGTATCCTTGTGATCCGTCACGAGTTTACTTTAGATGTTGCCATATCTTTTTATTGTTGTAAACATTTGGATTAATGTTTACAAATGGAAATAATGAGCTCAAAGTCATGATTAGGAGCATTAATTGTGACACATGCACAAGTGATGACTCATGGTCTCTTTCTTTGTGCATATGTCACATTATTGATTGTTTTAAGTGTTGACATGATAAGAAAAAAGAGAGAGGGCAGCCATATGGTTGTGGTTAGCTCTTGTATTATGTATCTCACTTTCATTTTATCATACAACACAAAAGAAAGCTCTTCTTCTTCCTCCTTCTTTGTTGAGCTCACTATCTCCATTGATGGCATCATCTTCAACCTCCATCCATACACTCTCATGCGTTGAGAATCAATGGATACTTGAGACAAAGTGATCACACACATTCTCTACTTCACCTTGGACGCGTCGGCTATCAAACTTCGTGTCCGAGTTGCTTCGGATGAAGCGGGAGCCCGTAAAAGGATTCGAAGATGTGGTGCCCTTTCCGACGAGGAGACCGGAGATCGGAGATGCCGCGAGGAGCAAGAGATGGTGGCTAAAGACCAAAGGACATGGATCGATCGGTATAGCCTTTCTAACCCTTCTCTAGTTAGCTGGTTAATGTTAATGGTTCGATCCGAGTTGAAAGACTACGATAGCGCCAGTTTCAAGTTTGTGAAAAAGTTTTCGTTTCCGCATTTTGGCCTCGGATCGACGGCCGCGGCACTACCGTAGACTAACATGGTTTCAGAGCCACGCCATAAACCTTTACTAGCTTGTTCTAACGTATTTAAAATATCAATCGAACAAAATTTCCGAAACCGCATTTCCAATACTAAAGTTTCTGTCGAATTTATTTTGTCGTCGAAAAATCATTTTGAGTGTTTCAGAAAATCAGGCAGGCTTTTTTAAGAACACTGTTGAAATTTGGCAAAGTGATCCTACAGTAATGCCGCGGAACCGCGGCCATACCGACATTTTGGCCGCGGTTCCGCCGCGGTTAAAGGGCTTCTCTGCACCATTTTTTCTACAGTGGTCTTTGACTTGGAATTGGGGTTTCTGGAATATATAGTTTTGGCCCAGATTATTTTGAGTACTGGACTTGTGCTTGGGGCCCACTTCGGAAAATTTTGTCGATCGAAAATTTTAAATAAGTTAGTTCACAGTACTTACAATACTATCTGTGACCGTGAATGTCATTTGATCGGTAAATCTTGTTTAATCGCTATAGCTCTTTTAGACGGATTTGCGAACGTGACATTCGCGTTGATGTTCTGTGTTGTGCTGTGATGTTGCGGATTTGTCGTGGAGGATAGCCTGGTGCAATGGTAGTACAGTTTGGTATTATTTGTACATTTGATATTGCGGGGCGAGCATCCGACATGTGGACTGCCGTCACTGCCTGTTTGTATATTATTCTTTTGGGGCACGACCGGGTTGAGGTCGATGTACCCGTTGTATATATTTTATTTTCTGTACTAGGATTACCCCGCGGTGGGGTGCACGGATAGCCGGGTTCTAGAGGGCAACGAGCCCGCATCTCATGGATTTGAGATGGAGGGGGCTTTACTCTAGAATTGGCGGGCTATTTGCCGCACTCGTAGGGGTATAGGTTGACCCAAGGTGGGGTGCTCAAGTTACCGGATTCCGTGAAGTGCTGGGTGGTCCATTCACTTTGTTGAAGGGGGCTGTCTCGCTTCAGGTTTTGGCGGGTAGCTTGCCGCGCCCGTAGGGGTCTAGGATTTCATTGCACATGCTATCCACACGACCAGGGGAACATCGGGTTTCACTTGCGGCTCAAAGGAAACCCGGGGATCCCAAATTATCTGCATTGTTCTGTGATGCTTATTACTCTCTGTGATGTTGCATTTTATCACGCCATGAGCAAATATTATATATTGATATATATAATAGTAGATGGTGTATATGTTTTACACCCGCGCTAGTCCAGTCCCCGCTCTGTCGTTAGTTAAGTAACCTAACGGGTGATGACGGGACCCAGTGGCGAATGCGGATGGCATATACGTACATCATATTTTCGTTCTTTATTGGTGTGATTAATTGATGAGACTGCATTGATTCGGATCAATGTAAGCTAAACAAACCTGTTTGATGTTGTTGGAACAATTTTTCAAAAAGCTGTTATTACAAGGACGTTCTCTTTTGTTTTTCACAGTGGTATTCGATTATGAATATCCAGCACCTCAGTCGACGAGGCAAGGGCCGAGATCCCTTCACCGGGAGTGACCCCTTGGACAGAAGTTTGCGTCAGGGTAATAACTTCACTATAATCGATTACTTTTTGCTTTGCATCGCGGTATTCAGTTGGAATATCCTGCACCTCATTTTACGGGGAAAGAGCCGAGATCCCTTCACCGGGAGTGACCTCTTTAGCAAAGGTTTTCGCCACTATATTTATAAAAAGCTATCTGGTTCCTTCAACGATATCAAGTTCATTACGTTAAAGGTTTTTCGCCAAAAACCATTCGTAGCCCTCCATCATTTCAGATGGGTAGCACTTAGTATTCATGCTATGTTTGTTGACCTTCGTCAAGACATAGTGAATGGTAGCTGCTTATTACCTTTCTGTTGTATAGATAGATGTGTTGGTTTGGGACAGTCGTATAGCCTTGTTGACCTTCGTTAAGGGCTTGTACGGGTGGGTTCAAATTAACCTGGACAATGACGGGTAGAACTTGACATGTGACTTATGATTTGTTGACCTTCGTCAAGGTCATATGAGCATGGGGTAAAAATCACATCGGGAGTTTCTAAATAAACTGAAACTTGCCAGATATGCGCATACCTTCTGGAGTGTGATAACGTGAGTGGATTCCATCACGTTATCATGCGATGATAGTTGGATCCCGATTCCCACTGATGAGTTGGTTTACTCCTCGGGTGATCCCAACTAATTCTTTTTTCAGGTTTGGAAGAGAATTTGAGGTTACAGTGGGAGGTTTCCTGATTAGATAAATTGATAACCATTCTGATCTAGGTTAGAGTGCACGCAGAGTGTTTCTTTTCTCTCTCTCTTTGGCAGCGACCATGGCCCGACCCTAGACTATGACTCAGTAACTAATTTAACCGAACCTTCTTAAAACACTGGCTTTTGGATTGTCTGAGTTGCATACATCATTGCCACTCCTACTTTTACCCTTTTTCTCCGGAACATTTCATATCACTAAGAACGTCCACTTCCATTGGATAAAACCATCGTATAGTTATATACGGACTCGAAGGAACTCGTTCCAAATTCGAGGATGGTTTCCGGTTCTGGAGAAAATGAATAGGACTGTTTAGTTGTCTTTTCCTTTTACCTTCTCTCAGGTTGCGAGTGCTCCTAGGATTAGAACAGTACACCTATTACGCTGATTGGATAGTCTTCTTCCAAACCATAGGCAGGTGCCGAAAGGTAGGGAATGAAGAAAACCGATTAGCCTAAGAGAGGTGTACAGAAGGTAATAAGTAAATACAAAATAAATAGATTAGAAAGAGGGCAAAGTAAATAGCGACTGCTATTCACGACCAAACCAAGTATTTCATCGCCACTCCTACTTCACCTTTGTATTTCTCCGGAACACTCCGTATCACTACGAAGATCCACAGTTTATTGGATAATCCATCGTATGGTTATATACGAACTCGAAGGAACTTGTTCCAGTTCGGGGATGGATTCTAGTTCAGGAGAAATAGGAATGAGGTTTATTCAGTTGTCTTTTATCTTTACCTTCTCTCGGGTTGAGAGTGCTCCTAGGATTAGAACAGTACACCCATTATGCTTATTAGATAGTCTTCTTCAAAACCATAGGCTGGTGCCGAACGGTAGGGAAGGAAGAAAACCATTTGGCCTAAAGGTGGTGTACAGAAGGTAATGACTAAAGACATATAAAGGGATTTGGAGAGATGACAAAGAAATATACGGTTACAGTTGTGAATCTGATAATGGAAGAGGCATTAAGAATACCAGGATACCCCTTCGAAACATTTACATGTTTCAGTTCCACTGTGTATTGTTAAGAGAAAACTGATTTCCCAATTAGCCCTTGCTCCATGGTATGTATTTACCAGGTTTGATTCTCACATCTGTATGGTTTTAAAGATGATGAGTGGGAGTAAGTTATTGGGAATTAGGTGATCATCCTCATTATATCGGGATTCGTTGTAATTGGTGATATTTGAGGAAATCGACTGGGTTGTTTGCCGGACGGCAAATATTTGGTTTTGAATATCCGTTGTTATGCACAAATTTCAAATTGATATATCTGTACGTTTATTTTTATAAAGTGAGATATAACTTTTTGACATTATGTCCATGACATTTACCTATATCAGTGGATGGTTAGGTAAGAAGCATTAAACAACGGTGTAAGTCTTTGTAACCATAGTACAGTTTTCAACCTACGACGCACAGGGAATGAGTTATTAGACTCAGGGGACTTATACAGAGTATTGTATGTTGTCCAGTGTCCATTAGGACAGAGGGGTTGGTACTCGTATTATATTCTGTTTACTTATGACTTCTCTAGTTCTTAGACATGTGTTTCATAGAAATACAAGATCTAAGTTTTGAGAAGTTATAGGTATATGAATAAAGTAGAGAACCAGGTATTGCAAGTATCAGGATTCTTCAAGGTGATCGAAGATGTAGATACTTATGTATGGTATTCAGTTGATTGTAATGAGAACTTGCTTCTCTTTCAGGTTACTCATATCTGGATGTATTCCTAAGTTGAGTAATGTTGATCGACCTCTCTCCATTTAGTTAACATGCACTGGAGACAGCTGCATGATTTGAATCTGGTTCCAATTAAATCAGTGCCTCTGTTTCTATATTAGGATATAGAATAGTTCATATCTTAACAACGTTAAGGTACGGGGAGTTGTCCGGCTTATGCTTAAAACCAGACTCTGGATAACTCAAGACGCGTTTCTGTAATAGAAGTTTGTGAGGTTGACCCGGGCTATGACGAGGGTTGACTTTCTACCATCTGGAAGATCAATAGTGAAATTATTCTTGACTCGCCACAGTTTTAGTAAAATGGATTTTTCAGAAAACAGTAGTGGGAGTATGGTAGAACTGGAAGTGATTACAGAACCGCAGATGATTACTGAAAATTTAACAGGTCCTAAAGATTCAATCTGGTTTGACATTCCATTAGCCACTCCGTAGATAAGGTGGGTAACCTCAGGCACTCGAGAGGTACTTCGGTATGCTCAAGGACGGTGACAGGGAGGTTCTTTTTTACCCGGACTTGCCATTGCTGTTGTTCCAGACTGTGAGACCCGGCAGGAGGATGAGTATAGCGTCGTTCTAAACTAGCTTTAGAAGTGTACGTGTATATGACTCTGCCAGAGGGTTATCGTAATCAGTGGGAGCAGCGGAAGCATAGTGGACAAGTAGCTTATGTCTATTTATGGACTAAAGTAGATATAGCGGAGATAGATCATCTATTTCTGATGTGACAGTCATAGGTTTGACTTCATCATAATAGGGGATGGATTTGTTAAGAAGGTAGTAGGGTGTGATGTCCTGGTATTTGGATGACATACACAGAGTAGGAAGAAGTGAAATTCCTATACTATGATCGGTTATACTTTGGTTGTCACACAGTGGTTTCTCCACATAGGATATAGATATAATATCAGACATTCTAGTTACTAGATCTGTGGTTTTAAATCTGGATTTGGGTAGTATCCCAATCTGGGTACTTAGACAGCATTCTAAAGGTGTTTTTAGAATGGACGACTCCTGGCACGGTAGTGTACCTGCAGGTGATGGAGTCACCCTCTCTAAAGGTGTCTTACAGACTAAAGGGGAGAGGGATGTGCATGATTGACACATCACTTGCTTAGGTAATTGAGTCAATCATGAGATGTCAAGTACCACACCAGATGTTGTTTTTGCACGAGATGCAATAGGTTGATATTAATCCAATCCTGGAGAAACGTTTGGAAGCAGTTTTAGAACATAAGTGGATGTTCTAGGGATTTGATAACGGCAGCCTCCTTCTGGAGACAGTTATCATTCCAGGCTTCCAAGGTGACTTGGATGACAGAGTGACTGTCAGAGTTATAGTTTTCCCTTTGAAGAGGGGATGTAGTTTGGACAGGTGGTCCAAGGGGATACTGAGGGAGGCATGGCGCAGGATACTGATTAAATTCGTTTGACGATACAGTCTAAGAAGTTTGGATTTGGAGTTCATTTGTGAACTAGGTCCTATCAGATATCCAGACATATTCTAAGACAGGTATTGCTCATTTCGGGAGATGGCTTTCTCCGCGAACTTGAGATTAAGAGAGACATAGAAAGAAACATCAGGGCGGATCCACTCACTGAGGCTATTCCACGAACGCAATAGTTTCGTAAACGGGTTTTGTGAGACTGATCAGTAGAGGAGTTGGGTGTTCGGTATCACACGGGCCGTGAGTATGCGACATCGCAATAATTAGCCTTGAGTGCAAGTGGGAGATTGTTGGATATAGTGCCCTCAAAGTCAATTATTGGATCGCAGGCACGTGATTACAATGATTGAGGGAGGACCTATACCGGTAGGACAGTCTTACTCAAGATGATAGTATGCTATCTGGTTTATCTTTATCATAGTGTACATGCTTTGGGTGACATTACAGGTCACTATTGCACATTGATAGAGCCCTTAGGATTCTTGCTTGACGACGAGCAGTATGATGGCAATCATATACGTGGGAGCTGGGGTCTATAAGCACATCCTTAAAAGGTCCCTAGTCGAGGGAGTTTCGAGACAGGGCATCGATACTCCAGAGTAGACTAGTGTATACGGATCGAGACCCCGACGAGGGACGGTGGCTGGTCTCACAAGCCATTGGTGTCAGTTGGTTCACCTAAGACGTATACAGGTGCTCATTGGGTTATGAGTACACCGGATAGGACTCGCCGGGAACATGCTAGTTGGTATTATACCCGACGTCAGATAGCAGTTCCCTGGTGACATGTGTACATGTTAGTTCATCGACCTGAGATTGTCATTTGTCTCGTGTGAGTTCCCACTGTGTTTTGATTACTACCCTACCACGGCTCAAAGGAGTCGTGCAAACAGGTTTTAGTTGGGTACAGTCCCGAGCCACAAGGAGGCAGTGAGCGGATCGGCAGGGGTTTCGTCTCTCCCGGTATTGGGGGTGAGATCGTGCTGTGTTTAGGAGAGCCATTACACGAAGTCCTTGGCCAAGGCAGGAGATTTACTGGTAGGTATTCTAGTAGTATCTCAGGGTGTTCTGGGTTACACTCCGACACGACCTGTACCGCTTTTAGGGGTCTGACTTTTACCAACCCCCTAGGCCCGACATGCGATGCTCATAGACGAACGGACCGGAATGTACGGATATTGTCACTGACATGCTCAGCAGGGTGTCAGGATGAGTTCGCTCATCGACCTCCCTTTTAGTCAATACCTGGTAGCTCGTTACGTACAGCTAGTACCACTGACGTGCTAGTGGTTAAATCCACAGCCAAAGTATTGACGAGTCTTTAGAGTCCCCCACAGACAGTTTCTCAAGTTTCGGGCGAAACGTTGTAGAGGCCGTATGGTATTATGGCAGGGTTCGATCATATACGTGTGCACGGATCATGATCGGACGGATCATACTAGTGGGCTTTGGTTTAAGCCGGATCCTAGTATTAGATTTGTTGGATTACTTTAGTCTCATCGCATCCGCATTCAGTCGGAATGCGGATGCAGGTATGTATATACAGGTGAGGGGTATCCTTGTGATCCGTCACGAGTTTACTTTAGATGTTGCCATATCTTTTTATTGTTGTAAACATTTGGATTAATGTTTACAAATAGAAATAATGAGCTCAAAGTCATGATTAGGAGCATTAATTGTGACACATGCACAAGTGATGACTCATGGTCTCTTTCTTTGTGCATATGTCACATTATTGATTGTTTTAAGTGTTGAAATGATAAGAAAAAAGAAAGATGGCAGCCATATGGTTGTGGTTAGCTCTTGTATTATGTATCTCACTCTCATTTTATCATACAACACAAAAGAAAGCTCTTCTTCTTCCTCCTTCTTTCTTGAGCTCACTATCTCCATTGATGGCATCATCTTCAACCTCCATCCATACACTCTCATGCGTTGAGAATCAATGGATACTTGAGACAAAGTGATCACACACATTCTCTACTTCACCTTGGACACGTCGGCTAGCAAACTTCATTTCCCATAGGCGTCGACAATACCAGTTATAGTTACACTTATATATGTCCCATAGGCGTCGACAATGCAATAACTAATTGGTTCCGCTTATTTTGTACAAGTACGCGGCACTTCCATTATTCAATCACACTTTTACACTAACGTACTTGCCACAATCCAATCACTAACATTTATCACTTGGTAATATAACACGGTCACTAGGATATCAATATATATGACCACTATTCAATGAGGGTATAACAATTACATGATATGACGGGGATACAGTATATGCATTACTAAATACATATGAGCAGCCGGTGTCGGTTGGATTAGAAAAATCATATAAAATCATACGTGCATAATATGACAAAATAATATAGAAGGCATAGACAGTTTATTAAATTATCTATACAGAAAAATTGGTTTCGAGTCAATCGGGTTTCAGGTTTGTGAGTTACAGTCCTTTCATTTTAAGCGTTCATCGCTGGAAATCCAGTTGCTGAACTAGAAGTCCGTTTCGTAACACGTTTTACTCCCTATTGGGAGTATAATTAGGCAATACAACAGTTAGATAATATATAGATTTATTTGTTATGTTTCCAACGCACTAGACGGATCAATAATATCTGATGTACGTAAGGAGATATGCACCATCTAAGGTTAAGATATACATTCGGTGCAACAGTGGCAACACGGCGGCGAGGTCGCGGTAGGGGTTCTCGTGGTCGGAGAAGGAGGGCCCAGTGAAGCAAGAGGAGGCAGACGATAGCACGACGGCGAGAAAGAATCTCGGCTTGGCCGTGGTGGTGGTTGGTGAAGACGGTGGGAGTTGGGTCGTAGGTCCCGCCGGTGGTGCTCAGGGGAGCATCGACAATGGAGTTGGTTAGGGCTCGGTTTAGTGAGATATAGAGGAGAGAGATAGAGAGGGGCTCGGTTCCGTTGCGGAGAAGGGGTAGGTAAACAAGGCAATTACGGAGGTATACGTTGGGACGAGTTTGAGGTCATGGCTGTTAAGGGGAGCGGGTCTCGGGAGTAGCGTGAGGGAAGGGGGACGTGGGGAAAGAGAAGGAGAAAGAAGGAAGATGGGGATTTGGGTTCGGGTTGGGTCCGGGGTTAAGTTAGGGTTTGAGTAGTGGGCTTGGGTCGGATTCAAGGAAAAGGAAAAAGAATGGAGAGGGCTGGGTTTGGGTGATGGGTTAGTGTTTAGTTAGGGTTTAGAGTTAGATAATTAGGAAAATAAAATAGAATAGATATAAGGAAAAATATATAATAAGGAAAAATATATGATAAAGAAAAATAGGTTTAAATGGGTTTCTCATTAGAAATAATTAGGAAATTAGAGTCACGGGAAAAGTATAGGAAAAACCGTTTGGGAAAAATATTTTAATAGAATTTATTATTAATAATACAAAAGATAGAGTACAAAATAAACTGGGTATTACATCATACCCCCGTTAAAGATAATTTCTTCCTCGAAATTAAAATAAACAATAGGCTACAAAAGTCATTCGAAAAGCAACTAGAAAAATCAAACACTACTACATAGTAATTTATACAAAAGCAATTAGATGAAAATTAAATATTTGTATATAAGAAATAGAGCAGCTAAAAAAGGAATAGTCATGTGTAAGAACAAAGACATAACAATTAATAGTAATAAATTATATATATACGAATACAATGAAGAACAGGATAACAATAATTGACAATAGTGAAGGATTGGCTAATAAGCCTTTAGAACCAAAACTATCTTAGTAAAGATACAAATCAAGTAACTTCAGAAAATAGTTTGAGAATACCGAAAAGACAAAAGCATAGAAGGAAATATGACAAAACAAAAATTAAACATGCTAGCAGTGAAGGCAATAAAAGTGAAATGTAAACTAAACGCAATTATATGAAAAAGAAAAGTTTAATTTGATAACAGTTTGTAAAACAAGATACATTCAATATATATTTATATCAGTAGGTTAAAACAGAAAATAAGTGAATCTTATATTCGATAAAAACATTACTACTATGAATAAAATAATTACCAATATGAAAACAGTTGGTAACTTAAAACATTCGTATAAAAGAGATATTGAAATCAACCATTAAAAGAATAGAAAAACAATAAATAATAGAAGACCTTGATCATAAAGTATATAACATATTAACCCATAATTGAGAATTATTAAGTAAAATAAGTAGTAGTGAAAATATTAAGACGATAATCATAATACATATATTGAAACAAAGTAATAAAATTTAAAGCATAGCGGCCACAAATAAAGTTAGAGAAAAATCGATGAAACGATATGGAAATCAAACATTTTTTTAATAAAAAAATGAAGTTGAAAGAAGGAAAAATGGACAAAGAGTAAGTGAGAGCAACACATAGTGAAAGATATAAATAAGATTAGAAGAAAGTTAGCATATGAATTGCATAAGAATTATTATTAGAGCTCAAACTGATATATATTAAAAAGTCAATAGAGTACATTATCATGTACAAAATGAAAAGAATCAACAATGAGTAAAAGTAAGTATAAGGAATTAATTCGAATAAATTTGTAAACTACATAAGCACAGAAAAAAAACATATCGCAAGGAATAAGAACTATTAAAATGCATAGATTAAAAAAAAAACCAACTTCGCAAAATAAGTATACTATAGTTAGTTAAATGAAATGGCATTCTGTAGTTAAAAGCAGAGGAAAGTCCAAACAAGAAATATGAAGAATAACGCTGCATATTAAGAATAATATTAATAAAAAATGCATTAGTATGGGAAATTCACTAGAAAATAAAATATACAACGTGAATTAAAATAATTGAAAACCTCGGAAATAGTAGAGTATTTCAAGGCAGTAAGTAGAATTTAAAATACTTACAATACATAATAGAATTCTAACTAACTACAAACAGGCAAAACTCTAAATTTAAGATAGTAAGCGTTACTAATTATAACTATGTTAACAAAATAACACTAGTGATATACAGTAGGCTCGCCCATACTTACACTTCCAATCTCAAAAGCCCCGCTGGACGGGTAGGGAACTCTAAAAACAAATCAAATCCCGACACCACAGAATGCGGAGCAACTCAAATCAAACCCCGACTCCGTAGAAAGCGGAGTAAGTCAAATCAAATTCCAACACCGTAAGAAGCGGAGCAAGTCAACTTAAACCCAACACCGCAAGAAGCGGAGTAAGTCAAATCAAGCACCGACCATCCAAGTCGCAAAAATGGCAGCACCGACCGTCCAAATCGCAAAAAAGGCAGCAACGACCGTCCATGTCGCTAAAATCGCAGCACCGACCGTCCACGTGGATAAAATGTCACGTCCCGCTTCCCAAAATACAGAAAACGAGGGATGACTAGGCCAGTCATGCTCCCACGGTAAAGGGATAATCCCGCCGTAGCCACACTTCGGCTTCTAGTATTACATGGTAATCAGTAAAAAAACTACAGAAGTAAAGGAAATACATCACTAAATTATTACATCAGATTTCATTGTTCACAATTTACAATAAAACAAGAAAAGAACTACTAACCAAGTTCGAATACAAGGTCTCTTTAGGAAAAGCAGTAAAAATGAAGGAGGTACTCCCGACTAAATCTCCGCGAGCTTGAAGGGCAAGTCCGACTCCTGCACTGGTTCTTCCTCGAGGTCTGAGCATGCATGCTCAGGTCGTCAGAGCGACGTAATAGCAATATTATAATAGTGACAAGAAACAGGTAAAGAAGGTAATAACAGTGGAAGTAAAATGCAGGTAATCAATATGTCACTAACTGATGCAAAGTATGATCGGTGTCCCTATCAGTCTCTAAGTTATCTTTGAAATCGAGTTGTGGAAAGGAGGATCATGTTTAACGAGGGTCTCGTACATACCCGAGACTACGGCCCGCTATCGCCCGGGATATAATCCTGTCAGCCGGACCGCTAGACCCAACCTAATATATATAAGAGTCGTTGTTCAAATGATTATCCTCTAAATCACTGTCCTCGCTAAATACGATACTCTTTCCACTTCGATTTCCCCTTTTCCCCAGGTTTACACTATTTATGAGTATAGTCTAGTCGTGTACAAGTATGCACCAATAACACGGTTTTGTCACTGTTCACTGTATTATTCACTGTCACAAATCATTCACTTTTCCATCGGCGTACTTGACACTTCTAAACCAATACCATTCAAGCACGATAATGCATTGTATACTGAATAATAACGCGCACTATCACTAGGTGTATGGCAATCG
The DNA here is from genome assembly GCA_030015575.1 of Agapanthus africanus. NCBI lineage: Eukaryota > Viridiplantae > Streptophyta > Magnoliopsida > Asparagales > Amaryllidaceae > Agapanthus > Agapanthus africanus. The sequence goes on from JASDDO010000022.1 coordinate 6,561,905, forward strand.
GGTAAGGTATGTGCATTTATGCAATTAACAAGTCATGTGTAATAAGAACTATTATGCACCTTATGAACTTATAAAAATTACAGTAAATCATACGTTCAAAGTTCAGTGAAATGATACAAAGGAGGTAGAAAGTATACCCAGTCGTAAGTTCAGAAAAATTTATCTCAGTGCAATCGGATTTCGAGTTTGTAAGTTACAACCGTTTCATTTTAAGTGTTCGCTGCAGGAAATTCAGTTTCTGAACTGAACGTCCGTTTCGCGACACAGTTTTCATCCTGTTGAGATCAGATTTTAGCGACGCTATAGTTGAAAGGAATTTAGGTTTTTCAATAAGGTTTCTAACGAACCAGACATCTTCTCAATCGCACCTCTACGTCAGAAGTTATGCACTGTTCAACAATAGGGTATCAGTTCTGTTTCTGTTTGGGGCTGCTATACGTCATGTTCTTTTAAATTACAGTTTAAATAGTAAACGATGGTAAAAAGGGGTGAAATCACTTTCATTATTTATCTAACTGTTTCATATTCACTAAAGTATAGGGTTCCACAATATAAAAGTTCAGGCAGCAAAGGGGTAAGCATTACGAGATAGAAATCAACAGCCAGAGCTGCTCTGGACTGCAGTCCAGAGCCGCTCTCTGAACCAGTTTCCGTCGTATTTTCAGTATAGAAACAATTTAAAACTTTATGGGGTTCCATTTCGTCGAGTCAGCTTCTATTTGAGCCCTCGAATGCATCATTCCAATTTGTAAACAATTAATTATGATTTTTACAAGTTTCAGACGCGGGAAATTTTCAGTTTTAACGGGTGTAATTGGGGATGATCGTTCAAGTCAGTAACGATTATATTTTTCAGTAAAATTTTAACACAATGTTCATTACCACATGGGCCAGCGTATATGATCAATTTTCGTCAGTTTAATGGAAGATTTTCGTTCGGGTTTTGCATCAAACACTTGTGTCATATAAATTTTCACGAATTGTAAACATGAAATTAATAGGATTTTGAATTGTAACGGAATAATCTAGCATGTAGCAAGTAGGGTACTTTCCTGGAGACGCGTTGACGACGTACGGCAGCGGAAATGGCATGAACGCGCAACGAACGTCACGGTTTGGGTTCATGGCCTCGGCTCGAGTTTGGGTTCATCGTCGGAGTTGCCCAGGGGATGACTCGTGATCACTGGAGGTGGAGTGGGGTGCTGTGAAGCTCCTGGGGATGTGCTGGGGTCGGCGGTGGTAGCTCCGGCGAGGGTGCAGTGGGGGTTTGAGGCTCAAAGCTTGGTGCTTGGTGTGGGGTTCGGTGAAAGATGTAGTGAGGTAGTAGAGGGGCTCGGGGTAGTATAAAATGATGATGATGATGCAGAAAGGTCGGCGAGGTGGCCGGCGGCGCGATGGGAGCGTGGTGGTCGTCGGCGAGATGGTGTGCAGGGGGCTCGGCGGTGGGTTGAAGCAGTGGTGAGTGGTTGCGATGGGTTAAGGTGGTGGTCGGTGGTTGTGGTCGTCGTCGTGGGGCTCATCGGGGAGGTGTGGATGGTGGTCTGAGGAGTGGTCGGAGATAGGAGGAAGGAGGAGGTAAGTGTAGTGAAGGAAAAAAAATGCAGTGGATGTGAGTGCTCGTCCTTGTATGAAGGTGAGGGAGACGAGGTCGCGGGCGTGTGCGCAATCGTGGGTCGGGGTCGTGGGGTACGAAGACGGGGACGTTGGAGACGACGCGAGGGCGTTGGGTGATGTGGAGCACGTAAAAGAAAAAAGGAGCGGGAAAACTGAAAATGAGTGGGGAAGAAGGGAAGTTTAACGGGTCGGGTCGGGTTGTGTAAGGAGTTGGGCTGGGCCGATGAGGATTTTAGTTTAATTCATTTGTTTTTATTAATTCATTTAGTTTTGGGCTGGGCTGGGGATTAGGGAATTTGTTTAATTAATTTTGGTAAAGGAAAAATGCAAGTGGGCTGATGTTTGGGGGGAAACGGGCTGGGGTTTATTTATATGTATTTAGTTTTTGTTTTTTATTTGTTTGGGCTTTGATTTTAATCGTTTAAGAAAATCAATCATTAAAACTTCAGCAACCAATTACCTACAAAATTATGAGGAAAAATAGAAAAACAATCGGGGGACTAGGAAAGATATAGAAAGATTTTATTGACGGAAACGGGGATTTACATCATACCCCCTTACAAAAATTTCGTCCTCGAAATTTAAAAGAGACAACGAAACAACAGTACTAAACAAAGAGATGTGAAAAACGTGCACGGATATCTTCCTCACGCTCCCAGGTAGATTCTCCTGGGGAACAACCGCCCCAAGACACTCGGACTAACGGAATGACCTTATTCTTCAGCACTTTCTCTCTGCGGTCGAGGATGGTGGTGGGCTGCTCTTTGTAAGATAGGTCGGTATCCAAAGCTAACTCCGAATAGTCCAGAACATGGCTCTCATCCCGAACATAACGCCGCAACCAAGACACGTGGAAGGTATTGTGCACACCAGCTAGTGATGAAGGCAAGGCAAGTCGATAGGCCACCTCTCCTACTCACTCTAGCACCTCAGAAGATCCGATGAAACGGGGACTGAGTTTCCCGCGACCTTCAAACCTGATAACTCCACGAGTAGGGGAAATCTTCAGGAAAACGTGATCTCCGACTTCAAATTCTAGCGCTCTCCTGCTGGTATCCGCCCAACTCTTCTGTCGATCCCGAGCCGTCTTAATGTGCTGCCTTATCATTTGGACCTTGTCGACTGTCTGAACAATAAGCTCGGGACCCAGTAATCTTCGTTCGCCCACATCATCCCAACAAACTGGGGATCGACACTTCCGTCCGTAAAGTGCTTCGAAAGGAGCCATCTGAATGCCGGCCTGGTAACTGTTGTTATACGAAAACTCAACTAGATGCAGATGATCTTCCCAGGAATCCTGGAAATCCAACATGCAGGCTCTCAACATATCCTCGAGCGTCTGAATCGTACGCTCGGATTGTCCGTCCGTCTGCGGGTGATAAGCTGTGCTGGACTTGAGGCGGGTACCCAAACTCTCCTGTAAGCTCCTCCAAAAGTGCGAAACAAATTTGGTGTCTCGATATGACACAATGCTGACCGGAATTCCGTGAAGTCGTACTATCTCCTGCATGTATCACTCTGCCAGTGACTCTGTTGACTGTCCCACTCGGAATGGTAAGAAGTGTACAGCTTTCGTGAGGCGGTCGACGATAACCCAAATGGCGTTGTTGCCACTAGGGCTCCGTGGTAAGGCTGTCACGAAATCCATGGTAATGTGCTCCCACTTCCATTCTGGTATCGGAAGCGGTTGTAACAGTCCTGCTGTCCTCTGATGTTCCGCCTTCACCTGTTGGCATACCAAGCATCTGGATACGAACCGCGCAATTTCTCGCTTCATCCCGTTCTACCAAAAATGCTGCTTTAGATTTTCGTCCCATTCTACCAAATTTAACAAATTGATGGGCACTATATAAAGGCCTCTAGACCCCAAATTCAAAAGATCATCAACATCAAGATCAAAAACAATAACACAGAGAAGAGAGAGCTCTGAAAAATTGTGAGAAAAACTCAAGAAGAGAAAAAAGGTAAAAACCTTTATAAAAAAAAAGAAGAATTTCTTCTGAATAGATCATTGATTTAAGAACAAGATCAATGATCTTCAATAAAAATTAAATAATAACAGTGCCTTGCACTTTTTTATGAACCATTGGTTCTGGAATCTTAAAGATTCTTTTCTTGAATCCAAAATTGGATCAAGTTATTGAAACAGTGCCTTGCACTTGCAAAAACTGCATTGTTGCGCTCCTGGGTTGGCGCAAGCCACCAGAGAGCGACACGTGTCAGCACCATAACTACTTGCACTATGCGCTTTTAAAAAATAGAGCATTGCTCTTTAAAGTTGGCGCAACTCACCAGAGCGTGCTACGTGTCAGCAGCGTAACAGCGCAGCGCACTGCGCTTGCGCTCACCGGAGCGTGACACGTATCACCTCCACATGGACTTGCGCCTTGCGTTCCTCAATTGGTGCAAAGCGCCTGACAAGACACGTGGCGCTCTGCCAGACTAATTAATGCAGCGCATTATTAAAGGGTAGAGCCCAATTAAGAGGCCCAATAGACCAAAATAAATGCTCTGCATTATAAAAAGGGGACAGAGCCCAACTTAAAAGGCCTAACAGGCCAGAATAAAATGCAGTGCATTATTAACAGGGGCAGAGCCCTAATAAAGACCTAATCGACATGACTCCAAGAGTACCTAATATAAATAAAAATGTTGAACATTATCAATTGGACTTAGCCCAATTCTGGTCGTAAGTCCTCAAATTAAATTGACTGAGCATGGCTGCTCTCTTAAATCAATTTACACCTGGTTCAAGGGTACATCTCTGAACTCCTCTGACACCTGTCATTGTAATCCTTCAACGTCGTCAGAGAGGTGATGGGTCCCGACGGCCATACATACAATGGACCTCTATGTCCCTAAACTGGAACATGGACCACTACGTCCCTAAACTGGAACAATAGAGCCCCCAAATGCTCTTTTGTCGGATCTAAACGATCCCGTTTAAGTCGATCTTAGCCTCAAATATTGCTAACGTATCCTTAACCTTCAAACAGACTTTAGTCCATGTTCCCCTCCGAACGGCGGCGCACAGGACCGCGATGTCCTGACGCTGGGGTTCGGGGCAGATGCTATTTGGTTTTATCCGTCCACCTCTCCGAAGATGCCAAGTTGATTTATGGCACCGTGTATCGGAGGTTTAGACGGATGCGGCCGATGTAGCAGACTTCGTCAGATTCCCCCTCGCTTGAGGGGTTTTTGATTGTGGGGACGCTCTTCCCTGCAGGCACGAGCCCCTGCAGTTAATTACGCTACCGCATCGCGGTAACAACTTTCTCCTTCTCCAGAATTTCACTTCGTGTCGTGTGTGTTTGTTTTGTTGGTGGTTGCCCGTGGATTGTATACGGAGACTAATTTATGTCGTCGCCCGTAGGACGTGGATTAGTCCAAATCCGTATTTACTTAGATTTGGGTTTGGGGTTTTTTGTTTAAGGATACGTTAGCCGTATTTGAGGCTAAGATCAACTTAAACGTTCGTTAAGGATACGTTAGTCCAGTTTGAGACTAAGATCAACTTAACGGGATCGTTTAAATCCGACAAAAGAGCGTTTGGGCTCTATTGTTCCAGTTTAGGGACATAGTGGTCCAACATTCCCATTTTGGGGGGATATTGGTTTAAGGACGCATAAGTCCATGAGTTTAAGGACCCCACAGTCCGTATTAATGTGTGGTTGTTAGGACCCGTCACCTCTCTGACGACGTTGAAGGATTACAACGACAAATATCAGAGGAGTTCAGAGATGTACCCTTGAACCAAAGTTGGTTGAGAGATCTATAGTCCAATTTGGGACTAAAGTTTGTTTGAAGGTTTGATTTAAGGACACGTTAGCCATATTTGAGGCTAAGATCAACTTAATCGTTTGTTAAGGATACGTTAGTCCAATTTGAAACTAAGATCAACTTAACGGGATCGTTTAGATCCGACAAAAGAGTGTTTGGGCTCTATTGTTCCAGTTTAGGGACATGGTAGTCCATGTTCCAGTTTAGGGACATGGTGGTCCATATTCCAGTTTAAGAACGTGGTGGTCCGATATTAGTTTAAGGACGTTTCGGTCCAACATTAGTTTAAGGACGTCTCGGTCCGATATTAGTTTAAGGACGTCTCGGTCCGATATTAGTTTAAGGACGTCTCGGTCCATGGTGAGTTTGTGGTCGTCGGGACCCGTCACCTCTCTGACGTCGTTGAATGATTACAACGACATGTGTCAGAGGAGTTCGGAGATGTACCCTCGAACCAAAGTAAATTGATTTAAGAGAGCAGTCTTGCTCAGTCAATTTAATTTAAGGACTTATGGCCAAAATTGGGCTAAGTCCAGTTTCAACATTTTTTTTTGTCTTTGGCCTGTGCTAGGGCTTTACCCCTTTTTAGTAATGCACTGCATTATTCTTGTTTTGACTGGGCTTTGCCCTTGCAGAGCATCTATTTTTTTGTTTGGGCTTTGCCCTCCCCTTTTTAAAATGCATAGCATTTTTTTTATTAGGCCTGTTAGGCCTTTTAATTGGGCTCTGTCCCTTTTCTTTAATAATGCAGAGCATTAAATACTCTGACAGTGCCCCACGTGGCTTGTCAGGCGCTTTGCGCTAAATAATGAGCGCAAACTCATATGATGGTGACACGTGTCGCGCTCTGATGAGCGCAAGCGCAGTAGCGCAGTGCGCTGCGCTGTTGCGCTGCTGACACGTGGCGCGCTCTGGTGAGTTGCGCCAATTCCAGAGAGCAAAGCTCTATTTCAAGAGCGCGTAGCGCAAGTGGTTCTATGGCTGACACGTGGCGCTTTCTTAAGAGCGCAACAGCGCAGTTCGTAAGTGCAGAGCACTAAGAATCTTTTAGATTCAAGAACAGAAGTGCAAAGCACTATTTAATTTCTTGATCTAAATTAGATCAAAGAAAAATAAATTTTTCTTTCGTTTGAAGAACCAGAGGTTCATAAAAGTGCAAAGCACTATTTTTTATCTTTATTGTTTTATTGTTTTAAAGAACCAGAGGTTCATAAGAAGTGCAAAGCACTGTTTATTATGTAAAGATCATTGATCTTGTTTTTAGATCAATGATCTATTAGAAAGAATTTCTTCTACCTCATGAAGGTTCTTTACCTTTTTCTTGAAATTTTCTCAGAGTTCTCTCTGTTTAAAGCTCTTGATTTTTCAAGAAATGTTGATCCCTTTGAATTGAGGTCTAGGGTCCTTTTTATAGTGCCCATAAATTTGTTAAATTTGTTAAAGAGATCTTTCTCTGAGTGATTTGGGGAATTTTCCCCACCGTTGGATCTTTGATCCAAGGGCTTCTGCTTTACAGAAGAAAATCTTCTTGTTTTAACAAGAACAGAAAATATTTTTTTTTTATAAATTTAATTCTGTTTGGCGCAGATGCCCCAGCGCGTGACACGTGTCGCGCAGCGCACAGCGCAGCGCAACTGCGCTGACACGTGTCGCGCAGCGCAACTGAAGCGTTGCTTCATTAAATAGAGCTTTGCTCTGATTGGGCGCGCCTTCTTGGGCGCTGCGCTCCCTACGCTAACGTGTGTGATTTTGACACGTGGCGCTCTGCGCGCAGCGCAGGGGATCTGAAGCGTTGCTTCATTTATTTTTATTTTAATTTTCAATACAGAGCTTTGCTCTGATTGGGGGAAACATAAGCGTTGTTTCGTTTCCCGCCTTGGAATTTGAACAGAGCTTTGCTCTGATTGGGGTAAACAGTCCCAAATTGGACTATAGATCCCCTCCAATCGACTTTGGTTCAAGGGTACATCTCTGAACTACTCTGACACCTGTCGTTGTAATCCTTCAAGGACGTCAGAGAGGTGACGGGTCCCGACGGCCATGCATGCAACGGACCGCTATGTCCTTAAACTGGAACAATAGAGCCCAAATGCTTTTTTGTCGGATCTAAACGATCCCGTTTAAGTTGATCTTAGCCTCAAACATGGCTAACGTATCCTTAAACTAAAACCCCAAACCCAAATCTAAGTAAATACGGATTTGGACTAATCCACGTCCTACGGGCGACGACATAAATTAGTCTCCGTATACAATCCATGGGCAACCACAAACAAAACAAACACACACGACACGAAGTGAAATTTTGGAGAAGGAGAAAGTTGTTACCGTTATGCGGTAGCGTAATTAACTGCAGGGGCTTGCACCTGCATGGAAGAGCGTCCCCACAATCAAAACCCCCTCAAGCGAGGGGGAATCTGGCGAAGTCTGCTACATCGGCCGCATCCGTCTAAACCTCCGATACACGGTGCCATAAATCAACTTGGCATCTTCGGAGAGGTGGACGGATAAAACCAAATAGCATCTGCCCCGAATCTCAGGCAAGACGTCCAGTCTTTGCGCCGTGCATTCGGAGGGGAACAGTCCCCTTTCATCATCTCCGGAAATTTCTCAGGAGTTTAACTCCGAACAAGAATCTCTCCTTTAGGAGTTTAACTCCAAACCAATATTTGAGTAGCTCAACTCCAAAATCCAAATTCTTGAAGGAGTTGAACCCTAAAAATTCAGATCTTTTAAAATTCAGATCTTTTAGGAGTTTACTTCCGTAAAAAGATCCCCTTTTTTAGGAGTTTAACTCCAAAAGTCACTCGGGAGTTCAACTCTCAGTTCAGGGGTTAAGCCCCTTTTTTCGCGGGTGCCCAGCACCCGCGTGCAGGATGCGTGATCCATTCGTGCCCAGGGCACAGGGCCCGCTGACGCCCATGCACCACGCACGTGGCCCGCTGGCGTCCAGCGCCCACGTGCCATCTTCCGCGCCCATGTGCCATGTTCTGTGCCCAGCGCTCCACACTCAAAACACAACCCACGTTATCCGAGTAGCGGGACCCCCTTAAACTCTGTGAGGCCCCCGATATACCCAAAACCCCTCAAGACACATACATACGCACACTGCATATTGAGTTCGCATGACCAGTTTGACCCGTCAATCGGAAGTTTCCCTCGCTTCAAAGGCGAGGGGTAATTAACGGCAGCTTAGTCCGCGGTTGTCGGAGATTCGGATCCCCACAATCAATAAATTTCGGCCTATCCTAGACAGAGGGTTCTGTAATACGCCTAACAAGCGCGCGTATTCCCATCTCAATAGGATGACGAAAAACACCCTACATGCATATCTTCGATGACTCCTCCCGAACAATAAAACTGGGTGACATTAGAGGAGAACTATGCAGGATGATGCGAAAGAAATGTGGATATTGTTGCAGGGTGATGCGACAGTGATGCAGCGGGGTGATGGCGTCGGCAGTGATGGGTTCGGCAAGAATTTGGCGGCTAGGGTTTGGTGTTGGCGGCGGTTAGGGTTTGGCGAAACATGGCTCTAATACCATGACAAAGAGGAGAAATTAGATATTTTATTATTGTATTAAAAAATATAAAGAGTCTCTTTATATATGTGTGTTACCGTATGTCTACTCTTCCTATTTTACCAATGTGGAACTCTTTCTTATAACAAACTCTAACAGTTTCAATTAAAAAGCTATATTAATGTCACGTCAGCCTCTATGTAGATCCTTTTTATCCATGTATAAAATCAAAGTTTGTTAAAACTTCGCATTTGACAATAAAACACGAGAAACTTTCGGAGTCCACTGGAGGGCAGGGGAGGTGAGTCCAACTTGATGGTCTTAGTGTCAGCAAGCACAGTCTCAGGGTCTGTTTGTTTGCCATGAAGTAGCATGGAAGTACCGGAAGTAGGCTTACTTCCGTTACTTCAAGTGTTTGTTTTGAGAAGAAATAACATTTGAAGTTATTTCTATCTGATGATGTAGATCCGGTGTGGAGTCTCAACTTCAAGATTTCTCTTTATAATCTCTTGGGCTTGGAAGTGGCATGGAGCACAAGAAAAGAGGAAGAAAATACCATTTTGTTCATAATATTAATTAATTTTAAGTTTTTTCCATTCTCTTCCATACTTTTCTAAATAAAAGTTAATATAAAATAATTGCATTTATTATTTCAATAGAACTACTTTTATAACCAAAACAAACAAAAGATATGCAAGAAATTACTACTTTCATGAACTTCTTTTTGAAGTAGCTTCAAGATTACTTTCGATACTTCCGGTACTTCCGTTCATCCAAACATGCCCTTAACGAAAGACTCACCGGCTAATCCGGCTGCTACAAGCCCGAGTGCAGCTCGACAGCTCGTGTCCTAATTTGTGGTCAGGTGCTGCTGAGTTGGCGGATTAGATTCCGATGGCCTTATGTATAGTTGACACGTGTCGGGCTATTGTAATTCCGGGTATTGTCTAAGACCAGGAGTGCACGCGGGGTTGGGTTTGTCGTGGATCCAACCCTCTGCCAAATCTGATGATGCTTGATGTAACAACCCTAAATTTCCTGTACAATTTTTTCAAAAATCCAGAAAGGGGTATTTTAGCCTGAGCACAAGATATAAGTAATTAATTTGCTTTTTAATTACAAGTTAAAATAATGCAACAACTCCATTTTTAGTGTACAAAATTTGCTTAAAAATTAATGTATACTCGGGGTATTTACATTTACTGTTATTATTTTAAGTAATTAATTAGCTCCATAATTACAAGAAAGAGCTTGTGGCTCATTGGTAATACCTTGCACTGCTGAACCAAGCCACCAGAGTTCAAATCCCATACCCCACATTATTTTTAATATTGATTTTTTAAAACCTTTAGAATACCAAGGGTTTACACATGCATATCTCACAAAAACCCCACTATACCCAAAAATGTAACATTGCCAGAGGATAGATGAATCGTCGGGGGGGATTCCGTCCGCCTGACTCGGCCGGAAATTAGCCAACTCAGCCGACTCAGGCCTCCGACCGAGTCACGGCCGAGTCAAGGCCGAGTCAGCCGATTCCGGCGACGACCCTAACATGAAAAATGTGTCTTTGGGTCTCCCCTGTACACCTGCAAAATTTTATCCTCAGACAATTTCCAGAGACCTCTTAATACCTCAATTACTCCACTTTTATTACATTTTAATATATTTTTAATACATTTTTTCAATTAAACTCTTCATCTACCCTAACCCTATAAATACCACCCCTACACACTACCCCTCACTCCAAAATTCTGAGCCAACTCTCAAGAAAACTCTTAGAACCCTAGTGTGTTTTGAAAGTGAGCAAAGAGGCGATGCTCCGGCAAATTTCCGGCGACAACCCTAGAAGATCCCGGCGACGAAACAACGCACCAGTGCCTCCTCCCGACTCCTATTCCTCTCCTCTAAGTCCTAAGCCAGTAAGTCCCACCTTTCCTGATGATGATCAATATTGGCAATCTTCTGGATCAAGGCACGTGGTAGATGACGTGTCCCAAAACTCAGGGGGAAGGGTCTACGGGGGCCGACCAGGCCACCCTACAACCGACCTGCAAGCACAAGATGGCCCTCCTCGGGGCTCCCTGCAAGTTGGTCTCCTCGGCCCCTCAGCTCGCCTCAAGCTGCCACATGACCAAGACTCCTCGGCCTCCTCGCTCGTCCCCGAGCTCCCGCCGAGGCCGTCTTCCTCGTCCCTCCGACCAACTCCACCACTCACAGGCGTAACCGCCGCTCCGCGAATCTCGCCATGCGCAGATTCTACACCAGCAACATCCCACGTTTCATGCCATCACGATCCCTATTAATGGGCGATCCGCTCTCTACGCGGGCGTGATGTCGGGAGCGTAACTGCCGGCGAGATTCTCGCGCCTGCTGCTGCGTGCCGCCACCGTTATATAAACCCCCATCACAGAGGGGTCAAGTAAGCCATTCTTTACTCTTGAAGCCGTTACTCTGCTCGGATCTTATCACTAACTTGATCGTCGGAGGGTCCTTGGTGGTACCAAACCACCCCGAGACTTCTTTGCGGGTACTCGACACCGAACTCCTCATATCATCTCTTCCACCAAAACCCATTGAGATCCACACGCAACGGAAGGTAACCGCCTAAGTCCACAAGGAGATCAGCGGAAGACAACATCTGACGGAGACTCGAAAAGGACCTCCATCAGTTGGCGCCGTCTGTGGGAAATCGAAAACTCCACAAAAACAAAAGTTGGCCTTCCGATCTCCTCCCACATGGTGATCGATCCTCCTGAAGATCCAAATGCCCGTTGTCGCCTCCCTCACAATGGAGACGCAGACGGGCCCTCACCCAACCTCGTCGGTCTCCCCGCTGGCTGCCGCCCCATAGGCCCCGGCAACCGCCCGAGCAAAAGGGCTAGGGGCCGAGAACCCATCACCTTTGACGACGGGGATCTCCACGGCATATCTGTGCCCCATAGTGACCCGCTGGTGATCATATCCTAAATTCACCGGTACGAGGTCCACAGAATACTCATCGATTCGGTCAGCTCGGCGAACATCCTCTTCCATGACTGTTTCCTACGTATGGGGCTCGCCCCCGCAGACCTGAGACCGACCTCCCACGTCCTCTCGGGGTTCACCAACCACTCTATCCCGGCACAAGGGGTGGTCACCCTGCAGTTCACGATCGGGGAACCCGGCCGCACGCGCACGCTGCCCGTGGACTTCATTGTAGCGAAGGTTTCGTCGGCCTACAACGTCCTCCTCAGCCGCCCGACGCTAAACTCCCTCCAGTCCTAGATCTCGACATACCACCTGGCGATAAAATTCCCCCTCGACCGTGGCGGGATAGGTCGGGCATACGGGAGCCAGCAGGTCATAAGGATAGGCCTTACAGAGACGTTTTCGCCCGAGCAGCATGCTGACGACGCCGATGCGTGCAGCGACATCAAAGGATCCTTGGACACCCGGGATGAGTGGAAGGAGGTCCGTGGGGCACCGGTCGAACCTTTTACCGAGGTTCCCCTAGCAGAGGGAGACCAAGGAAAGACCATCCAGGTCGGGTCGCTCCCAGCGGGGACCCAGCGGGACGACCTGATCAGGTTCCTCAGAAGCAACTCCGACGTTTTCGCCTGGGCGCCCGCTGACATGCCTGGGATCGACCCTAAAATCATCTCCCACAAGCTCGGAGTTGATCCTATGGCCCGACCCGTCAGACAGAAGAAAAGAAGCTTCGCCCCGGTCAAGCAGAAGGCGATCGAAGAGGAGGTCGATCGGCTCCTCGCCGCCAACTTCATCAGGAATGTGCCCTATTCAGAGTGGTTGGCAAACGTGGTCCTAGTCAAGCGGGAAATGGCGTATGTGCGTCGATTTCACCGACCTTAATAAGACCTTCCCCAAGGACAACTTCCCGCTCTCCCACATAGACCAGCTCGTTGACAGCTCGGCTGGTCACGAGCTATTGAGCTTCATGGACGCCTTCTCCGGCTACAACCAAATCTGTATGAACCCCGAAGATGAGGACCTGACCGCGTTCACAATGGACCGGGGGGTATACTGCTAAAGGGTGATGCCCTTCGGCCTCAAGAACGCCGGGACCACATACCAGAGGCTGGTCAATCGCATGTTCAAGCCGCAGATTGGCAGGAACATGGAAGTCTACGTCGACGACATGCTCGTCAAGTCCACCTCGTCGGCCGACCATGCCAAGGACCTGGGCGAGGCATTCGGAGTGCTCCGCAAATTCAACATGAAATTAAACCCCGCCAAGTGCGCATTCGGAGTCACCGGTAGAAAGTTCCTCGGGTTCGTGGTCACTCACCGCGGAATCGAAGCTAACCCGGAGAAGATCGACATAATCCTGAGCATGGCCGCACCCAATACCAACGTCGAGATCATGCGGCTCACGGGGCGGGTCGCCGCTCTGAGCCGTTTTATGTCCAGGTCGGGGGAGAAGTGCCTTCCGTTCTTTAAGGCGCTAAGGAAAATTCCGAGGTTCGAGTGGTCGGAGGAATGCCAAGCCGCCTTTGACCAATTGAAGAAGCACCTCACTACACCGCCCCTGCTCACCCGGCCAGTGGAGGGGGACGAGCTGTCACTGTATCTGGCAGTATCCGACCAAGCAGCAGGCTCGGTGCTCGTCCGAGAGGCCGAAGGGGTGCAGAAGCCGGTGTACTATGTGAGCCACGTGTTTAAGGACGCATAGACGAGGTGCCCCGCCATAGAGAAGATTGTCTTGGCCCTCGTGGTAACCTCGCGGAAGCTGCAGCACTACTTCCAAGCACACACCATAATCGTCCTCACCGAGCGCCCGTTGGGGGCTATCCTGGCATCACCAGAATCCTCAGGCCGCTTGGAAAAATGGAGGTGGGAGCTATCTCAATTCGACATAAGGTATCGCCCAAGGCAAGCCATCAAGGCGCAAGCTCTGGCCGATTTCATCGTCGAATGCACCATCCCTAGTGGTCCCCTCCGAAAGACGCGGACGAAGACGCAGCGAACGTCTAGCCTGAATTTCGGGACAGATACTAATTGGTGCTATCCGTCCACCTCTCCAAAGATGCCAAGTTGATTTATGGCACCATGTATCGAAGGTTCAGACGGATGCGGCCGATGTAGCAGACTTCGTCAGATTCCCCCTCGTCTGAGGGGTTTTTTGATTGTGGGGACGCTCTTCCCTGCAGGCGCAATCCCCTGCAGTTAATTACACTACCACATCGCGGTATCAACTTTCTCCTTCTCTAGATGGTCACTTCATGTTGTGGGTGTTTATTTTGTGTTTGGTTGTCCGTGGATTGTATACGGAGACTAAGTTATGCTGTCGCCCGTAGGACGTGGATTAGTCCCAATCTGTATTTTCTTAGATTTGGGTTTGGGGGTTTGGGTTTAAGGATACGTTAGTCTCATTTGAGACTAAGATCAACTTAAATGTTCGTTAAGGATACGTTAGTCTAATTTTAGACTAAGATCAACTCAACGTTTGTTAAGGACACGTTAGTCTAATTTTAGACTAAGATCAACTTAACAGGATCATTTAGATCCAACAAAAGAGCATTTGAACTCTATTGTTTAGTTTAGGGACATTGCGGTCGATTACCAGTTTAAGGACATGGGGGTCCATTGTTAGTTTAAAGAAATCACAGTCGAGGTTAAGGACATCATAGTCCGTGAGTTTAAGGACCCCACAGTCCAATGTTAGTTTAAAGACATCACGGTCGAGGTTAAGGACATCATAGTCCGTGAGTTTAAGGACCCCACAGTCTAATGTTAGTTTAAAGATATCACGGTCGAGGTTAAGGACATCATAGTCTGTGAGTTTAAGGACCCCACAGTCCAATGTTAGTTTAAAGACATCACGGTCGAGGTTAAGGACATCATAGTCCGTGAGTTTAAGGACCCCACAGTCCAATGTTAGTTTAAAAACATCACGGTCGAGGTTAAAGAAATCATAGTCCGTGAGTTTAAAGACCCTACAGTCCAATGTTAGGGACATCATAGTCCGTGAAATGTGTGGTTGTCGGGACCCGTCACCTCTCTGAAGACGTTGAAGGATTACAACGACAAATATCAGAGGAGTGAAGAGATGTACCCTCGAACCAGAGTTGATTGGGTGATCTGTAGTCCAATTTGGAACTACGATCAATTTATTAGATTATGAGCACATTGGCTCAGTTAAATCTGAATTGAGGATTTATGGCCAGTTTGGGCTAAGTCCAATTAGATTAGAAATATTGGCTTTTTGTTGGACCATTAAACATTTGTATGGGTTCAAGCCCACATTATTTAGCAATGCTAAACATTTTCTTCTTTGATTTCCTCAATTTTGAGATTCATTTGGAGGAGGGACTTTTGCCTCTGGAAAATTAGCCAATTTGGCTAAAAGTAGTGTTAAACACTAAAGAACAACAGTGTTAAACACTGGAAATATAGAATCCCAAATTAGTGTTAAACACTAGAAAATAACAGTGTTAAACACTGGAAATAAGATTTTCAAATTAGTGTTAAACACTAAAAGATAATCAGTGTTAAACACTGGGAATAAAGCACTCGAATTAGTGTTAAACACTAAAGAAAAATGGGTCACGTGAGGGCGCCCAAAGGTGGGACCAGATTCCTTTTCTTCGTTCTGCAATTAAGTGTTAAACACTTTTTATATTTTTATTTTGAGCATCACGTGTTGGCACGTGATGGTCATCTGTGCGCTGATCACTAAAGCGTTTGCTGAGGGGTCACGTGGTAACACGTGAGAGCGCCCAAAGCCTAGATTTCCTTTGCTTTTTCTTTCTGTGTTTTGGAAGTCACGTGGGAGCATGTAAGGCGTTGCCTCAGAGCTTTTTCCTTCTCATTTTTGGGGATCTCTTCAGGGGTCACGTGGGGCCACGTGACCTTGATTCTTTTCATGTATAGAGATCTTTTAAGTCTCCTTATTTTAATTTGAGAATTAAATTCTCTATAGGGTTGAACCCTAATTATGATTTTGGAGGAATTAAATTCCTATTATGAAAGAATTAAATTCTTATATAGGGTTGAACTCTAATTTCTTTTAGAGGAATTAAATTCCCATATATGTAAAAGAATTAAATTCTTGTATAGGGTGAAACCCTAATTTCATTTTTAGAGGAATTAAATTCCTGTGAATTTGAGAGAATTAAATTCTCAATTAGGGTTAAACCCTAATTCTATCCACCTTGAAGGAATTAAATTCCTGTAATTTTAGGAGAATTGAATTCTCATATAGGGTTAAACCCTAGTTTTTATCTTGGAGGAATTAAATTCCTATAACTTTGGCGGAATTAAATTCTCATATAGGATTAAACCCTAGTTTTGGGAGATTAAATTCTTTAAACTCAATTCCCCCTCTAAGTTTCGGATCTGCATGGCAGGATCTCAACCCGATGAGAATTAAATTCTCAATTTATGGGGAGATGTGCTCTTTGCAGATTTTCAACCAGAGGAAGAACTAAGTTCTTTTGTGCAGAAAAGTTAAACTCTTAGATTTGAGAATTAAATTCTCTGTTTTAAGTTTTGATTCCTTTTCTTTTCTCACCTAGGGTTTTCTTTCTTGAGAATTAAATTCTCCTTTCTTTTCTCTCTGCTATTTTCCTTTAGAAAATTTCAAGATCCCAAAATTCTATATCTTTCTTCTCTTCTTGGCTTCTATTTATAGGAAAAGGAAAAGAATCAATTTGTTTAGTAAATCTCTCATTGAAAGATTTTGTTTGTTTTTCGTAACTAATGTGATCTTTTAGATCACTCAGTGAATTTTTATTCACCATTGGATTTTTAATCCAAAAGATATTCTGTTATTCAAATTTTAGGGAAATCTTTCCTTGTATAAAATCTTTCCATAAATTGGTGATTTTTAATCACCATTGGATTTTTAATCCAACGGTGCTCCATTTTACAGAACATCATCCTTTTTGTTCAGAAAGATTTAAAGAAATATTTTTCCAGTTAGGGTTTTTGATTTCCTTTAATTAGAATTTAATTCTATTATTTCAGAGATTTTAGGATCCCATCACGTGTTGACACGTGACCCCCTCGATTAAGCATTTAATTCTGTTGTTTTAAAGAGCTCAGGAATTATCACGTGTCAGCACGTGACCCTTGGTCACGTGTGAGGACGTGATGCCCCATTGGTTTTTTTTCCTTGTTATTTTATTATACTTTTAATTCTTTTCAGTGAGTTTAAAGGCCTATCACGTGTTGATACGTGACCCCATTGTTGGAATTTAATTCTTATCATTTCAGAGGGTTTAAGAGCCCATCACGTGTTGGCACGTGACCCCACTGATTAATTATTTAATTTAGAATTTAATTCTATTAATTCAGAGGGCTTGGGAACCCATCACGTGTTCTGCACGTGACCTTTGGTCACGTGTGGACACGTGATCCCCCATTGGGGTATTCATGATTGTTTTATTTCACTTTTAATTTTCTTCAGTGGGTTTTCAAAGGCCTATCACGTGATGGTACGTGACCCCATTTAATTATTTATTTTATTCAGTGACTACAGGCTTTGCCTGTAAATGATCACGTGTGGGCACGTGATGCCTGATCACGTGTGGGCACGTGATACCTCATAACTTTTGATCCCGGATGAATTATGAGGCCCATAATATATCAAATCGAAGGATTTTTCGAGACGCTTTCGACACCATTAGAATTTAGCTGTTTCTCATTCGGAAGTTTGTCAACATACAGCCCAGAAAATACTGGTTCGCATTTTCTTAAGCGTATCGCTGCCATTTGATACTTTAGGCTCTTTGCGCAGAAATTTTTAGCGGGAACAAATGCCCCCTACTACTTTGCCCACGTAAGTATGTACGTGGGTGAAGTAGTGCAGAGTTACGCATGGCAATAGAATTGATGGCTTAGGAGACAAGTTTAGGGTTCTTGTAACCTAAGACTTTTTTCATCTTCATGAGCCGTATGGGTCTCAAGAAGGTTTTTTCTCCCTACAGGTCGAGAGGATCCCGCAGGTGTATTTTCTCCTTAGGGGTCGTGAGGACTCCTAAGTGCGTTTTCCCTTGAGAGTCGTAAGGATCTCACAAGAGAATTTTCTCCCTTACAAGTCGAGAGGACTCATAAGTGACTGTTTCCCTCCTTGTCGATGTTTGACTTCGGGAGTGTGGCCCGTAGACAGTCCATCTTGACCTCTTTGTAGGGCAGTGATAGCTTAGGAGACAGTTAGGATCTGCCACCTAAGACTTTTCAATTTTATGAGCTGTGAGGGTCTTATAAAGACTTTTCTCTCTACGAGTCGAGAGGATCCCGTAGGTGTATTTTCTCCCTAGGAGTCGTGAGGACTCCTAAGTGTGTGTTTTCTCTTGAGAGTCGTAAGGATCTCACAAGAGAATTTTTCCCGCTTACAGGCCGAGAGGACTTGTAAGTGGTTGTTTCTCTCTTTGTCGATGTTCGACTTGGGAGAGTGTGACCCGTGAATAGTATGCAAGAGTCCATCTTGGACTGACTTGCAGGGCCCCAGTGCTTAGGAAACAGTTTTTTTAATCCCCATTGCCTAAGGCTTTGCCTTACGAGTCGAGACGAATCGACAAGTTCTCGCAAGGATGTCCTAACGTCACAGTTAACCTCTGCTCTTTACGACAAAGGTCTGTTAGGGTCTGTGGTACTAGGATTTTGTCCGTCGTACCATCGCGTTGGCTGATGTATTCCTCGATAGGCAAACTTGCTGTTTGAGCAGACTTGCGACTGTCGTGTCTCTGATCCCTTCGGGGGCTGGACAAGACGTCTTCAAGCATCTTCCTAGGCAGTTTGACCGTCAGAAGAGCAAGCGTTAGGAATTTTGCCATGCCGCTTTTTACTTGAGGTTAGGCTCATTTTGAAGAGCCCCGATGAGTTATAACCACTCCGCACTGGTGTGGGATGATCTTCGATAGTCTTTCAGGTTTTATATGAGTTGCCGTCACCTGAAGCTAGGAATTTTGCTTTTGCTTCGTTTGCTGGCATTGCGTCTGCTGTATCGAGACGAATGTCACGGTTGTCTCTAGGTTCGCGGTGAACGTCTGTTTCCCCCAATCAGAGCAAGGCTCTGTTTGAATTTCAAAAATTCAAATTTTAAAATAACGTTTCAAATCCCGTGCGCTGCGCGCAATGCGCCATGTGTCAGAAGTTGATGCGTCAGCACAGCGCCCGAGGCAGTGCGTCCAATCAGAGCAAGGCTCTTTTAAAAAAAAATAAAAGTAAGGGAAGCAACGCTTCAGTTGCGCAAGAACTGCGCTGCGCGACACGTGTCTGCGCCGTTGCGCAAGCACAGCTGCGCAAGCGCAGCTGCGCAAACACAGCTGTGCAAACGTTGCGCTGCGCGACACGTGTCTGCGCAGTTGCGCAAGCACAGCTGCGCAAGCGCTGCACTGCGCGACACGTGTCACGCGCTGGGGCGTTTGCGCAAAACAGAGTGGAGATTTAAAGAAATCTTTTCTGTTCTTGTTAAAACAAGAAGATTTTCTTCTGTAAAGCAGAGGCCTTTGGATCAAAGATCCAACGGTGGCGAAAATTCCCCAAATCACTCAGAGAAAGATCTCTTTAACAAATTTAACTAATTTATGGGCACTATAAAAAGGACCCCAGACCTCAATTCAAAGGGAGGAAGATTTTTGTGAAAAACTAAACAGAGAGAACTCTGAAGAATTGGAGAGAAATCCTCAAGAACAAAGAAAAAGGTAAAAACCTTTAGAAAAAAAGAAAATTCTCTCATGAACAGATCATTGATCTGATAATAAGATAAAAGACCTCTAATGAAAAGGAAAATAAACAAAAAAAAACAGTGCCCTGCACTTCTTTTTGATGAACCATTGGTTCTGAATCTAAAAGATTCTCAAGATAACAGTGCCTTGCACATTTTATGAACCACTGGTTCTTTAAAGAACAAGAAAAAAAAACTTGTTTTCTTTGATCTAAAATTGATCCAAAGAATAAGAACAGTGCCCGGCACTTGCCAAAACTGCACTATTGCGCAAGCCGCCAGGAAGCGCCACGTGTCAGCAGTGCAACAACACAGCGCACTGACGCAGCGCACTGCACTGTTGCGCTTGCGCTCACCAGAACGTGACACGTGTCACCTCCACGAGCGCTTGCGCTCATTAATTGCGCAAAGCGCCTGACAGGCCATGTGGGGCACTGTCAGAGTATCTAATGCTCTGCATTATTAAGAGAAGGGCCAAGCCCAATTAAAAAAGGCCTAACAGGCCAAATTAAATGCAATGCATTATGTTAAAGAAGGGCAGAGTCCAAACAGATGCTCTGCATCATTTATAAAGGGACATAGCCCAAATCAAAAAGGCCTAGCAGGCCAGAATAAATGCAATGCATTATTTAAAAAGGAGCAGAGCCCTACCACAGGCCTAATAGGCTAAAAGCAAATAAAATGTTGAACTTTTTCAACTGGACTTAGCCCAATCATGGCCGTAAGTCCTCAAATTAAATTGACTGAGCACGGCTGCTCCCTAAATCAATTTACGACCGGTTCGAGGGTATATCTCCGAACTCCTCTGACACCCATCGTTGTAATTCTTCAACGACGTCAGAGAGGTGACAGGTCCCGACGACCACACATCAATATGGACCGAAACGTCCTTAAACTAATATTGGACCGAAACATCCTTAAACTAATATCGGACCGAAACGTCCTTAAACTAATATCGGACCGAAACGTCCTTAAACTAATAATGGACCCCTACGTCCCTAAACTGGAATACGGACCACCACGTCCCTAAACTGGCGATAGACCACCACGTCCCTAAACTGGCGATAGACCACCATGTCCCTAAACTGGAACATGGACCCTTACGTCCCTAAACTGGAATATGGACCCTTACGTCCCTAAACTGGAACAATAGAGCCCCCAAATGCTCTTTTGTCCGATCCAAACGATCCCGTTAAGTTGATCTTAGTCTCAAATCAGACTAACGTATCCTTAACAAACGTTTAAGTCGATCTTAGCCTAAATACGGCTAACGTATCCTTAAACCAAAACACCAAACCCAAATCTAAGTAAATACGGATTTGGACTAATCCACGTCCTACGGGCGACGGCATTACTCAGTCTCCGTATACAATCCACGGGCAACCACAAACAAAACAAACACCCACGACACGAAGTAAAATTCTGGAGAAGGAGAAAGTTGTTACCGCGATGCGGTAGCGTAATTAACTGCAGGGGCTTGCGCCTGCAGGGAAGAGCGTCCCCACAATCAAAAACCCCTCACCCTGAGGGGGAATCTGACGAAGTCTGCTACATCGGCCGCATCCGTCTAAACCTCCGATACACGGTGTCATAAATCAACTTGGCATTTTCGGAGAGGTGGGCGGATAAAACCATATAGCATCTGCCCCGAATCACAGGCAAGACGTCCTCACGTCTTGGCCGTCTTTCGGAGGGGAACAGATTCTGGCATGCCCGGTAGGACCTTTTCCTCTTTCCACTCCACACTTCGTGTGTCGTCTTCGCGAACCGATCGCGGTTTGTTAAATGGTTGCCTTCGGATTTCAAGTTACTAAGATTTGGTCTTTTGCCTAGCGCAAAACTCAAGATTCAATGGCCTTTAACTGCACCAACTGCTCGAAATGCCACTGCAACGGAGCTCCACCTCACCAGGAGGTGTAGCATATGGGCCCCAAGCGGCTTCCTTCCTCGCTCTGCCGGTAGACTAGGTGACCCAAGCCACCACTGGCCTGTTCTTCGGGACCATGATCCCACCTACAAGCTTTCCTACGCTAATACCTGCACCGGAAGTGAAAAAAAAGCCGGTCTTCGACCGGCTCACTGCTACGACGAAGACCGGCTCACTGCTACGACGGCCCCTGTCAACGGGTCGCCCGCTACCAAACCGACAGCCTCTGTTTTCACCAGGCTAAATCAGAACTCTAAACTGGCTGTCCCAAGGAAAGCAATAGCTGCTGCTCCAGAAGTCATCAAGACGGCTTCCCCTGTCAAAGAGTCAGTCTTTTCAAGACTGACGATTCCTGCTCCTGCCCCTGCTCGAGGATCCGTCTTCGACAGGTTGAATATCACCCTTCAAAAGACAACCTCAGTCTTTAAAAGGTTAACACCAGCGGCGCCTCATTCAGACAGGGGGCAAAAAGAAGATGTCTCAATCTCCGAGCCAGTCCTAACGGCTCGTCATGCTCGACGTCACCATTGGCAACGAGTGAGGAAGGCAGGGGGCAACTCCCCCTCAGGGCTAACTCCACCGGCTCCAGTGGTGGAAGTCAACGCTGCTGTTCCAACTGGGAACAACTTTGAACTGCTGAGAAGGGTACGTAGGAACTCTCCAACCGCTACACTGAAAAGATCTCCTCCGGCCGCGGAGAGAGTTCCGGGAACAAAGCAAGAACAGCCCCCTCAACGGCTGTCCTCAAAAATATACAAGGTTTGGCAAAGGGTTCAAGACTCCGTGATCGACCCAGATCACTCTCATCAACAAAAGAAGACGAAGGTGCAAAAAGAAAAAGACCGTCCTGTTAAACAGCAGAGGACAACAATCGCTAGGGTGCCCACTGCAACGACCCCTTCAACTTCAACGGCCCACAAAAGAAGGAGGCCGGAGAAAATCCCCACGTCGGCGACAAATATCAGAGGTGATGAACCCAAATGCCCTAAGTCAGGGGGCATTGTAGTTCATACCGTATACATGGCGTCTGGTAAAGAGGACAGCCGCATATCAACAGGTCATAGACCGCACACGCGGTCAGTGACCAAGACGCAGGAGCAGCAACAAAAGCTCCAAGAGATGATGAACGCTATGGCCGCACTTACTGGGCCAAAAGAAAACCCTGAAACGTCTTCGGATGAACGCCAAGAGGAAGAAACCGACGCCGAATTCCTTCGTCGGATATTGGAGAAGAAGGACAAAGAGGCTGCTGAACAAGCAGCCAACATACAGCGTATGGGCCTCCTCTTCCAAGACATGATAGAGATGATGATACAACAAGATCCTCCGGCTGAAGAGCCCCCGATCGTCCTTGGAGACGATAGGGGAGAGACATCAAATCCTCTGCCAGCTCTGTCAACGGCTAAAGTGTTAGTAATATGTATGCCCTAAAGGCCATTATATGGATAGTGGAAACTTGGACATATTATCTATGGAGATAGATGAATTTCTTGCTCAACATGATAGTACGCTATCTGGTTTACTTTATCTGTACATGTAGATTTAATCATTTACACATGTTGATAAAGCCCAAAGGATATTTGCTTGACTAATGTGATTATGATGCGGATCATACTAGTGGGGTACATATAGTCTATAAGCATATCCTTGAACTGTTCCTAGTCGAGGGTGTATCGAGACAGGGCATCGATATTCCAGAGTAGACTAGCGTATACTATTCTTGTCCCATATGATGGGCGATGGATGATCCCATATCCATCTGGTGAGGAGACACCAAAGATTGTATGCGGGTGCTCAGTGGAGACTGGGTACACTGAACGGACTCGCCGAGAACTCCTATGTGGTATTATATCTATCGTCGGATAGCAGTTCTCAGGGAACACTGGTACAGGTTAGTCTGTAGACCCGAGATCGTCATAGAGTCTTGTGTGTCCTCCCACTATACTTTGATCTCTACCCTACCACGGCTCTACTGAGTCGTGCAAACAGGTGGTCTTTGGGTACAGTCTCGAGGCGCATGGAGGCAATGAGCGATAGGAGGGGTTTCGTCTCTCCCGGTATTGGGGGTTGATGTTGTGCTATGCTCGATTGGCTATAACATGAAGTCCCTGGCCAGGGCTGCTGAGATTTACTGATAAGAGTTATCAGTAGTTTCTCGATCTGTTATGAGCCATACACCAGCATGACTTATTGAGTTACTGGGGTCGACGATACCATCCCTAGACTCGATATGCAGCATATCTGACGAAGAGACCGGACTGTACGGTAAGTGTTGCCAGTTGGCTCGACGGGAGTTTTTACAGCTTCGCTGGTTTTCTTCTGATCATTTCAATACCCGGGTGGCCGTTATGTTTAGCTGACCTCTTGCGGCTTGTAAATGTTTGATATGATCATCATCTACTGCCGGCGTATTGACGAGTCTTAGAGTCCCACAATGAAGTTTCCTGGCTCAGGCAAAAAGATGTGGTGTGCATATGAGATATGCGCGGGACCCGATTAAATACGGTTATGTGATAACGTATATTAATCGGGCATTTTCTATTTGTCCGATCGTATGAGATATGACCGGTTTGCTAAATCAAGTGTTGATTTAACTAATTACATTTAGATTAATTATTTAAGTAAATCCTTTTGTATGCATGCATGTATGCACATGATGATGTGCATGGACACATACATGCATACATAGTATCATGGTTGTTGATACAAGAATGATGGCAATATAAGACTTATATTGAAGCTTTTAATTTGTATTTATCATTTTAAGTTAATGTAAAGAATATCCACTCATGCTCCTTTATTCCTTAGTGGGTAAGCTTTACTTAACTTAATGAAAAGAATTTCCACCCATGCTTAATTCTTTAGGAAAAGAATTTCCACTCACAATTATGGTGGTAATGGAATAATGGTGATTATTCCTTTCTTATCACTATAAATAGCTTCATATGTGATATGAAACAAGGTGTACAAAGAATGCACACAACAAGGGGAAAAATTGAGTGCAAGGGTGTGAAGAATACAAGTTATCATATGTGATATGATAGAAAGCTCAAGCCACCATTATCTTCTTCTTCCTCTCTTGATTTCTCTCTTGAGTGAAAGTTGATAAAAGAAAGGATTTCAATTGAAGAACATAAACCACATTATCATACTACACACATCTAGCCGATTTGTGTAGGGTGTTTACTCTACTTCGTTTGCGAAACAAGTAAGGTAAGGAGCTTTGGGCAAAGGGATTTCGGGTGGATCATCGTGGACAAGGAAGGCTTCCATCGATCCGTTTCAAACTCTCATAGTGCCAAGGAGTCACCGAGGGAGATCTACAAAGGTTGTAATCTTTCCTCTTAGTGATAGTTTTTCATTTGCATGTGATGCTTATTTGTATGAATCCCTAAAACTTCTAGTTTCGATTCTTGTCGAGTTAACTTAGCACCTCTAAAATTTTGATTATGGCATGTGTGATGCTAACGAACCCTTGACGAGGTGCTAGGCCAGCCCTTCAGTGGTATCAGAGCCAGGCTAGAGCTTTAGGCGATGTTAAAAGTCCGATCGAACCACGAAACACCAATTTGGACCGCTCTCTGGAAATTTTTTGAAAATTGGATTTTTCCAAATTAAAAGGTCCTAAAAAAATCAGCAGGCATTTTTATGAATTTCTGTAAAAAAAATTTTTAATGATCTCTACAGTGAGCCGCGGATGAGCGGCCAAAGCATGGCTTTGGCCGCGCATCCGCGGCCGTACAAGCAGTTCAGAAAAAAAAAGTTTTTTTCAGAGGACCTGATTTATTATATTAATGCCTCTGAGATATTTTAAACACACTCAAGTGTTGAGTTTTCTGGAGATATGTTGGTTTTGGTGATTCGATCGGAAAAGGTTTAATTTCGTTCAGATTTTCAGATTTTTAGAACGTGTTAAAATGTTTGAACGAATATTAAAAACGCAATTTTTCCCGTATTGGAAATATTCCAAGTGTTGGATTTTTTCCCTAGTTCGAAACTTTCGAAAAACATGCAAGCGTATCTGTGGACACTCTAGAAGAACATAACCTTAACTCGATTATGTGACCGTCAAAACTATCACTGAACCTTAGGGTTTGTGGTAGTTTAGCGTTGCCACATGTGAGGCGTTGGTTTGGCCCTTCTACGGTTGGTCCATAAGGGGCTGTGGCATGTTCTAGAAATTTTTAAACCCGGCTCAAGTGTTGTGCAGTTTGGGAAATCTTGGGTGTTTGTTTATTCGATCGAAAAGTTTAACATTGTCTATTTATCTGAAATGTGATACAATATGTGGAATTCATATAGTTAGGCATGAAATACGAAGTATGTGATATTTCGAATTTATGATGTCTAAGGTGATTGTGGATTCCAAATGTTGTAGTTTTTCATTTTATTTTCTGCGACCGTAAGTGTAGTATGTGGTGTATCGCCGTTTTCGTTGCTATACGTCAACGACAATCGGGATACGCATACTTACTTACGTTGATGATATGAGATATTATGTGTTGCTGAGATATGATGAGCATGATTGTCGCGAATGAATAGCCGGGGTTTTTTATATGAGATGAGAGTTTTATTTTTTATTCATGTATAAATCAATTGTATATTATTTACTTTTCCGCATTAGGATAGACCCAAGGAGGGGAGCACAAGTGACCGGGTTCTAGGGTTCAGTGGGAGGCCATCTCGAGGAGTCGAGACCGGGTCTCCTAAACTCTAGAATTGGCGGGATCACTTGCCGCTCTCGTAGGGGTCTAAGGGTGTGGGCTTGGCTATTCATCACGACCGTGGAATCCGTATTTTCTATTGTTGGCTCGATACAAAATACGGACATCCTAGATATCCTTTTATATTCTTCTGCTGTTGATATTCTGTAATGTGATTACTTAGTATCTGAGACGAATGGATTATTATTATATATATGATATATAATAAACGTTGCTTATATTTTACACCCGCGCTAGTCCCGCCCCGCTATGTCGTTAGTTAAGTAACCTAACGGTGCATAACGGGACATTGTGGCGAATGCGGATGGTATAAGTATACGTTCTATTCTGTGATGGCTTAGGAACTTAAATGATGGGATCACATTAATGAGATTAATGTAAAGAAAAGAAACCTAATGATGTTGCAGAATCAGATTTGAAACAAAACTCGGCTTTTTATGAAAAATGCAAGTTTCAAGAAGATGCGGAGCTTAAGCCACTCCTTTTCTTAACCGTTTTGATTCTACAACGAGATCAAGTTCAAAGCGTTAAAGGTTTTCTTAAAAACCATCCGCAACCCTCCGTCATTTTAGGAAGCAGAGTACTTAGTATTCGTGCTGCGTATGTTGATTATAGTCAAGGCATAGTGTACGGTAGCTAAGTGATGTCTTCCTACAAAGCATATGATGCGATTAGTTAGGACATTCATGTGATTATGTTGATCATAGTCAAGGGTCATATGGGTGGGTCTAATTAATCACGAAATGACGGGTAGAATTTGACTAGTACTTATGATATGTTGACCATAGCCAAGGTCATAAGTGACTAGGGGTAAAAACCATATCGGGAATTTCAAGAGTTGAAATTTGCAATGAGATTGCATACCATCTATATGATAGTTGGATCTCGATCTCACTGTGAGTAAGTGTTACTTCCAGGAAAATTATTCCTGGCTAGTTTTCTTTTCAGGTTTTGAAAGAAAATTTGATAAAAGCAGTGGGAGACATCGATTAGATAAAATAATAACCAATCTAATTCTTTGAAAGAGCAATTCGCTAAGTGTATCCTTTTCTCTCTCCGAATGGCAGTTACAGATGTCAGGACTTAAGCTTCTACTTGAGAAAAATAAACTTACAGGACCAAATTATAAAGAATGGTTGAGGAACTTGAACATTGCACTTTCATATGATAAGGTATCATATGTCCTCAATACTGAAGCCCCACCCGTCCCAGGACCTGAATCATCTGTCTCGGATAGGGAGATCCGAAAAACGTAGGAGAATGACTGCAACACGGCCAAGTGCCTCGCGCTCGCTTCTATGGACAATGTCCATCAGAAGCAACACGAGAATATGGATGTGCAATCCATCTTTCTTTACACAAAGGAGTTGTATGAAGAGCAATCTCGTACTTTGAGATACGAGGCATCTAGAAAACTGTTTCAGATGCGAATGGCCGCTGGTGCATCAGTTGGAGACCATGTTTTGAAAATGATTGGTCTTATTGAAGAACTTGAGGGACTGGGATGGACTATGGATAATGAGCAATATACAGATATTGTTCTACAGTCTCTCCCCCTGCCTTTGTTCCGTTCATAGTAAATTTCAATATGAATGGTTTGGAGAAATCATTGCCTGAACTTCTCAATATGTTGAGAAGTGCAGAGAACACATTGAAAACGGCAAGGACTCCCGCTCTGCTTGCTGGGCCATCTTCCTCTTCATTCCCAAAAGCTAAGGCCAAGGGAAAGAAGAAGAAGAAGTCTATCACACAGAAAGGTGGAGTTAGAAAGGCGAAGGGGAAAGACAAAGCCGGGGCTGTGGGAAGCAGGAAAGGAGAATGTTTTTACTGTAAAAAGTCAGGACATTGGAAACGCAACTGTGCTGAATATCTTGCTGATCTCAAGAAGAAGAAGCATGCTGATGCTTCCACTTCAGGTGTGTTTGTAACTGAAAACTGTTTTTCTTTAAACTCTGCATCCTGGGTATTGGATACCGGTTCTGGTTCTCACATCTGCAATTGTATGCAGGGATTGAGAAATAGTAGAGTTTTAAAGATAGGAGATCATACTCTGCGGGTTGGAAATGGTTCCAATATACATGCTGTATCCGTGGGAGAGTATCATCTAGGGTTGCCTTCAGGAAGTATTTTGGTTTTGAACCCGTGTTATTTTGTACCAAGTATGCTGTGTAACATAATATCCGTTTCTTTGTTGGACAATGAAGGATATCATTTTATATTGCAAAATAATGTTATGAACATTAACCTGAATCAAGAGTTGATTGGGTTTGGTACACTAAATAACGGTATTTACATCCTGAACCAACACACAGTTTTCAATATACAACATACTAGTAAAAGAAAGTTTTCAGATATAAATGAAGCTTTTCTTTGGCATTGTAGACTTGGTCATATTAATGAAACAAGACTAAACAAGCTACATAAAGATGGATATTTAAATCCGTTTAAATATAAATCTTATGCGACTTGCCAGTCTTGTATCAAAGGTAAAATGACCAAAACTCTGTTTAGTGGACACGGAGAGAGAGCTGGTGAACTCTTAAGCCTCATACATAGTGATGTATGCGGACCAATGTCTACACATGCAAGAGGTGGTTTTTCATACTTCATCACTTTTACTGATGATTTCTCAAGATTCGGACACGTGTTTTTGATAAAGCACAAATCTGAAGCTTTTGAGAAATTCAAGGAGTATAAACTTGAAGTAGAGAAGAAAACATGCTTGAGCATCAAGAAACTTCGATCGGATCGAGGTGGAGAGTATTTAAGTACAGAGTTTCTAGACTTCTTAAAAGAGAATGAGATTCTCTCTCAGCTCACTCCTCCTTACACACCGCAGCACAATGGTGTGTCAGAACGGAGGAATCGTACCCTATTGGATATGGTACGATCCATGATGTGTGATGCTGAGTTACCACTTTCCTTTTGGGGACATGCATTGGAGACAACAATGTATCTATTGAACAGGGTGCCAACCAAGACCGTGTCTACCACTCCATATGAGATGTGGAATGGAAAGAGACCATCTCTTAAAAGGTTTAGGATTTGGGGTTGTCCGGCTTTTGTTAAAAAGCAGAATCCAGACAAACTCGAGACACGATCGGTCATGTGTAAATTTGTGGGGTATCCAAAACATTCGTATGGATATCTATTCTACCACAAAGAGGAACAAAAGGTGTTTGTTGCTCAGCATGCCACATTTTTGGAAAATGAGTTCTTTACGGAAAGTACTAATGGCAATGTGGTAGAACTAGAAGAGGTTCTAGAGACACAAATTACTCAGGAGGAATTGGTTGAAACTGATGTTGCAGTAGAACTTCAAGAACCTCAACTGCTCAGGAGGTCTAGTAGAACTTCTCACCCACCAGAGAGATACTATGGGTTTCTCATAGATGGTGATAGAGAAGATTGCATCATGGATGATGATGACCCTACTAGTTTTCAGCAAGCTATCATGAGTGGTGACTCAGTGAAATGGCTGGAAGCAATGAGATCCGAAATGGAGTCAATGTACACCAACAAAGTATGGACTTTGGACGTTGCGCCTCCTGGGATAAAACCCGTTGGGTGCAAATGGATCTTTAAGAGAAAGATTGGTGTAGATGGACAGGTGGAGACCTATAAAGCAAGGCTTGTAGCGAAAGGTTTTCGTCAAAGACCAGGATTGGACTATGATGAAACTTTCTCTCCGGTAGCAATGCTTAAATTCATTAGGATCCTACTTGCTATTGCTGCTCACTATGATTATGAAATATGGCAGATGGACGTGAAAACAGCATTTCTAAATGGTGATTTAGAAGAATGCATTTTTATGGATCAGCCAGAGGGCTTCATTGATAGTGGGAGTAGCGGGAAAGCATGTAGATTGCTTAAATCCATTTATGGATTAAAGCAGGCCTCAAGGAGCTGGAACATCTGCTTTGATGATACAATCAAAGAGTTTGATTTTGTCAGAAATGAAGATGAACCAAGATTGTAGGGAGTACTGTCACATTCCTCGTATTGTACGTAGATGACATTCTCCTGATAGGAAATGATGTTCCTATGCTACAATCGGTCAAACTATTCTTATCACAAAGGTTCTCCATGAAGGACCTGGGTGATGCCTCGCGCATTTTGGGCATTAGGATCTATAGAGATAGATCCAAGAGGTTATTGGGACTGTCCCAATCAAAGTACATAGACACCATTCTAAAGAGGTTTAGTATGGAAGATTCCAAGCGTGGTGCCTTGCCTGCTAGTCATGGAATCACTCTCTCTAAGGACTTCTGTCCGAAGACTGATGAAGAGAGAGCTCGCATGAGCGTTATACCCTACGCTTCAGTTGTGGGATCTATAATGTATGCGATGTTGTGTACACGCCCTGATGTAGCTTATGCACTGGCTGTAGTAAGCAGGTATCAATCCAACCCAGGGAAGAAACATTGGATAGCAGTGAAGAACATTCTTAAGTACTTGCGAAGGACTAAAGAATTGTTCTTGGTGTATGGTAATGGGGATCTCCAGATGGAGGCCTTTACCGATTCAAGCTTCCAAAGTGACAAGGATGACAGTAAATCAATCTCAGGGTTTGTATTTACCCTAAATGGAGGAGCGGTTAGTTGGAAGAGTTCCAAACAGGACACCGTTGCAGACTCCACGATGGAAGCTGAGTATATTGCTGCAAGTGATGCTGCTAAGGAAGCCGTCTGGATGAAGAAGTTCATTGCGGAACTAGGAGTAGTTCCAACCATTGTTGATCCAATACCATTGTATTGTGATAATAATGGAGCTATAGCATTAGCAAAAGAACCAAGGTCCCATCAGAAATCCAGACACATCCTAAGGAGATATCATCTGATCCGGGAGATAGTAGATCGCCAGGAGATCGAGATTCGGAGAGTAGATACAAAGGATAACACAGCGGGTCCATTCACCAAGGCACTTCCACAGCCGCAGCATGAGCGACTGTTTGAAATGTTGGGTATGAGATACGCCAATAACTGGCCTTAGTGCAAGTGGGAGATTGTTAGTAATATGTATGCCCTAAAGGCCATTATATGGATAGTGGAAACTTGGACATATTATCTATGGAGATAGATGAATTTCTTGCTCAACATGATAGTACGCTATCTGGTTTACTTTATCTGTACATGTAGATTTAATCATTTACACATGTTGATAAAGCCCAAAGGATATTTGCTTGACTAATGTGATTATGATGCGGATCATACTAGTGGGGTACATATAGTCTATAAGCATATCCTTGAACTGTTCCTAGTCGAGGGTGTATCGAGACAGGGCATCGATATTCCAGAGTAGACTAGCGTATACTATTCTTGTCCCATATGATGGGCGATGGATGATCCCATATCCATCTGGTGAGGAGACACCAAAGATTGTATGCGGGTGCTCAGTGGAGACTGGGTACACTGAACGGACTCGCCGAGAACTCCTATGTGGTATTATATCTATCGTCGGATAGCAGTTCTCAGGGAACACTGGTACAGGTTAGTCTGTAAACCCGAGATCGTCATAGAGTCTTGTGTGTCCTCCCACTATACTTTGATCTCCACCCTACCACGGCTTTACTGAGTCGTGCAAACAGGTGGTCTTTGGGTACAGTCTCGAGGCGCATGGAGGCAATGAGCGATAGGAGGGGTTTCGTCTCTCCCGGTATTGGGGATTGATGTTGTGCTATGCTCGATTGGCTATAACATGAAGTCCCTGGCCAGGGCTGCTGAGATTTACTGATAAGAGTTATCAGTAGTTTCTCGATCTGTTATGAGCCATATACCAGCATGACTTATTGAGTTACTGGGGTCGACGATACCATCCCTAGACTCGATATGCAGCATATCTGACGAAGAGACCGGACTGTACGGTAAGTGTTGCCAGTTGGCTCGACGGGAGTTTTTACAGCTTCGCTGGTTTTCTTCTGATCGTTTCAATACCCGGGTGGCCGTTATGTTTAGCTGACCTCTTGCGGCTTGTAAATGTTTGATATGATCATCATCTACTGCCGGCGTATTGACGAGTCTTAGAGTCCCACAATGAAGTTTCCTGGCTCAGGCAAAAAGATGTGGTGTGCATATGAGATATGCGCGGGACCCGATTAAATACGGTTATGTGATAACGTATATTAATCGGGCATTTTCTATTTGTCCGATCGTATGAGATATGACCGATTTGCTAAATCAAGTGTTGATTTAACTAATTACATTTAGATTAATTATTTAAGTAAATCCTTTTGTATGCATGCATGTATGCACATGATGATGTGCATGGACACATACATGCATACATAGTATCATGGTTGTTGATACAAGAATGATGGCAATATAAGACTTATATTGAAGCTTTTAATTTGTATTTATCATTTTAAGTTAATGTAAAGAATATCCACTCATGCTCCTTTATTCCTTAGTGGGTAAGCTTTACTTAACTTAATGAAAAGAATTTCCACCCATGCTTAATTCTTTAGGAAAAGAATTTCCACTCACAATTATGGTGGTAATGGAATAATGGTGATTATTCCTTTCTTATCACTATAAATAGCTTCATATGTGATATGAAACAAGGTGTACAAAGAATGCACACAACAAGGGGAAAAATTGAGTGCAAGGGTGTGAAGAATACAAGTTATCATATGTGATATGATAGAAAGCTCAAGCCACCATTATCTTCTTCTTCCTCTCTTGATTTCTCTCTTGAGTGAAAGTTGATAAAAGAAAGGATTTCAATTGAAGAACATAAACCACATTATCATACTACACACATCTAGCCGATTTGTGTAGGGTGTTTACTCTACTTCGTTTGCGAAACAAGTAAGGTAAGGAGCTTTGGGCAAAGGGACTTCGGGTGGATCATCGTGGACAAGGAAGGCTTCCATCGATCCGTTTCAAACTCTCATAGTGCCAAGGAGTCACCGAGGGAGATCTACAAAGGTTGTAATCTTTCCTCTTAGTGATAGTTTTTCATTTGCATGTGATGCTTATTTGTATGAATCCCTAAAACTTCTAGTTTCGATTCTTGTCGAGTTAACTTAGCACCTCTAAAATTTTGATTATGGCATGTGTGATGCTAACGAACCCTTGACGAGGTGCTAGGCCAGCCCTTCAGTGGTATCAGAGCCAGGCTAGAGCTTTAGGCGATGCGTAGGCGATGTTAAAAGTCCGATCGAACCACGAAACACCAATTTGGACCGCTCTCTGGAAATTTTTTGAAAATTGGATTTTTCCAAATTAAAAGGTCCTAAAAAAATCAGCAGGCATTTTTATGAATTTCTGTAAAATAAATTTTTAATGATCTCTACAGTGAGCCGCAGATGAGCGGCCAAAGCCGTCGAGTGCTGGCCCCGGCAGAAATATCTCCGGAATCATCCGAAGAGAAAGGAATGACTGAACAGACGACCTTGCAAATAGAAGACCGAGAAAAGGCTGAGGATTGGAGGGAAGTCTTCGTAGACTACTTTAAGTCCCACCGATTGCCTGAAGAAGCGTCCACAAGACATCAGCTCATGAAACGGGCTCTGTCTTTCGCCTTCGTCAATGATACTCTGTACAAGAGGTCATTTGATTCTCTGTGGTTGAGATGCCTGGGACCTGACGAAGCGAAGAGAGTCGTTCAGGAAGTTCACGATGGACTCTGCGGTTCTCACCAAGCGGGCCCAAAGATGAAGTTGAAGATAAAACGGATGGGATACTGCTGGCCCACGATGATTCAGGACTGCCTCGAATATGCGAAGCAATGCCACTCATGCCAAATCCATGGGGACTTCATCCACCAGGATCCAAATCCACTACATCCGACGGTGGCTAGCTGGCCATTCGAAATGTGGGGGACTGACATAGTCGGCCCCATCGAACCAGCATCGTCTAGAGGACATCGTTTCATCCTGGCGACGACTGACTACTTCTCCAAATGGGCAGAAGCGGTACCACTGAGGGAAATTAAGACGGAGAATATCCTCCATTTCTTCAAGACACGTGTCATATATCGGTTTGGAACTCCGCGACGGATCATCTCCGATAACGGGCCAGCTTACAGAAGCCACAAGATCAGTCGCTTTGCGCAACAGCACAATATAGACTGGAGATATTCCTCAGTTTATAATCCGCGAGCTAATGGTCTAGCCGAGGCCTTCAACAAGACCTTGACAAAGATCATAAAGAAAACGGTGTCCCGAAATAAGAAGGACTGGCACAAAAGACTGCAAGAAGCTCTTTGGGCGTATCGAACTACATTTAAGACAGCCACGAACACAACGCCGTACGCGTTGGTGTTCGGTACAGAAGCAGTACTCCCCCTCGAGATAGAGTTACCCTCTCTACGAGTGGTAGTCCACTACGAGCTAACGGACGAAGAAAATGCTCACCTTCGGCTTGAGGAGCTTGACGCCCTTGATGAAACCCGGCTCACAGCACAGCAAAATCTGGAAGCTTATAAAGCAAAGATGACGCGCTCATATGAAAGATTGACCCGACCGAGGACATTCCGCCAATGCGAACTTGTGCTAGTGGTCAAAAGGCCTATGATCCCCAATCGCGCCAAGCGAGGAAAATTCGAGCCAAACTATGAAGGCCCATACATCATATATAAGGTCTACCAGGGTGGGGCCTATCTACTCATGGACATGCACGGTGAAAGGCCTTTCAGGCCAATAAACGGTCGCTTCCTAAAGAAATACTATGCTTAATGAGCCACAGCCTAGGTCAATGGTAGATGACGACGACTATGTCCGCTCGCTATCTTCCTAAGCTCAAACTCTATCAGCAGTAGCCAGCCTTCTCAAACGTCGGACTTAAATGTCCTTAAACTAATAGCAGACCGAAACGTCTTTAAACTACTACCGCAGCATCCTTAGGCTGACGAGATGAATAAAAATATAAAATAAAAATATATATATATATATATATAATAATGGTATGTCCATAAGCAAAAAGGGCACGGATGAAAACCCGAAAGGGTTCCGTGAGTAAAAACTGCAGGACTACCGGCGAGTGTTCGTGAAAACCCGAAAGGGCGCGACCTCGTAAAAAAAAAATATATATATATAAAAATAAAAGAATAAAAAAGGGGTATGTCCATAAGCAAAAAGGGCACGGATGAAAACCCGAAAGGGCTCCGTGAGTAAAAACAGCAGGACTACCGGCGAGTGTTTGTGAAAACCTGAAAGGGCACAACCTCGTTAAAGGACACTTACAAGATCCTCTCGACCTTGTAAGGAGAAACCACCTGCGTGAGATCCTTACGACTCACAAGGGAGCAACACACTTAGAGATCCTCACGATCCTTAACGAGAAAATACACTTACGAGATCCTCACGACTCGTAAGGAGAACTCTCTTATGGGACCCTCACGGCTCATAAGATTTGAAAGTCTTAAGTTACAGAGACGTAAACCTGTGCTTAAGCAACCCCCACAACCTCTAATATTGCCCTACAAGTGGCTCAATACTGACCCTTGTATACAATCCACGGGCGCGAATAAACATTTCCCTGACCAAGTTCCATCCGTGACCGGGGATATGTACGCATGATGAACAACCCTTATAAGTCCTCTCGACTTACAAGGAGAAAACCCTCTTGCAGGATCCTTACGACTTACAGAGTAACATACACTTAGGAATTCTCACGACTCCTAAGGAGAAAATACACCTACGAGATCCTCACGACTTGTAGGGAGAAATAACTTCGTGAAACCCTTACGGCTTATGAAGTCAAAAGCCTTAGCCGACAGGACCCTAACCCTGGTCGCTAAGCCACCTTTGTTCGACATCGACAGAGGCAGATGATGATTCGCTCCTGGTAATATCTCAGTTGTAGCGGTGCTGATGCCGAAATCGGTGTCTAATTTCAGGTTTACGGTGAAAAGCCGGTAGGTCGCACATGCATACGAAATAGCCGAAATGAAGGGGCAGCTTGCAATAAAAAACAGCAAGTAAAGAAATTGTATACATGGAAAATAGCCGAAATGATTGGGCAACCCGCAATAAAAACCAGCGAGTAAAAATAAAATAAATAGCCGAAATGATTGGGCACCGCGGAAAATAGACGAAATGATTGGGCAATCGCGACCTTCGCGATATAAAAGCTGAAATGATAGAGCATCGCGGAAATAAAAAAAAGAAGAAGAAATGATAAAACTTTGGCCCTACAGTTAAGATCACATCGATCCCTGTATACAATCCAAGGGCGTAAACAAAGAGGGAACCATACTTTCCCAACAGGCTCCGCTAGAAGACGAAGCCAAATCTCGACGGTTCAGTCCAACTCCGAAGAAACCAGTGTCTTCAGCAGATACCTCGACTCACGGATACAAACACTCCTTGACGAGAGCCTCCTGATCCACGTCGACTCGCAGAGCCACCAGTGCCTCCGTGGGAAATTCTCGACTCGTTTCAAACCCCAAGGAAATAAATAATCCTTGGCGCTAGGGAAACAAATAATCCTTAGCACATTCCTCGACTCACGGATACAAACACTCCTTGACGAGAGCTTCCTGATCCGCGTCGACTCGCAGAGCAACCAGTGTCTCCGTGGGAAACTCTCGACTCGTTTCAAACCCAAGGAAACAAATAATCCTTGGCGCTAGGGAAACAAATAATCCTTAGCAAACACCTCGACTCACGGATACAAACACTCCTTGACGAGAGCCTCCTGATCCGCGTCGACTCGCAGAGCAACCAGTGTCTCCGTGGGAAACTCTCGACTCATTTCAAACCCCAAGGAAACAAATAATCCTTGGCGCTAGGGAAACAAATAATCCTTAGCACATTCCTCGACTCACGGATACAAACACTCCTTGACGAGAGTCTCCTGATCCGCGTCGACTCGCAGAGCCACTAGTGCCTCCGTGGGAAATTCTCGACTCGTTTCAAACCCCAAGGAAACAAATAATCCTTGGCGCTAAGGAAACAAATAATCCTTAGCACATTCCTCGACTCACGGATACAAACACTCCTTGACGAGAGCCTCCTGATCCGCGTCGACTCGCAGAGCCACTAGTGCCTCCGTGGGAAATTCTCGACTCGTTTCAAACCCCAAGGAAACAAATAATTCTTGGCGCTAGGGAAACAAATAATCCTTAGCAAATTCCTCGACTCACGGATACAAACACTCCTTGACGAGAGCCTCCTGATCCGCGTCGGCTCGCAGAGCCACCAGTGCCTCCGTGGGAAATTCTCGACTCGTTTCAAACCCCAAGGAAACAAATAATCCTTGGCGTTAGGGAAACAAATAATCTCTAGCAAATTCCTCGAATCACGAATACAAACACTTCTTGACGAGAGCCTCCTGATTCTCGTCGGCTCATAGAGAAACCAGTGTCTCCGCGGGAAAATTCTCGATTCGTCTCAACTTGCAAGATGAAGCCTCAGGCAGCAGGGATTAAAAAATTTGCTTCCTGAACAATGGGACCCTGCAAGTCGATCTAAAACGGTCTCTTGCATACTATTCACGGGTCTCACTCTCCAAAGTCGAGTTTCGACAAGGAGGGAAACAACCGCTTACGGGTCCTCTCGACTCATAAGAGGGAAAAATTCTCTTATAGGATCCTTACGACTTATAAGAGAAAACCACACTTAGGAATCCTCACGATTCCTAAGGAGAAAAAAAAACCACCTACGAGATCCTCTCGGTCCGTAGGGAGAAAAGTCTCTATGAGACCCTCACGGCTCATAGAGTTGAAAAGTCTTAGGCAGCAGATCTGAACCTGCGGCCTAAGCCATCGCAATTTCTTAAGAAAGTCAGAATACTCGTTCTAATCATCCGTCAACCATGTTTGCTAACGTGGTATGCTGATAATAAAAGAAAGAAAGGGCGGAGAAATGACACAAGACATTACAGAAAATGTGTATCTTTTATTCATAAACTTGATTGAGTACAGGATACATTGTGCTAAAGAATAAAAAAATATACATATACATTTTTTTTATTTACAAGTACAAACGATACAAGGAGAGTTACTGAGAAGGAAGCGTCTTAAGTAGCTTTATCAGTTGTTCGCACACTTCCTTCCATGCCTTTTCCCGGTCGGCTACCACCGCCAGTTCGTCCTTTACTTGAGCCCGCTGCTGCATGAAGGATGCAAGCTGTTCCTCGACGACCTGCTGAGCTGCTTCACGGCCTCAGGCATCACGCTCGGCGGCATCAAGCTTCCGCTTCAGTGCTAGCCCTTTAGAGATACGCTCCAGGAGGTCTTCAAAGACAGCTTTCACCTCGGCAGCATTCGTCCTAACTTCAACGCGCAGGTGAGCAGTTGCGCTTGAGGACTCCTGACGTTCCTTCAACCGTAAAGCTGCTTCTTGCTCCAAATGGAGGAAATAAGAAGTGCTTTGCTCGAGCCAGGCTGTCCGTTGGGTGCTTATGGCCAAAACTTCAGGAGAAGGACGCGTCGACTCCAACCGATGTAGGCAGGTCTCGATCTCCCTACAGTAGTTAACCCAAGATTCGACGACGCCTACGTTGTGAAAGTTTACGAGCGCCGCCAACATTGGGTTAACCTCCACAGCAAAATCTGCGGCAGAGGGAAGAGCGTCCACGTTAAGCTCTTCGATATACCCGCTCAGCATGCCCAAACTCATCACGGCACCCTTTGAAGATGGACGTTTCAAGAAGGGGCCTGCCGGTGAAAGGACGCGCGACTCAAGAGGGACCGGAGCCGGAACGACAGCTGAAAAGACAAAATGCGATTAAATGATGATTCAATAGATATGGAAAAAGTCATTGATAAGATAGTTTACTATACTGGTTGAAGCAGGTGGCAAGGCCGGAAGGGCCGGTGGCGCGACCGATCTTTCTTCTCCCCCTTCGATTTGTAACACTGCAGCCAGGACAAGAGAGAGTTAGAAATAATTCCATCACCAAAAAAGAAAGGTATCGGTCGGGGACTATACTCACCAGCACCGCCAGAGGGAGAAGCGAGTTCAGATGGGAAGGAGAAGTGTGGGAGCAACACTTGATATAGATGATCAAAGAGCACTCCTAAAAAGACACAACAATACGACTTTAGTACACAAATTATACGTCTGAAGGATAGGATTAATAAATTGCAAACCCATACCTTCCAACATCTTAGATGGTATGAGAAAGGGTTGAGAGGTGACCACCGCCAAGGCAGTCGTTGAAGGCGCTCCCTCAAGCAGTAGGGCATCGGCGTTGGCTGCACCTGCGTTACGAAAAAGGTGAACTTGTCAGAAAGGATTGTAAGGTAAAGAAAAACAGCAACTTGGGATTTACCTGATGAGCTGCCGGCTGAAACGGAGGTGACTCCCTTCTCCATTGACATGAGGCCACTGCCCGTGACCTCATCACCCGACTCGATAGGGACCTTCGTCGTGCCCGCGCGACCAGGAGACGGCAGAAGATCGTAGGCGGGGAGGGCGATGATTGGAGCGTTGCCGGACTCTTGGAAGGAAGCGGCTGACTCTTCCCCAAGAGTCGTACCCATCTCACCCGCTACTTCTTCGGGCTCCGCCGTCTCCATCGGCTCATCCACCGTCACCACAAGGTCGCCAGCCTCAAGCACCTCGCCCACCACTACCCTCAGCTCGGTTATAACGATCACTTCATCTACCACCACTTCAGGCTCAACATCAATGACCCTCTCGGCTGCAGATCCCTCAACCTCTATTTCAGGATCCGTAGCCCCAACGACGTTGCCCACCGTCAGCTCGGGTTCGACAGGTGCCGCCTCCTTTGTTTCCCTGGGTTCAACGGTCTCCGCCTCCCCCTAAGTCGGACTTGGCCCTGCAAGATAAGATACATAAAAACCGATGGCTTTATAATTCTTACAACAAGATTCTGAA
Source organism: Agapanthus africanus (assembly GCA_030015575.1). Classification (NCBI taxonomy): domain Eukaryota; kingdom Viridiplantae; phylum Streptophyta; class Magnoliopsida; order Asparagales; family Amaryllidaceae; genus Agapanthus; species Agapanthus africanus. The sequence continues at coordinate 6,601,929 of JASDDO010000022.1, forward strand.
AGAAATGTTACCTGAAGAGGATTTATCATTTGCACTCCGAACCGCGCGCGCCACTTGCCTGCAAGCAGTAGATAGGGCGATAGGGGCCTCTTCGGAGGGAGTATCAGCACGAGGGATGGTGCTAGGGCCCGCTCCCATGGCCAAAGCAGCCCTGCGCGCCTTTGCTTCACGTCTCAATCGCTTCCTCTCCTCCCGAGCCGTTGAGACGGATTCCACCAGAGCCTCTTTAATTGAGGCGTCTTCGTCCGTGAATAGGGACGCCTCCAAATTTTTCAAGGCATCCCTCGTCGTTTTGTCAAGTCGAGGCACTTGCAGCAGCCTCGACGAGACCGGGACTTCAGTAACAGGCTTGGGGAGGATCCCCGCATCAACCGGTATAGCCCTTGCAAAGAAACAAAGGAAGAAGGTTAGGTTGACCATCAGAAGAGATAACAAATTTTTCTTATAAAAGAAAAGGGGGTGGGACGTACCAACGCCCGCTAGTGCGCGTTTCTCCTCCTTCTCTTGGAAGGTTTTCAAAGAGGCAGCAATAACTTCTTCGGTAGAGACACCTGTTGAAAATGGGGGAAAGTATTAGTTAAAAATAATGATAAAAAGTGCGATAAAGTGACGAAGAAAGCAGCTAATGGTTACCTGACTCAGCTAGTTTTCTTAACATCGCTTCGAGTTTTGCTGATCGCTCAGAAGCTGCAATAGCGGCCGCCAAATTGGTGTCTGCGGGGTCTACCAAGAAGCCCTTATTGCTGCCATATTCACTTATTCCTTCAGTGAGAGGGGCCTCAGGCTCTAAACTGAGGATCGCGTCGAGGGAAAGGATCGACTTCTTCTTCTTTTGCCCGCCAGCTTTAAATGCACCTGGAATTGATTTGGGCTTGGCAGTCACCTTGGGGCGGCGGGTCCCGATATCCGCTCCTGCGCCGGACTCTGGCGATATTACATTAACCGTCTTCATGGGAGCACGGGGCGCCGGTGGTGCATTCACCATAGCAGGCAGCGGCAATCCACGCGGGGGGCTCAACACGCGTGGTCGATCGACTCCGGCATCTTTTAGCGGAGGAATGACCGGAATCCTTGGCTTCAAGGGGGCCTTGCGATCACTGCCAGGAGGCGCACCCCTACGGTCAACCAGCATGCGCTTCTCCGTTAAGATAACTGGGCCCATCGCATGCGCATACCAAGCCACGTACGTGTTGAGCATCTTAGGGACACAGCTGGGTTCGCTGATAAAGAAGTAAGAACCCGTGTTAAGCCGTGTGAAATGGTGCATTGCATTCTTTATCCCCTCTCGGCTGACCACGGGCTTTTCCAAGAAAGCTTCTATCGGGATCCCTTGGTTGTAACTCGATTGCTGAGCAAATCGGTGCGGGTTATACCTCATAAACAGTGCTGTCTCATTCTGCCTAAACACTAGATAGCCCGGCCGAATGGAGTAGAGGTGGAGGATTTCCCGAGCCTTTAATACGGAAGCCCCGTCCTTGAAATCATCGCGCAGTGGCACTACTGACTTAGTAGTCTCTGAGCCTGTGGTTATGATCTTATCCACAAAGGAAACCTTCGCTCCGACCAGATGTGGACGAAGGAGCAGCCCCCTAGACTCCCGCGGGGGTGCAACCACAATTGAAGCGCCGACCAACCGCATGACTCTCGGGAGTCTGCATTTCTCAAAGAACGGAGGAATCTTATGGGAACCGAACACCCCTTGCACGTGCATCTCCATCCAGGAGGTGAAATAGTGCATCGGGAAGTTAGCGGGCTGCACCCCAGGCTCACTAGCGTCCGCCGCTACGCTAAATCCTTTATAAAGGTAGGCCAGCCCGGCGATTCCTACCGATAACTGCAAACCAACCACCATCCGATGCGCTGGGTAAAAGACGGAGGGCCGCATGTAACGCGGGTGCATGGGGAGCGTAAAGCTGCATAGCCACAAGCCCAAGAACCCAATAAAAAAGGTCTCCTCATCCATGCCCGGGACGGCGATTTCTAAGAAAGGGACGATGGCAGCGCCGGAGAGATATCCCTTTGATCATTCTCCGATACGGGTCGGCGGTCCAAGCCGAAACCGAAAGGGTCATCGAGCTGGGCGAACTTCTCACTCCGCTCTGATAGGAACTCCGGGCGAATGAAGCGGGCAATAAAATCTGCGAAACTGACGCCCCGGTCGCCCGATTCTAGATGGAGTCCTTCATAGATCTCCAACACCTTCACCAAGACCGGATACTGATGCTGAACGGCGTTCTCCGGAGTCAGGTCAAACACCAGCGGCTTGGTGGCAAAAACGTATTCGTCAGGAGGGAGCAACTCCTCGTAATGCTCCCCCCTCATCGGCAAACCCGAGAGTTCGGCAAACTCCTCCAAAGAAATAGAGACCTCCCTATCCGTCATCAAGAAAGTGTGGGTGGGGATATTCCATTGTTCGATAAAGGCCTTGATCCACCACGTTGGAGGAGAGGGATACTCGAAGAGCGAGACGTAGACGGCCGAATACAATCCAATCTTCATTAGATGAGTCCTTTTCGCCGACAAGATGTATCGGGCCCACTGCAAGTATCCGGCGGGCGGTCGCGGCACTAATCCAATATTGTAGGCCTGTCCCCAAGGGCGTGCTTCACCCTGACAGATTCGCCTCCCTAAAATATCTATTGCCGGCCGCGGCTGCACGGGAATAGCACCAATTGCGGGTTGGAGGAGGTCATCCGAGTTCCAATTTTTAACCTCCACGGCATACTTCACTGGGGGTTCGTCCGCATAGGGGATTGAAGTTATGGGCTCAGACGGCGTGGCGGAACTGAAACTGCGACGACCTTAGATGATTTCATTGTACCACTTTCCCCACAAGTGAAGGTTTTTGTGCTCGGGGTCGTGATCCTTAATAAGAGCGAGCGCCACCCGGTCCACTGGTGCATGGGGAAACCCTCCCTCCGAGCGAACAAATGGGAAAGACAAGTTGGCAGACATGTTTCCTGTAGAAAGACAAAAATAACCGTTAGTGTTCCAACGCTTGGCATTTTAAAATCTTACACCACACTATAATGCAGTGGGTAGGGGACCAAAGGGGGACCCACAAAATCTGGATGACGGTGCATCATTCAATAAGACAATCCCATCATTAGATGAGACTGTCAATTCATGAAAAAGATCCACAAGAGAATATCCTCATTGATGGGAAATCCCTAGAGACAACAGACAAGGAGAAAATCTCCTCTTTTAGAGCAAAGCACTGTCACAGAGTGACATTTGTCAAACTCTGGTCTCAGGGGAACAGGATTCCTTAAAAGAGCATAGCTCTGTGGTAATAATGGAAAGATCCATCAAATTTTTTTTTAACACTTAAAAGAATTAAAATTTTGAAATCTTGAAAAATCCATGAAAACTTATAAAAATTCTTCATTTTTCAGATCTAAAAAGATCTACATTTGATCCAAGAGCAAAACTCTGTTCATGGGTTAAAACCCATGGACAAGATCTCTGTAGATCTGTAAGTTTTTGAGAGCAAGGCTCTGTTGATGAAACCCTAAAGGGGTTTTCTTTAGATCAAAGATCTATAAGAGCAAGGCTCTGTTAGTTAAATTTAATTTAATTTAAATTACCTAGAGTGATTCTAAGTTCTGAACTTTGAAGTTCTTGGGAAAAGAACAAGAGCAAAGCTCTGAAAGTTCTTAAGCAAGAGCAAGGCTCTGAGAATCAAAATTCTTGAAAGTTGTAAAGAATTTTCTAAGGACCAAGGGTCCTATTTATAGGCGCCTGCGCCCCTTCAACTTATCAGTTGATCCAAAGGCTGGGATCTTGCCACCGCTGCACTCACGTGCGCGCCACGTGAGCGCAACGGTGGGGGGGCATTTGTTTCCCCCAATCAGAGCAAGACTCTGTTTGAATTTCAAAAATTCAAATTTTGAAGCAACGTTTCAAATCCCGTGCGCTGCGCGCAATGCGCCACGTGTCAGAAGTTGATGCGTCAGCACAGCGCCCGAGGCAGTGCGTCCAATCAGAGCAAGGCTCTTTTAAAAAAAATAAAAGCAAGGGAAGCAACGCTTTAGTTGCGCAAGAACTGCGCTGCGCGACACGTGTCTGCGCAGTTGCGCATGCACAGCTGCGCAAGCGCTGCGTGTTCATCACAGAATACTGCATTTTATACCGCCCATTCTTACGCTCGGTTGTTTATAGGTAGGTGCTTTTAATCCGTGTTTGTTACATATTTACAGAATACAGGTTTCCAGTACAAATATTGCAATTCAAGACAAAATCTCCACAGTTACGTCAAAATACAGAACATCTGTCACAGCAGATAAAAGCCGGGTTCCGGTCATCCATATCCGTCCAGTGCCGAGTACCAGTTCCAGAGACAAGACATATGACAGTGGTCATTCGTGTCTGGGACAAGCACAGAGCACGAGGGGGGCTGCACAAGAATCAATGGGTGCGCGGAGCTCGAGGGAGATAAAGTCAAAAGTAATGAAAAGAAAGCAATCTTGGACTAAGAAATCTGCAGATATTCTGGAAGACTTTTGTGCAGTTTAAAGTTTTCAAACACGAGGAACAGCCAAACCAGGCAAACCCACAAAAGATGACAACCCAACTCTACTAAAGGGCCGCGGATCCTCGGCCAATAGGGGGTATTGGCCGCGGATCCGCGGCCATGTTGGCGCCTCTTCTGATGAGTTTTTGGGGGTATAATGGTACATTCATATGGGGTCAGAATTTGGCCCTAGGGTTTCAGAACACAGCCTATAAATACCCCGGATCTGAGCAAAGCCAAGAGAGCACTTCTTTAGCCTCTTTTTGCTAGTTTTTCTTCTTCTTTCTTCTTCTTCTTCATTCTTCCTCCATGAAAATGTAGTGAGAGCATTGAGTGGATGTTAATGAAGATGAGGGTTTTTGTATCTTTCTTGTTAGTTTAGCTCCCCCTTGAGATTCTTGCTTTCTCTTGATCATTCAACCTCTTCATTGAGCTTGAATGGTTAAGGGTTTGTTATTGATCTCAAGGGTCGTATTTTCTTATGGAATTGGTTCTTCACTTCACATGAGTTCTTTACCCTTCTCTTGATCTTGCAACCTCTTGATTGAGCTTGCAAGTTTAAGGGTTGGCTATTGATCCCATGCTTGTCTTGAGTTCTAGTTTCTTGTTCTTTTTATTTCTTATTTATTACTTGCTTTTTATTACCTTGCTTTACTTTCTTGCAATTTAATTCATGCACTTTCTTTCTTGTAATCTTTTCTTTTCTTTGTTCTTTTCTTTTTCTTTTGCTCTTTGTTGTTTATTTTGTGAATGTTGTAATTATCTTTGTTGTTAAGAATAAATACGGTATTGTAAGTTAATGTTTCTTTGCTCACTTCATTTTCCCGTTATTTTCCATTGAACTCCGCCCAAACGTTACGCAAGCGCTCCGTTAGGTATCCTACCCTAACAAGGTAACGGTGATTCCTAACCGCGACCGGTTGCGTTCGGTTTGGCCGGAGGCGAAAGCAAGAGACAAGAACGGAATGACAAGGGTCAATAAGCCGGATTCCACGAATACCGCGCTTAAATCCCCTAATCCACGTTGTTGCCGATTGCTCTAGCTTCAATTGGTCAAGACTCGGCTCAAAGGTTTTGAGTACAGATTTCTTTAGCTTACAATCTCGTATTTTCTTCTTAACAACTTTATTCTTGCAAATAATACACATAGGTTAGATTGAACAAACATATACTCATTCTTTATTGACTCGTCTAAGACAAGAACGGAAATACAACCATCTCCCTGTGGACCGACCCGTGCTCAACCGGCTAGCTGCATAGCGACACCGTCTTGATTGCGGTTAACTTTAATTCTTTCAATCAAATGGCGCCGTTGCCGGGGAGACGGTAACGTATTTCTTTTCTTGTTATTCGGGTTAATATTCTTTTTGTATATATTTAAAAAATATATATAAAAAAATAAAAATAAAAATCTTTTTGTTTTTTTTTTTGATAATTTTTGTGGGCAAGTGTGCAGATTTTTGCGTATTTGCAAACTGCGATTGTGGGAGCAAAGTGTACATTCAACGTTAAGGTGATTACGAAGTATAGTGCCGAAGATCCGGGTAGTTTGACCCGCGCAAGCGAACTTTTCAAGCTTACCGGATTTGATTCAACGGGGGTTTCCTAACCCAAAACTTAACGGTACGTATTTTACTAACACCTTCTTCTCAAATCCGACGCATCCAATATACTATTCTTTGCAGGATTCTTTGCAAGTTCGCTAGCAAACGCTAAAAATTGACTAACCCGTATTTGTTGCAGCGCCGCGCTTAAACTAAAAAACGATTGTTTGATTCTTTATAGAATTTTTATTGAATTGCGCATTGCATACATTAATACAGACTTAAGGGCAAGCGAACCCCACAACATACGGTAAAGGATTTCATCACCTTTTCCGTGGCCCACAAATCACGAACTTGAGCATAACGTTTACCCGCACAAAAATTTAAAAGAAACTAGACTTTAAGCCTTAAGGACTTCGCGCTCACTAGAAGAAGTTAACTGTGTTTAGAACCTCGCTTAACGGTATATTGTTTACGGGGTGTCTAGGAACGTGTTAACGGCGAAACCGCCAAAAGAGAAAGGGTTATTTAATTAAGGAACTTCGCGAAAGCGTTGGAAAACCTCCCCTTATCTCTGCACTTACCTGGCCTCGTGATCAGTGTATCTTAAGCCTGTTTCTCGACACAGTTTTACTTCGACAATCAAGTTCTGGAGCAGGTCTAGTTGACCTAGGTGAACCCTAGAACGATTAGGTGTGTGGTATTTTTGTGTCGTGATTATTTTTGTCCATATTCTTTTTGTGTGTATATTTCATTCTTTTGTTAAAAACTAAAAAAAAATCACATTCTTTTTCCCCTCCTTTTTCTCTGCCTTTCTTTCTCTCTCTCTCTTCATATCATGGGTACCCCACCTCACAAAACTCTTGCCGAACTTTGGTACCCACAACCAGACATTACTTCATACGGTTCTTGTTTTGGTCGAACTTCGAACGACCCCTCCATGCCAAAAATTTCATTGAGAGATCGGATAGACGCGTCTAGGACGAACAACTGGACCCCGCAATCCACTTCGTATCAACCGTTTCAAACATTCACCCCTTCTTGCGTTGATACACCTTTTGAAAGTCCAGTTGTAGCCACTAGACCTATGTCTCTTGCTGAACGTATTGAACAATCCCGTAGCCGATCTTTCACCACTTCAAATTCTTGGGATCAACAATTCCATTCACCATCCTATCCAAATGTTGATCCTGCTCCTGTCCAGCCATTCAATTCCTACCAATCCTACCCTACTTTTGCACCTTCCCTAGACATTGCATCAGAACCGCCATTTGGGAGTTTTCAGTATCCAAACAACTTTGAATCTTTTACTGAAACCCCTTCACAACCAATGTCTAGTCTAGAACAGTCGTTGGAAGACTTTAGGGTAGCGTCAAGCCAACAGATGATGGATTTGAATGCGTCCATGGCCGCCCTCATACAACCTAGTGACCCGGTAGCTAGTTTTCAACTAGCTCCAAATTTTTCAATGTATGATGCGGCGGCAGGACAGGCTGTGAATTTGAGTGGAAAGAGTGAGATGTACCCCCTTCCAAATCAAACCTACCCGTCTCAAATTGAATCCCACAACTCCTGTGTTGAAAGTCTATCAAGTGTCCCAAATGAATTATCAGTTGAAGATAGAATGTTTAATGAGTTGTGCGATTTTGTAGTATTTGATTTTCCAAATTGTGAAGGGACCTTGCCAAGTGAAACCACACCCAATCCTTTTGACCTCTACACCCCATCTTAGAACCTGAATTGATTGAAATCCATGCTTTTGATGAGGTGTCTGAGAAAATTGACTTTCACTTGATTAAGGATATTGACGCTGGGACTATTTTGGATGATGAACCCGTAGATTTGACTGAGTTTTTCTCTCCAATTCATCATCCCGAGTCATTAAATGTTTTTCCCGAACAACATATGCGTCTGGACTTTGATGAAATATGCATGGATAAGCTTAACTTTGAGGAGAATTTTGAGGATATTTTTGAGGATGAAACAGTTCTAGATGATGAGTCGGATTTTCCAATTCATCCTGTTTCTTTCACTGACTGTGTACACCCTCCTGAACCTTTAACCAATACCCTTCCTCAACCACTTCCCTCCATCCTTTCCATCGTTCCGACCTTGCAAGAACCCGTCTCACTTTCATTTACTATGTCTGGTTTACCAAGTTCGGCGTACCCATGGTTTCTCACGAATCTTGAGGGATTTGACCCCATTTCTCGACGGGTAAATATATTAGCACAATCGCTTTTTACACATCGCTCATCACAAATTGTGCTAATCTATTTACTCCATTTGCACCCTCAAGTTCGTATTCCACTTCTTTTTCCCTTCCGCCATTCTTCTTCCTCTCATATACCGAGACCGTATCCCGCTTCTCTTCGCATACGGTCTCGCGTATTGTCCATCTCTTTTCTCTACGCCTTCTTTTCCCAACCAGCACATTATAGAGACAAAATCTTTGAATGGTTGGTACTCACTTTTGGCCTGTGTAAGGCCTTGTATAGCTTGATACTGTTCTTTCCCCCCTAATCCTGAACTTCAACGCTTAACAGTGGAAACACTGTTTTACTTAAGTTTGGGGGGACTCCTTTTTTGTATATATTTTTTGTTTCCTTTTTGTATATAATTTGTTTTTAGGGAGCGCCGACAATTTTGACCCTCTTGATATAGCCTGACAGTGAGGGCACTGTCAAGTTTAAGTTTGGGGGTGTGCTCGGTAAGCTTTCTTCCTTCGCATTCATTTGTATATTTTGCATTTGCATACCTTATAAAAAAACCCATAAAAATCGAAAATTTTCCAAAAATATAAAAACTTTGTCGTCAAGTTAGCTAATAGGGTAACTTAGATCTTTATTCCGAAAGTTTAGTTGATATGATAGAAATAACTAAATTCTAGGCTTAGGAATTGAAAACCCTAAAAATAACCCTCATTCTGTCTAACTTTGGTAAGTATACGTCTTTACAGTTTTTTTGAGAAATAGGTAATCTTGAGTTCAGTTCTTTAGTTAAGTCAAGGTGAAGGGAAAGTATTGATGCTTTACTGAAGGATAAGTCTGAAAAATAGTTTCTTTTCTTGAGTTCAAATTTAGAAAGTATATACCCTACAAACTGCACATACACGCATCTTGAAACTTGGGATAGTAGAGGATACCTAGAAATACTCTTGCCTGAAAGCCTAGTATGAAAGAAAAAACGGTATTTAAAGCTAAACACCAAAAGAGCATATTGAAAAATATATCCGGTCTTGAAAAAGAAAAAGAAAAAGAAAAAGAAAAAGAAAGAAAAAGTCAAGACCTGGAAACTGCTATTTACGCTTTAAAGTTCACACATTCAGTAATCGGTCGTTAGTGCCTCAAGAAGCATTAATAATCGCATGAAAGGTGTGTGAGCAAATCCGTCCATCCTTAATGAAAAGAAGTAGTATTAGGTATTAGGGCAAGGGTATTATAGCTTGAATTGAATTCTTGAGTGTAGGGGTGCAAATATACACACACGTAGGGGTATACAATCGATATTTGAATAAAAGATAGAAATGAAGGATAAGACTTGTGTTTTCTGTAAAGTTGATAAAAATCCCTGATTTGAGACCACACTCTTAGAAGGAAAACTCAGGAGAACCAATATCTTTTTAAACTTTTTTGGAATGTATATGATCTAAGGTTAAATAGATAGGAGGTGTGAAGCATTAGGGTTGGATATTTCTAACTTAGGATGATAGAGTTTCTAACGTAAATACTAAACTGTAGGAGTAGAATCGATGCTAACTTATTACACTAGCTTGACGGGATTTTGTGGGTGTAATCCGCTGAAAACCCTCAGGAGATAACACTCCTCCTACTAGGGACACCTAGAGGTTTAACGGCTTGTTGCACGCGCTCAGTGCAATCGCGTTCCCTGCGAAAGTGCGGTTAGGATTTTATTTTTTGTGAATAATTGGTTTTGCTCGGGACGAGCAAAAGTTAAGTTTGGGGGTATTTGTTCATCACAGAATACTGCATTTTATACCGCCCATTCTTACGCTCGGTTGTTTATAGGTAGGTGCTTTTAATCCGTGTTTGTTACATATTTACAGAATACAGGTTTCCAGTACAAATATTGCAATTCAAGACAAAATCTCCACAGTTACGTCAAAATACAGAACATCTGTCACAGCAGATAAAAGCCGGGTTCCGGTCATCCATATCCGTCCAGTGCCGAGTACCAGTTCCAGAGACAAGACATATGACAGTGGTCATTCGTGTCTGGGACAAGCACAGAGCACGAGGGGGGCTGCACAAGAATCAATGGGTGCGCGGAGCTCGAGGGAGATAAAGTCAAAAGTAATGAAAAGAAAGCAATCTTGGACTAAGAAATCTGCAGATATTCTGGAAGACTTTTGTGCAGTTTAAAGTTTTCAAACACGAGGAACAGCCAAACCAGGCAAACCCACAAAAGATGACAACCCAACTCTACTAAAGGGCCGCGGATCCGCGGCCAATAGGGGGTATTGGCCGCGGATCCGCGGCCATGTTGGCGCCTCTTCTGATGAGTTTTTGGGGGTATAATGGTACATTCATATGGGGTCAGAATTTGGCCCTAGGGTTTCAGAACACAGCCTATAAATACCCCGAATCTGAGCAAAACCAAGAGAGCACTTCTTTAGCCTCTTTTTGCTAGTTTTTCTTCTTCTTTCTTCTTCTTCTTCATTCTTCCTCCATGAAAATGTAGTAAGAGCATTGAGTGGATGTTAATGAAGATGAGGGTTTTTGTATCTTTCTTGTTAGTTTAGCTCCCCCTTGAGATTCTTGCTTTCTCTTGATCATTCAACCTCTTCATTGAGCTTGAATGGTTAAGGGTTTGTTATTGATCTCAAGGGTCGTATTTTCTTATGGAATTGGTTCTTCACTTCACATGAGTTCTTTACCCTTCTCTTGATCTTGCAACCTCTTGATTGAGCTTGCAAGTTTAAGGGTTGGCTATTGATCCCATGCTTGTCTTGAGTTCTAGTTTCTTGTTCTTTTTATTTCTTATTTATTACTTGCTTTTTATTACCTTGCTTTACTTTCTTGCAATTTAATTCATGCACTTTCTTTCTTGTAATCTTTTCTTTTCTTTGTTCTTTTCTTTTTCTTTTGCTCTTTGTTGTTCATTTTGTGAATGTTGTAATTATCTTTGTTGTTAAGAATAAATACGGTATTGTAAGTTAATGTTTCTTTGCTCACTTCATTTTCCCGTTATTTTCCATTGAACTCCGCCCAAACGTTACGCAAGCGCTCCGTTAGGCACCCTACCCTAACAAGGTAACGGTGATTTCTAACCGCGACCGGTTGCGTTCGGTTTGGCCGGAGGCGAAAGCAAGAGACAAGAACGGAATGACAAGGGTCAATAAGCCGGATTCCACGAATACCGCGCTTAAATCTCCTAATCCAAGTTGTTGCCGATTGCTCTAGCTTCAATTGGTCAAGACTCGGCTCAAAGGTTTTGAGTACAGATTTCTTTAGCTTACAATCTCGTATTTTCTTCTTAACAACTTTATTCTTGCAAATAATACACATAGGTTAGATTGAACAAACATATACTCATTCTTTATTGACTCGTCTAAGACAAGAACGGAAATACAACCATCTCCCTGTGGACCGACCCGTGCTCAACCGGCTAGCTGCATAGCGACACCGTCTTGATTGCGGTTAACTTTAATTCTCTCAATCACTGCGCTGCGCGACACGTGTCTGCGCAGCTGCGCAAGCACAGCTGCGCAAGCGCAGCGCTGCACGACGCGTGTCTGCGCTGCTGCGCAAGCACAGCTGCGCAAACACAGCTATGCAAACGTTGCGCTGCGCGATACGTGTCTGCGCAGCTGCGCAAGCACAGCTGCGCAAGCGCTGCACTGCGCGACACGTGTCACGCGCTGGGGCGTTTGCGCAAAACAGAGTGGAGATTTAAAGAAATCTTTTCTGTTCTTGTTAAAACAAGAAGATTTTCTTCTGTAAAGCAGAGGCCTTTGGATCAAAGATCCAACGGTGGCGAAAATTTCCCAAATCACTCAGAGAAAGATCTCTTTAACAAATTTAACTAATTTATGGGCACTATAAAAAGGACCCCAGACCTCAATTCAAAGGGAGGAATATTTTTGTGAAAAACTAAACAGAGAGAACTCTGAAGAATTGGAGAGAAATCCTCAAGAACAAAGAAAAAGGTAAAAACCTTTAGAAAAAAAGAAAATTCTCTCATGAACAGATCATTGATCTGAGAATAAGATAAAAGACCTCTAATGAAAAGGAAAATAAACAAAAAAAAACAGTGCCTTGCACTTCTTTTTGATGAACCATTGGTTCTGAATCTAAAAGATTCTCAAGATAACAGTGCCTTGCACATTTTATGAACCACTGGTTCTTTAAAGAACAAGAAAAAAAAACTTGTTTTCTTTGATCTAAAATTGATCCAAAGAATAAGAACAGTGCCCAGCACTTGCCAAAACTGCACTATTGCGCAAGCCGCCAGGAAGCGCCACGTGTCAGCAGTGCAACAGCGCAGCGCACTGACGCAGCGCACTGCAATGTTGCGCTTGCGCTCACCAGAACGTGACACGTGTCACATCCACGAGCGCTTGCGCTCATTAATTGCGCAAAGCGCCTGACAGGCCATGTGGGGCACTGTCAGAGTATCTAATGCTCTGCATTATTAAGAGAAGGGCCAAGCCCAATTAAAAAAGGCCTAACAGGCCAAATTAAATGCAATGCATTATGTTAAAGAAGGGCAGAGTCCAAACAGATGCTCTGCATCATTTATAAAGGGACATAGCCCAAATCAAAAAGGCCTAGCAGGCCAGAATAAATGCAGTGCATTATTTAAAAAGGGGCAGAGCCCTACCACAGGCCTAATAGGCCAAAAGCAAATAAAATGTTGAACTTTTTCAACTGGACTTAGCCCAATCATGGCCGTAAGTCCTCAAATTAAATTAACTGAGCACGGCTGCTCCCTAAATCAATTTACGACCGGTTCGAGGGTAGATCTCCGAACTCCTCTGACACCCATCGTTGTAATTCTTCAACGACGTCAGAGAGGTGACGGGTCCCGACAACCACACATCAATATGGACCGAAACGTCCTTAAACTAATATCGGACCGAAACGTCCTTAAACTAATAATGGACCCCTACGTCCCTAAACTGGAATACGGACCACCACGTCCCTAAACTGAAACACGGACCACCACGTCCCTAAACTGGAACACGGACCACCACGTCCCTAAACTGGCGATAGACCACCACGTCCCTAAACTGGAACATGGACCCCTACGTCCCTAAACTGGAATATGGACCCTTACGTCCCTAAACTGGAACAATAGAGCCCCCAAATGCTCTTTTGTCGGATCCAAACGATCCTGTTAAGTTGATCTTAGTCTCAAATCAGACTAACGTATCCATAACAAACGTTTAAGTCGATCTTAGCCTAAATACGGCTAACGTATCTTTAAACCAAAACACCAAACCCAAATCTAAGTAAATACGGATTTGGACTAATCCACGTCCTACGGGCGACGGTATTACTCAGTCTCCGTATACAATCCACGGGCAACCACAAACAAAACAAACACCCACGACACGAAGTGAAATTCTGGAGAAGGAGAAAGTTGTTACCGCGATGCGGTAGCGTAATTAACTGCAGGGGCTTGCGTCTGCAGGGAAGAGCGTCCCCACAATCAAAAACCCCTCACCCTGAGGGGGAATCTGACGAAGTCTGCTACATCGGCCGCATCCGTCTAAACCTCCGATACACGGTGCCATAAATCAACTTGGCATCTTCGGAGAGGTGGGAGGATAAAACCATATAGCATCTGCCCCGAATCTTAGGCAAGACGTCCTCACGTCTTGGCCGTCTTTCGGAGGGGAACAACGTCACTCCGCTTGGAACTGGGGATTTTTCTATGGTTCCGTTGTTTGATTGTCGCGTCTGAACCCTGCTGGAGGAAGAACGCTGGGGGTGACATCTCGTCTGCTGTATCGAGACGAACGTCGAGGTGGTGACCACTCCGTGCTGGTGTGGGATGATCTCCGATAGTCTTTCAGGTTTTATATGAGTTACCGTCAAGACCCTGAAGCTAAGAATTTGGCCTTTGCTTTGTTTGCTTTGGCGTGTCCGAATCCTGTTGGAGGAAGGACGCTGTAGTGACATCTCGTCTGCTGTATCGAGACGAACGTTGAGGTGGTGACCACTCTGCGCTGATGTGGAATGATCTCCGATAGACTTTCGGGTTTTATATGAGTTGCCGTCAAGACCCTGAAGCTAGGAATTTGGCCTTCGCTTCGTTTGCTGGCACTGCGTCTGCTGTATCGAGACGAATGCTGAGGTGGAGCTGGGATTTTGCCGTCACTCCACTTTGTTTTGACCATGGGGTCTTTTGTTGACGTTGCGTCTGCATCCTGCTGAGGGAAAAAACCCTGGGATGACATCACGTCTGCTGTATCGAGACAAACGTCGAGGTGGAGACCACTCCGCGTTGTGGTGTAACATCTGTGTCCTGCTGGAATGAGGAGGCACATCGTTGTTGGTCTCCAGGCTGTATATGTGGACATTGAGATTTGGAACTAGGGATTTTGCCATGGCTCCGTTTCGTTGCGACTCTGAGGTCGGTTGTTGACGTCACGTCTGCGTCTGGTTGGAGTGAGGAGAAACGCCGTTGGTGATCTCTAAGTTGTCGATATTGACGTCGAGACCCTGAAGCTAGGGATCTTCCTTTGCTTCGTTTGTTGACATTGTGTCTGCAATATTGCGACAAATGTCGAGGTTGTCTCTAGGTTGTCTATGAACCGTCGAGATTTGCCTTCGCTTTCTGATGGAGCCTGTTGGGAAGGTATGGTTCCCTCTTTGTTTGTGCCCCTGGATTGTATACAGGGATTGATGTGATCTCACTTGTTGGGCAAAAAGTTTCATTCTTTCATTATTTTTTTATTCTTTTCACGATGCTCTATCATTTCAGCTTTTTATATCACGAAAATCGCGATTGCCCAATCATTTCGGCTATTTTTTGCGGTGCCCAATCATTTCGGCTATTTTTCTTTTTACTCGCTACTTTTTATTGCGAGTTGCCCAATCATTTCGGCTGTTTTTGTATGCATACATTTTTACTTGCTGATTTCATTGCAAGTTACCCCACCATTTCGGCTATTTCGTATGTATGTGTGGCTCGTTGGCTTTTCGCTGCAGGCTTGGAATTAGACACCGATTTTGGCATCAGCATCGCTACAATTGGGATATTGCCAGGAGCGAATCATCATTTGCCTCTGTCGATATCAAACAAAGGTGGCTTAGTAGACAGGGTTAAGATCCTGTCGACTAAGGCTCTTGACTTTATGAGCCGTAAGGGTCTCATAAAGGTATTTCTCCCTACAAGTCGTGAGGATCTCATAGGTGCATTTTCTCCTTAGGAGTCGTGAGGATTCCTAAGTGCATGGTCTCTTATAAGTCGTAAGGATCTTACAAGAGTGCTTTTTCCTTATAAGTCGAGAGGACTTACAAGGGCTGTTCACCGTGTAAACATATCCCTTGTCACGGATGGGACTTTGTTAGGGAAATGTTTATTCGCGCCCGTGGATTGTATACAAGGGTCAATACTGAACCGCTTGTAGGGCAGTATTGGAGGTTATGGGGGGCGCTTAAGAACAGGTTCAGGTCCCTATAACTTAAGACTTTTGAATCTTATGAGCCGTGAGGGTCTCATAAGAGGGTTCTCCTTACGAGTCGTGAGGATCTCGTGAGTGTAATTTCTCCTTAGGAGCCATGGGGATTCCTAAGTGTGTTGCTTCCTTTGTGAGTCGTAAGGATCTCACGCGGGTGGTTTCTCCTCACAAGGTCGAGAGGACCTTGCAAGTGTCCTTTAACGAGATTGCGCCCTTTCGGGTTTTCACAAACACTCACCGGTAGCCCTGCTGTTTTTACTCACGGAGCTCTCTCGGGTTTTCATCCGTTCCCATTTTGCTTATGGACATACCCTTTTTTTTACGAGTCTGCGCCCTTTCGGGTTTTCACAAACATCGTCGGTAGTCCTGATGTTTTTACTCACGGAGCCCTTTCGGGTTTTCATCCGTGCCCATCTCGCTTGCGGACGTACCCTTTTTTTTCGAGTCTGCGTCCTTTCGGGTTTTCACAAACATTGTCGGTAGTCCTGCTGTTTTTACTCACGGAGCCCTTTCGGGTTTTCATCCATGCCCCTCTTTCTTGTGGACGTACCCCCTTTTTTTGCTTCTTTTTTTTTTACCACGTCAGCCTGGGGATGCTGCGGGTTGGTAGTAGTTTAACGACGTTTCGATCATAGGTCAACGTACGATTACACAGCTAGATTTTGCCGCAAATCTTCGCATGTTTTGTGCCGGAGGTGGATTTCTTGAAGAGAGGGCTGAGGGCAATTTCTTCGTCATAGTCGCTTCCAAAGGTGATAACTTGCGATCCCTTAGCGTCGGCTATGTGACAGTTGCCAGCAGCTCTTTCGCGCTCATATGTCGTGCTTTTCTGTTCCCGACGAGCCTTGCGCTTCACTCGTTGAACGTGTCGTCGATGGGCAACATATCCCTGCCACTAATTTTTAAAGGCTATGCACTCCTCGGTGGGGTGTGCAATTCTCTGATGGTATAGGCAAAAGTTAGGATGTATGTCCGCTTCATCAAGACGTATATTACCAGGGGAATTTCCTTTGAGAGAGGGCAACTTCATTCCTATCGCCAGGGCCCTAGCGAATCGTTTCCTTATTTTAAGCTTGTTTTTGCTGGCGGTAGGGATGCTTTGCTCCAGTCGGGGTGTCTCGGCCTTTTCCTCCAGTCGTCGGTGTATGGCACTTTCAAATATAGCCAGTTCACGATCTCGATTGTCTTTGCTTTCCTAACGGGCTTCGTTTAGGAATGCATCAATCATTTCGTCTGATGGTCCTAGAAGTTCAGGCTCAGGATTTGCCCCTGGTTTTTCTACATCCAAAGCTTCTTCACCATTTATTAACGAGTGAGAGATCACATGACAGCTTGACACATAATCCTCAGACTCATCCGACGAGTCTTCTCCATTTTCATCATCCACAAGGACGTGGGTGAGAAATTCTTGGAGTGTGACTGGGGTCCGCGCCTTCTGATTATATTCTTCCAACGCGTCAATCTGTTTTTGCAGGTCCGTGCGCTTGTCACCAGGCTTCACGGGCTTTTTGGTCTTCTTCTTCTTCTTCGAAGACTTTGACGGCTGGGTGTGAGAGCTCTGACCATCACCAACAGTTTTTGGAGTTGGGCGCGGTTTCAGCATTCCCTCGATGATCTCGGGTTCCAGTGGATTTTTCCACATGGTCGCCGGGCATGTTTGGAGATCCTTCAGCATTCTTTTCGTCTTGGTTGAAAGAACGTCCTCCCATGGGGCTTCCCTTATGAATGAGAACGATGCCCCCGGCATGTCCACCTTTTTAGGGGCGTAAGGTTGTGGTGGGTTCACCTTCCAATTTTCGGATAATGAGAACTTGCCTTGTTGGTATTGGTCCTCCATCCAGCCTTTGAAGACGAAACAATCTTCGATTAGATGGCTTACTGCTTGGTGGTAAGGGCAGTAATTAGGATTGTTGACATCGCTTGGCTGCAACGGACGTTTTGGATCCGGCAGATTGATGAGTTTGTTGCGCACTTCCAGCTCGAACAGTTTCCTTGTTTTATCCTGGGGAAACGAGTAAGGACGTCCAATTCTCTCCTCGAGGGATGGGCGTGGACGCACGTTGTTTTGGCGAACAACTGGCTTTAAGTTGCTCGGCCGTTGTTAAGTATTGGCAACGAAGGTTGCTTTCCCTTTGCCCTTTTCATTCCAAGGCTCTGTCTTTGAAGAGGAAAGCCTATGGCCTATCTGGTCCATTTGGGCCAGCTTGTCAATCAAGGCCTGGAAAGTGGTCGGCTTGAAGAACATCATGAATTGAGAAATGGTCGCCTGAGGGTCGAGGGTTCCTACGAACATGCCTACGGCTGGAGCTTCTTCTATGCGCTGTTCGCACTTTGACCACAGATTCCGCCATCGTATTGCGTATTGAACCCATGTCTCACCTGGCTTCACCCTGGCTTTGATCAATGCCGTTATTGGGGTGCATTCACTAGCACTCACGAAACGCTGGGTGAATAGTAGCTCCATCTCCGCAAATGTCTTGATATAGTCATTTGGAAGTTCAGAATACCACTCGAACGCTGTCTCTGACAAGCTGCCGATGAATTAGCGAAACAGTAGCTTATCATCCCCTCCAGTGTTGCCGCATAAGGCTCTGAACTGGGCAACATGCTGATGCGGATTTCCCGTCCCTTTATATACATGAAATTTAGGGATCGTATATCCCGGCGAGTACCTTATCTGGTCGTACTAGCCCAGATAGGGTCGTCCCGTTTTAACGACTTGGCCAGCCGCTTCATTTGCCTGGTGAGCTCGTATTTGCTGAGCAATATAGTCATCTAGGGCAGCTTTGGAGATGGTTTCCTCCTTGGCTGTCGACAGAGCCGGTAGAGGGTTTGATGTTTCTCCTCTATCATCTTCAATTATTACTGGAGGATCTTCGGCTGAGGGATCCGGCTGGATCATCATGTCCACCATATCTTGGAATAGAAGGGCCATTCATTTTATATTGGCTGCTTGTTCCACAGCCTCTTTGTCATTCTTCTCAAGTATTCTCCGAAGGAATTCGGCATCAGTTTCTTGCTCATGGCGTTGTTCCGAGGATGTTTCCGGGCTTTCTTTTGGCCCGGTGAGTGCGGCCATCGCAGTCATCATCTCCTGAAGCTTCTGCTGATGCTCTTGAGCTTTTGTCATGGATCGCGTAAACGGTCAATGACCTGTGGAGATACGGCTATCCTCTTTTCCGGATGCCATATAGACGGTATGCACCACCATGCCCCCAGACTTAGGGAGTTTAGGCTCGGTGCCTTTGACATTTGTCTAAGGCATGGGGATTTTCTCCGGCCTTCTCCTCTTATGAGCGGTCGAAGTTGATGGGGATGCTGCAGTGGGCACCCAAGTAGCCGTCGTCTTTTGTGGCTTAACAGGACGGTTTTCTTCCTGTCGGACCTTCAGCTTCTTCTGCCGGCGGGGATAGTCTTGATCGACCACCGACTCTCGGACTTGTCGCCAAATTTTGTAAACTTTGGAAGACAGCCGTTGAGGGGACTGCTCCGGCTTTATTTCCGTGACAGTCTCCATCGGTGGTGGAGATCTTTTCAGTACGGCAGTTGGCGAATTCCTGCATATTCTGTTCAGCAGCTCAAAACTGTTCCCGGTTGGGACAACAGCATTAACTTTCACCGTTGGAGCTGGTGGCGTTAGCCCAGAGGGGGAGTTTTCCCCAGCCTTCCTTACTCGGCGCCAGTGGCGACGTCGAGCGTGTCGAGCTGATGGAGTTGGTTCGGTGATGGGGATGGCTTTGTCTTCTCCCTGTCCAGGTGAGGGGCTGCTGCTGGCGTCTGCCTGTTGAAGACTGATGTCCTTTGAGAAGCAGTATCCAATCGGTTGAAAACAGTCTTCTGAGCAGGGACAGGAACCGTAGCGGGAGCCGGAACGGTCAATCTTGTAAAGACCGACCCTTTGGTAGGAGATGCTGCCTTGACGACTTCAGGAGTAGGGATGGCTATCCTCTTCGGAACAACCTTCTCTGGGATTGCAAGCTTCATTGTGGGCCCACATGAATTTTAGCCCAGTCTGGCGAAGACCGAGGAGCTGGAGTTGGACGACCCGTTGAAAGGGGCCGCAGTAGCCGTAAGCCGATCGAAGACCAACTTCTTGGGAGTTTCCGGTGTTGACACAGGAGCGGTGAAGCTCATTGGCGGGAGCATGGTCCCGAAAAACAATCTTGTGGTGGCTTGAGTGACCTGTTCCACCGGCATTGTGAAGATGGAGGCCGCTTGGGGCCCGTAAGTCACTCCTCCGGACGGGATGGAGCGAGAGTTGCAGTTGCAGTTAGTGCAGTTTGAAGCCATTGATCTTCTGTCTTTTGCACGGAGCAAGACACAAAATCTAAGTATCTCAAATCCATATGCAACCATATCAAACCGCTATTCGTTCGCGAACACGACACACGAAGTGTATAGTGGAAAGAGGAAAAGGTCCCACCGGACGTGCCAGAATCTGGTCCCCTCCGAAAGACACGGCGAAACCCTAATTTCATTTTTAGAGGAATTAAATTCCTGTGAATTTGAGAGAATTAAATTCTCAATTAGGGTTAAACCCTAGTTCTGTCCACCTTGAAGGAATTAAATTCCTGTAATTTTAGGAGAATTGAATTCTCATATAGGGTTAAACCCTAGTTTTTATCTTGGAGGAATTAAATTCCTATAACTTTGGCGGAATTAAATTCTCATATAGGGTTAAACCCTAGTTTTGTTTTGGGAGAATTAAATTCTCTAAACTCAATTCCCCCTCTAAGTTTCGGATCTACATGGCAGGATCTCAACCCGATGAGAATTAAATTCTCAACTTATGGGGAGATGTGCTCTTTGCAGATTTTCAACCAGAGGAAGAACTAAGTTCTTTTGTGCAGAAGACTTAAACTCTTAGATTTGAGAATTAAATTCTCTGTTTTAAGTTTTGATTCCTTTTCTTTTCTCACCTAGGGTTTTCTTTCTTGAGAATTAAATTCTCCTTTCTTTTCTCTCTGCTATTTTCCTTTAGAAAATTTCAAGATCCCAAAATTCTATATCTTTCTTCTCTTCTTGGCTTCTATTTATAGGAGAAGGAAAAGAATCAATTTGTTTAGTAAATCTCTCATTGAAAGATTTTGTTTGTTTTTTGTAACTAATGTGATCTTGTAGATCACTCAGTGAATTTGTATTCACCATTGGATTTTTAATCCAAAAGATATTCTGTTATTCAAATTTTAGGGAAATCTTTCCTTGTATAAAATCTTTCCATAAATTGGTGATTTTTAATCACCATTGGATTTTTAATCCAACGGTGCTCCATTTTACAGAACACCATCCTTTTTGTTCGGAAAGATTTAAAGAAATATTTTTCCAGTTAGGGTTTTTGATTTCCCTTAATTAGAATCTAATTCTATTATTTCAGAGATTTTAGGATCCCATCACGTGTTGACACGTGACCCCCTCGATTAAGCATTTAATTCTGTTGTTTTAAAGAGCTCAGGAATTATCACGTGACCCTTGGTCACGTGTGAGCACGTGATGCCCCATTGGTTTTTTTTCCTTGTTATTTTATTATACTTTTAATTCTTTTCTGTGAGTTTAAAGGCCTATCACGTGTTGACACGTGATCCCATTGTTGGAATTTAATTCTTATCATTTCAGAGGGTTTAAGAGCCCATCACGTGTTGGCACGTGACCCAACTGATTAATTATTTAATTTAGAATTTAATTCTATTAATTCAGAGGGCTTGGGAACCCATCACGTGTTCTGCACGTGACCTTTGGTCACGTGTGGACACGTGATCCCCCATTGGGGTATTCATGATTGTTTTATTTCACTTTTAATTTTCTTCAGTGGGTTTTCAAAGGCCTATCACGTGATGGCATGCGACCCCATTTAATTATTTATTTTATTCAGTGACTACAGGCTTTGCCTGTAAATGGTCACGTGTCGGCACGTGATGCCCGATCACGTGTGGGTACGTGATGCCTCGTAACTTTTGATCCCGGATGAATTATGGGGCTCATAATATATCAAATCGAAGGATTTTTCGAGACGCTTTCGACACCATCAGAATTTAGCTGTTTCTCAATTGGGAGTTTATCAAAATACAGCCCGGAAAATACCGGTACGCATTTTCTTAAGCGTATCGCTGCCATTTGATATCTTAGGCTCTTTGCGCAGATATTTTTGGCGGGAACACCTAGCAGGAGGCCGGAGTCCGTGCCGCCCCTCGCGGCCCAGTGTCCCATCCCGGAAGGCCCTAGCTCTGTTCCTGTCACGCCCTGCTTCCCGGTATACGGCGAAGGGGACGGGACCGGTCCGCTACGTATTTAATGTGAAGTAAATACGCTAAGCGTATCTAAGCAATATAAAGGTAAATCACAAGAGACAAGAGATATAAAAATAACAACAACTTTATTTCTTAACATCCTTTTATACAATGCATGAAAAATAAATACATCTGGAATAAAAACGATGCCTAAACAATGGTATAACAGGAAATGAAAAATACTGAATAGAAAAAGGTACAATGTCTAGAGCTCGGGGTCTTCGAGAAACTGATCCAAGTCTTCACTGGTGGGCTCGATCTCTGCTGTGTCCAGATTACCTGACGACATTCAAAGAAGGAAGAAATAGAATGTCGTCAGCGAACAGGTCGCTCGGTAAGTCCCAAAGATAAGGGAGAATTAGAAAAGACAGAATAAGAGGTATCTTCTAAAGTTGTATAATATTGTAGAATATTGTGTTTACGCTGTTGTTTATAGCTTGGTACAGAAGGATGCCAGTGTATACGAGAGGGGTCTCTATATGCTAGAGACCAGGGCAAACGGAATGTACAAGGAACCGTTAAGCCACGGTACAACAGCAACGGAATATAGGTTAGGTATCTTAATCTGACCACCTCGTGCCACCTTTAACACCTTCCGTACCAACTACCCCTTAAACCCCGTAGTGTTTTGATTGTATTGTTGTATTGTATTGTATAAGTTGGATGACTGAACAAAACCATGATATCAGTAAACAGATTGTAACTGCATAATCATGTAGACGGAATAACTGGATAATGAATGTATATCCATGATTTGATTCAGTCAAGTTGTATAGATAGATAACTGGAGTCATGGTTTCATGTGTTCATATTGAATTGGAATATTATAGGTTGTAGATTGACTTGAATCATATTCAAGTCAGATATAATCAGACTCAAACCCGAATCAGGCA
Organism: Agapanthus africanus; assembly: GCA_030015575.1. Classification (NCBI taxonomy): domain Eukaryota; kingdom Viridiplantae; phylum Streptophyta; class Magnoliopsida; order Asparagales; family Amaryllidaceae; genus Agapanthus; species Agapanthus africanus. Next base: position 6,624,815 of record JASDDO010000022.1, read on the forward strand.
ATTATAATGTAGATCGAAGTCCTATATTTACTAGGGTCCTTAGGGTAATTTATAAAACTTGAGGGATTTTTATGTAAAAATACTTTTATATACTTTTCAGAATATACCCCAAGCATTTATTATTCGTCTTTAGGGTTGTAATGAATGTGGATTTTATATTGTAATATTTCTAGTGAAAATATCCTAGTTTTATAAATAAAGGTATTTATCTGTAATATTGATTTATTTGAAATTCATAGTATTTTAATGTAAAATTTATTCTTGTGATTTTTTTGAAAAAGTGGAATATTTATATTATAACAAAATAGATATTTTAATGATAAATATATATATATTTATACAAAAATAATTTCAATAAATATCTTATATTCTAAAAATCTCATTTTCTTAACATGTCGTATTTTAAATCTTTCGAGACCGAATGCTCCTTGTGGAGGTCTGAATCCCGCACTACTAAGCCCGAGGGTGCACAATAAACCGTACTATCCCGAACGGGTTCCCCAAAAATGGGTTGTAGCGGCGCTTTGCAAAGATTGTAAATTACTAAATCCTTTAGAAAACGGTTTTATAAAGTAAATGGTATTTATTTGTAAAAAATCAATTTTCCGTATTTTAGATTTTAGGCTTTTCTAATTCAACTAGACTATTTCTAAATGGTCTAAACGACAAGTTGTTAGATGCCTCAAATCGCCTCTTCACCGCCAATTGCGGCCAAGTAAGTACAAGTGAAGAAAGGAGAGATCCACTCACGAATCATCGCGAGACGGGCCTTTTAAAGTTACCTTTCTCACTTGCCTAGCCTAGACTCCACAAAGTCAGGTTTAGATAAACGACCGATATCCACAACTTATCGTATTTTCATATTAGGAGGTATTTATTTTAAAAGTGTAACAAAGCTAAAACTTTTAGAAATGGTTTTATTAAGAATATGGTAATTAAATGAAAATATTGTTTTATCGTATTCTAAGTTTTTCAATGGTATCGTGTTAGGTTGTATGCAAGTGTGTGAGGAGGTAGGTCGTTACCTCGTGATCTACTTTAAAGGTATAGCAAGTTAATGGGATTAAATGTGAAATCGAAACATTATGGTATTTAAGTAAAAAATACGATAATTTGGGAACGCTATCATTTCATGTGATGAAACTTGTTCAAATTCTTTGATTAGTGTTTAATAGTCAATATAAAGATGTTTAAGCATGAATGTATTGGTGAGAAGTGAAATTTTATAGAAAACCGAATTGGAAATCGGATTTGTTCCGATTCCGTCGGGTTTTGTAATTTCTTATTTTTTTAAGAAAAAGAGAGAGAGATTAGAATGAGACTTACGGGTTTGGATAACATGAGAGTGATAAGGAAGAAGAGGGTTCGCCGGTACGTCGATTCGTCGCCGCGAGTTCCTAGCACGATCACCGGAAGTTCGCCGTAGATTTCGTCGGAGCTTCGCCTTTCGCTCGTTTTCAAAGTACACAAAATCTCTTGGAATTTTGAGAGAGTGGGCTCAGAAATTTGGGATGAGAGGGTAGAGGGTAGGGGGTGTATTTATAGGGTTAGGCTAGGGTTAGGGTAGGTGTAGGGTTTTTAATTAAAAAATGTAAAAATATATAAAAATCATTAAAAAAAAATAGAGTAAATGGGGGTTAATGTGCTCTCCGGAACCGATCTGACTATTTAAAGCATGCAGGAGAGTTGACGAGGAAAAGATACCCAACTTCTATGTTGGGGACTCGGCCGTCCGGCCGAGTCCGGCCGGACCGACCGACTCGGCCGAGTCGGAGGGTCGGTGGGTGGGGGGTCTCCTGAGGTGCTTACTAGTGCATTTACATTTTCATGTGTAATAAGAAATTTGTGAGAAATGCACGTGTAACTGTTGGTATTCTAAAAATTTAAAAACAAAATAATATTAAAAATAATGTGGGGCATGGGATTTGAACTCCGGTGGCTTGGTTCAGCAGTGCAATGCATTACCAATGAGCCACAAGCTCCTTCTTATAATTATGGAGTGAAATAAATATTTAAAGAGATATCAGTAACATTAAATACTCCAAGTATACATTGAATTTAAATCAATTCTTTGTACATTAAAAATGGAGTTGTTACAGTCTACTCTCCTTACAAAAATTTTGTCCTCGAAATTTACAATTTGAGGACTAGTTCACAAAGAGGTGTGGATATCTAGTACGCATTTCATCCTCCCTTTCCCAAGTGGACTCTCTTGGAGTGTCTTTCCTCCATATCACTCGAACCAAGTTAACTTCCTTATTCCGAAGTGTCTTCACTTTCCTGTCCAGGATCTCCACAGGCTGTTGCTCACAAGACAAATCGGGCTGTATAGTGAGCTCAGAATGATCGAGAACATGGCTGGGGTCACTCACATACCTTCTGAGTTGGGATATGTGGAACACATTATGCACTCCTTCCAATGAAGGTGGAAGCGCTAAGCGGTATGCCATTTCACAGACTCGTTCGAGTATGTCGAACGGTCCAATATATCTCGGACTTAGCTTTCCCCGTCTTCCAAATCGGATCACTCCGCGGTTCGGAGATATCTTCAAGAATACATGATCTCCTGGATGGAACTCTAAGTGTCGTCTCTTTGCATCAGCCCAGTGCTTCTGTCGATCTTGGGCTATGTGCATCCTTTCCCTGATAGTACGAACCACATCAACAGTCGCTACTATCATCTCTGGTCCAAGAAGTTTCCTATTTTCGATGTCATCCTAACTTAATGGCGATCGACACTTCCTTCCATACAATGCTGCAAAATGTGCCATTCCTATGCTTGCTTGGTAGCTGTTGTTGTACGAAAACTCCACAAGATGTAGGTGATCTTCCCACGATCCTTTGAAGTCTAACATACACGCTCTGAGCATATCCTCCAAGATCTGAATAGTTCGCTCAGATTGACCATCTGTTTGTGGATGATAAGCCGTGCTAAAGTTAAGACTTGTTCCCAAGCTTGCTTGCAGACTCTGCCAAAATTGCGATCGGAACCTGGTGTCACGATCGGAGACAATGCAGACCGGTACTCCATGAAGTCTCACAATTTCCTGTATGAGTTCATGAGTATCAGAGACAGTACATTATGAAGAGTTTAAATCTTTAAATAGATTATTACCTCCATGTACTTCTTTGCTAGTGTCTCAGTAGATTGGCCAACTCGAAATGGAATGAAGTGAGCCGACTTTGTGAGTCGATCCACAATGACCCATATGGCATCGTTACCCTTTGTGCTGCGAGGAAGAGCAGTCACAAAATCCATCGTGATGTGTTGCCACTTCCATTCTGGGATTGGTAACGGTTGAAGTAATCCAGCAGTCCTGTGATGTTCAGCCTTTACTTGCTGACACACCAAGCATTTTGCGACGCTTCTGGATACTTCACGCTTCATTCCATACCACCAATAATTTTGACGTGGATCTTTGTACATTTTGGTACCTCCAGGGTGTACTGAGTAGGGAGAGCTGTGAGCTTCTTTCATTAACTCTTCCCGAACAGGACCTTTTGGTACACACAATCTGCTGCCGTATCTCAAAGATCCGTCTTCATGGATGATGAAGTCTGTTCTGAGTCCATTCTCCACTTGTTCTCTGATCCTTTGCAACTTAGCATCACTTGCTTGAGCTGTTTTGATCTGATTGACAATGGTTGATTGAACTTGTAAATTCATCAACTTGAAGCATTACCTGGCATGACTACTTCAATCTCCATCTGATGCAAGTCTTGTTGAAACTTCCACTGAGCGGTGAGATTCATTGCTAATGGTTGGCGACTAAGAGCATTAGGTATTACATTCACCTTCCCTGGGTGATATTGCAAGTTGATGTCAAAGTCTGCCATGAGTTCTAACCATCTTCTCTGCCGCATATTCAACTCCTTCTGAGTAAACACGTACTTTAGTCTCTTATGATCTGTGTAGATGTTCATTCGTTCACCAAGTAGATAATGACGCCAAATCTTGAGAGAAAAGATGATGGCTGCCAACTCCAGATCATGCGTCGGATAATTGCGCTCATGAATCTTCAGCTGTCTTGAAGCATAAGCCACAACCTTACCGTGCTGATGTAGAACACATCCTAATCCCTTACCGGATGCATCACAATGCACTTCGAATCCTCCAGATTGATCCGGTATGACGAGAATAGGTGCTGATGTCAACCTTGACTTGAGTTCTACGAAAGCTTGTTCGCATGCTTCTGACCACACAAATTCTTCATCTTTACGTGTGAGCTTGGTCAGGGGTGTTGCTATCTTTGAAAAGCCTTCAATAAACCTTCTGTAATATCCAGCTAAACCCAAGAAACTTCGAATATCCTTCACTGACTTTGGTGTAGGCCATTCGCAAACTGCTGAAACTTTCGCTGGATCCACAGAGATTCCTTCTCCTGATACGATATGTCCAAGAAAACCAACTTGCGTTAGCCAAAACTCGCACTTGCTGTACTTGGCATAGAGCTGGTGTTGTCGAAGAGTTTCCAGGACAATTCGTAGGTGCTCCGCGTGTTCTTTCCGACTCTTAGAATACACCAGGATGTCGTCGATGAAGATGACAACAAACCTGTCTAAGTACTCCCGGAAAACTTGATTCATTAGGTTCATGAATATTGCGGGTGCGTTGTTCACTCCAAATGGCATCACTAGAAATTCGTAATGTCCATAGAGAGTTCTGAAAGCTGTTTTGTGAATATCAGCTTCCTTAACATTCACTTGATGATATCCTGAACGAAGATCCAATTTAGAGAAAACATAAGATCCACTTAGCTGATCGAATAAATCGTCGATGCGTGGGAGTGGATACTTGTTCTTTATAGTGACTTCGTTTAAGGCTCTGTAATCGATGCACATTCTGTATGAACCTTCCTTCTTCTTCACAAGTAGTACAGGTGATCCCCAACTTGAAGTGCTGGGACGAATCCATCCTTTCGCCAGTAATTCGTCCAACTGTGTTCGGACTTCCTTCAATCCTTCTGGACTTAAACGATAGGGTGGTTTGATCACCGGTTGTGCTCCTGGTACTAAATCAATACTGAATTCAAGAGCTCGATCGGGAGGCAAACCTGATATATCGTCAGGAAATACATCGTCGAACTCTCGAACCACATCTGGTCTTGATTCTTCCTCCGCTTGAGCTGCTGCAACTACTGCTTCTCTCGGCTTCGCTTTGTAGGTACTTGGATCCAGTGTACGGTCTCCGCTTTTGAAATAGAAGACCGGATGGTCTGGAATCTCGAATACTACCCTCCTTTGACGACAGTCAATGGTAGCATAAAAAGTTCCAAGCCAATCCATTCCTAGAACCACATCGAAGTTCAGTATGTCCAGCACTTTAAAGTCAGCATAAAACTCTCTGCTGTAGACGACGACTAGACACAAGTTGTATCCCATGGTTTCCTTTAGAACGCCATTTCCTGAACTGACATTCCAGCTGGATACAAGCGGTGAGACTGGAATCGCATGGGTTCGAACAAACCGTTGCGACATAAAGCAGTGTGATGCTCCAGTATCAAACATTGCTAGTGCAGGGATTGAGGATAATAAGATTGTACCTAAGGTATGTGGGATATGTTTAAGGTATAGGGAAAGTGTGTAGATAAACAAGACTAAAAAAAGTTTGAGAAGGAAAGTTTACCAGTGATGACTTGGCCAGTGGCCTCAGCTTCTTCCGCGGACATTGTGAAAGCCTGACGCTTTGGTACATTCCTCCTGGCTTGAGGAGCATTCCTCGGAACGTTCCTTTGAGCTTGATGGAACTGACGAGGAGGTGGTGCAGCTTGTGGTCCTATGGGTGGTGCAGGTAGTGCAGGTCTTGGAGCAGGTACCTGAAGGGATGGTCGCTGCGGATAAGTAATTGCTGGCCTGGGTGCAGCAACTGGGTTTTGTCTTTGGGGACAAGACCCAATATCATGAGTAGCTGAGCCACAGACTAAGCAAAGACGGTTGACTCGATGGCAGTCTTTCATCATATGTCCAGTTCTCTTGCAGTAGGTGCAAAGGGCTGGGCTGGGACGATGGTTCGGTACTCCGGGTCGCCTTGGCACGAAAGGTGGCCTGGACGAGACTCCACCTGCCATCTGGTTGGCAGGGCGTTTGACTCCTGCAGACTGAGGTCTGCCTCTTGCTTTTATCACTGCCTCATAACTGCGGGCAGCTTCCAGAGCATCCTCATGAGTCAGAAATTTTCCCGTGGCTAGAGCAGCCAGAATTTCCGTGTCCAGACCTTGTTGAAAGCGACGTGCTCTGATCTCGTCCGTCGGTATCAAGTGTGCCGCAAATCTGTTTAAAGGATTGTGTTAGCTATGTAGTATGTGAGATTTAAAAATTGAACTGTTATGACATATCTTACCGGCTTAGCATGGTGAATTCAGCGTCGTACTCATCTACTGATTTGTCCCACATCGAACCCTGTTGTAGATGAATGAACTGCTGCTCCATGGCAAACCTGGCAGTCACAGGGAAGTATTTCGCGTCGAACTTCTCACGAAAAGTCTTCCATTCAATAGGCTGTACCAGACGGCTTTCTTCCGCCTTCCGCCAGTTGCGAGCATTGTCCGTGAGCTGTAGCTTCGTCACACGGACCCAAGCTATGTCTGGCACTTGTGCTGCTGCCAGATCATCTTCTATACTTTGTGCCCATTCTTCAGCTTTAAGAGGGCTTCCTTTTCCGGAGAACTGCTTGGGATGTAAAGCCCTGAATTGCTTTACCCCTGATGCGTCGGTCTCAGGACGGTTCAGGAGTTGTTGCTGTCCCTCAAGAAGGCTGCGGATCGCCTTGCTCGGTGGGTGGCGCAGGAACAACTGGTGTGAGAGGTAGTGCTGGAGGTGTGTTGTTGACGTTGGTGATGGTGTTGTTCGGGGAATCCATAACCTTGAAGAAAAATTTAGGTTAGGACAGATTCAAGTACATAAAATGATAAGATTCAAGGAATAGAAAATTGAAACATGAATTGTAAAGAATGTTTTAGTTGCTGGTTCTTGTGTTATATTGCTTAGGTTGTTCACGCAGAACAGAACTGCATAGTATGGTTCTATACAGCTCAGACCTGCATGAGCCACCAACAAAACCTGTCACGCCCCGCTTCCCGGTATACGGCGAAGGGGACGGGACCGGTCCGCTACGTATTTACTGAGTAAATACGCTAAGCGTATCTAAGCAATATAAAGGTAAATCACAAGAGACAAGAGATATAAAAATAACAGCAACTTTATTTCTTAACATTCTTTTGTACAATGCATGAAAAATAAATACATATGGAATAAAAGCGATGCCTAAACAATGGCATAACAGGAAATGAAAAATACTGAATAGAAAAAGGTACAATGTCTAGAGCTCGGGGTCTTTGAGGAACTGATCTAAGTCTTCACTGGTGGGCTCGATCTCTGCTGTGTCCAGATTACCTGACGATATTCAAAGAAGGAAGAAATAGAATGTCGTCAGCGAACAGGTCGCTCGGTAAGTCCCAAAGATAAGGGAGAATTAGAAAAGACAGAATAAGAAGTATCTTCTAAAGTTGTATAATATTGTAGAATATTGTGTTTACGCTGTTATTTGTAGCTTGGTACAGAAGGATGTCAGTGTATACGAGAGGGGTCTCTATATGCTAGAGACCAGGGCAAACGGAATGTACAAGGAACCGTTAAGCCACGGTACAACAGCAACGGAATATAGGTTAGGTGTATTAATCTGACCACCTCGTGCCACCTTTAACACCTTCCGTACCAATCTATCCCTTAAACCCCGTAGTGTTTTTATTGTATTGTTGTATTGTATTGTATAAGTTGGATGACTGACCAAAACCATGATATCAGTAAACAGATTGTAACTGCATAATCATGTAGATGGAATAACTGGATAATGGATGTATATCCATGGTTTGATTCAGTCAAGTTGTATAGATAGATAACTGGATTCATGGTTTCATGTGTTCATATTGAATTGGAATATTATAGGTTGTAGATTGACTTGAATCATATTCAAGTCAGATATAATCAGACTCAAACCCGAGTCAGACAATTAGAATGTAAATCGAAGTCCTATATTTACTAGGGTCCTTAGGGTAATTTATAAAACTTGAGGAATTTTTATGTAAAAATACTTTTATATACTTTTCAGAATATACCCCAAACATTTATTATTCGTCTTTAGGGTTGTAATGAATGTGGATTTTATATTGTAATATTTCTAGTGAAAATATTCTAGTTTTACAAATAAAGGTATTTATCTGTAATATTGATTTATTTGAAATTAATAGTATTTTAATGTAAAATTTATTCTTGTGATTTTTTTGAAAAAGTGGAATATTTATATTATTACAAAATAGATATGATAATGATAAATATACATATATTTATACAAAAATAATTTCAATAAATATCTTATATTCTAAAAATCTCATTTTCTTAAAAGGTCGTATTTTAAATCTTTCGAGACCGATTACTCCTTGCGGAGATCTGAATCTCGCACTACTAAGCCCGAGGGTGCACGATAAACCGTACTATCCCGAACGGGTTCCCCAAGAATGGGTTGTAGCGGCGCTTTGCAAAGATTGTAAATTACTAAATCCTTTAGAAAACGGTTTTATAAAGTAAATGGTATTTATTTGTAAAAAGTCAATTTTTCGTATTTTAGATTCTAGGGTTTTCTAATTCAACTAGACTATTTCTAAATGGTCTAAACGACAAGTTGTTAGATGTCTCAAATCGCCTCTTCACCGCCAATTATGGCCAGGTAAGTACAAGTGAAGAAAGGAGGGATCCGCTCACGAATTATCGTGAGACAGGCCTTTTAAAGTTACCTTTCTCACTTGTCTAGCCTAGACACCACAAAGTCAGGTTTAGATAAATGACCGATGTCCACAACTTATCGTATTTTCATATTAGGAGGTATTTATTTTAAAAGTGTAACAAAGCTAAAACTTTTAGAAATGGTTTTATTAAGAATATGGTATTTAAATGAAAATATTGTTTTATCGTATTCTAAGTTTTTCAATGGTATCGTGTTAGGTTGTATGCAAGTGTGTGAGGAGGTAGGTCGTTATCTCGTGATCTACTTTAAAGGTATAGCAAGTTAATGGGATTAAATGTGAAATCGAAACATTGTGGTATTTAAGTAAAAAATACGATAATTTGGGAACGCTATCATTTCATGTGATGAAACTTGTTCAAATTCTTTGATTAGTGTTTAATAGTCAATATAAAGATGTTTAAGCATGAATGTATTGGTGAGAAGTGAAATTTTATAGAAAACTGAATCGGAAATCGGATTTGTTCTGATTCCGTCGGGTTTTGTAATTTCGTATTTTTTTTAGAAAAAGAGAGAGAGATTAGAATGGGACTTATGGGTTTGGACAACATGAGAGTGATAAGGAAGAAGAGGGTTCGCCGGTACGTCGATTCATCGCCGCGAGTTCCTAGCACGATCACCGGAAGTTCGCTGTAGATTTCGTCGGAGCTTCGCCTTTCGCTCGTTTTCAAAGTACACAAGGTCTCTTAGAATTTTGAGAGAGTGGGCTCAGAAATTTGGGATGAGAAGGTAGAGGGTAGGGATGTATTTATAGGGTTAGGCTAGGGTTAGGGTAGGTGTAGGGTTTTTTAATTAAAAAATGTAAAAATATATAAAAATTATTTTAAAAATGGAGTAAATGGGGGTTAATGGGCTCTCTGTAACCGATCTGACTATTTAAAGTATGCAGGAGAGTTGACGAGGAAAAGATACCCAACTTCTATGTTGGGGACTCGGCCGTCCGGCCGAGTCCGACCTGCGGCGCCGGCCCGAGTCGGGCCGAGTCGGAGGGTCGGTGGGTGGGGGGTCTCCTGGGGTGCTTACTGGTGCATTTACATTTTCATTTGTAGTAGGAAATTTGTGAGAAATGCACGTGTAACTGTTGGTATTCTAAAAAATCAAAAACAAAATAATTTTAAAAATAATGTGGGGCATGGGATTTGAACTCTGGTGGCTTGGTTCAGCAGTGCAATGTATTACCAATGAGCCACAAGCTCCTTCTTGTAATTATGGAGTGAAATAAATATTTAAAGAGATATCAGTAACATTAAATACTCCAAGTATACATTGAATTTAAATCAATTCTTTGTACATTAAAAATGGAGTTATTACAGTTCCGGAATGGGTCATCTACGTCGACGGGTCTTCTACCGAGGAAGGCTGTGGTGCCGGTCTCATCTTCCAAGGCCCGAACGAAGCCGAGATGGAGTACTCCTTGAGGCTCGGCTTCAAAGCTTCGAACAACGCGGCAGAATACGAGGCCCTCCTAGCCGGACTGCGCATGGCCGTCGGTCTGGGGCTGAAGATAATTCGAATCCGCAGCGACTTGGCCCTCGTTGTCGGCCAGGTGACCGGCCGCTTCGAAGTTCGAGAGCCTCTAATGATGAAGTACCTGGACAAGGTAAGGAAGCTCCGGAAAAACTTCGATGAGTTCCAGATAGAACAAATACCCAGACAGCTGAATGCCCAAGCAGACGCCCTAAGCAAGCTAGCTTCGTCATACTCGGCCAGTAATAGGCGGTCAATCCTCTTCGAAACCTTGCCTCGACCCAGCGTGGGAGACGAAGCGACGGCACTCCACGTGTACGTGGCGCAGGAGAGCGACCTTGATTGGAGGAAGCCCCTTGTGGAGTTCTTGAAGGACGGCGCGCTCACGGAGGACCGGGTGACCGCCCGCCGTCTCCGGGCTAAAGCCCGCCACTTCGTCTGGAGCAACAGGAACCTCTACAAGAAGGCCTTCACTCAACCCCTGCTCCAATGCGTTGACCCACAGGAGGCCGACTACGTCCTTCGTGAAGTCTATGAAGGGGTAGGTGGCATGCACCAGGGGGCTCGAACCTTGATCCAAAAGGCGTTGCTCCAAGGGTACCAATGGCCCACTATGCACGAGGACGCCCTGAAGCTGGTCGGGAGATGCAAAAGTTTCCAACTCCACGGCAGCATTCCACGCCTCCCGGCTACCGAGCTAACCGCCCTGACTTCCCCATGGTCGTTCGCACAGTGGGGGCTGGATATGATCGGTCAGTTCCCTACTGGAACAGGCGGGCACAAATACTTCCTCGTTGCGGTGGACTACTTCACCAAGTGGATCGAGGCCGTCCCCATCAGAAAACCGGACGCCGCCACGACCATCAAGTTCCTGCAAAACAACCTGATACTCCCGGTGGACTACTTCTTTGAAGTTCGCCGCGGTCGCGCACCCCCAATGTAACGGGCAGGCCGAGGTCGCTAACCGAGACGTCCTCCGGGGTCTCCGAACCCGCCTAGAAGGGAGGCAAGGCAGTTGGGTCGAAGAGCTGCCCCGGGTCTTATGGGCCCTACGGACGTCAAAGAAGACTCCTACCGGGGAGACCCCCTTCAGCCTCTGCTACGGGACCGAAGCGATGGTCCCATCGAAGATCGGGCTGCCCAGTCACCGGGTCGAGCACTTCGACAATGATGCAAATACCATGGCGTTGCGGACCAACCTCAACATATTGTTGGAAAGAAGGGATCGGGCCCAGATCAGAGCCGCCGCCTATTAGCAACAGACGGCCCGATACTACAACGCTCAGGTTAAACGCCGCTCCTTCAAGACCGGAGACCTGGTCCTACGAAGGAACGAGTTCATCGACCAAGGCAGGCTTCACAAGTTCTCCCCAAAATGGGAGGGTCCTTTCCTCGTCTCTAAAGTACTCCCCGGCGGAGCCTATCGTCTACAAGACGTGGACGGATGGAAGCTGCCGCGGCCTTACAACGCCGAGAAGCTCAAGATATACCAATGAGGTCAAAGCCAGCGAGTGCTGCCCAAAAAAAACCCTCTCGAAATTTCCCTTTCACAAAGATGGTGTAAAACGTTCTCTGAAATTCATGCCCATAAGAATAAGAGCGTCGAATCTTTTCAACCCAGTAGAGTTCCCCTTTACTAAAAGACCTCCCATAAGCAGTCGAGCCCGAGGACCCCTCGCTCGGCTATTCCCAGCGGGCAGCTTCCCTGCCACAACGCCGGGGATCGAAAGCCCTCACAGAGGCAGTAGAGCCCGAGGATCCCTCGCTCGGCTATCCCCAGCGGGCAGCTTCCTTGCCACAACGCCGGGGATCAAAAAGCCCTTCCAGAGGCAGTCGAGCCCGAGGATCCCTCGCTCGGCTATCCCCAGTGGGCAGCCCCCCTGCCACAATGTCGGGGATCAAAAAGCCCTCCCAGAGGCAGTCGAGCCGGAGGATCCCTCGCTCGGCTATCCTTCAAGACAAAAGCCCTCGCCAAGAGGCACCGGGCAGTAACCCTGTCTGGCCAAGGGTCCTTGGTAGGCTTCTACAGCCCCTCCCGCGCTAAGGATCAAAGTCCTCCCAGAGGCGGTCAAGCCCTTGCTCGGCTATCCCCGGCTGGTAGCTTCCTACCATAACCGACATGGATCAAAGTCCTCACCAAGAGGCACTGGGCAATAACCCTGCTCCGTTCCCGTCCTGAAGGATCAAAAGCCCTCGCAAGAGGCAACCGAGCAGCTACCCTGCTCGGCCTACTCCGTCTGGTAGTTGCCTACCCCCGACGCTAGAGTCAAAGCCCTCGCCAAGAGGCAACCGCGCAGCTTCACTGCCCGGACATCCACAACAAGCTTCTTACAGCCACTCCAGTGCTAAGTACCAAAGTACTCCAAGAGGAAGTCGAGTCCTTACTTGGCTATCCTCGGCTGGTAGCTTCGTAACACAACCGACAGGAATCAAAGCCCTCGCCAGGAGGCAACTGCGCAGCTATACTGCCTAATTTCCCCCGGCTGGTGGTCGACGCTCGAAGTCAAAGATGCCCTATGGCCAACCTGACACGAGAACACGACGGTACAAGTAAAGATATCCTATGTTCGCAATTGAAGTCAACTCGACGGAAGATCGCCAGACAGATGGCCAACCTGACACGAGAACACGACGGTACAAGCAAAGATATCCTACGAACATCCTTCACACACAGAAGACAAAATGCAAACCGACGAATCAAGGATTTTTTTTATTGCCAAAATCAAGGTTTTTACAAAGGGTATTCTGGGGGGCCCCGGCCCTAAAAACTGCCCGGAGGCTTACTTCGGCCCCTTCATCGCTGGCGTCATGGCCCGAGGCTCTACCACCGGAGACTTTTCCTCCAGGGGCGTGCCCTACTTCCCTAGCTATCTCCCACTGGAGGCCTCGCCGCCGGAAGCGGAACCCGAGCGCGGAGTTCACCATCGTCGAACTCAGGAAGCTGTTCCTTCACGGCGTCCAGAGCCTTGTTCCACGCGACGACAGAATACTCCTCGAGCTCGGCGTTAAACTGCTCTGATGCCTTATACTCGGCCACATCTTTCTTAGCCCGAGCCTCGGCAACTTGGGCCTTCAGCAGCGCCGCTTCAGCATCTCCCCTGCTGGCGTCCCTCTCTTTTTCCAGGGCCGCGAAGCGTCCGGCCAAATCTGCCAGCTTCCTATCGGCGACCCTGAGGGACGCGTTCAGGCGACGAAGGACGCCCCGATTCGCCGAATTGGCAAGTTCCGCAGCTTCCGCCCGACCCTCCGAGACGTCGGCCCTTGCCCTCTCCGAGCGCAGGTCACGTCGCAAAACCTTGACCTCTGAAGGGAACGCTTCCACCGGCCTCAGGGCGTGGAATGCCCCCTCGGCCTCCATACGAGTGGTGAGGGCACAATGTTGAAGGGCCTGATAGAAAGCCGATGAGAAACTATGAGGCCCCCGAGCCAGGGTAAGGTATACTAAGAGGAATACACGCAAAGGGGTTCATACCTGGACCGCCCCCTGGGCTATGGCCTCCAGTTGATCCCTCAGGGAGCCGTGCGAAAGCTTTCCCCCGGCCGACTCCTCCATCCCGGCGAGCAGGCCAGCGGCGACGGAAAGTCCAGACGGAACCTTGAAGATGGCGCCCCCCTCCTGCACGGAAATTCCCTCAGGGGCCCTCGACGACGACGCGCGAGAGACCGTCCTCTTCCTCTTGAGAGAGGGCCTGCCTTCGCCCTTCCCTCTGTCCCCCGTCGGGAGCTCGGGTAACTGTGAACGTCCCTGGCCGCCACCGGAGAAACCCCCGGATGCCGTTGACGAAGCAGACGTCCCTCCCGGGGGCTCGGCCGCGCCACCGGCCTCCTTCTGGCGCGAGCAACCCGAAAAGTGAGAGCGAACCATGTATTCGAAAAAAAGAAGAACGCCGAGCAACGGCGCCTCAAGGGAAGGGGAAAAATGAAAAATTGGGGGCCCTGAGGCGGGCTCCACTACTATTTATTGCTGCATACGGCCTCATCCAACGGCGACCGTCATCTCCCGCCAAAGCACCCCTAGACCAGTGGTCCCGATCGCTTCACGTGTCGACCCTGCGTCGGACCGCATCCCATCTGACGCCGCAGTTTCTGCATACGTCGCGTCGGCCAATCAACGCCTGACGTGTGGACCGTCGCTTCAGTTGCTGGGCGCACGAAACAGCGCACCCTCTTTAGATGCAGAAACCTCGCCTTGATTCACTAGCGAAAAAAGACAACCAACGGCCCGAGGACTCGTCACCGACAAAACCCTAGGAAGAGCTCACCTCGGGTGGCTCGGCAGTCCACTCCTGACCTGTAACACCCGAGCCCAAATAATACTATTTCTACTGCTAGTTGAGTGTTATATATTGCTCATTCCAATTATCCTGATTGTTTGGTGTTTATTGCTAAATTTTAACCGGTTAAGTCATTTTGGCGCATAACAAAATTTAACACCTAAAATGAAATTAAAAATATCCATGTTGGCCTACTCGTCGCCACTAGTCGCGTGGTAGCGTCCGCGTGTCGAGATTTCTTCCCGTTCGGCTAAACGGGCAAGTTTGGACGGCTACGCGCGCGTGCAAGTGTCCGACTTAGGGCATGAATTTTAATCATTAAACATCTCTTTTCAAAATTTGGAACCCGCTTAAAATCCTATAATTTGAATTTGGAACATTTGGGCGCAACCCGGGCTCGATTTGGAAATGTTTCATTTCGCGCCAAAATCCCCATTTAATTTAATAATCTAAAACTATATATATATAGATTTTCTGTTACTTATACCAACGATTTAAATCTTTAAATCTTTATTAAATTTTCCTTTTCACACACTTCCAACCAATCGCGAGGCTCCATCCCGCGTGGGCCCCGCCTCACCATCTCTCTCTCTCTCCGTCTCTCTCTATCTCTCTCTAATCTCCTTCTCTCTCTCTCTCATCCTATAATCTCTCTCTCTCTCCTCTAATAACACCTCTCTCTCTATCCCTCTATTTTTCCCCACGTCCTTCAGAAACCCACCACGAGGAAACCCCACGGAACCCTAGCCCTAGCATCGTTGTGCCGTCGCCGCCGCTGTCCCCGCGGCTGTCCCCGCGCCGTCAACACCACCACCATCGCCCTTGCCTCCGCAGCCTCGGCCGCACCCCCTCCTTTCTCCGTTCTCCCTCCTCCAGAACCTGCAAACCCACCCCGACGCCATCACCAGCATCCAGTGGCCGCCGTCGCCGCCGCATCCCATCGCCGACGACGCCCGAGACTTCCTCTCTTCACCCTCGTTCCGACCTCGTCGTCTTCTTCCTTCTCCCCTCGCCGGACCACCACCAACCCGAGCCCAACCCCATCACCTAACCCTCTAGTTCGCCGGAAAAGGGACACCGTCGACCCCCTCGTCGTCGCCAGCACACCGACGACCACCTCCTCTCCTCCCTGCAGCCCGGGCCAGGCTAGAACCTCCCCCCTACTCGCTGCACCCCGATCCAGCCACCTCAAACCCTTGCCGTGCCACTGTTCCTCGCCGCCGGCGCCCCATCGCCGTCGAGCCCGTCGTAGTTGCCCCCTGGTGTTTCCCTGTAAGCATCTCTATCTTTCCATTAATGTTAAACCCCCTTTCGCTGGTCCTTGTTTACGTATATCGTGTTTGCTAACTTCGCCGCCCTTTTGACTTTCGCCGGATTCCGGTCGTGCCGTCGTTTGGACACGACTTTCCAGCGAAGTACTCTGGTCCGTGTGGTCCCGCTGTTCGCTGTTAGGACTCGATCCGTGGCCCGTGCACCCGTCTCGTGTTTTCCGCCGACTTTGCATCCGTGCTTTCCGGTTTGCGAAACCGTCGAGGCAAGTATCCGAATACTTGCTTAACATGCTAGTACACAAGATCAATTCTTGCTTTACCCTTAATTATCATATTATTTATTATAACCACACAGCTATTAGTAATATCGATATTATTTTATAACTTAGAATTGACGGTCACAATTATTCTTACATTGAATCGGTATAGTAGTTTCTTGTAATTAATCGGTCTGCTATCAATCCACACTTTAACTAATTAAACCAAGTAGATCGTCCTCGCTTCATTTGTTAAATCACCCATGAGACAATTATTATGCTTTAGTTTAAATTCATGTAGCTTCATTACGTTATGTTGTTGATATTGTTTCACTTTGTGACTATTGCACCCCAAGGGTGCTTGAACCTGTTAATAAAGATAATACAAAGCACCATCGTGATTAAGTGACTATTAGTGCTGTTTACTTTAAATTTCTTGCTGCTGTTACTTATTCGATTGTATACCTGTTGAGAGCACCCACTCGATCACATTACATATTGACCTGACCTGCTACCTGATTTCATGCCTAATGCCAACAAGCCTGACTTGGGGTCCTCATGGACCATTCCTGCTGTCTATCCAGACAGACCTGCTTTTACCTGATTCTGTGTTGGCATTAGTCCTTGACTACTGAATACCTGACCTAACATATATAACTTGGGGGTATGGGGAAATCAAAGATGAACCTGACTTGTAACTCGACAGTTCACTACCTGTTCGAGTGTACACATTCCTGTTTTGTGCCTAGCGGCATGTCTCGGTTTCGGCCGAGAATATTGTGGCCGTGATCCCGGGTATGTACGGGGTACTACCGAGTGTACACTTTCCTGTTTTGTGCCTAGCGGCATGTCTCGGCTGCAGCCGAGAATATTGTGGCCGTAGTCCCGGGTATGTACGGGATACTATTGGGTTACATCGACGATTCATCAATTGATTTCAAAGACTTTAGAGTAGAAACCTGATAGGACAGTTTAGTTACCACCGCACATTACCCTGCACTGTTATTTCTTAGTACTGCTTTATTCATGTCCATACCTACATTGCTTATTACCATGTTTATATTATATTATTTGGTTGACATGACGCGCTGACGTCTGGGTTTTGCATGGCCCAGATTCCTTACCACTGTCGTCGACCGAGCAGGAGTACTTCAGCCAGCAGGCTGAACTGTGAGTTCCTTAGGGTTTAGTTTATTTATTTCATTTCATTTCCAGATGTGAGCCCGCATTATGGGACGTACTGTTTATTTATTGTATTGAATCATTTGCTTCCGCACTTATTGTTTATTGACTCTTGTTATTATGGATTTGGACATGTGTTAGATTAGTTTATTTATATTGTTCTTGATATCTCTACAACCGTAATGTGACTGTGGATGGATACTTCCAACCCACAGGTAGCATGGTTGGCTATGTTACGTGCCCAATCTTGCGTACTCTGGGAAGCGGGGCGTGACATGACCCGACCCGCTAGCTGGTTGGGACAAGAGTGGGGGGCTAATGATGATGATCAATATTGGCAATCTCCTGGATCAAGGCACGTGGCAGATGACGTGCCCCAAAACTCAGGGGAAAGGGCCTACGGGGGCCGACCAGGCCACCCTACAACCGACCTGCAAGCACAAGCTGGCCCTCCTCGAGGCTCTCTGCAGGTTGGCCTCCTCGGCCCCTCAGCTCGCCTCGAGCTGCCGCAGGACCAAGACTCCTCGGCCTCCTCGCTCGTCCCCGAGCTCCCGCCGAGGCCGTCTTCCTCGGCCCTCCGACTAACTCCCCACTGTCACGCCCCGCTTCCCAAAATACGGAATACGAGGGGTTGACAAGGCCAGCCATGCTCCTACGGTCGAGGAATCATCCTGCCGTAGTCACACTTCGGCTTCTAGCTTTTCATGGTAAACAGTATATAATGCGCAGGTAATGAGAAATGCAGTCACTAAATCAAAACAGGTGTAAAACTTACCAGATAGAGTCAAAGGAAAGATAGCGCTGAGTCGCTGATCTAGATGTCCGCAATATCCTCAAGGTACGACAGATCCTGATCCGAACTAAATCCACTTCTTACTCTGAGCATGCATACTCAGGTCGTCAGAGCGACACAATAGCAATATAATATATATAAAATCATGTGACAATTCTAACGGTGATAATAGACGTATATAACAGTAGATCAATGGCAGTATGGGTATGAACATGCAGTAATCAATGCAGCGGAACAGTAAAGGCAGTAGAACGATATGCCACGTATGAATAATAGTAAATCAATAGCAGCATGAATATGAACGTGCAGTAATCAATGCAGCGGAGCAGTAAAGGCAGTAGAATGATATGCCACGTATGTCAACACAGTAAGTATGGTATATCAATGCCAGTATCCATATCAGTCTCTAAGTCTCACTGTACAGGTCACTAAGTCTATCGTCAGTCCAAGTGTGAGAGTCAACCACTCGCGAGTGTCCTCCACCCAAGGGTAGAACCCAAGGGCAAGGGACCACGGGCCCAACATGTAACATGTATATCACGGTGTATATCACGTACCCTGTAAATCTCCATATATCTCCCTAAATATATATAAGCCGGCAAGGGACTCCCGAGATTCTGTTGAACTCACACTCAAACTACCCCACACCCCGTGGTCTACATCAAACGCTAACCATAACCCTAAATACTAATCGATCTGTGACAAGTCTGCGCGAGAACTGGAGGCAGGACCTCCATCAAGCACGTCCCGACTAATACCTAAAATAAATGGCAGTGTCGGATGCCTTATCTGTGACACCCGTGCAAGCGCTTCCATAAGTGTCTCATACCACTTATAGTCACACGTACACGCATCCCACAGACGTCGACAATGCAATAGAATAATAGGGTCACTGATTGTGTACAAGTACGTATCACTTTCACTTTATTCATTCACTTTCACTTATTCATTCACTTTCACTTATTCACGGATACACGAACACTGACGTACTTGCCACAATCACCACTAAAATCTAACACTGGGTAAATACACGATGTCACTAGGTTATCACTATAATGATATATGTATGATATGATGCATGAACAGTATAAGAAGCACAACTAAGGTATCATAAAAACAACAGTTTATCACTTGCACGATTTATCATGAAACATATGTATATAATTTAGCGAAACGATAAACAGGTGGTAATTAATATGTTCAGTTAGCTATCCATAGAATTTTATTTCAAGTCAATCGGGTTCCAGGATCATTAGTTATAACCATTTCATTTTAAATGTTCACTGCTGGAAATCCAATTTCTGAACTGGATGTCCATTTCGTAACACATTTTACTCCCAGTTGGAAGCATAATTAGGCGACACTACAGTTAAACTAATTGTAGATTTTACTGTTATCTTTCCAATGCATCAAACGGATTATCGATATCAGTTCTGTATTAAAAGTTATGTTATGTTCAATGTGCTGGTGTAAAAGGGATCACTGCAGAAACTGCAGATTACCACGGTAGTCTAAAATACAATTTAAATATCAAATGACGGTGAAACGACACGGGACCAGATTCAAGGGTTAGCTAACTAAATTCTCTACGTGACCATATAAGGTTCCGCGTATTTTCAGTTTAAAGAAGGGGTGTACAGGTGTTCACAAGGCCAGGTATTCGAACGAACGTTTCCCCAAACTGCAGTTCAGGGCCGCGAATCGCCTCAGTATTTGTTGTTATAACTTCTCCAAATGTAAATATGAACTATGGCGTACTGTAGGTTTATCAGTTGGCTTCGATACGAGCCCTAGCACTCTGAGATCCGATAAACAGGCAATTTATTATGATTTTAACCGTTCAGCTTGTCCGAGAAAATCAGATTTAACAAGGTTATCGGGTTGTCGAATTACGGGTAAAACGATACTAATAAGTTAGCTATAGCATGATAAGCAAGTGAAGGGGGTTCACTTGCCTCGATGACGATATCAGAAGATGGTGGATCCGTCGGGCGCTGCAATGCACGTCACGGATGCGGAAGTGGTCGTTGTGACAAAACCGGGGCTCGCGAGCCTTGGAACCGTAGTGGCGTGGCCTCGAATTCTCGCTTTTGGATTGGCTACAACTCGCATGGATCAACGTCGGCGGCGGTACATGAAGGCTCCAAATTCACAGAGATGAGGACGTCGATGGTGGAGTGTCCGTCGCGCAGTGCAGGATCATGGCCGGAGCAGGTGGAGGGAGTGCATGGAAGGAGAGAGAGTGTGTACGAGAGGGGAGAGGGAGTATGTGATTTTGTGTTAGGGGATTAGACTATATATATACATAGGGAGAGGAAGAGAGATGGAGGCAGTTGGATTTAGAATGAGTGAGGGTGAGTTGGAAAGAGGAGAGGGAGTGGGGTTTGAGGGTGTAAAGGAAGAAAGAGAGGTGTAAAGTGAAAAGAGGGAATAATGTGCGGGTGTAAAGATAAAAGAGGAAGAGAGAATGTGAGGGAGTGAACGTGAGGGATGGGGGTGAAAGAAAGAGAGATATGAGTAGGATTAATAGTTAGGTATAATTAAAGAATATAATATTCGTCCGTTTTGAGATTTTGGCAAATACAAACTTACTCCAAAACACGCCCGGGTTGGGTCTAAAAATTCAGATTTAAAATATGAAAAATATATGTGACGTCCAAATTTCAAAATGAATACTCAGGTAACGAAAATGCATACCCCCAAGATTGGATGCACGTAAAATGCACGTAGCGATTCAAAAAGTCTGTTTCAATAAACGGAACGAGAAAAGAAGTACGGATGTCACCACAGGGTCAGGTATAAGTTAGGATTTTAAAATAAATAAAATAAATATAAATATAAATAAATAAATTTTGTAAGCAACATTTTAAATAAATACGGATATTGGCGTACAAAGGGAACTGGGTATTACATCATACCACCCTTACAAAAAATTTCGTCCTCGAAATTTCCGGAACTAGAAAAGACAAGCAATCACCCGAATGGGAGGAAAGTGAGGAAGAATTGGGCTGTCCAGAATGACATAAAGATAAAGGATGAAATCAGATTCAAAATTAGGGAGAGATATACTTTAGAAAGAGTGTGAGTTTGACAACTTCAGAAGGGGTAGCGGCAAGATACAATTTAATCGAAAAAAGAGTCAAGGGGTGCGGTGGTGAACCATAATAGATTTGAAAATAGTTGAGTGCTTAGAAAAGATGAGGAAAACGAACGTGTATTTATATATATATATATATTTTTTGGCATATAAATCAAGGGGTTCAACAGATACAGGAGTTAAACGAAAAGGAACAACTGAAAGGGATATCTTTGTTGGAAGCAGGGAAAGTGATAACTTAGCGTCGATGTCTAAATCTCTGCGATCTCGTCAAGTGAGTTTGGATCCTGTGCAGGGTCCGCACCATTCTCAAACTCGAACTACGAAACAACCAAGTTACTCAAGCCGACGTGGAGAGCGTTGACGAATCTCCTCCTTGTTTCTCTTTCCTTCTAGGGCAACCATTGACCAGATGTTCGTCGGATCCACAAATCAAGCACTGTTCTTTATCCTTACGACAATCTCTCTGAAGGTGTCCTGGTCGCTTGCAACAACCGCAACGTTGAGTTCTCCGCTGCTTCCGTTGCGGAGGAACAAATGGGCGCTTCATCTGCACGCCACCTTTTTCATTTATCAGCGATTTCCCTACGATTAGAGACTTGAGCCATTCACCTTCTTAGTCCTTCGGCTAAGAGATCGTTCGTTCGCTCCTGGGCTTCCTTCAAACTTTGTAGTACACCCAACATCTCGACGGTTTGACTTTGGGGAGTGAAGATAGAAGAAGAGTCGTTGGAAGCCATGTTTTAGCTTCCGCTGCGCTACTCTGATAGGAATTTAAAATATGCAACACGATAGGTAACTTGAAGAAACGAAGACATGAGAATGCAACGAGTCCAATAAGAAATGTAAGCAGGTGTAGGATCAATAGAAAGGTACAAGGATGAAAACGTAAAATAGATTTGAAAACTCGGGAATGATATAAGATATAAACGGAGAGTGATCGGAGGTCATGGTCCTAAAACATTAAATTTTAGAACGACATAAGGTACAAGGAATAAGAATCAGAATAAAATATAGAATGGACAATAAAACAAGAATATCGGGTGGGGTGAAACTCAAACGAGTGGAAATCAAATGCAGAACTCCAAATCACTCAACAGAGTACAGTATTGTAACTATGCTGCAGTTCATAATTACAACCACATAACTCTACCAAGTTACCCAAAATTCTAGCGAATGGATCAAAATATGTAGAAGAACTCATTGTATGAATCAAGATCAATGATAACAAGTTTACAATCTAGACCGAAGAATGTCTTAGATTGTCAAGCACTACACGGAAACTGTAATCCCATTCTAAACCAGGCGCTCTGATACCAACAAAACCATGTCACGCCCCGCTTCCCAAAATACGGAATACGAGGGGTTGACAAGGCCAGCCATGCTCCTACGGTCGAGGAATCATCCTGCCGTAGTCACACTTCGGCTTCTAGCTTTTCATGGTAAACAGTATATAATGCGCAGGTAATGAGAAATGCAGTCACTAAATCAAAACAGGTGTAAAACTTACCAGATAGAGTCAAAGGAAAGATAGCGCTGAGTCGCTGATCTAGATGTCCGCAATATCCTCAAGGTACGACAGATCCTGATCCGAACTAAATCCACTTCTTACTCTGAGCATGCATACTCAGGTCGTCAGAGCGACACAATAGCAATATAATATATATAAAATCATGTGACAATTCTAACGGTGATAATAGACGTATATAACAGTAGATCAATGGCAGTATGGGTATGAACATGCAGTAATCAATGCAGCGGAACAGTAAAGGCAGTAGAACGATATGCCACGTATGAATAATAGTAAATCAATAGCAGCATGAATATGAACGTGCAGTAATCAATGCAGCGGAGCAGTAAAGGCAGTAGAACGATATGCCACGTATGTCAACACAGTAAGTATGGTATATCAATGCCAGTATCCATATCAGTCTCTAAGTCTCACTGTACAGGTCACTAAGTCTATCGTCAGTCCAAGTATGAGAGTCAACCACTCGCGAGTGTCCTCCACCCAAGGGTAGAACCCAAGGGCAAGGGACCACGGGCCCAACATGTAACATGTATATCACGGTGTATATCACGTACCCTGTAAATCTCCATATATCTCCCTAAATATATATAAGCCGGCAAGGGACTCCCGAGATTCTGTTGAACTCACACTCAAACTACCCCACACCCCGTGGTCTACATCAAACGCTAACCATAACCCTAAATACTAATCGATCCGTGACAAGTCTGCGCGAGAACTGGAGGCAGGACCTCCATCAAGCACGTCCCGACTAATACCTAAAATAAATGGCAGTGTCGGATGCCTTATCTGTGACACCCGTGCAAGCGCTTCCATAAATGAGCCAGGTTTTGTTGAAACAGAACCTGAGCATTACATCCATGAATGGAGCATTAATTAATGTTATAGGTTACTTTGAGTAATATAAAGAGAGAGGGAGCTTGATTCATTCTTTCATGAGAGCCATTCCACAGCACAAAATGTTTGTGCAGTGAGCCATTTTCCAGTGATCCATTTTCAATGAGCCTGCTTCATTCTTGAGGAGCATCCATCAATGCAAAATTCCTTTGTACAAATTCCTCCATCATGCCAACTCCTTCAACCTCCATCAAACCCCATCTCAACCGCAACCACCGAGAACCCCTCGACTTCACCCAAGGCACCCAACTGAGACGAGAACCTATCTCGTCGCCACAGAACCCATTGCTGCACCCTCACCAAGACTTCACCTTCTAAACCCACCACGGTCACCGAGCACCCCTAGCCTCCAATTCCGAGCACATCTTCAGCCGACTCCTCACCTTGCCGCAGCCATCTCCTTGGACTTAAGAACTCGTCGCAGCAGCACCTTCGTCGAGATCCCCTATCCGAGCTTTACGGCATTTCATCGAACCCCAAAACCATTTTCAAACTTTTTACACCACTGTGAAACCACTCTATACAAGTTGCCGGAGCGACGCCGTCGACCCTCGGAAACCCCAACACTTCTCAGACGGACCAGAGAGCACCCCTAAGCTTCCAGCGCACGCAAGACGACTCCGGGAGAACTCCGACGTCAAATCCGAGTCTCGAGCCAAGCTCGCGCGAACTTGTGTTGCGACCTACAACGCGCGTTCGTGACGTCGCTGCTACCGTGTGACCCAAGGCGTTCTCCAGGCAAGTTCTTACTTGCTTTCATGCTATTCCGTATATATTACAAATCAGAATCGTAGATATATTCCATGTTTGCTTGATGTTATATATTGTCACAAAACTGTTCGATGCTTGTTCCCATAGAAAATCATTATCGTATTTGACGGAACTGGACATATTATATTGGCCCTTGTAGAGATGATTAACGTGTGCAAATTTCATTAGAAAATACGACTGTTAACAGTTAAAATGACTACCCCAAGTTCAACCGTAAAGCTGAAATTCTACTGTACCTGAAAACCGTTAAATTCACCATAAATCATATACATGCTGGAATGGTGCGTTCGAGGGCTCAAATCGAAGCCAACTCGACGAACTATAACCCTATATCAGTTTCCAGATATTCCTGTAATCAAATCATGATGATATTTGGATCGGAGTGCGACCCTGAACTGCAGTCCGGGGAAACGTTCGTTCGAATACCTGGCCTTGTGAACACCTGTACACCCCTTCTTTAAACTGAAAATGCGCGGAACCTTATATGGTCGCGTAGATAATTTAGTTAGCTAACCCTTGAATCTGGTCCCGTGTCGTTTCACCGTCATTTGATATTAAATTTGTATTTTAGACTACCGTGGAAATCTGCAGTTTCTGCAGTGATCCCTTTTACACCAGCACCTTGTATATAACATAACTTTTAATACAGGACAGCTATCGATAATAAGTTTGATGCGTTGGATAGATAACAGTAAAATCTACAATTAGTTGAACTGTAGCGTCGCCTAATTATGCTCCCAACTGAGAGTAAAATGTGTTACGAAACGGACTTCCAGTTCAGAAATTGGATTTCCAGCAGTGAACACTTAAAATGAAATGGTTATAACTAATGATCCTTGAACCCGATTGGCATGAAACTAAATTCGGTGGATAGATAACTGAACATACTAATTATTACCTGTTTATCGTTTTGCTAAACTGTACACGTACATTTCATGATAAATCGTGCAAGTGATAGAATACTATTTTATGACACCTTAATCATGTTTCATATACTGTTTACGTATCATATCATACCCATATCATTATAGTGATAACCTAGTGACATCGTGCATTTACCCAGTGTTAGATTTTAGTGGTGATTGTGGCAAGTACGTCAGTGTTCGTGTATCCGTGAATAAGTGAAAGTGAATGAATAAGTGAAAGTGAATGAATGAAGTAAAAGTGATACGTACTTGTACACAATCAGTGAACCTCATTATTTTATTGCATTGTCGACGTCTGTGGGACGCGTGTACGTGTGACTATAAGTGGTATGGGACACTTATGGAAGCTCTTGCATGGGTGTCACAGATAAGGCACCAGACACTGCCATTTATCTTGAATATTAGTCGGGACGTGCTCGATGGAGATCCTGTCTCCAGTTCTCGTGCAGACTTGTCACAGACCGATTGGTATTTGAGGTTATGGTTAGCGTTTGATGTAGACCACGGGGTGTGGGGTAGTTTGAGTGTGAGTCCAACAGAATCTCGGGAGTCCCATTGCCGGCACATACAGTGAATCTGGAGATATATGGGTGATGTTACTGATTATTACTGATTATTAGCGAGCGACTCGGGCCCGTGTTCTCTTGCCCTTGGGTCCTACCCTTGGGTGGAGGACACTCGCGAGTGGTTGACTCTCACACTTGGACTGACGATAGGCTTAGTGACCTGTACAGTGAGACTTAGAGACTGATATGGATACTGACATTTATATACCTCACATACTGTATTGACATACGTGACATATCGTTCTACTGCTTTACTGTTCCGCTGCATTGATTACTGCATGTTCATACCCATACTGCCATTGATGTACTGTTATATACATCTATTATCACCGTTAGAATTGTCACATGATTTTATATATATTATATCGCTATTGTGTTGCTCTGACGACCTGAGTATGCATGCTCAGTGTGAGGAGAAGATTTTGGCTGGACCAGTGCATCACAGACTTCTTGTCTTGCCATTCCGAGTTACATTCGTTTGTTCCACTTCAGGTCAGTCTTTACATTGCTCCTTTCAGTTACTGCATTTCTCATTACCTGCGCATCTTTACTGTTCACCATGATAAACTAGAAGCCGAAGTGTGACTACGGCAGGACATTTTCTTGACCGTAGGAGCATGGCTGGCCTTGTCTACCCCTCGTATTCCGTATTTTGGGAAGCGGGGAATACGAGAGGTAGACAAGGCCAGCCATGCTCCTACGGTCAAGGAAACATCCTGCCGTAGTCATACTTCGGCTTCTAGTTTGTCATGGTGAACAGTAAGGATGCGCAGGTAATGAGAAATGCAGTAACTGAAAGATACAATAAAATAAACTGACCTGAAGTGGAACAAACGGATGTAACTAGGAACGGCAAGTCAGGAAATCTGTGATGCACTGGTCCAGGCTAAATCGTCTTCTCACACTGAGCATGCATACTCAGGTCGTCAGAGCGACACAATAGTAATATATATATAAAATCAAGTAACAGTTCTACCAGTGGTAATAGATATGTGAAACAGTAAATCAATGACATCATGAATATGAACGTGCAGTAATCAATGCAGCGGAGCAGTAAAGGCAGTAGAACGATATGTCACGTATGTCAACACAGTATATAAGGTATATAAATGCCAGTATCCCTATCAGTCTCTAAGTCTCACTGTACAGGTCACTAAGTCTATCGTCAGTCCAAGTGTGAGAGTCAACCACTCGCGAGTGTCCTCCACCCAAGGGTAGAATCCAAGGGCAAGGGACCACGGGCCCAACATGTAACATGTATATCACGATGTATATCACGTATCCTGTAAATCTCCATATATCTCCCTAAATATATAAGCCGGCATGGGACTCCCGAGATTCTGTTGAACTCACACTTAAACTACCCCACACCCCGTGGTCTACATCAAACGCTAACCATAACCCTAAATACTAATCGATCCGTGACAAGTCTGCGCGAGAACTGGAGGCAGGACCTCCATCAAGCACGTCCCGACTAATACATAAGATAAATGGCAGTGTCGGATGCCTTATCTGTGACACCCATGCAAGAGCTTCCATAAGTGTCCCATACCACTTATAGTCACACGTACACGCGTCCCACAGACGTCGACAATGCAATAAAATAATAAGGTTCACTGATTGTGTACAAGTACGTATCACTTTCATTTTATTCATTCACTTTCACTTATTCATTCACTTTCACTTATTCATTCACTTAATCACTTATTCATTCACTTTCACTTAATCACGGATACACGAACACTGACGTACTTGCCACAATCACCACTAAAATCTAACACTTGGTAAATGCACGATATCACTAGGTTATCACTATAATGATATAGGTATGATATGATGCATAAACAGCATATGAAACATGATTAAGGTGTCATAAAATACTATTCTATCACTTGCACGATTTATCATGAAATGTACGTGTACAGTATAGCGAAACGATAAACAGGTAATAATTAGTATATTCAGTTATCTATCCATCAAAATTGATTTCATGCCAATCGGGTTCAAGGATCATTAGTTATAACTATTTCATTTTAAATGTTCACGGCTGGAAATCCAATTTCTGAACTGGATGTCCGTTTCGTAACACATTTTACTCCCAGTTGGAAGCATAATTAGGCGACTATACAGTTAAACTAATTGTAGATTTTACTGTTATCTTTCCAATGCATCAAACGGATTATCGATATCAGTTCTGTATTAAAAGTTATGTTATGTACAAGGTGCTGGTGTAAAAGGGATCACTGCAGAAACTGCAGATTACCACGGTAGTCTAAAATACAAATTAAATATCAAATGACGGTGAAACGACACGGGACCATATTCAAGGGTTAGCTAACTAAATTCTATACGGGACCATATAAGGTTCCGCGCATTTTCAGTTTAAGGAAGGGGTGTACAGGTGTTCCCAAGGACAGGTATTCGAACGAACGTTTCCCCAAACTGCAGTTCAGAGTTGCACTCCGATACGAATATCATCATGATCTAAATACAGGAATGTCTAGAAACTAATGTAGGGTCATAGTTCGTCGAGTTGGCTTCGATTTGAGCCCTCGAACGCACCATTCCAGCATGTATATGATTTATGGTGAATTTAACGGTTTTCAGGTGCAATAGAATTTCAGCTTTACGGTTAAACTTGGGGGTAGTCATTTTAACTGTTAACAGTCGTATTTTCTAATGAAATTTTCACACGTTAAACATCTCTACAAGGGCCAATATAATATGTCCAGTTCCCTCAAATACGATAATGATTTTCTATGGGAACAAGCATCGAACAGTTTTGTGACAATATATAAAATCAAGCAAACATGGAATATATCTACGATTCTGATTTGTAATATATACGGAATAGCATGAAAGCAAGTCAGAATCGTAGATATATTCCATGTTTGCTTGATGTTATATATTGTCACCAAACTGTTCGATGCTTGTTCACATAGAAAATCATTATCAATTTTGACGGAACTAGATATAATGCTTTGGCCCTTGCTGTGATGGATACCGTGCGCAAGTTTTGCTAGAAAATATGACCGTTCATAACTAAAACAGTTCACTTGCTTAACATGCTATAGCTAACTTATTAGTATCGTTTTACTCGTAATTCGACAACCCGATAACCTTGTTAAATCTGATTTTTCTCGGACAAGCTGAACGGTTAAAATCATAATAAATTATCTATATATCGGATCTCAGAGTGCTAGGGCTCGTATCGAAGCCAACTGATAAACCTACAGTACGACATAGTCCATATTTACATTTGGATAAGTTATAACAACGAATACTGAGGCGATTCGCGGCCCTGAACTGCAGTTTGGGGAAACGTTCGTTCGAATACCTGGCCTTGTGAACACCTGTACACCCCTTCTTTAAACTGAAAATGCGCGGAACCTTATATGGTCGCGTAGATAATTTAGTTAGCTAACTCCTGAAGTTGGTCCCGTGTCGTTTCACCGTCATTTGATATTTAAATTGTATTTTAGACTGCCGTGGAAATCTGCAGTTTCTGCAGTGATCCCTTTTACACCAGCACCTTGTACATAACATAACTTTTAATAAAGAACTGATATAGATAATCCGTTTGATGCGTTGGATAGATAACAGTAAAATATACAATTAGTTTAACTGTAGCGTCGCCTAATTATGCTTCCAACTGGGAGTAAAATGTGTTACGAAACGGACTTCCAGTTCAGAAATTGGATTTCCAGCAGTGAACACTTAAAATGAAACGACCATAACTAGTGAACCTGGAACCCGATTGGCATGAAACCAATTTTGATGGATAGATAACTGAATATACTAATTATTACCTGTTTATCGTTTCGCTATATTGTACACGTACATTTCATGATAAATCGTGCAAGTGATAGAATACTATTTTATGACACCTTAATCATGTTTCATATGCTGTTTATGCATCATATCATACCTATATCATTATAGTGATAACCTAGTGATATCGTGCATCTACCCAGTGTTAGAATTTAGTGATGATTGTGGCAAGTACGTCAGTGTTCGTGTATCCGTGAATAAGTGAAAGCGAATGAATAAGTGAAAGTGAATGAATAAAATGGAAGTGATACGTACTTGTACACAATCAGTGACCCTATTATTCTATTGCATTGTCGACGTCTGTGGGATGCGTGTACGTGTGACTATAAGTGGTATGGGACACTTATGGAAGCGCTTGCACGGGTGTCACAGATAAGACATTCGACACTGCCATTTATCTTAGGTATTAGTTGGGACGTGCTTGATGGAGATCCTGTCTCCAGTTCTCGTGCAGACTTGTCACAGACCGATTGGTATTTGAGATTATGGTTAGCGTTTGATGTAGACCACGGGGTGTGGGGTAGTTTGAGTGTGAGTTCAACAGAATCTCGGGAGTCCCATGCCGGCTTATATATATTTAGGGAGATATATGGAGATTTACAGGGTACGTGATTATTACCGTGATATACATGTTACATGTTGGGCCCGTGGTCCCTTGCCCTTGGGTTCTACCCTTGGGTGGAGGACACTCACGAGTGGTTGACTCTCACACTTGGACTGACGATAGCCTTAGTGACCTGTACAGTGAGACTTAGAGACTGATAGGGATACTGGCATTTATATAACATACTTACTGTGTTGACATACGTGACATATCGTTCTACTGCTTTACTGTTCCGCTGCATTGATTACTACACATTCATATTCATGATGTCATTGATTTACTGTTTCACATATCTATTACCACTGGTAGAACTGTTACTTGATTTTATATATATTATATTACTATTGTGTCGCTCTGACGACCTGAGTATGCATGCTCAGTGTGAGAAGAAGATTTAGCCTAGACCAGAACTGGGCGTGTATCACAGACACCTCGACTTGCTATCCAGAGTTACATTCATTTGTTCCCCCTCAGGTCAGTTCTTTACATTGTGACATTCCGTTACTGCATTTCTCATTACCTGCGCATTATATACTGTTTACCATGTAAAGCTAGAAGCCGAAGTGTGACTACGGCAGGATGTTTCCTTGACCGTAGGAGCATGGCTGGCCTTGTCAACCCTTCGTATTCCGTATTTTGGGAAGCGGGGCGTGACATGGTTTTGTTGGTATCAGAGCGCCAGGTTTGGAATGGGATTACAGTTTCCGTGTAGTGCTTGACAATCTAAGACATTCTTCGGTCTAGATTGTAAACTTGTTATCATTGATCTTGATTCATACAATGAGTTCTTCTACATATTTTGATCCATCCGCTAGAACTTTGGGTAACTTGGTAGAGTTATATGGTTGTAATTATGAACTGCAGCATGGTTACAATACTGTACTTTGTTGAGTGACTTGGAGTTCTACATTGATTTCCACTCGTTTGAGTTTCACCCTACCCGATATACTTGTTTCATTGTCCATTCTATATTTTATTCTGATTCTTATTCCTTGTACCTTATGTCGTTCTAAAATTTGTTATTTTAGGACCATGACCTCCAACCACTCTCCGTTTATATCTTATATCATTCCCGAGTTTTCAAATCTATTTACGTTTTCATCCTTGTACCTTCCTATTGATCCTATACCTGCTTACGTTTCTTATTGGACTCGTTGCATTCTCATGTCTTCATTTCTTCAAGTTACGTATCGCGTTGCATATTTTAAGTTCCTATCAGAGTGGCGCAGCGGAAGCTAAAACATGGCTTCCAACGACTCTTCTTCTATCTCCACTCCCCAGAGTCAAGCCGTCAAGATTTTGGGCATATTGCAAGGTTTGAAGGAAGCCCAGGAGCGAACGAACGATCTCTTAGCTGAAGGACTAAGAAGGTGAATGGCTCAAGTCCCCAATCGTAGGGAAATCGTTGATAAAAAAAAAGGTGGCATGCAGATGAAGCGCTCATTTGTTACTAAGCCACCGAAGCAGTGGAGAGCCCAACGTTGTGGTTATTGCAAAAGGTCAGGACACTTTCAGAGGGACTGTCGCCGGACCAAAGGGCAGTGCTTGATTTGTGGATCCGACAAACATCTGGTCAATGGCTGCCCTAGAAGGAAAGAGCTGCAAGGTGGAGATTCGGCAACGCCCTCCAAATCTGATTGAGCGATTTGAGGATGGTACGGACCCTGCACAGGATCCAAACTCGCTTGACGAGATCGTAGAGATTTAGACATCGACGCTAAGTTATCACTTTCCAACAAAGATATCCCTTTCAGTTGTTCCTTTTCATTTAACTCCTGTATCTGTTGAACCCCTTGATTTATATGCCAAAAAAAAATATATATATATATATAAATACACGTTCGTTTTCCTCATCTTTTCTAAGCACTCAACTATTTTCAAATCTATTATGGTTCACCACCGCACCCCTTGACTCTTTTTCGATTAAATTGTATCTTGCCGCTACCCCTTCTGAAGTTGTCAAACTCACCTCAAATCTCTCCCACGTTCTGTATCTCTTCTCTTAAATTCATGTTTACTTGTCTTCTCTAGTTCCGGAAATTTCGAGGACGAAATTTTTGTAAGGGTGGTATGATGTAAATCCCCGTTTTCATTCTAATAATATTTTCCCGGCCCATTGCCAGTTTGCATTTCGTTCCGGCCGGTTTTCTCTTTTTCCTTCCCGGTCGGACTTTTCGTTGGAGGGTGTTATTTGCAATTGTGCAAATAACATTTGTGGAAGGGGTTTTCTTGCAAATATATTCATCATGATGGCTTCTTTAGATTTCTCCATCACTTGCATTAATTTAATGGAAAGGGAAGCACATAATGCATGAATGTGCTGGTGGCTTTGTGAGTGCAAGGAAATTAAAATACTTGGGCCGGCCACTTATGTAGTGTGCTGGAGAGAGAGATTGTGAGCATATTAAGATGCTTGGTTAATATTAGCAAATCATGAGTGCAGGCATTATAATGTGCTGTGTGATTCTTGAGCCCATATTGAATGAATATGCTGAAGCTTTTGAGGCATTAATTTAGTGTTGTGAATGGGCCGGCCATTAATGATGTGAGTGAAACTTTGTGTTAATTAATTGATTAGTGGAGAAAGGCATACCATAATGAATGCTGGTGTTTTATATTAGTGAGTGAGGAATAATAGCACAATGTGTGTGCTGGAAGGCATGGAAAGATTGATGAAATTATGGGCCGGCCACTATACATGAGGGGATTAATTAAAGAGTTTAATGGTGGGTGCAATTGAACCTGGCAGTGAGCATTACATCCATGAATGGAGCATTAATTAATGTTATAGGTTACTTTGAGTAATATAAAGAGAGAGGGAGCTTGATTCATTCTTTCATGAGAGCCATTCCACAGCACAAAATGTTTGTGCAGTGAGCCATTTTCCAGTGATCCATTTTCAATGAGCCTGCTTCATTCTTGAGGAGCATCCATCAATGCAAAATTCCTTTGTACAAATTCCTCCATCATGCCAACTCCTTCAACCTCCATCAAACCCCATCTCAACCGCAACCACCGAGAACCCCTCGACTTCACCCAAGGCACCCAACTGAGACGAGAACCTATCTCGTCGCCACAGAACCCATTGCTGCACCCTCACCAAGACTTCACCTTCTAAACCCACCACGGTCACCGAGCACCCCTAGCCTCCAATTCCGAGCACATCTTCAGCCGACTCCTCACCTTGCCGCAGCCATCTCCTTGGACTTAAGAACTCGTCGCAGCAGCACCTTCGTCGAGATCCCCTATCCGAGCTTTACGGCATTTCATCGAACCCCAAAACCATTTTCAAACTTTTTACACCACTGTGAAACCACTCTATACAAGTTGCCGGAGCGACGCCGTCGACCCTCGGAAACCCCAACACTTCTCAGACGGACCAGAGAGCACCCCTAAGCTTCCAGCGCACGCAAGACGACTCCGGGAGAACTCCGACGTCAAATCCGAGTCTCGAGCCAAGCTCGCACGAACTTGTGTTGCGACCTACAACGCGCGTTCGTGACGTCGCTGCTACCGTGTGACCCAAGGCGTTCTCCAGGCAAGTTCTTACTTGCTTTCATGCTATTCCGTATATATTACAAATCAGAATCGTAGATATATTCCATGTTTGCTTGATGTTATATATTGTCACAAAACTGTTCGATGCTTGTTCCCATAGAAAATCATTATCGTATTTGACGGAACTGGACATATTATATTGGCCCTTGTAGAGATGATTAACGTGTGCAAATTTCATTAGAAAATACGACTGTTAACAGTTAAAATGACTACCCCAAGTTCAACCGTAAAGCTGAAATTCTACTGTACCTGAAAACCGTTAAATTCACCATAAATCATATACATGCTGGAATGGTGCGTTCGAGGGCTCAAATCGAAGCCAACTCGACGAACTATAACCCTATATCAGTTTCCAGATATTCCTGTAATCAAATCATGATGATATTTGGATCGGAGTGCGACCCTGAACTGCAGTCCGGGGAAACGTTCGTTCGAATACCTGGCCTTGTGAACACCTGTACACCCCTTCTTTAAACTGAAAATGCGCGGAACCTTATATGGTCGCGTAGAGAATTTAATTAGCTAACCCTTGAATCTGGTCCCGTGTCGTTTCACCGTCATTTGATATTAAATTTGTATTTTAGACTACCGTGGAAATCTGCAGTTTCTGCAGTGATCCCTTTTACACCAGCACCTTGTATATAACATAACTTTTAATACAGGACTGCTATCGATAATACGTTTGATGCGTTGGATAGATAACAGTAAAATCTACAATTAGTTGAACTGTAGCGTCGCCTAATTATGCTCCCAACTGAGATTAAAATGTGTTACGAAACGGACTTCCAGTTCAGAAATTGGATTTCCAGCAGTGAACACTTAAAATGAAATGGTTATAACTAATGATCCTTGAACCCGATTGGCATGAAACTAAATTCGGTGGATAGATAACTGAACATACTAATTATTACCTGTTTATCGTTTTGCTAAACTGTACACGTACATTTCATGATAAATCGTGCAAGTGATAGAATACTATTTTATGACACCTTAATCATGTTTCATATACTGTTTACGTATCATATCATACCCATATCATTATAGTGATAACCTAGTGACATCGTGCATTTACCCAGTGTTAGATTTTAGTGGTGATTGTGGCAAGTACGTCAGTGTTCGTGTATCCGTGAATAAGTGAAAGTGAATGAATAAGTGAAAGTGAATGAATGAAGTAAAAGTGATACGTACTTGTACACAATCAGTGAACCTCATTATTTTATTGCATTGTCGACGTCTGTGGGACGCGTGTACGTGTGACTATAAGTGGTATGGGACACTTATGGAAGCTCTTGCATGGGTGTCACAGATAAGGCACCAGACACTGCCATTTATCTTGAATATTAGTCGGGACGTGCTCGATGGAGATCCTGTCTCCAGTTCTCGTGCAGACTTGTCACAGACCGATTGGTATTTGAGGTTATGGTTAGCGTTCGATGTAGACCACGGGGTGTGGGGTAGTTTAAGTGTGAGTTCAACAGAATCTCGGGACCTTGTAGAGATGATTAACGTGTGCAAATTTCATTAGAAAATACGACTGTTAACAGTTAAAATGACTACCCCAAGTTTAACCGTAAAGCTGAAATTCTATTGCACCTGAAAACCGTTAAATTCACCATAAATCATATACATGCTGGAATGGTGCGTTCGAGGGATCAAATCGAAGCCAACTCGACGAAATATAACCCTATATCAGTTTCCAGATATTCCTGTAATCAAATCATGATGATATTTGGATCGGAGTGCGACACTGAACTGCAGTCCGGGGAAACTTTTGTGTGAATACCTAGCCTTGAAAACACCTGTACACCCCTTCTTTAAATTGAAAATGCGCGGAACCACATATGGTCGCGTAGATAATTTAGTTAGCTAACCCTTGAATCTGGTCCCGTGTCGTTTCACCATCATTTGATATTTAAATTGTATTTTAGACTACCGTGGAAATCTGCAGTTTCTGCAGTGATCCCTTTTACACCAGCACCTTGTACATAACATAACTTTTAATACAGAACTAATATCGATGATCCGTTTGATGCGTTGGATACATAACAGTAAAATCTATAATTAGTTTAACTGTAGAGTCGCCTAATTATGCTTCCAACTGAGAGTAAAATGTGTTACGAAACGGACTTCCAGTTCAGAAATTGGATTTCCAGCAGTGAACACTTAAAATGAAATGGCCATAACTAGTGAACCTGGAACCTGATTGGCATGAAACCAATTTTGATGGATAGATAACTGAATATACTAATTATTACCTGTTTATCATTTTGCTAAACTGTACACGTACATTTCTAATAAATCGTGCAAGTGATAGAATACTATTTTATGACACCTTAATCATGTTTCATATACTGTTTACGTATCATATCATACCCATATCATTATAGTGATAACCTAGTGACATCGTGCATTTACCCAGTGTTAGATTTTAGTGGTGATTGTGGCAAGTACGTCAGTGTTCGTGTATCCGTGAATAAGTGAAAGTGAATGAATAAGTGAAAGTGAATGAATAAGTGAAAGTGAATGAATGAAGTAAAAGTGATACGTACTTGTACACAATCAGTGAACCTCATTATTTTATTGCATTGTCGACGTCTGTGCGACGCGTGTACGTGTGACTATAAGTGGTATGGGACACTTATGGAAGCTCTTGCATGGGTGTCACAGATAAGGCATCAGACACTGCCATTTATCTTGGTATTAGTCGGGACGTGCTCGATGGAGGTCCTGCCTCCAGTTCTCGCGCAGACTTGTCACGGATCGATTAGTATTTAGGGTTATGGTAAGATAAAACAGGTAAGTGAGGTAATACCAGTATAAGAACAGTGCAAGTAATCACTATGTCACTATATGATGCAGAATATGTTCTGTGTCCCTATCGGTCTCTAGGTCATGTTTGAAATCACATAGTGGAAGGAGGATCATGTTTAACAGGAGTCTCGTACATACCCGAGACAACGGCCCACATGCCCGGGACATAACCCTGTCAGCCGGATCGCTAGATCCTATCCTACACGTATAAGTATTACGGTTCGAATGATCATCCTCTAAACACGGTCCCGCTAAATACGATACTCTTTCCACTTTGATTTCCCCTTTTTCCCCAGGTTACACTATTTAAGATATTGATCTAGTTGTGTACAAGTATACCAATGGCACGGTTTTATCACTGTTCACTGTATTTATCACTGTCACGAATATTCACTTTCCATTGAGCACGATTTTATCACTGTTCACTGTATTTATCACTGTCACGAATATTCACTTTCCATTGAGCACGATTTTATCACTGTTCACTGTATTTATCACTGTCACGAATATTCACTTTCCATTGGTGTACTCGTCACTCCTAAACTAATATCTATCGCGCACGATAATGCAATGTCCACACGCACTAACACTGAGTATATGTCAAGGGTAGGATATATGTATGTATGCTACCAATAAGCTCTGTATGTTATGAATTAACATGCATGTCATGAACTAAAATAAATTGCATAAATTAATATGTTAATAATTCAGCAAAATGGTACAAGTAAGATAAATATAACACTCGGTCAGCAATTCATCAAAATTTATTTCAGTTCAATCGGGATTCCGGTTCTCAAGATATAGCTGTTTCATTTTAAGTGCTCGCGGCTGGAAATTCAGTTTCAGAACTGAACGTCCGTTTCGCGACACGAATTGCACCCAGTTGGGCTAAGAATTTAGCGATGTCACAGTTAAATGAAATCTAGGTCTTTCGATAGGGTATTCAACGCAACAGACGGATCCTCAATCACATCTGTACGTTGAAAGTTATACACATTTTAATGTCAGTGTGTCATTTCAGAATCTGTTCTGAACAGTTATACGTTCTGCCCTTTTAAATACAGTTTAAAATATCAAACGGCAATGAATCGGAATGAAACCACTTGTTTTCTTTCACTAACAGGAATATCTTATAACTACTGTAAAGTTCCATATCATACGATTTCAGGAAATATGGGGACGCAGGTCTTTGAGCAGAACACACTAATCAGAAACGCTCTGGACTGCAGTCCAGAGTCGTGCTCCGATCCGAATATCTTCATGGTTACATAACAGAAATGATCAGGAATTTATATAGGATTATAGTTCATCGAGTCGGCTTCGATTTAAGCCCTCGAACGCAGCTTTCCAATATGTATATGATTTATGGTGATTTTATTCGTTTTCAGATACGAGAGAGTTCTAGTTTAAACAACATATATGGGGGTATCACTTTTTGTCACGAACAATCGTATTTTCCAGCGAATTTTGCACACGTTATACATCATTAAAAGGGCCAACAGAACGTATAGGTTACCGTCAAATTAGACAAATATTTCCATTGGGATCATACATCGAACACATACGTCATAATATATTTAGTTATTCGGTAAGTTTCAATTTATATGATTTTAAGGTTGTACCACTAATAATTTAGCATGAAGCAAGTAAAAACTTGCCTGGTAACGTCTCGGGGTCGCGAGGCAGCAACGTCGTCACGAACGTGTAGGTGAGTGCTGCATGCTCCCACAACTCTTGATGATACGGTCCTTCGGGTCTTCTCTTTGACGTCCCGATCTCCCGCGGCATGTCCGGTCTCCATCTCGTCGCCGGAAGGGCACCACATCGCCTACGTCTTTTACGGGCTCCCACCTCAATGCCGAGGCAACTCGGGCGTGAAGCTGGCTAGTCGACGTGCCCAAGACTTGCTGTAGAATGTGTAGTGAAGTTGTCTCTTTTGGGGTTTTGGATGGTTGCCATGATGGAGGAATTTGTACAATGATTTTTCATGGACACTTGATGAAAAAATGGAGGTTGCCATGGAGCAAAAATGGGCTCGGCCAAAGGCATTTTTCCTCACTCGAAATTGGAATGAAGCAAGCTCTCTAATCAGCCCCTGCACACATCCTTGTGCTCTGTGGAACAAAACAACCCCCTCATCTTATATTAGCTCAATGCAAAATCCACTAATAAATTAATCAAACACTTCATTCATTCCAGCACACTCCTTCAAAGCTCAATGTAACCTTTTAATAAATTAATGCATCAAATGCACACTGCCATGTTCAATTTGCACTCATTTATATCTTTCCATTAAATTAACCCCTCATTATAATGTCTGCACACTTCATTTGCACTTCCATCACACATATGCACCATGATTTATTTCTTTCCTTTAAATTAACCCCTTAACCCACCAAACTCCAGCACCAGTGCACTCATATATGAAGGGGGTCAGCAATTCATCAAAATTGGTTTCAGTTCAATCGGGATTCCGGTTCTCAAGATATAGCTGTTTCATTTTAAGTGCTCGCGGCTGGAAATTCAGTTTCAGAACTGAACATCCGTTTCGCGACACGAATTGCACCCAGTTAGGCTCAGAATTGAGCAATGTTACTGTTGAGTGAAATCTAGGGTTTTCAATAGAGTATTCAACGCAACAAACGGATCATCAATAGCAGTTCTGTATTAAAAGTTATGTTATGTACAAGGTGCTGGTGTAAAAGGGATCACTGCAGAAACTGCAGATTTCCACGGTAGTCTAAAATACAAATTAAATATCAAATGACGGTGAAACGACACGGGACCAGATTCAAGGGTTAGATAACTAAATTCTCTACGCGACCATATAAGGTTCCGCGCATTTTCAGTTTAAGGAAGGGGTGTACAGGTGTTCCCAAGGCCAGGTATTCGAACGAACGTTTCCCCGGACTGCAGTTCAGGGCCGCGAATCGCCTCAGTATTCGTTGTTATAACTTATCCAAATATAAATATGGACTATGTCGTACTGTAGGTTTATCAGTTGGCTTCGATACGAGCCATCGAGCACCTCAATCCAGCATGTATTTAATTTATGGTAATTTTTATGGTTTTCAGGTACAGAAAATATCCAGTTTTACAGGCAAACTTGGGGGTATCAATTTTGCTGAATTCTTGACATATTAATTTATGCAATTTATGTAAGTTAATGACATGCATATTGATTCATAACATATAGAGCTTATTGGTAGCATACAATACACATATATCATACCCTTGCCATATACTCAGTGTTAGTGCGTGTGGACATTGCATTATCGTGCGCGATAGATATTGGTTTAGGAATGACGAGTATACCAATGGAAAGTGAATATTCGTGACAGTGATAAATACAGTGAACAGTGATAAAATCGTGCTCAATGGAAAGTGAATATTCGTGACAGTGATAAATACAGTGAACAGTGATAAATACAGTGAACAGTGATAAAACCGTGCCATTGGTATACTTGTACACGACTAGATCAATATCATAAATAGTGTAAACCTGGGGGAAAAAGGGAAAATCAAAGTGGAAAGAGTATCGTATTTAGCGGGACCGTGTTTAGAGGATGATCATTCGAACCGTGATACTGATACGTGTAGGATAGGATCTAGCGATCCGGCTGACAGGGTTATGTCCCGGGCATGTGGGCCGTTGTCTCGGGTATGTACGAGACTCCTGTTAAACATGATCCTCCTTCCACTATGTGATTTCAAACATGACCTAGAGACCGATAGGGACACATAACATATTCTGCATCATATAGTGACACCGTGATTACTTACATCGTTCTTATACTGGTATTACCTCACTTACCTGTTTTATCTTATTATAATAATATTGTTGTTGTGTCGCTCTGACGACCTGAGTATGCATGCTCAGTATGAGGAGAAGATTTAGGCTGGACCAGTGCATCACAGACTTTTTGTCTTGCCATTCCGAGTTACATTCGGTTGTTCCACTTCAGGTCAGTCTTCACATTGTTCCTTTCAGTTACTGTATTTCTCATTACCTGCGCATCTTTACTGATTACCATGAGAAACTAGAAGCCGAAGTGTGACTACGGCAGGACATTTCCTTGACCGTAGGAGCATGGCTGACCTTGTCTACCCCTCGTATTCCGTATTTTGGGAAGCGGTGCGTGACATGGTTTTGTTGGTATCACCAACGCACCCCTTAACTTTTTCGATTAAATTGTATCTTGCCGCTACCCCTTCTGAAATTGTCAAACTCACACTCTTTCTAAATTATCTCTCCCTAATTTTGAATCTGGTTTCATCCTTTATCTTTATGTCATTCTGGACAGCCCAATTCTTCCTCACTTTCCTCCCATTCGGGTGATTGCTTGTCTTTTCTAGTTCCGGAAATTTCGAGGACGAAATTTTTTGTAAGGGTGGTATGATGTAATACCCAGTTTCTTTTGTACGCCAATATCCGTATTTATATAAAATATTGCTTACAAAATTTATTTATTTATATTTATATTTATTTATTTTAAAATCATAACCCATACCTGACCCTGTGGTGACTTCCGTACTTCTTTTCTCGTTCCGTTTATTGAAACAGACTTTTTTGAATCGCTACGTGCATTTTACGTGCATCCAATTTTGGGGGTATGCATTTTCGTTACCGGAGCATTCATTTTGAAATTTGGACGTCACATATATTTTTCATATTTTAAATCTGAATTTTTAGACCCAATCCGGGCGCATTTTGGAGTAAGTTTGTATTTGCCAAAATCTCAAACGGGCGAATATTATATTCATTTAAACCTAATCTAATCCTAACATTCTCTCTCTATTCCCACCCTCATTCCTCACTCCCTCACGTTCACTCATTCACGTTCTCTCCCCTCTCTTTTATCTTTACACCCCCACATTATTCTCTCTTTCCCTTTACACCTCCCTCACTTTCCTTCTCTTTACAACACATTATTCTCTCTTTACAAACACTCCCCCTCTTTACACCACTCTCTCAATTTACAAATCTCCCGTTCCCTCCCTCTCTCCCTCTATAAAATCCACATTCCATTCCTAACAAACCACACCCTCTCAATCTCTCTCACTTCCTCTCTCAATTTTCCCAAAATCCCTACCTCCTTCTCTCCTTCTTCTTCATCCCGCGACCACGAGAAAACTCGAACCCACGCCCGCACCGCGCCTGTCTCCTGCCCTCGCCGACCGTCGTCGTCAGGCAAGTTTTTACTTGCTTACATGCTATTTATCTAAGTTACAATCGTTAAATACATGAATTATAATGTTACAAGTTTAAAACTATTATGTGCCGTAACTGTTCGATGCTTGTTCCCTTAGGAAAACATTACCAAATTTGACGGAACTCAATGGTGTAGGTTGGCCCGTAGGGCTGTGAACATAGTGTGTGAATTTTGTTGGATGATGTAATCGATAATGACTAAAACAACCGCCCCCAAGTTTAATCGTAAAACTGAAATTCTGCTGTACCTGAAAACCGTTAAATTCACCATAAATCATATACATGCTTGAATGGTGCGTTCGAGGGCTCAAATCGAAGAAAACTCGACGAACTATAACCCTATACCAGTTTCCAGATATTCCTGTACTCAAACCATGATGATATTTGGATCGGAGTGCGACCCTGAACTGCAGTCCGGGAAAACGTTCGTTCGAATACCTGGCCTTGGGAACACCTGTACACCCCTTCCTTAAACTGAAAATGCGCGGAACCTTATATGGTCGCGTAGAGAATTTAGTTAGCTAACCCCTGAAGCTGGTCCCGTGTCGTTTCACCATCATTTGATATTTAATTTGTATTTTAGACTACCGTGGTAATCTGCAGTTTCTGCAGTGATCCCTTTTACACCAGAACCTTGTACATAACATAACTTTTAATACAGAACTGATATCGATAATCCGTTTGATGCATTGGAAAGATAACAGTAAAATCTACAATTAGTTTAACTGTAGAGTCGCCTAATTATGCTTCCAACTGGGAGTAAAATGTGTTACGAAACGGACTTCCAGTTCAGAAATTGGATTTCCAGCAGTGAACACTTAAAATGAAACGACCATAACTAGTGAACCTGGAACCCGATTGGCATGAAACCAATTTTGATGGATAGATAACTGAATATACTAATTATTACCTGTTTATCGTTTCGCTATATTGTACACGTACATTTCATGATAAATCGTGCAAGTGATAGAATAGTATTTTATGACACCTTAATCATGTTTCATATGCTGTTTATGCATCATATCATACCTATATCATTATAGTGATAACCTAGTGATATCGTGCATCTACCCAGTGTTAGAATTTAGTGATGATTGTGGCAAGTACGTCAGTGTTCGTGTATCCGTGAATAAGTGAAAGTGAATGAATAAGTGAAAGTGAATGAATAAGTGAAAGTGAA
Source organism: Agapanthus africanus (assembly GCA_030015575.1). Taxonomy (NCBI): domain Eukaryota; kingdom Viridiplantae; phylum Streptophyta; class Magnoliopsida; order Asparagales; family Amaryllidaceae; genus Agapanthus; species Agapanthus africanus. Next base: position 6,667,837 of record JASDDO010000022.1, read on the forward strand.
TGAATAAAATGGAAGTGATACGTACTTGTACACAATCAGTGACCCTATTATTCTATTGCATTGTCGACGTCTGTGGGATGCGTGTACGTGTGACTATAAGTGGTATGGGACACTTATGGAAGCGCTTGCACGGGTGTCACAGATAAGACATTCGACACTGCCATTTATCTTAGGTATTAGTTGGGACGTGCTTGATGGAGATCCTGTCTCCAGTTCTCGTGCAGACTTGTCAAAGACCGATTGGTATTTGAGGTTATGGTTAGCGTTTGATGTAGACCACGGGGTGTGGGGTAGTTTGAGTGTGAGTTCAACAGAATCTCGGGAGTCCCATGCCGGCTTATATATATTTAGGGAGATATATGGAGATTTACAGGGTACGTGATTATTACCGTGATACACATGTTACATGTTGGGCCCGTGGTCCCTTGCCCTTGGGTTCTACCCTTGGGTGAAGGACACTCACGAGTGGTTGACTCTCACACTTGGACTGACGATAGCCTTAGTGACCTGTACAGTGAGACTTAGAGACTGATAGGGATACTGGCATTTATATACCATACTTACTGTGTTGACATACGTGACATATCGTTCTACTGCTTTACTGTTCCGCTGCATTGATTACTACACATTCATATTCATGATGTCATTGATTTACTGTTTCACATATCTATTACCACTGGTAGAACTGTTACTTGATTTTATATATATTATATTACTATTGTGTCGCTCTGACAACCTGAGTATGCATGCTCAGTGTGAGAAGAAGATTTAGCCTAGACCAGAACTGGGCGTGTATCACAGACACAGTATATAAGGTATATAAATGCCAGTATCTCTATCAGTCTCTAAGTCTCACTGTACAGGTCTCTAAGTCTATCGTCAGTCCAAGTGTGAGAGTCAACCACTCGTGAGTATCCCCCACCCAAGGGTAGGACCCAAGGGCAAGAGAACACGGGCCCGAGTCGCTCGCTAATAATCAGTAATAATCAGTAACATCACCCATATATCTCCAGATTCACTGTATGTGCCGGCAATGGGACTCCCGAGATTCTGTTGGACTCACACTCAAACTACCCCACACCCCGTGGTCTACATCAAACGCTAACCATAACCTCAAATACCAATCGGTCTGTGACAAGTCTGCACAAGAACTGGAGGCAGGACCTCCATCAAGCACGTCCCGACTAATACCTAAGATAAATGGCAGTGTCGGATGCCTTATCTGTGACACCCGCGCAAGCGCTTCCATAAGTGTCCCATACCACTTATAGTCACACGTACACGCATCCCACAGACGTCGATAATGCAATAGAATAATAGGGTCACTGATTGTGTACAAGTACGTATCACTTTCATTTATTCATTCACTTTCACTTATTCATTCACTTTCACTTATTCACTTTCACTTAATCACGGATACACGAACACTGACGTACTTGCCACAATCACCACTAAAATCTAACACTGGGTAAATGCACGATGTCACTATGTTATCACTATAATGATATTGGTATGATATAATGCATGAACAGTATAAGAAGCACAACTAAGGTATCATAAAAACAACAGTCTATCACTTGCACGATTTATCATGAAACATATGTATATAATTTAGCGAAACGATAAACAGGTGGTAATTAATATGTTCAGTTAGCTATCCATAGAATTTTGTTTCAAGTCAATCGGGTTCCAGGATCATTAGTTATAACTATTTCATTTTAAACGCACGCGGCTGGAAATCCGGTTTCAGAATCAGAAATCCATTTCGCAACGCATTTTAACCCCAGTTGGGATCATAATTTAGCGATGCTACAGTTGAATGAATTCTAGGGTTTTCAGTAAGGTTTTCAACGCAACAGACGGATCTTCAATCGCGTCTGTACGTTAGCAGTTATAACCTGTTTAATATCAACATGTCAATTCTGATTCTGCTGGGACTGTTATGTGTCCCGATCTTCTAAATTACAGATTAAATATCAAACGGTAACGAAACAGGATGAAATCAATTGTGTTGTCTAGATAACAGATTTATCTATAATAAACAGTGGAGTTCCGCAACCTACAAGTTAAGGAAATCCTGTGGTTTCCAATACGGAACAGCAAGCAATGACTGGAGTCGCTCTGGACTGCAGTCCAGGGTCGCACTCCGATCCAATTATCATCATGGTTTGAGTACAGGAATATCTGAAAACTTGTATAGGGTTATAGTTCGTCGAGTTGGCTTCGATTTGAGCCCTAGAACTTTGAGATCCGATAAATAGGTAATTTATTATGATTTTAACCGTTCAGCTTGTCCGAGAAAATCAGATTTAACAAGGTTATCGGGTTGTCGAATTACGGGTAAAACGATAGTAATAAGATAACTATAGCATGTTAAGCAAGTGAAGGGAGTTCACTTGCCTCGATGACGGTATCACGGAGTTGATGGATCGGTCGGACGTTGCAATGCACGTCACGGATGCGGAAGTGGTCGTTGCAACAAAACCGGGGCTCGCGAGCCTTGGAACCGTAGTGGCGTGGTCTCGAATTCTCGTCTTTGGCTTGGCTACAACTCGCATGGATCGACGTCGGCGGCGGTACTTGAAGGCTCCGAGTTCACAGAGATGAGGACGTCGATGGTGGAGTGTCCGTCGCGCAGCGCGGGGTCATGGCCGGAGCAGGTGGAGGAAGTGCATGGAAGGGGAGAGAGTGAAGAGAGGAAGAGAATGTGAGGAAATGAGAAGGTGATGGGATTGAATATATAAGGAGAATAGAGAATAATGAGTGTACGTGAGGAATGAGGGTGTAAAGGGAGAAAAAGAGTGAGGTGAGGGTGTAAAGAGAAAGGAGGGGGTGTAAAGAGAATAATGTGGGTGTAAAGAGAGGGAAAGTGAGGGAGGTGTAAAGGGAAAGAGAGAATAATGTGGGGGTGTAAAGATAAAAGAGAGAGGAGAGAATGTGAGGGAGTGAACGTGAGGGAGTGAGGAATGAGGGTGGGATGGAAATAATAATTTAGTTATTATGTATAATAGTTTAGGGAATATAATATTCGTCCGTTTTGAGATTTTGGCAAATACAAACTTACTTCAAAACACGCCCGGGTTGGGTCTAAAAATTCAGATTTTAAAATATGAAAAATATATGTGACGTCCAAATTTCGAAATGAATGCTCAGGTAACGAAAATGCATACCCCCAAGATTGGATGCACGTAAAATGCACGTAGCGATTCAAAAAGTCTGTTTCAATAAACGGAACGAGAAAAAGTACGGAAGTCACCACAGGGTCAGGTAGAGTTATGTGGTTGTAATTATGAACTGCAGCATGGTTACAATACTGTACTCTGTTGAGTGACTTGGAATTCTACATTTGATTTCCACTCGTTTGAGTTTCACCTCACCCGATATTCTTGTTTCATTGTCCATTCTATATTTTATTCTGATTCTTATTCCTTGTACCTTATGTCGTTCTAAAATTTATTGTTTTAGGACCATAACCTCCAACCACTCTCCGTTTATATCATTCCCGAGTTTTCAAATCTATTTACGTTTTCATCCTTGTACCTTTCTATTGATCCTACACCTGCTTACGTTTCTTATTGGACTCGTTGCATTCTCATGTCTTCGTTTCTTCAAGTTACCTATCGCGTTACATATTTTAAATTCCTATCAGAGTAGCGCAGCGGAAGCTAAAACCTGGCTCTGATACCAACAAAACCATGTCACGCCCCGCTTCCCAAAATACGGAATACGAGGGGTTGACAAGGCCAGCCATGCTCCTACGGTCGAGGAATCATCCTGCCGTAGTCACACTTCGGCTTCTAGCTTTTCATGGTAAACAGTATATAATGCGCAGGTAATGAGAAATGCAGTCACTAAATCAAAACAGGTGTAAAACTTACCAGATAGAGTCAAAGGAAAGATAGCGCTGAGTCGCTGATCTAGATGTCCGCAATATCCTCAAGGTACGACAGATCCTGATCCGAACTAAATCCACTCCTCACTCTGAGCATGCATACTCAGGTCGTCAGAGCGACACGATAGCAATATAATACATAAAATCAAGTGACAGTTCTAACAGTGGTAATAGATATGAATAATAGTAAATCAATGACAGCATGAATATGAATGTGCAGTAATCAATGTAGCGGAGCAGTAAAGCAGTGGAACGATATGTCACGTATGTCAACACAGTATATGAGGTATATAAATGCCAGTATCCCTATCAGTCTCTAAGTCTCACTGTACAGGTCACTAAGTCTATCGTCAGTCCAAGTGTGAGAGTCAACCACTCGTGAGTATCCCCCACCCAAGGGTAGGACCCAAGGGCAAGAGAACACGGGCCCGAGTCGCTCGCTAATAATCAGTAATAATCAGTAACATCACCCATATATCTCCAGATTCACTGTATGTGCCGGCAATGGGACTCCCGAGATTCTGTTGGACTCACACTCAAACTACCCCACACCCCGTGGTCTACATCAAACGCTAACCATAACCCTAAATACTAATCGATCCGTGACAAGTCTGCGCGAGAACTGGAGGCAGGACCTCCATCAAGCACGTCCCGACTAATATTCAAGATAAATGGCAGTGTCTGGTGCCTTATCTGTGACACCCGTGCAAGCGCTTCCATAAGTGTCCCATACCACTTATAGTCACACGTACACGCATCCCACAGACGTCGACAATGCAATAGAATAATAGGGTCACTGATTGTGTACAAGTACGTATCACTTTCACTTTATTCATTCACTTTCACTTATTCACTTTCACTTAATCACGGATACACGAACACTGACGTACTTGCCACAATCATCACTAAAATCTAACACTGGGTAAATGCACGATATCACTAGGTTATCACTATAATGATATAGGTATGATATGATGCATGAACAGTATAAGAAGCACAACTAAGGCATCATAAAAACAACAGTGTATCACTTGCACGATTTATCATGAAACATATGTATATAATTTAGCGAAACGATAAACAGGTGGTAATTAATATGTTCAGTTAGCTATCCATAGAATTTTGTTTCAAGTCAATCGGGTTCCAGGATCATTAGTTATAACTATTTCATTTTAAGCGCACGCAAGACGACTCCGCGAAAACTCCGACGCGAAATTCGTATTTCGAACTAGGCTCGCGGGAATCCGGAACGTGGCGCACAACGCGCGTTCGCGACATCGTTGCCGTCGTGCGACCCCAAGGCGTTCTCCAGGCAAGTTCTTACTTGCTTTCATGCTATTTATCATTAAATTACAAATCGAAATCGTAGATATTCCATGTTTTGCTTGATGCTAAATATTGGCACAAAACTGTTTGATGCATTGGAAAGATAACAGTAAAATATACAATTAGTTCAACTGTAGTGTCGTCTAATTATGATCCCAACTGGGGTTAAAATGCGTTGCGAGGGGGAACAAATGAATGTAACTCTGGATAGCAAGTCGAGGTGTCTGTGATACACGTCTAGTTCTGGTCTAGGCTAAATCTTCTCCTCACACTGAGCATGCATACTCAGGTCGTCAGAGCGACACAATAGCAATATAATATATATATATAATCATGTGACAATTCTAACAGTGGTAATAGATATGTGAAACAGTAAATCAATGACATCATGAATATGAATGTGCAGTAATCAATGCAGCGGAACAGTAAATCAGTAGAACGATATGTCACGTATATCAACACAGTATATATAAAGTATATAAATGCCAGTATCCATATCAGTCTCTAAGTCTCACTGTACATGTCACTAAGTCTATCGTCAGTCCAAGTGTGAGAGTCAACCACTCGCGAGTGTCCTCCACCCAAGGGTAGAACCTAAGGGCAAGGGACCACGGGCCCAACATGTAACATGTATATCACGGTGTATATCACGTACCCTGTAAATCTCCATATATCTCCATAAATATATAAGCCGGCATGGGACTCCCGAGATTCTGTTGAACTCACACTTAAACTACCCCACACCCCGTGGTCTACATCAAACGCTAACCATAACCCTAAATACTAATCGATCCGTGACAAGTCTGCGCGAGAACTGGAGGCAGGACCTCCATCAAGCACGTCCCGACTAATACCTAAGATAAATGGCAGTGTCGGAGGCCTTATCTGTGACACCCATGTAAGAGCTTCCATAAGTGTCCCATACCACTTATAGTCACACGTACACGCGTCCCACAGACGTCGACAATGCAATAGATTAATAGGGTCACTGATTGTGTACAAGTACGTGTCACTTCCACTTATTCATTCACTTTCACCTATTCATTCACTTTCACTTATTCATTCACTTTCACTTATTCACGGATACACGAACACTGACGTACTTGTACACAATCAGTGACCCTATTATTCTATTGCATTGTCGACGTCTGTGGGATGCGTGTACGTGTGACTATAAGTGGTATGGGACACTTATGGAAGCGCTTGCACGGGTGTCACAGATAAGACATTCGACACTGCCATTTATCTTAGGTATTAGTTGGGACGTGCTTGATGGAGATCCTGTCTCCAGTTCTCGTGCAGACTTGTCACAGACCGATTGGTATTTGAGGTTATGGTTAGCGTTTGATGTAGACCACGGGGTGTGGGGTAGTTTGAGTGTGAGTTCAACAGAATCTCGGGAGTCCCATGCCGGCTTATATATATTTAGGGAGATATATGGAGATTTACAGGGTACGTGATTATTACCGTGATATACATGTTACATGTTGGGCCCGTGGTCCCTTGCCCTTGGGTTCTACCCTTGGGTGGAGGACACTCACGAGTGGTTGACTTTCACACTTGGACTGACGATAGCCTTAGTGACCTGTACAGTGAGACTTAGAGACTGATAGGGATACTGGCATTTATATACCATACTTACTGTGTTGACATACATGACATATCGTTCTACTGCTTTACTGTTCCGCTGCATTGATTACTACACATTCATATTCATGATGTCATTGATTTACTGTTTCACATATATATTACCACTGGTAGAACTGTTACTTGATTTTATATATATTATATTACTATTGTGTCGCTCTGACGACCTGAGTATGCATGCTCAGTGTGAGAAGAAGATTTAGCCTAGACCAGAACTGGGCGTGTATCACAGACACCTCGACTTGCTATCCAGAGTTACATTCATTTGTTCCCCCTCAGGTCAGTTCTTTACATTGTGACATTCCGTTACTGCATTTCTCATTACCTGCGCATTATATACTGTTTACCATGTAAAGCTAGAAGCCGAAGTGTGACTACGGCAGGATGTTTCCTTGACCGTAGGAGCATGGCTGGCCTTGTCAACCCTTCGTATTCCGTATTTTGGGAAGCGGGGCGTGACATGGTTTTGTTGGTATACGAACAAAACCATGAATGTGCACCCACTGTGCGCGTCACCGGAGCGACCATCGCCGATATCGTCGACCCCAGCAAGTCCCAGGTCAGCCACGGAGCACCACCTCCACTTCCAACAGAGCTTGACAGCTCCGGCGAACTCCGACGTCAAATCCGAGTCTCGAGCCAAGCTCGCGCGAACTTGTGTTGCGGCCTACAACGCGCGTTCGTGACGTCGCTGCTACCGTGTGACGCGAGGCGTTCCCTTGCAAGTTTTTACTTGCTTACATGCTATTTATCTAAGTTACAATCGTTAAATACATGAATTATAATGTTACAAGTTTAAAACTATTATGTGCCGTAACTGTTCGATACTTGTTCCCTTAGGAAAACATTACCGAATTTGACGGAACTCAATGGTGTAGGTTGGCCCGTAGGGCTGTGAACATAGTGTGTGATTTTCGTTGGATAATTTGATCGTTAACGACTAAGACAACTGCCCCAAGTTTAATCGTAAAACTGAAATTCTACTGTACCTGAAAACCGTTAAATTCACCATAAATCATATACATGGTAGAATGGTGCGTTCGAGGGCTCAAATCGAAGCCAACTCGACGAACTATGACCCTACATTAGTTTCTAGACATTACTGTATTTAGATCATGATGATATTCGTATCGGAGTGCAACTCTGAACTGCAGTTTGGGGAAACGTTCGTTCGAATACCTGGCCTTGGGAACACCTGTACACCCCTTCCTTAAACTGAAAATGCGCGGAACCTTATATGGTCGCGTAGATAATTTAGTTAGCTAACCCCTGAAGTTTTTCCCGTGTCGTTTCACCGTCATTTGATATTTAATTTGTATTTTAGACTACCGTGGTAATCTGCAGTTTCTGCAGTGATCCCTTTTACACCAGCACCTTGTACATAACATAACTTTTAATACAGAACTGATATTGATAATCCGTTTGATGCATTGGAAAGATAACAGTAAAATCTACAATTAGTTTAACTGTAGTGTCGCCTAATTATACTCCCAACTGGGAGTAAAATGTGTTACGAAACGGACTTCCAGTTCAGAAACCGGATTTCCAGCCACGTGCGCTTAAAATGAAATAGTTATAACTAATGATCCTGGAACCCGATTGACTTGAAACAAAATTTTATGGATAGCTAACTGAACATATTAATTACCACCTGTTTATCGTTTCGCTAAATTATATACATATGTTTCATGATAAATCGTGCAAGTGATAGACTGTTGTTTTCATGACATCCTAAACATGCGTTATATACTGTTTTACGCATCATATCTCACACCTGTCATTACAGTGATAAACTAGTGATAACGTGCATTTACCCAGTGTTAGAATTTAGTGATGATTGTGGCAAGTACGTCAGTGTTCGTGTATCCGTGAATAAGTGGAAGTGAATGAATAAGTGATTAAGTGAATGAATAAGTGAAAGTGAATGAATAAGTGAAAGTGAATGAATAAAGTGAAAGTGATACGTACTTGTACACAATCAGTGACCCTATTATTCTATTGCATTGTCGACGTCTGTGGGATGCGTGTACGTGTGACTATAAGTGGTATGGGACACTTATGGAAACGCTTGCACGGGTGTCACAGATAAGGCATCCGACACTGCCATTTATCTTAGGTATTAGTCGGGACGTGCTTGATGGAGGTCCTGCCTCCAGTTCTCGCGCAGACTTGTCACGGATCGATTAGTATTTAGGGTTATGGTTAGCGTTTGATGTAGACCACGGGGTGTGGGGTAGTTTAAGTGTGAGTTCAACAGAATCTCGGGAGTCCCATGCCGGCTTATATATTTATGGAGATATATGGAGATTTACAGGGTACGTGATATACACCGTGATATACATGTTACATGTTGGGCCCGTGGTCCCTTGCCCTTGGGTTCTACCCTTGGATGGAGGACACTCGCGAGTGGTTGACTCTCACACTTGGACTGACGATAGGCTCAGTGACCTGTACAGTGAGACTTAGAGACTGATAGGGATACTGGCATTTATATACCTTATATACTGTGTTGACATACGTGACATATCGTTCTACTGATTTACTGTTCCGCTGCATTGATTACTGCACATTCATATTCATGATGTCATTGATTTGCTGTTTCACATATCTATTACCACTGGTAGAACTGTTACTTGATTTTATATATATATTACTATTGTGTCGCTCTGACGACCTGAGTATGCATGCTCAGTGTGAGGAGAAGATTTAGGCTGGACCAGTGCATCACAGACTTCTTGTCTTACCATTCCGAGTTACATTCGTTTGTTCCACTTCAGGTCAGTCTTTACATTGCTCCTTTCAGTTACTGCATTTCTCATTACCTGCGCATCGTTTACTGTTCACCATGATAAACTAGAAGCCGAAGTGTGACTACGGCAGGACATTTCCTTGACCGTAGGAGCATGGCTGGCCTTGTCTACCCCTCGTATTCCGTATTTTGGGAAGCGGGGCGTGACATGGTTTTGTTAATACGAGGGGTAGACAAGGCCAGCCATGCTCCTACGGTCAAGGAAATGTCCTGCCGTAGTCACACTTCGGCTTCTAGTTTATCATGGTGAACAGTAAACGATGCGCAGGTAATGAGAAATGCAGTAACTGAAAGGAACAATGTAAAGAACTGACCTGAGGGGGAACAAATGAATGTAACTCTGGATAGCAAGTCGAGGTGTCTGTGATACACGTCTAGTTCTGGTCTAGGCTAAATCTTCTCCTCACACTGAGCATGCATACTCAGGTCGTCAGAGCGACACAATAGCAATATAATATATATATATAATCATGTGACAATTCTAACAGTGGTAATAGATATGTGAAACAGTAAATCAATGACATCATGAATATGAATGTGCAGTAATCAATGCAGCGGAACAGTAAATCAGTAGAACGATATGTCACGTATATCAACACAGTATATATAAAGTATATAAATGCCAGTATCCATATCAGTCTCTAAGTCTCACTGTACAGGTCACTAAGTCTATCGTCAGTCCAAGTGTGAGAGTCAACCACTCGCGAGTGTCCTCCACCCAAGGGTAGAACCCAAGGGCAAGGGACCACGGGCCCAACATGTAACATGTATATCACGGTGTATATCACGTACCCTGTAAATCTCCATATATCTCCATAAATATATAAGCCGGCATGGGACTCCCGAGATTCTGTTGAACTCACACTTAAACTACCCCACACCCCGTGGTCTACATCAAACGCTAACCATAACCCTAAATACTAATCGATCCGTGACAAGTCTGCGCGAGAACTGGAGGCAGGACCTCCATCAAGCACGTCCCGACTAATACCTAAGATAAATGGCAGTGTCGGAGGCCTTATCTGTGACAGCCATGTAAGAGCTTCCATAAGTGTCCCATACCACTTATAGTCACACGTACACGCATCCCACAGACGTCGACAATGCAATAGATTAATAGGGTCACTGATTGTGTACAAGTACGTGTCACTTCCACTTATTCATTCACTTTCACTTATTTATTCACTTTCACTTATTCATTCACTTTCACTTATTCACTTTCACTTATTCATTCACTTTCACTTATTCACGGATACACGAACACTGACGTACTTGCCACAATCACCACTAAAATCTAACACTGGGTAAATGCACGATGTCACTAGGTTATCACTATAATGATATAGGTATGATATGATGCATGAACAGTATAAGAAGCACAACTAAGGTATCATAAAAACAACAGTCTATCACTTGCACGATTTATCATGAAACATATGTATATAATTTAGCGAAACGATAAACAGGTGGTAATTAATATATTCAGTTATCTATCCATCAAAATTGGTTTCATGCCAATCGGGTTTCAGGTTCGCTAGTTATGGCCATTTCATTTTAAATGTTCACTGCTGGAAATCCAATTTCTGAACTGGAAGTCCGTTTCGTAACACATTTTACTCCCAGTTGGGAGCATAATTAGGCGACACTACAGTTAAACTAATTGTAGATTTTACTATTATCTTTCCATCGCATCAAACGGATCATCGATAGCAGTTCTGTATTAAAAGTTATGTTATGTATAAGGTGCTGGTGTAAAAGGGATCACTGCAGAAACTGCAGATTACCACAATAGTCTAAAATACAATTTAAATATCAAATGACGGTGAAACGACACGGGACCAGCTTCAGGGGTTAGCTAACTAAGTTATCTACGCGACCATATGCGGTTCCGCGCATTTTCAGTTTAAGGAAGGGGTGTACAGGTGTTCTCAAGTTCAGGTATTCAAACGAACGTTTCCCCAAACTGCAGTTCAGGGCCGCGAATCGCCTCAGTATTCGTTATTATAACTTATCCAAATGTAAAGATGAACTATGGCGTACTGTAGGTTTATCAGTTGGCTTCGATATGAGCCCTAGCACTTTGAGATCCGATAAATAGGTAATTTATTATGATTTTAACCGTTCAGCTTGTCCGAGAAAAATCAGATTTAACAAGGTTATTGGGTTGTCGAATTACGGGTAAAACGATACTAATAAGTTAGCTATAGCATGTTAAGCAAGTGAAGGGGGTTCACTTGCCTCGATGACGGTATCACGAAGTTGATGGATCGGTCGGACGCTGCAACGCACGTCACGGATGCGGAAGTGGTCGTTGTGACAAGACCGGGCTCGCGAGCCTTGGAACCGTAGTGGCGTGGCCTCGAATTCTCGCTTTTGTATTGGCTACAACTCTCATGGATCGACGTCGGCGGCGGTACTTGAAGGCTTCAAGTTTGCAGAGATGAGGCCGTCGATGGTGGAGTGTCCGTCGCGCAGTGCGGGGTCATAGCCGGACCAGATGGAGGAAGTGCATGGAAGGGGAGAGAGTGAAGAGAGGAAGAGAATGTGAGGAAATGAGAAATGAGAGACATAGGTATTTAAAGAGAGAAAGAGAGAGATTCGGTGAGGCATGAGGGTGAGTTGTAAAGAGAGAGTGAGTGAGGGTTGAGGGTGTAAAGAGAAAAGAGGGTGAGGTGTGAGGGTGTAAAGAGAAAGGAGGGGGTGTAAAGAGAGAATAATGTGGGTGTAAAGAGAAAAGAGAGAGATGTGGGGGTGTAAAGATAAAAGGGAGAGAGAAGAGAACGTGAAGAGTGAGGGAGTGAACGTGAGTTAAGAAGTATGGATGTGAAAAGAAAGAGAAATATGTGTTGGGATTAAATTAAAGAATATAATATTCGTCCGGTTTGAGATTTTGGCAAATACAAACTTACTCCAAAACACGCCCGGGTTGGGTCTAAAAATTCAGATTTAAAATATGAAAAATATATGTGACGTCCAAATTTCGAAATGAATGCTCAGGTAACGAAAATGCATACCCCTAAGATTGGATGCACGTAAAATGCACGTAGCGATTCAAAAAGTCTGTTTCAATAAACGGAACGAGAAAAGAAGTACGGATGTCACCACAGGGTCAGGTATGGGTTAGGATTTTGAAATAAATAAATATAAATATAAATATAAATAAATAAATTTTGTAAGCAACATTTTATATAAATACGGATATTGGCGTACAAAAGGAACTGGGTATTACATCATACCACCCTTACAAAAATTTCGTCCTCGAAATTTCCGGAACTAGAAAAGACAAGTAAACATGAATTTAAGAGAAGAGATACAGAACGTGGGAGAGATTTGAGGTGAGTTTGACAACTTCAGAAGGGGGTAGCGGCAAGATACAATTTAATCGAAAAAAGTCAAGGGATGCGGTGGGGAACCATGATAGATTTGAAAATAGTTGAGTGCTTAGAAAAGATGAGGAAAACAAACGTATATATATTTTTAATCAAGGAGTTCAACAGATACAGGAGTTAAATGAAAAGGAACAACATAAAGGGATATCTTTGTTGGAAATAGGGAAAGTGAAACTTAGCGTCGATGTCTAAATCTCTGCGATCTCGTCAAGCGAGTTTGGATCCTGTGCAGGGTCCGTGCCATCGTCAAGTCGCTCAATCAGATTTGGAGGGCGTTGCCGAATCTCCACTATGCAGCTCCTTCCTTCTAGGCCAACCATTGACCAGATGTTTGTCGGATCCACAAATCAAGCACTGCCTTTTTATCCTTACGACAATCTCACTGAAGGTGTCCTGGTCGCTTGCAACAACCGCAACATTGAGTTCTCCGCTGCTTCCGTTGCGGAGGAACAAATGAGCTCTTCATCTTCACATATTTACTTTGTTTAACAGGGTTTCCCTTATGATTGGAGTCTTCCGCTGGTGTTTGAGTCATTTGCCTTCTTAGTCTTTCGGCTAAGAGATCGTTCATTCGCGCATGGGCTTCCTTCAAACTTTGCAGTATGCTCAAAATCTCGACGGCTTGACTTTGGGGAGTGAAGATAGAAGAAAAGTCGTTGGAAGCCAGATTTTAGCTTCCGCTGCGCCACTCTGATAGGAACTTAAAATATGCAACGCGATACGTAACTTGAAGAAACGAAGACATGAGAATGCAACGAGTCCAATAAGAAACATAAGCAGGTGTAGGATCAATAGGAAGGTACAAGGATGAAAACGTAAATAGATTTGAAAACTCGGGAATGATATAAGATATAAACGGAGAGTGGTCGGAGGTCATGGTCCTAAAACAACAAATTTTAGAACGACATAAGGTACAAGGAATAAGAATCAGAATAAAATATAGAATGGACAACGAAACAAGAATATCGGATGGGCTGAAACTCAAACGAGTGGAAATCAAATGTAGAATTCCAAGTTACTCAACGGAGTACAGTATTGTAACCATGCTGCAGTTCATAATTACAACTACATAACTCTACCAAGTTACCCAAAGTTCTAGCGAATGGATCAAAATATGTAGAAGAACTCATTGTATGAATCAAGATCAAGGATAACAAGTTTACAATCTAGACCGAGAGATGTCTTAGATTGTCAAGCACTACACGGAAACTGTAATCCCATTCTAAACCTGGCGCTCTGATACCAACAAAACCATGTCACGCCCCGCTTCCCAAAATACGGAATGCGAGGGGTAGACAAGGCCAGCCATGCTCCTACGGTCAAGGAAACATCCTGCCGTAGTCACACTTCGGCTTCTAGCTTTACATGGTAAACAGTATATAATGCGCAGGTAATGAGAAATGCAGTAACTGAAAGGAACAATGTGAAGACTGACCTGAAGTAGAACAAACGAATGTAACTCGGAATGGCAAGACAAGAAGTCTGTGATGCACTGGTCCAGCCTAAATCTTCTCCTTACACTGAGCATGCATACTCAGGTCGTCAGAGCGACACAATAGTAATATAATATATATAAAATCATGTGACAATTCTAACGGTGATAATAGATATGAATAATAGTAAATCAATAGCAGCATGAATATGAACGTGCAGTAATCAATGCAGCGGAACAGTAAAGGCAGTAGAACGATATGCCACGTATGTCAACACAGTAAGTATGGTATATCAATGCCAGTATCCCTATCAGTCTCTAAGTCTCACTGTACAGGTCACTAAGTCTATCGTCAGTCCAAGTGTGAGAGTCAACCACTCGCGAGTGTCCTCCACCCAAGGGTAGAACCCAAGGGCAAGGGACCACGGGCCCAACATGTAACATGTATATCACGGTGTATATCACGTACCCTGTAAATCTCCATATATCTCCATAAATATATAAGCCGGCATAGGACTCCCGAGATTCTGTTGAACTCACACTCAACTACCCCACACCCCGTGGTCTACATCAAACGCTAACCATAACCTCAAATACCAATCGGTCTGTGACAAGTCTGCACGAGAACTGGAGACAGGATCTCCATCAAGCACGTCCCGACTAATATCCAAGATAAATGGCAGTGTCTGATGCCTTATCTGTGACACCCATGCAAGAGCTTCCATAAGTGTCCCATACCACTTATAGTCACACGTACACGCGTCCCACAGACGTCGACAATGCAATAAAATAATAGGGTTCACTGATTGTGTACAAGTACGTGTCATTTCACTTATTCATTCACTTTCACTTATTCACTTTCACTTATTCATTCACTTTCACTTATTCACTTTCACTTAATCATTCACTTTCACTTATTCACTGATACACGAACACTGACGTACTTGCCACAATCATCACTAAATTCTAACACTGGGTAAGTGCACGTTATCACTAGGTTATCACTGTAATGACAGGTATGAGATATGATGCGTAAAACAGCATATGAAACATGATTAAGGTGTCATAAAATAGTATTCTATCACTTGCACGATTTATCATGAAACGTGCGTATACAGTATAGCGAAACGATAAACAGGTAATAATTAGTATATTCAGTTATCTATCCATCAAAATTGGTTTCATGCCAATCGGGTTCCAGGTTCACTAGTTATGGTCGTTTCATTTTAAGTGTTCACTGCTGAAAATCCAATTTCTGAACTGGAAGTCCGTTTCGTAACACATTTTACTCCCAGTTGGAAGCATAATTAGGCGACACTACAGTTAAACTAATTGTATATTTTACTGTTATATTTCCAATGCATCAAACGGATTATCGATATCAGTTCTGTATTAAAAGTTATGTTATGTACAAGGTGCTGGTGTAAAAGGGATCACTGCAGAAACTGCAGATTACCACGGTAGTCTAAAATACACTTTAAATATCAAATGACGGTGAAACGACACGGGACCAACTTCAGGGGTTAGCTAACTAAATTATCTACGCGACCATATAAGGTTCCGTGCATTTTCAATTTAAGGAAGGGGTGTACAGGTGTTCCCAAGGACAGGTATTCGAACGAACGTTTCCCCAAACTGCAGTTCAGAGTTGCACTCCGATACGAATATCATCATGATCTAAATACAGAAATGTCTAGAAACTAATGTAGGGTCATAGTTCGTCGAGTTGGCTTCGATTTGAGCCCTCGAGCACCTCAATCCAGCATGTATTTAATTTATGGTGATTTTTATGGTTTTCAGGTACAGAAAATATCCAGTTTTACAGGCAAACTTGGGGGTAGCTGTTTTAGTTATGAACGGTCATATTTTCTAGCAAAACTTGCGCAGGGTATCCATCACAGCAAGGGCCAAAGCATTATATCTAGTTCCGTCAAAATTGATAATGATTTTCTATGGGAACAAGTATCGAACAGTTTGGTGACAATATATAACATCAAGCAAACATGGAATATATCTACGATTCTGATTTGTAATATATACGGAATAGCATGAAAGCAAGTAAGAACTTGCCTGGAGAACGCCTTGGGGTCGCACGACGGCAACGATGTCGCGAACGCGCGTTGTGCGCCACGTTCCGGATTCCCGCGAGCCTAGTTCGAAATACGAATTTCGCGTCGGAGTTTTCCCGGAGTCGTCTTGCGTGCGCTGGAAGCTTAGGGGTGCTCTCTGGTCCGTCTGAGAAGTGTTGGGGTTTCCGAAGGTCGACGGCGTCGCTCTGGCAACTTGTATAGAGCGGTTTCACAGTGGTGTAAAAAAGTTTGAAAATGGTTTTGGGGTTCGATGAAATGCCGTAAAGCTCGGATAGGGGATCTCGACGAAGGTGCTGCTGCGACGAGTTCTCAAGTCCAAGGAGATGGCTGCGGCAAGGTGAGGAGTCGGCTGAAGATGTGCTCAGGATTGGAGGCTAGGGGTGCTCGGTGACCGTGGTGGGTTTAGAAGGTGAAGTCTTGGTGAGGGTGCAGCAATGGGTTCTGTGGTGACGAGATAGGTTCTCGTCTCAGTTGGGTGCCTTGGGTGAAGTCGAGGGGTTCTCGGTGGTTGCGGTTGAGATGGGGTTTGATGGAGGTTGAAGGAGCTGGAGGTGACGGAGGCGAGGTGGAGTAACGAGGGGAGGCCGACGAGGTCGACGGGACGGGCGCGATGATGAGGAGGCGACGGGAACGGAGCTCCGGCGACGTGCAGGCGATAGGTTTGGGGAAGATGGGTCGCCGGTGGGTGTGCAGGGAAGATGTGAGTGTATGGGAAATATGGAGGTGATATGATCTGTGGGAATGGATATATAAGAAGAAGAGAGAGAGATTGTAAATTAATATATAATAATAATATATAGTAAAGAGAGGAAGAGACGTGAGGAAATGAGAGAGGTTTGGTTGTAAAGGAGAGAGTGAGTGAGATGTGGGGTGTAAAGAGAGAAAAGAGTGAGGAGTGAAGTGTAAAGAGAAAAGAGAGAGAGGAGAGAACGTGAGGGGATGAAATGAAGAGGGAGATTAGAATATGAGGATTAGAATAGGTTTTAAATGAATATAATAATATGAAAACTTGGGTTTTTAGGCTAATACAAAAATATTCCAAAACTCGTCCGGGTTGGGTCTAAAAATTCAGATTTAAAATATGAAAAATATATGTGACGTCCAAATTTCAAAATGAACGCTCAGGTAACGAAAATGCATACCCCCAAGATTGGATGCACGTAAAATGCACGTAGCGATTCAAAAAGTCTGTTTCAATAAACGGAACGAGAAAAAGTACGGAAGTCACCACAGGGTCAGGTATGGGTTAGGATTTTAAAATAAATAAAATAAATATAAATATAAATAAATAAATTTTGTAAGAAACATTTTATATAAATATGGATATTGGCGTACAATAGGAACTGTGTATTACATCATACCACCCTTACAAAAAATTTCGTCCTCGAAATTTCCGGAACTAGAAAAGACAAGCAATCACCCGAATGGGAGGAAAGTGAGGAAGAATTGGGCTGTCCAGAATGACATAAAGATAAAGGATGAAATCAGATTCAAAATTAGGGAGAGATATAATTTAGAAAGAGTGTGAGTATGACAACTTCAGAAGGGGGTAGCGGCAAGATACAATTTAATCGAAAAAGAGTCAAGGGGTGCGTTGGTGAACCATGATAGATTTGAAAATAGTTGAGTGCTTAGATGAGGAAAGCAAACTATATATATATTTTATTTTTTTTTTGCATATAAATCAAGGAGTTCAACAGATACAGGAGTTAAACGAAAAGGAACAACTGAAAGGGATATCTTTGTTGGAAGCAGGAAAATGATAACTTAGCGTCGATGTCTAAATCTCTGCGATCTCATCAAGCGAGTTTGGATCCTGTGCAGGGTCAGTACCATCCTCAAACTCGAACTACGAAACAACCAAGTTACTCAAGCCGACGTGAAGAGCGTTGACGAATCTCCTCCTTGTAGCTCTTTCCTTCTAGGGCAACCATTGACCAGATGTTCGTCGGATCCACAAATCAAGCACTGCCCTTTATCCTTACGACAGTTTCTCTGAAGGTGTCCTGGTCGCTTGCAACAACCGCAACGTTGAGTTCTCCGCTGCTTCCGTTGCGGAGGAACAAATGGGCGCTTCATCTGCACGCCACCTTTTCGTTTATCAGCGATTTCCCTATGATTGGGGACTTGAGCCATTCACCTTCTTAGTCCTTCAGCTAAGAGATCGTTCGCTCCTGGGCTTCCTTCAAACCTTGCAATATGCCTAAAATCTCGACGGCTTGACTCTGAGGAGTGGAGATAGAAGAAGAGTCGTTGGAAGCCATGTTTTAGCTTCCGCTGCGCTACTCTGATAGGAACTTAAAATATGCAACGCGATACGTAACTTGAAGAAACGAAGACATGAGAATGCAACGAGTCCAATAAGAAACGTAAGCAGGTGTAGGATCAATAGGAAGGTACAAGGACACTCATCACGGTTCATTGTATTTATCACTGTCACGAATATTCACTTTCCATTGGACACGGTTTTATCACTGTTCACTGTATTTATCACTGTCACGAATATTCACTTTCCATTGGTGTACTCGTCACTCCTAAACCAATATCTATCGCGCACGATAATGCAATGTCCACACGCACTAACACTGAGTATATGGCAAGGGTATGATATATGTATGTATGCTACCAATAGGCTCTGTATGTTATGAATCAATATGCATGTCATGAACTTACATAAATTGCATAAATTAATATGTTACGAATTCGGCAAAAATGATGTAAGTAAGATATATAGAACAATCAGTCTGTAATTCATCAAAATTTATTTCAGTTCAATCGGAGTTTCGGTTTTCAAGATATAGCGGTTTCAGTTTAAGTGCTCGCGGCTGGAATTTCGATTTCAGAACTGAACGTCTGTTTCGCGGCACGATTTGCACCCAGTTGGGCTCAGAATTTTGCGATATCACAGTTAAATGAAATTTAGGGTTTTCGATAAAGTATTCAACTCAACAGACGGATCCTCAATCGCATCTGTACGTTGAAAGTTATAACCAGTTTAATCTCAGGGTGTCATTTCAGAACCTGTTCTGGACAGATATACGTTCTGCCCTTTTAAATACATTTTAAAATAGCAAACGGTGATGAAATGGAATGGAACCACTTGGTTTGTTAAACTAATAGAAATATCTTTAATCTACAGTAGGATTCCGTAACATACGACTTCAAGAAACACAGTGGTGCAGATCTTTGAACAGAGCACAAATATCAGAAACGCTCTGGACTGCAGTCCAGAGTCGTGTTCCGACCCAGATATCATCATGATCACAGAACATAAATCATTAGGATTTTCCATAGGGTTAAAGTTCGTTAAGTCGGCTTCGATTTAAGCCCTAGAACACATCAATCCGTTATGCATATGATTTATAGTGATTTTATTCGTTTTCAGACACGAGAAAATTCTAGTTTTAACGGCATATTTGGGGGTATCAATTTTTGTCACGAACGATCGTATTTTCCAGCAATATTTATACACAATATTCATTATCAAGTGGGCCAATAAAAGGTATCAGTTTCCGTCAAAATAAATTATTATTTCCATGAAAGACTAGCATCGAACACTTATGTCATATTATGTATCGGTATTCGGCAAATCCGTAAACTAGATATTTTAGGTTTGTACCACTATAATTTTAGCATGAAGCAAGTAAAAACTTGCCTGGTAACGTCTCGGGGTCGCGAGGCAGCAACGTTGTCACGAACGTGTAGGTGAGTGCTGCATGCTCCCACAACTCTTGATGATACGGTCTTTCGGTCTTCTCTTTGACGTCCCGATTTCCCGCGGAATGTCCGGTCTCCATCTCGTTGCCGGAAGGGCACCACATCGCCTACGTCTTTTACGGGCTCCCACCTCAATACCGAGGCAACTCGGGCGTGAAGTTGGCTAGCCGACACGCCCAAGATTTGCTGTAGAATAATGTAGAACGTTGTCTCTTTGGGGTTTTGTATAGTTGCCATGATGGAGGAATTTGGAATGAAGCAAACTATCTCTCTGCAATGAATGGCTCTCTGCACAAAACAATTTTGTGCTTTGGAATAGAATGATGATCTCTCAAAAGGAATGAGCAACTCTGCACAAAACATTTTTGTGCACTCAAGGAATGAATGAATGAAGAGCTCCTCAAAAAAATGAATGCTCTCTGCCTCTAACATCTCTCAGCCCCTTGCATTCACTCTTATAATGAGTGCAATGTAATAAATTACATAAATTAATCAAACCAAACTCATTCACAGCACACACACATTCCCTTTATATTAATTAAAACTCTCATCTTTCATTCCATGCCTGCAAAGTGGCCGGCCCATTTGAGCCCCCTTTCTAATTAATTAAAGCATCAGTGCTATTATTCCTCACCATTAATTAACACAAAGTTTTATTCCTAACTTAATTAATTAAGCCTTCATATCAACAGAACTTCCTCCACCTCAAATCACACAAAGCAATTGCACATGTTCTCCCATTTCAAATAAAATGTGGCCGGCCCATTAAAAATCTCCTGCACATACAAATATTCTCCAGCACATTTGCATTTCATTAATTAATCACTCACCCATTCATTAGTATCTCCAGCAAACATTCATTCATGCTTGCCCATTCCATTAATTAAACCTTTCCCTCAAATGATAATGCCTGCACAATCATTCTCCAGCACACACCTTGTGCTTAGCCACCATAATTTTGTGCTGTCAACCACTTCAAGATGGGCTCATTTCCTTTTATCATTAATTAAACCATTATATCCATCATTCCATGTGATTGGCCGGCCCATTTCTTTTGAGGATGGGAAAAATATGCATGAAACCCCCATCATGAAATTAATTGCAAACTTGCAATTAACCCCTTTCCATCAAAATGTCCGGCCGGGAAAGAACAAAGAAAAACCGGCCGGAACGGAATGCAAACTGGCAACTCCAGAAAACTGGTCCCGTAACAAATTACAGGAAAACCCCGATACTGTGCATACACACCCGCATCTCAAACATGTTGCACTCCATACCCAAAAAGTAGCCGTTAATAAAACTGGTATGAATGAACTAGGGTATTACATTATACCCAACTACAAAAAGAATTTCGTCCTCGAAATTCCTAAAACAAGAAAAGGTAATCAAACATGAATCTACGAGAAGAGATGTGGAAACTTCTATCGAATCTCATCTTCTCGTTCCCAAGTCGATTCTCCGTGCGAGCGATTCCTCCATGAAACAAGTACGAGAGGGATTATCTTGTTCTTAAGGTTCCAAGGGGGCAGATTGTTACATTATAAGAGATATGAGATCCACAGAGGAGCCTGCTTCAATTTCTGATGAGAGAGCTTGCTTAAATTCATTCATTCCACAGTGAGAAAAAATGAGTGGCTGCATTCATTTTCGAATTTTCCTGTGAGCACACAAAGGATTTGGCCGAGCCCATCGTTTTTGAGTCTGCTCCATTTTTCTAGCAAGTTAAATGGAAAATCCTTTTGCACAAATTCCTCCATCTTGGCAACTCCTTCAATCCCCAAAGAGACAAGGTTCTACACTATATTCTATAGCAAATCTTGGGCGTGTCGGCTAGCCAACTTCACGCCCGAGTTGCCTCGGCATTGAGGTGGGAGCCCGTAAAAGACGTAGGCGATGTGGTGCCCTTCCGGCGACGAGATGGAGACCGGACATGCCGCGGGAAATCGGGACGTCAAAGAGAAGACCCGAAGGACCGTATCATCAAGTTGTGGGAGCATGCAGCACTCACCTACACGTTCGTGACGACGTTGCTGCCTCGCGACCCGAGACGTTACCAGGCAAGTTTTTACTTGCTTCATGCTAAATTATTAGTGGTACAACCTTAAAATCATATAAATTGAAACTTACCGAATAACTAAATATATTATGACGTATGTGTTCGATGTATGATCCCAATGGAAATATTTGTCTAATTTGACGGTAACCTATACGTTCTGTTGGCCCTTTTAATGATGTATAACGTGTGCGAAATTCGCTGGAAAATACGATTGTTCGTGACAAAAAGTGGGCCGGCCACTGTTCATGATGGTGGGGATTAATTTTTCATTAAGGTCGCAGTGTGCACTTATTTGGGGAGGCTTATAAAAAGGGGGCTGATTGTTTCCAGAGAGAGGGAGCCTGCTTCATTCTTCTCCAGGCAGCACAAAATGTTTTGTCCAAGGGGCAGAGATAGTTTGCTTCATTCCAAATTCCAGTGAGCACAAACAGGGGCTGGCCGAGCTCAATCTTTGTTGGGTGCTCCATTTTTCTTAAGCTCTGTTGGAAGTGGAGGTGGTGCTCCGTGGCTGACCTGAGACTTGATGGGGTCGACGATATCGGCGATGGTCGCTCCGGCGAACTCCGACGTCAAATCCGAGTCTCGAGCCAAGCTCGCGCGAACTTGTGTTGCGGCCTACAACGCGCGTTCGTGACATCGCTGCTACCGTGTGACCCAAGGCGTTCTCCAGGCAAGTTCTTGCTTGCTTTCATGCTATTCCGTATATATTACAAATCAGAATCGTAGATATATTCCATGTTTGCTTGATGTTATATATTGTCACAAAACTGTTCGATGCTTGTTCCCATAGAAAATCATTATCGTATTTGACGGAACTGGACATATTATATTGGACCTTGTAGAGATGATTAACGTGTGCAAATTTCATTAGAAAATACGACTGTTAACAGTTAAAATGACTACCCCAAGTTTAACCGTAAAGCTGAAATTCTATTGCACCTGAAAACCGTTAAATTCACCATAAATCATATACATGCTGGAATGGTGCGTTCGAGGGCTCAAATCGAAGCCAACTCGACGAAATATAACCCTATATCAGTTTCCAGATATTCCTGTAATCAAATCATGATGATATTTGGATCGGAGTGCGGCCCTGAACTGCAGTCCGGGGAAACGTTTGTGTGAATACCTAGCCTTGAAAACACCTGTACACCCCTTCTTTAAATTGAAAATGCGCGGAACCACATATGGTCGCGTAGATAATTTAGTTAGCTAACCCTTGAATCTGGTCCCGTGTCGTTTCACCGTCATTTGATATTTAAATTGTATTTTAGACTACCGTGGAAATCTGCAGTTTCTGCAGTGATCCCTTTTACACCAGCACCTTGTACATAACATAACTTTTAATACAGAACTCATATCGATGATCCGTTTGATGCGTTGGATACATAACAGTAAAATCTATAATTAGTTTAACTGTAGATTCGCCTAATTATGCTTCCAACTGGGAGTAAAATGTGTTACGAAACGGACTTCCAGTTCAGAAATTGGATTTCCAGCAGTGAACACTTAAAATGAAATGGCCATAACTAGTGAACCTGGAACCTGATTGGCATGAAACCAATTTTGATGGATAGATAACTGAATATACTAATTATTACCTGTTTATCATTTCTCTATACTGTACACGCACGTTTCATGATAAATCGTGCAAGTGATAGAATACTATTTTATGACACCTTAATCATGCGTTATATACTGTTTTACGCATCATATCTCACACCTGTCATTACAGTGATAACCTAGTGATAACGTGCATTTAACCAGTGTTAGAATTTAGTGATGATTGTGGCAAGTACAACCATGTCACGCCCCGCTTCCCAAAATACGGAATACGAGGGGTAGACAAGGCCAGCCATGCTCCTACGGTCAAGGAAATGTCCTGCCGTAGTCACACTTCGGCTTCTAGTTTATCATGGTGAACAGTAAAGATGCGCAGGTAATGAGAACTGCAGTAACTGAAAGATACAATAATGTAAACTGACCTGAAGTGGAACAAACGGATGTAACTAGGAACGGCAAGTCAGGAAGTCTGTGATGCACGTCCAGTTCTGGTCTAGGCTAAATCTTCTCCTCACACTGAGCATGCATACTCAGGTCGTCAGAGCGACACAATAGCAATATAATATATATAAAATCTTGTGACAATTCTAACGGTGATAATAGATGTATATAACAGTAGATCAATGGCAGTATGGGTATGAACATGCAGTAATCAATGCAGCGGAACAGTAAAGGCAGTAGAACGATATGCCACGTATGAATAATAGTAAATCAATGACAGCATGAATATGAATGTGCAGTAAACAATGCAGCGGAGCAGTAAAGGCAGTAGAACGATATGCCACGTATGTCAACACAGTAAGTATGGTATATCAATGTCAGTATCCCTATCAGTCTCTAAGTCTCACTGTACAGGTCACTAAGTCTATCGTCAGTCCAAGTGTGAGAGTCAACCACTCGCGAGTGTCCTCCATCCAAGGATAGAACCCAAGGGCAAGGGACCACGGGCCCAACATGTAACATGTATATCACGGTGTATATCACGTACCCTGTAAATCTCCATATATCTCCCTAAATATATAAGCCGGCATGGGACTCCCGAGATTCTGTTGAACTCACACTCAAACTACCCCACACCCCGTGGTCTACATCAAACGCTAACCATAACCTCAAATACCAATCGGTCTGTGACAAGTCTGCACGAGAACTGGAGACAGGACCTCCATCAAGCACGTCCCGACTAATACCTAAGATAAATGGCAGTGTCGGATGCCTTATCTGTGACACCCGTGCAAGCGCTTCCATAAGTGTCCCATACCACTTATAGTCACACGTACACGCATCCCACAGACGTCGACAATGCAATAGAATAATAGGGTCACTGATTGTGTACAAGTACGTATCACTTTCACTTTATTCATTCACTTTCACTTATTCACTTTCACTTATTCACTTAATCACTTATTCATTCACTTCCACTTATTCACGGATACACGAACACTGACGTACTTGCCACAATCATCACTAAAATCTAACACTGGGTAAATGCACAATGTCACTAGGTTATCACTATAATGATATAGGTATGATATGATGCATAAACAGCATATGAAACATGATTAAAGTGTCATAAAATAGTATTCTATCACTTGCACGATTTATCATGAAACATATGTATATAATTTAGCGAAACGATAAACAGGTGGTAATTAGTATATTCAGTTATCTATCCATCAAAATTGGTTTCATGCCAATCGGGTTCCAGGTTCACTAGTTATGGCCATTTCATTTTAAGTGTTCACTGCTGGAAATCCAATTTCTGAACTGGAAGTCCGTTTCGTAACACATTTTACTCTCAGTTGGGAGCATAATTAGGCGACGCTACAGTTAAACTAATTGTAGATTTTACTGTTATCTATCCAACGCATCAAAAGGATTATCTTCGCTCGAAACAATATGTCCCAAAAACTGTACCTTGTCGAGCCAGAATTCACACTTGCTCATCTTCGCATACAATTGTTCTTGCCTCAACGTTTGCAGTGCGATCTTCAAGTGTTCAGCATGCTCTACCATACTCTTCGAGTAGACCAAAATATCCTCAATGAACACTACAACAAACTGGTCTAAGAATGGTGAAAAGATTCGGTTCATCAAGTCCATGAATATTGCCGGTGCATTCGTTACGCCGAACGCACTCAGTCAATTTTGGCAACTACAGGTACAATCTTCCCTGGTGGATCGCATCAAGATTGCACAAGCGGATGATCCTCGATTGCAAAAGTTCAGAGAGCAGGTGGAAGCTGGATTGAGAACGGATTTGATTATACACGAAGATGGCTCTCTGAGATTCGGTAGCAGACTCTGCGTACCTAAAAGAGATGTACGAGAAGAAGTTTTGGCTGAAGCACACAGTTCAGCTTATTCTGTGCATCCAGGAGGTACAAAAATGTATCAGGATCTAAAGCAGCACTTTTGGTGGAACGGAATGAAGCGGGAAATTGCGAGGTTCGTATCCAGATGTTTGGTATGTCAGCAGGTGAAGGCGGAACATCAGAGAACAGCAGGATTGTTACAACCATTGCCGATACCTGAATGGAAGTGGGAGCACATTACTATGGATTTTATGACGGCCTTACCACGGAGCCCTAGAGGCAATAATGCTATTTGGGTTATCGTCGACCGCCTCACAAAAGCTGCACACTTTCTATCTTTCCGAGTGGGACAGTCGACAGAATCTCTGGCAGAAAGATATATGCAGGAGATTGTGCGACTTCACGGTGTTCCAGTCAGCATTGTGTCAGACCGGGACACGAGATTCTTATCACACTTCTGGAGGAGTTTACAAGAAAGTTTAGGGATGCGATTGAAGTTTAGCACTGCTTATCATCCCCAGACAGATGGCCAGTCGTAAAGAACAATCCAAACTCTTGAAGACATGTTGAAAGCTTGCATGATAGACTTCAAGGGTTAATGGGAGGATCATCTACACTTGGTGGAGTTTTCATATAATAATAGCTTTCAGGCGACTATACAGATGGCTCCATTCGAAGCGTTATATGGT
This sequence comes from Agapanthus africanus, assembly GCA_030015575.1. Classification (NCBI taxonomy): domain Eukaryota; kingdom Viridiplantae; phylum Streptophyta; class Magnoliopsida; order Asparagales; family Amaryllidaceae; genus Agapanthus; species Agapanthus africanus. The sequence continues at coordinate 6,694,759 of JASDDO010000022.1, forward strand.
CGCAAGTGTCGTTCACCTGTTTGCTGGGACGATGTCGGAGAGCGAAGGTTATTGGGACCAGATCTTATTGTGCAAACCATGGAGAAAGTTAATACGATCCGGAAGCACATGAAGGCGGCACAAGATCAACAGAAAAGTTGGGCCGATACATCGAGAAGACCTCTAGAGTTTGCCATTGGTGATCTTGTATTCTTGAAGATATCACCAACTAGAGGAATAAATCATTTTGGGAGTCGAGGCAAGCTTAGTCCTCGATTCGTGGGACCTTTCGATATCATCGAGCGCGTTGGAAAAGTAGCGTACCGATTGGCTTTACCACCATCTTTGGCGAATGTTCATGACGTGTTTCATGTATCTCAACTTCGTAAGTATGTTCGAGATGAAACACATGTGTTGGATCATTCGAAGCTGACTGTACGAGAAGATTTAAGTTTTGAGGAGCGACCGATGTCGATTGTGGATCGAAGGGAAAAGACCCTCAAGAACAAGGTTATTCCCCTCGTACTGGTTTCATGGGGGAATCGCTCGCACGGAGAATTGACTTGGCAACGAGAGAACGAGATTCGGTAGAAATTTCCACATCTCTTCTCGTAGAATCATGTTTGATTACCTTTCCTTGTTTTAGGAATTTCGAGGACGAAATTCTTTTTGTAGTTGGGTATAATGTAATACCCTAGTTCATTCATACCAGTTTTATATTTTTGGGTATTTCTGGCTACTTTTTTGGGTATGGAGTGATGATTATTATTTTTGGTGGAAAATTTCCTTCTTGATTAATTAATGGAATGTGCTGAATGTTTTTGTGTGCTGGAGTGCAACATGATTGATATGCGGGTGTGTATGCACAGTATCGGGGTTTTCCTTTAATTTATTTCAGGACCAGTTTTTCTGGAGTTACCAGTTTGCATTCCGTTCTGGCCGGTTTTCCTTTGTTCTTTCCCGGCCGGACTTTTTGATGGAAAGGGGTTAATTGCAAGTTCGCAATTAACAATTTGTAGAGAGGTTTTATGCATATTTCCTTTTGAAAATATGAACATCTTTTTTTTGGGGGGCCGGCCACTTGTTGAAGTGTGCTGGTGTTTTTATGGAATGGGCCGGCCACTTTTGCATGATGGATGATTGATTAATTAAGGGAAGGAATAATGAGAGTGCTGGAGATGCTAAAAGTGGCTGAGCATTTTATGAGTAGTGGATTAATTAATATGTGTTTATTAAAGCGAATGAGCATGCTGGAGGCATTAATTTATAAGGAATAATGGATGTAGTGTGGGTTAATTATTGGAAAGGGAAATGTGAGTGCAGGAGAATTTTAATGCTTGGGCCGGCCACTGTTTGTATCATGATGATGATTAATTTATTTGAAATGGGCCGGCCACTGCATGATGGAGATTCATGTGATGGTGGATTCATTGATGTAGTGTGCTGTAGGTTTTGGGTGGTGGGATTAATTATAATGAGGTTGCATGAATTAATCACAACATACCTACTGTCCACTATAAAATGAGAGCCATTGCAGAGAGTGCACACATTGAGCTGATGGTTTTTGCTCAGGGGCTGATCATTCTAGGTAGCACAAAATTGTTTTGTGCAAGGGATTAGAGTGTTTTTGGCCGAGCCATTCTGCAGAGAGCCATTTTTTGAGAGACAGCTAGCTTCATTCTTTTGATTCCCTGTGAGCTTGTTTTCATTCTTTTCAAGAGAGCACAAAATGTTTGTGCAGGGGCTGATGGTTCTATCTGCCCGAGCTCATTCTTGAGGGCATGTTCATTTTCTCTTGGCATCCACCAATGCAAAATTCCTTTGCACAAAATCTTCCATCATGGCAACTACATAAAACCCCAAAGAGACAACGATTCTACATTATTCTACAGCAAGTCTTGGGCACGTCGACTAGCCAACTTCGCACCCGAGTTGCCTCGGTATTGAGGTGGGAGCCCGTAAAAGACGTAGGCGATGTGATGCCCTTCCGGCGACGAGATGGAGACCGGACATTCCGCGGGAAATCGGGACGTCAAAGAGAAGACCCGAAGGACCGTATCATCAAGTTGTGGGAGCATGCAGCACTCACCTACACGTTCGTGACGACGTTGCTGCCTCGCGACCCCGAGACGTTACCAGGCAAGTTTTTACTTGCTTCATGCTAAAATTATAGTGGTACAAACCTAAAATAACTAGTTTACGGATTTGCCGAATACCGATACATAATATGACATAAGTGTTCGATGCTAGTCTCTCATGGAAATAATAATTTATTTTGACGGAAACTGATACCTTTTATTGGCCCACTTGATAATGAATATTGTGTATAAATATTGCTGGAAAATACGATCGTTCGTGACAAAAATTGATACCCCCAAATATGCCGTTTTCTCGTGTCTGAAAACGAATAAAATCACTATAAATCATATGCATAACGGATTGATGTGTTCTAGGGCTTAAATCGAAGCCGACTTAACGAACTTTAACCCTATGGAAAATTCTAATGATTTATGTTCTGTGATCATGATGATATCTGGGTCGGAACACGACTCTGGACTGCAGTCCAGAGCGTTTCTGATATTTGTGCTCTGTTCAAAGATCTGCACCACTGTGTTTCTTGAAGTCGTATGTTACGGAATCCTACTGTAGATTAAAGATATTTCTATTAGTTTAACAAACCAAGTAGTTCCATTCCATTTCATCGCCATTTGCTATTTTAAAATGTATTTAAAAGGGCAGAACGTATATCTGTCCAGAACAGGTTCTGAAATGACACCCTGAGATTAAATTGTGTATAACTTTCAACGTACAGATGCAATTGAGGATCCGTATGTTACGTTGAATACTTTATCGAAAACCCTAAATTTCATTTAACTGTGACATCACAAAATTCTGAGCCCAACTGGGTGCAATTCGTGCCGCGAAACAGACGTTCAGTTCTGAAATTGAAATTCCAGCCGCGAGCACTTAAACTGAAACAGTTATATCTTGAAAACCGAAACTCCGATTGAACTGAAACAAATTTTGATGAATTACAGACTGATTTTTCTATATATCTTACTTACATTATTTTTGCCGAATTCGTAACATATTAATTTGTGCAATTTATTTTAGTTCATGACATGCATATTGATTCATAACATACAGAGCTTATTGGTAGCATACATACATATATCATACCCTTGCCATATACTCAGTGTTAGTGCGTGTGGACATTGCATTATCGTGCGCGATAGATATTGGTTTAGGAGTGACGAGTACACCAATGGAAAGTGAATATTCGTGACAGTGATAAATACAGTAAACAGTGATAAAACCGTGCCCAATGGAAAGTGAATATTCGTGACAGTGATAAATACAGTGAACAGTGATGAAACCGTGCCATTGGCTTACTCGTACACAACTAGATCAATATCTTAAATAGTGTAACCTGGGGAAAAAGGGGAAATCAAAGTGGAAAGAGTATCGTATTTAGCGGGACCGTGTTTAGAGGATGATCATTCGAACCGTGATACTTATACGTGTAGGACAGGATCTAGCGATCCGGCTGACAGGGTTATGTCCCGGGCATGTGGGCCGTTGTCTCGGGTATGTACGAGACTCCTGTTAAACATGATCCTCCTTCCACTATGTGATTTCAAACATGACCTAGAGACCGATAGGGACACAGAACATATTCTGCATCATATAGTGACATAGCGATTATTTGCACTGTTCTTATACTGGTATTACCTCACTTACCTGTTTTATCTTATTATAATAATATTGTTGTTGCGTCGCTCTGACGACCTGAGTATGCATGCTCAGTATGAGGAGAAGATTTAGGCTGGACCAGTGCATCACAGACTTCTTGTCTTGCCAATCCGAGTTACATTCGTTTGTTCCATTTCAGGTCAGTCTTCACATTGTTCCTTTCAGTTACTGCATTTCTCATTACCTGCGCATCTTCACTGTTTACCATGATAAACTAGAAGCTGAAGTGTGACTACGGCAGGACATTCCTTGGCCGTAGGAGCATGGCTGGCCTTGTCTACCCCTCGTATTCCGTATTTTGGGAAGCGGGGCGTGACATGGTTTAGTTGGAATACCTGTCCTTGTTTTTTCCCCGCATTAGAATTATTCAATTCTGATGCATCCCTTTGTTTGTTGTTGTCTTGGGAATGGATTTTCGCAGCACTTTCCACGCTCATATTAATTGTAAGGAAAGGAAAGTGATTCTCCAGATTCCTGGACATCCGGAGTTTGTTTTGCTGGAGGAAGCAGTTCTGTAGGGCCAATCGAGTTTAGGGCTAGGCCGACAAATAATGTTCTTTCGTCGATGGAGGTGGATAAGGAAGATATGCCAGCTGTTGTTCGAGATTTCATGGACGTGTTCGAAGACATATCAGGTTTACCGCCGAAGCGAGGCATAGAGTTCGCGATTGATCTTGTTCCTGGTGCAGCGCCAATCTTAAGGTATACTATCCAATGGCACCAGTGGAATTGGAGGAAGTCAAGAAGCAGGTTGCCGAATTGCTAGAGAAAAGGGTTGGATTCGCAGCAGCGATTCACCTTGGGAAGCTCCAGTTCTTCTAGTCAAGAAGATAGATGGCACAAGGAGGATGTGCATCGATTATCGAGAATTAAACCGGGTGACTATTTAGAACAAGTACCCAATCCCGCGCATTGACGACCTATTCGATCAGCTAAGTGGGGCCAAGATATTCTCGAAGTTGGACCTCCGTTCTGGATATCATCAAATCAGAGTAGCAGCCGAGGATGTGCGCAAGACGGCTTTCAGGACCCGATACGGACATTACGAGTTCCTTGTAATGTCATTCGATGTTACTAATGCCCCAGCAATATTCATGGACTTGATGAACAGGGTGTTCGCAAAGTACTTGGACACGTTCGTCGTTGTGTTTATCGACGACATACTTGTCTACTCGAAGACCTGGGAAGAGCATGCTGAGCATTTACGCACGGTCCTACAAATTCTTCGGGAAGAGAAGCTGTATGCGAAGCTAAGCAAGTGTGAATTCTGGCTCGACAAGGTACAGTTTTTGGGACATATTGTTTCGAGCGAAGGCATCTCGGTGGACCCGGCAAAGATAGAATCGGTCAGAGATTGGCCAACGCCGAAGTCTGTAGCCGAGATCAGGAGCCTTCTGGGATTGGCAGGTTATTATCGGAGATTCGTCCAAGATTTCTCAAGAATCGCGGAACCATTGACGAGGCTGACACGGAAGGACGTGCCGTTTACATGGACAGAAGAAAGCACTCAGGCATTCGACACACTAAAGCAGAAACTAACCACGGCGCCTATTCTTACTGTACCAGATAATTCAGGTGGTTTGGTGATACACAGTGATGCCTCAAGAAAGGGTTTAGGCTGTGTTTTGATGTAGCATGGCCGTGTGGTTGCTTACGCCTCACGACAACTGAGAAACCACGTTAAGAACTACCCCACGCATGACTTGGAGTTAGCCGCGGTAGTCTTTGTGTTGAAGATTTGGAGGCACTATCTATTGGGTGAGAAAGTGGAGGTTTACACGGATCATAAAAGTTTGAAGTATGTTTTCACTCAGAAGGAACTGAACATGAGGCAGCGCCGATGGCTAGAGCTAATGGCAGATTATGACTTGGACCTTCATTATCACCCGGGGAAGGTCAATGTTGTACCAGATGCACTCAGTCGCAAACCAGCGGTCATGATGTTGACCAGTCAGAGGAGTATTATTGAGGATTTCCAGAGACTTGAACTTGAGGTCATTACTCCGAACGCACTCAGTCAATTTTGGCAACTACAGGTGCAATCTTCCCTGGTGGATCGCATCAGGATTGCACAAGCGGATGATCCTCGATTGCAAAAGTTCAGAGAGCAAGTGGAAGCTGGATTGAGAACGGATTTGATTATACACGAAGATGGCTCTCTGAGATTCGGTAGCAGACTCTGCGTACCTAAAGGAGATGTACGAGAAGAAGTTTTAGCTGAAGCACACAGTTCAGTTTATTCTGTGCATCCAGGAGGTACAAAAATGTATCAGGATCTAAAGCAACACTTTTGGTGGAACGGAATGAAACGGGAAATTGCGAGGTTCGTATCCAGGTGTTTGGTATGTCAGCAGGTGAAGGCGGAACATCAGAGAACAGCAGGATTGTTACAACCATTGCCGATACCTGAATGGAAGTGGGAGCACATTACTATGGATTTTGTGACGGCCTTACCACGGAGCCCTAGAGGCAATAACGCTATTTGGGTTATCGTCGACCGCCTCACAAAAGCTGCACACATTCTATTTACGATGAGGATTACATTAATTGATTTCGAATAACTTTAGCATAGACCGATGAGTTACGATGAGGATTACATTAATTGATTTCGAATAACTTTAGAGTAGATAACCCTATAGCACAGTTTAGACTACTCACTGCACTTCACCTGTTTGTATCCTGTTCACTGATCTATATTCATATTACTGGTGACTTGTTACTGTTCATACTTCATGCCTGCATATTTCATTACATCCTGCTTGCTTAGAAATTATTGATATTATGACGCACTGACGTCTGGGTTTTGCATGGCCCAGATCCCTTATCTTTATCGCAGGCTGTTCAGGAGTATTTTGATCAACAAGCTGAGCAGTGAGGACCTGTTATTAGTTTAGTTCAGTTTTTCTTTAAGCATTTTATTCCTGATGTGAGCCCGCATTATGGGACGTACATTCCAGTTTATTATTGTACTTGGATATTTTGCTTCCGCATTTATTTCATGACTCTTTCATTCTGACTTATGGACATGTATTAGATAGTTTCTTTTATTTTCCTGCTCGAACAACAGCTGGCATATCTTCCTTATCCACTTCCATCGACGAAAGAACATTGTTTATCGGCCTAGCCCTAAACTCGACTGGCCCTACAGAACTGCCTCCTCCATCAAAACAAACTCCGGATGTCCGGGAATCTGGAGAATCACTTTCCTTTCCTTACAATCAATATGAGTGTGGAAAGTGCTGCGAAAATCCATTCCCAAGACAACAACAAAGGGATGCACCAGAATTGAATAATCCTAATGCGGGGAAAAACAAGAACAAGTAAGATACCGAGATGACTTCATCCGACGTCAAGATACTGAAGAGGATTAAGCACGGTAAACAGGATTCAAGCTTGCGATAAAATATGAACTGGAAAGTAAGAGAATCAAGGCAATATGAAGACCATGGAACACGGAAATTAATCAAGACCAGGACTCCAAGTTACTTAAATAAAGTACCGCATTGTAACCATGCTGCAGTTCATAGTTACAATCACATAACTCCACTCAAGTCGCCCAAATCCTAGTATTAGAATCAAGGAATATGGAGAAACGATAGAGAACCAAAAGGTTTCAAGTCGAGATGCAAAGTGGTTTGCATATCGTCAAGACGAAGGATAAAAGAAAGATATGATTCAAGAATCATGATAGCAATGTGGCACGACATGTTCCTAATCACGAGTATTCTGATTCGTGTATTGGGTCCAATACCCAACTACAAAAGAATCAAACTTGATTAACCTATATCCTATGGCTCTGATACCAACAAAACCATGTCACGCCCCGCTTCCCAAAATACGGAATACGAGGGGTAGACAAGGCCAGCCATGGTCCTACGGCCAAGGAATGTCCTGCCGTAGTCACACTTCGGCTTCTAGTTTATCATGGTAAACAGTGAAGATGCGCAGGTAATGAGAAATGCAGTAACTGAAAGGAACAATGTGAAGACTGACCTGAAATGGAACAAACGAATGTAACTCGGATTGGCAAGACAAGAAGTCTGTGATGCACTGGTCCAGCCTAAATCTTCTCCTCATACTGAGCATGCATACTCAGGTCGTCAGAACGACGCAACAACAATATTATTATAATAAGATAAAACAGGTAAGTGAGGTAATACTAGTATAAGAACAGTGCAAGTAATCACTATGTCACTATATGATGCAGAATATGTTCTATGTCCCTATCGGTCTCTAGGTCATGTTTGAAATCACATAGTGGAAGGAGGATCATGTTTAACAGGAGTCTCGTACATACCCGAGACAACGGCCCACATGCCCGGGACATAACCCTGTCAGCCGGATCGCTAGATCCTGTCCTACACGTATAAATATCACGGTTCGAATGATCATCCTCTAAACACGGTCCCGCTAAATACGATACTCTTTCCACTTTGATTTCCCCTTTTTCCCCAGGTTTACACTATTTATGATCTTGGTCTAGTCGTGTACAAGTATACCAATGGCACGGTTTTATCACTGTTCACTGTATTTATCACTATGATACCAACAAAACCATGTCACGCCCCGCTTCCCAAAATACGGAATACGAGGGGTAGACAAGGCCAGCCATGCTCCTACGGTCAACGAAATGTCCTGCCGTAGTCACACTTCGGCTTCTAGTTTATCATGGTAAACAGTAAAGATGCGCAGATAATGAGAAATGCAGTAACTGAAAGGAACAATGTGAAGACTGACCTAAAGTGGAACAAACGAATGTAACTCGGAATGAAACCACTTGTTTTCTTTCACTAACAGGAATATCTTATAAATACTGTAAAGTTTCGTATCATACGATTTCAGGAAACACGGGGACGCAGGTTTTTTGGACAGAACATACTAATCAGAAACGCTCTGGACTGCAGTCCAGAGTCGTGTTCCGACCCAGATATCATCATGATCACAGAACATAAATCATTAGGATTTTCCATAGGGTTAAAGTTCGTTAAGTCGGCTTCGATTTAATCCCTAGAACACATCAATCCGTTATGCATATGATTTATAGTGATTTTATTCGTTTTCAGACACGAGAAAATTCTAGTTTTAACGGCATATTTGGGGGTATCAATTTTTGTCACGAACGATCGTATTTTCCAGCAATATTTATACACAATATTCATTATCAAGTGGGCCAATAAAAGGTATCAGTTTCCGTCAAAATAAATTATTATTTCCATGAGAGACTAGCATCGAACACTTATGTCGTATTATGTATCGGTATTCGGCAAATCCGTAAACTAGATATTTTAGGTTTATACCACTAATATTTTAGCATGAAGCAAGTAAACACTTGCCTGGTAATGTCTCAGGGTCGCGAGGCAGCAATGTCGTCACGAACGTGTAGGTGAGTGCTGCATGCTCCCACAACTTGATGATACGGTCCTTCGGGTCTTCTCTTTGACGTCCCGATTTCCCGCGGAATGTCCGGTCTCCATCTCGTCGCCGGAAGGGCACCACATCGCCTACGTCTTTTACGGGCTCCCACCTCAATACCGAGGCAACTCGGACGCGAAGTTGGCTAGCCGACGCGTCCAAGGTTTGCTGTAGACTGTGTAGTATAATGTCTAGGGCTCGTATCGAAGCCAACTGATAAACCTACAGTACCCTATAGTTCATATTTACATTTGGATAAGTTATAACAACGAATACAGAGGCGATTCGCGGCCCTGAACTGCAGTTTGGGGAAACGTTCGTTCGAATACCTGTCCTTGTGAACACCTGTACACCCCTTCTTTAAACTGAAAATGCGCGGAACCTTATATGGTCGCGTAGAGAATTTAGTTAGCTAACCCCTGAAGCTGGTCCCGTGTCGTTTCACCGTCATTTGATATTTAATTTGTATTTTAGACTACCGTGGTAATCTGCAGTTTCTGCAGTGATCCCTTTTACACCAGCACCTTGTACATAACATAACTTTTAATACAGAACTGATATCGATAATCCGTTTGATGCATTGGAAAGATAACAGTAAAATCTACAATTAATTTAACTTTAGCGTCGCCTAATTATGCTCCCAACTGAGAGTAAAATGTGTTACGAAACGGACTTCCAGTTCAGAAATTGGATTTCCAGCAGTGAACACTTAAAATGAAACGACCATAACTAGTGAACCTGGAACCCGATTGGCATGAAACCAATTTTGATGGATAGATAACTAAATATATTAATTACCACCTGTTTATCGTTTCGCTAAATTATATACATATGTTTCATGATAAATCGTGCAAGTGATACACTGTTGTTTTTACGATGCCTTAGTTGTGTTTCATATGCTGTTTATGCATCATATCATACCTATATCATTATAGTGATAACCTAGTGATAACGTGCATTTACCCAGTGTTAGAATTTAGTGATGATTGTGGCAAGTACGTCATTGTTCGTGTATCCGTGATTAAGTGAAATTGATTAAGTGAAAGTGAATGAATAAGTGAAAGTGAATAAGTGAAAGTGAATGAATAAATGGAAGTGACACGTACTTGTACACAATCAGTGAACCTTATTATTCTATTGCATTGTCGACGTCTGTGGGATGCGTGTACGTGTGACTATAAGTGGTATGGGACACTTAGGGAAGCGCTTGCACGGGTGTCACAGATAAGACACCAGACACTGCCGTTTATCTTAGGTATTAGTCGGGACGTGCTTGATGGAGGTCCTGCCTCCAGTTCTCGCGCAGACTTGTCACGGATCGATTAGTATTTAGGGTTATGGTTAGCGTTTGATGTAGACCACGGGGTGTGGGGTAGTTTAAGTGTGAGTTCAACAGAATCTCGGGAGTCCCATGCTGGCTTATATATATTTAGGGAGATATATGGAGATTTACAGGGTACGTGATTATTACCGTGATATACATGTTACATGTTGGGCCCGTGGTCCCTTGCCCTTGGGTTCTACCCTTGGGTGGAGGACACTCACGAGTGGTTGACTCTCACACTTGGACTGACGATAGCCTCAGTGACCTGTACAGTGAGACTTAGAGACTGATAGGGATACTGGCATTTATATACCATACTTACTGTGTTGACATACGTGACATATCGTTCTACTGCTTTACTGTTCCGCTGTATTGATTACTACACATTCATATTCATGATGTCATTGATTTACTGTTTCACATATCTATTACCACTGGTAGAACTGTTACTTGATTTTATATATATTATAATACTATTGTGTCGCTCTGACGACCTGAGTATGCATGCTCAGTGTGAGAAGAAGATTTAGCCTAGACCAGAACTGGGCGTGTATCACAGACACCTCGACTTGCTATCCAGAGTTACATTCATTTGTTCCCCCTCAGGTCAGTTCTTTACATTGTGACATTCCGTTACTGCATTTCTCATTACCTGCGCATTATATACTGTTTACCATGTAAAGCTAGAAGCCGAAGTGTGACTACGGCAGTATGTTTCCTTGACCGTAGGAGCATGGCTGGCCTTGTCAACCCTTCGTATTCCGTATTTTGGGAAGCGGGGCGTGACATGGTTTTGTTGGTGATGTAATACCCAGTTCCTTTTGTACGCCAATATCCGTATTTATATAAAATATTGCTTACAAAATTTATTTATTTATTTTTATATTTATATTTATTTATTTCAAAATCCTAACCCATACCTGACCCTGTGGTGACATCCGTACTTCTTTTCTCGTTCCGTTTATTGAAACAGACTTTTTGAATCGCCATGTGCATTTTACGTGCATCCAATCTTGGGGGTATGCATTTTCGTTACCTGAGCATTCATTTTGAAATTTGGACGCCACATTTATTTTTCATATTTTAAATCTGAATTTTTAGACCCAACCCGGGCGCGTTTTGGAGTAAGTTTGTATTTGCCAAAATCTCAAAACGGACGAATATTATATTCCTTAAACTATTATACATATAACTAAATTATTATTTTCATCCCAACCCATTCCTCACTTCTCACGTTCACTCCCTCACATTCTCTCCTCTCTCTTTTATCTTTACACCCCCACATTATTCTCTCTTTCTCTTTACACCCTCACACCTCACTGTCTTTCTCCCTTTACACCCTCATTCCTCACGTACACTCATCTTTACAACACACACTCACTCATTTCACTCACCTCATCTCACTGTCTCCTCTCTTTCTACATATTATATATTAATTTACATACACCCCTCTCTCCTTCTCCCTATATGTATATATAATCTAATCTCCTAACAAAAAAATCACAGACTCCCTATCTATCAATTCTCCATAACTCACCCTATTTCTCTCCCTCCTCTCGTACACTCTCAAACTTCTTCCATGCACTCCCTCCGCCTGCTCCGGCCTTAACCCCGCACTGCGCGACGGACACTCTACCACCGGCGTCCTCATCTCTGCGAACTCGGAGCCTTCAAGTACCGCCGCCGACGTCGATCCATGCGAGTTGTAGCCAATCCAAAAGCAAGAATTCGAGGCCACGCCACTACGGTTCCAAGGCTCGCGAGCCCCGGTTTTGTCACAACGACCACTTCCGCATCCGTGACGTACATTGCAGTGCCCGACCAATCCACCATCTCCTGATATCGTCATCGAGGCAAGTGAACCCCCTTCACTTGCTTAACATGCTATAGTTATCTTATTAATTTCGTTTTACCCGTAATTTGGCAACCCAATAACCCTTGTTAAATCTGTTTTTCTCGGACAAGCTGAACAGTTAAAATCATAATAAATTATCTATATATCGGATCTCAGAGTGCTAGGGCTCGTATCGAAGCCAACTGATAAACCTACAGCACCCTATAGTTCATCTTTCCATTTTGATAAGTTATAACAACGAATACTGAGGCGATTCGCGGCCTTGAACTGCAGTTTGGGAAAACGTTCGTTCGAATACCTGGCCTTGGGAACACCTGTACACCCCTTCCTTAAACTGAAAATGCGCGGAACCTTATATGGTCGCGTAGAGAATTTAGTTAGCTAACCCTTGAATCTGGTCCCGTGTCGTTTCACCATCATTTGATATTTAAATTGTATTTTAGACTACCGTGGTAATCTGCAGTTTCTGCAGTGATCCCTTTTACACCAGCACCTTGTACATAACATAACTTTTAATACAGAACCGATATCGATAATCTCTTTGATGCATTGGAAAGATAACAGTAAAATCTACAATTAGTTTAACTGTAGTGTCGCCTAATTATGCTTCCAACTAGGAGTAAAATGTGTTACGAAACGGACTTCCAGTTCAGAAATTGGATTTCCAGCAGTGAACACTTAAAATGAATGGCCATAACTAGTGAACCTGGAACCCGATTGGCATTAAACCAATTTTGATGGATAAATAACTAAATATACTAATTATTACCTGTTTATCGTTTCGCTATACTGTACACGCATGTTTCATGATAAATCGTGCAAGTGATAGGCTGTTGTTTTTATGATACCTTAGTTATGCTTCTTATACTGTTCATGCATCATATCATACATATATCATTACAGTGATAACCTAGTGATAACGTGCATTTACCCAGTGTTAGAATTTAGTGATGATTGTGGCAAGTACGTCAGTGTTCGTGTATCCGTGAATAAGTGATTAAGTGAATGAATAAGTGAAAGCGAATGAATAAAGTGAAAGTGATACGTACTTGTACACAATCAGTGACCCTATTATTCTATTGCATTGTCGACGTCTGTGGGATGCGTGTACATGTGACTATAAGTGGTATGGGACACTTATGGAAGCGCTTGCACGGGTGTCACAGATAAGGCATCCGACACTGCCATTTATCTTAGGTATTAGTCGGGACGTGCTTGATAGAGGTCCTGCCTCCAGTTCTCGTGCAGACTTGTCACGGATCGATTAGTATTTAGGGTTATGGTTAGCGTTTGATGCAAACCACGGGGTGTGGGGTAGTTTAAGTGTGAGTTCAACAGAATCTCGGGAGTCCCATGCCGGCTTATATATATTTAGGGAGATATATGGAGATTTACAGGGTACGTGATATACACCGTGATACACTCGTTACATGTTGGGCCCGTGGTCCCTTGCCCTTGGGTTCTACCCTTGGGTGGAGGACACTCGCGAGTGGTTGACTCTCACACTTGGACTGACGATAGGCTTAGTGACCTGTACAGTGAGACTTAGAGACTGATAGGTATACTGGCATTTATATACCTTATATACTGTGTTGATATACGTGACATATCGTTCTACTGCCTTTACTGTTCCGCTGCATTGATTATTGCATGTTCATACCCATACTGCCATTGATCTACTGTTATATACATCTATTATCACCGTTAGAATTGTCACATGATTTTATATATATTATATTGCTATTGTGTCGCTCTGACGACCTGAGTATGCATGCTCAGTGTGAGGAGAAGATTTAGGCTGGACCAGTGCATCACAGACTTCTTGTCTTACCATTCCGAGTTACATTCGTTTGTTCCACTTCAGGTCAGTCTTTACATTGCTCCTTTCAGTTACTGCATTTCTCATTACCTGCGCATCCTTACTGTTCACCATGATAAACTAGAAGCCGAAGTGTGACTACGGCAGGACATTTCCTTGACCGTAGGAGCATGGCTGGCCTTGTCTACCCCTCGTATTCCGTATTTTGGGAAGCGGGGCGTGACATGGTTTTGTTGGTATCAGAGCGCCAGGTTTGGAATAAGATTACAGTTTCCGTGTAGTGCTTGACAATCTAAGACATTCTTCGGTCTAGATTGTAAACTTGTTATCATTGATCTTGATTCATACAATGAGTTCTTCTACATATTTTGATTCATTCGCTAGAACTTTGGGTAACTTGGTAGAGTTATGTGGTTGTAATTATGAACTGCAGCATAGTTACAATACTGTACTCTGTTGAGTGACTTGGAATTCTACATTTGATTTCCACTCGTTTGAGTTTCACCTCATCCGATATTCTTGTTTCGTTGTCCATTCTATATTTTATTCTGATTCTTATTCCTTGTACCTTATGTCGTTCTAAAATTTGTTGTTTTAGGACCATGACCTCCAACCACTCTCAGTTTATATCATTCCCGAGTTTTCAAATCTATTTACGTTTTCATCCTTGTACCTTCCTATTGATCCTACACCTGCTTACGTTTCTTATTGGACTCGTTGCATTCTCATGTCTTCGTTTCTTCAAGTTACGTATCGCGTTGCATATTTTAAGTTCCTATCAGAGTGGCGCAGCGGAAGCTAAAACATGGCTTCCAACGACTCTTCTTCTATCTTCACTCCCAAAAGTCAAGCCGTCGAGATTTTGAGCATATTGCAAGGTTTGATGGAAGCCCAGGAGCGAACGGACGATCTCTTAGCTGAAGGACTAAGAAGGTGAATGGCTCAGGTCCCCGATCATAGGGAAATCGTTGATAAACGAAAAGGTGGCGTGCAGATGAAGAGCTCATTTGTTCCTCCGCAACGGAAGCAGCGGAGAACTCAACATTGCGATTGTTGCAAACGACCAGGACACCTTCAGAGAGACTGTCGTAAGGATAAAGGGCAGTGCTTGATTTGTGGATCCGACGAACATCTGGTCAATGGTTGCCCTAGAAGGAAAGAGCTGCAAGGTGGAGATTCAGCAACGCCCTCCAAATCTGATTGAACGACTTGAGGATGGCACGGACCCTGCACAGGATCCAAACTCGCTTGACGAGATCGCAGAGATTTAGACATCGACGCTAAGTTATCACCTTCCCTGCTTCCAACAAAGATATCCCTTTCAGTTGTTCCTTTTCGTTTAACTCCTGTATCTGTTGAACTCCTTGATTTATATGCCAAAAAAAAATATATACGTTTTTTTTCCTCATCTTTTCTAAGCACTCAACTATTTTCAAATCTATCATGGTTCACCACCGCACCCCTTGACTCTTTTTTGATTAAGTTGTATCTTGCCGCTACCCCCTTCTGAAGTTGTCAAACTCACCTCAAATCTCTCCCACGTTCTGTATCTCTTCTCTTAAATTCATGTTTACTTGTCTTTTCTAGTTCCGGAAATTTCGAGGACGAAATTTTTGTAAGGGTGGTATGATGTAATACCCAGTTCCTTTTGTACGCCAATATCCGTATTTATATAAAATATTGCTTACAAAATTTATTTATTTATTTTTATATTTATATTTATTTATTTCAAAATCCTAACCCATACCTGACCCTGTGGTGACATCCGTACTTCTTTTCTCGTTCCGTTTATTGAAACAGACTTTTTGAATCGCCACGTGCATTTTACGTGCATCCAATCTTGGGGGTATGCATTTTCGTTACCTGAGCATTCATTTTGAAATTTGGACGCCACATATATTTTTCATATTTTAAATCTGAATTTTTAGACCCAACCCGGGCGCGTTTTGGAGTAAGTTTGTATTTGCCAAAATCTCAAAACGGACGAATATTATATTCCTTAAACTATTATACATATAACTAAATTATTATTTTCATCCCACCCCATTCCTCACTTCTCACGTTCACTCCCTCACATTCTCTCCTCTCTCTTTTATCTTTACACCCCCACATTATTCTCTCTTTCTCTTTACACCCTCACACCTCATTCTCTTTCTCCCTTTACACCCTCATTCCTCACGTACACTCATCTTTACAACACACACACACTCATTTCCCTCACCTCATCTCACTGTCTCCTCTCTTTCTACATATTATATATTAATTTACATACACCCCTCTCTCCTTCTCCCTGTATGTATATATAATCTAATCTCCTAACAAAAAAATCACAGACTCCCTATCTATCAATTCTCCATAACTCACCCTATTTCTCTCCCTCCTCTCGTACACTCTCAAACTTCTTCCATGCACTCCCTCCGCCTGCTCCGGCCTTAACCCCGCACTGCGCGACGGACACTCTACTACCGGCGTCCTCATCTCTGCGAACTCGGAGCCTTCAAGTACCGCCGCCGACGTCGATCCATGCGAGTTGTAGCCAATCCAAAAGCAAGAATTCGAGGCCACGCCACTACGGTTCCATGGCTCGCGAGCCCCGGTTTTGTCACAACGACCACTTCCGCATCCGTGACGTACATTGCAGCGCCCGACCAATCCACCATCTCCTGATATCGTCATCGAGGCAAGTGAACCCCCTTCACTTGCTTAACATGCTATAGTTATCTTATTAATTTCGTTTTACCCGTAATTTGGCAACCCAATAACCCTTGTTAAATCTGTTTTTCTCGGACAAGCTGAACAGTTAAAATCATAATAAATTATCTATATATCGGATCTCAGAGTGCTAGGGCTCGTATCGAAGCCAACTGATAAACCTACAGCACCCTATAGTTCATCTTTCCATTTTGATAAGTTATAACAACGAATACTGAGGCGATTCGCGGCCTTGAACTGCAGTTTGGGAAAACGTTCGTTCGAATACCTGGCCTTGGGAACACCTGTACACCCCTTCCTTAAACTGAAAATGCGCGGAACCTTATATGGTCGCGTAGAGAATTTAGTTAGCTAACCCTTGAATCTGGTCCCGTGTCGTTTCACCATCATTTGATATTTAAATTGTATTTTAGACTACCGTGGTAATCTGCAGTTTCTGCAGTGATCCCTTTTACACCAGCACCTTGTACATAACATAACTTTTAATACAGAACCGATATCGATAATCTCTTTGATGCATTGGAAAGATAACAGTAAAATCTACAATTAGTTTAACTGTAGTGTCGCCTAATTATGCTTCCAACTAGGAGTAAAATGTGTTACGAAACGGACTTCCAGTTCAGAAATTGGATTTCCAGCAGTGAACACTTAAAATGAATGGCCATAACTAGTGAACCTGGAACCCGATTGGCATTAAACCAATTTTGATGGATAAATAACTAAATATACTAATTATTACCTGTTTATCGTTTCGCTATACTGTACACGCATGTTTCATGATAAATCGTGCAAGTGATAGGCTGTTGTTTTTATGATACCTTAGTTATGCTTCTTATACTGTTCATGCATCATATCATACCTATATCATTACAGTGATAACCTAGTGATAACGTGCATTTACCCAGTGTTAGAATTTAGTGATGATTGTGGCAAGTACGTCAGTGTTCGTGTATCCGTGAATAAGTGATTAAGTGAATGAATAAGTGAAAGTGAATGAATAAAGTGAAACTGATACGTACTTGTACACAATCAGTGACCCTATTATTCTATTGCATTGTCGACGTCTGTGGGATGCGTGTACGTGTGACTATAAGTGGTATGGGACACTTATGGAAGCGCTTGCACGGGTGTCACAGATAAGGCATCCGACACTGCCATTTATCTTAGGTATTAGTCGGGACGTGCTTGATGGAGGTCCTGCCTCCAGTTCTCGTGCAGACTTGTCACGGATCGATTAGTATTTAGGGTTATGGTTAGCGTTTGATGCAGACCACGGGGTGTGGGGTAGTTTAAGTGTGAGTTCAACAGAATCTCGGGAGTCCCATGCCGGCTTATATATATTTAGGGAGATATATGGAGATTTACAGGGTACGTGATATACACCGTGATACACTCGTTACATGTTGGGCCCGTGGTCCCTTGCCCTTGGGTTCTACCCTTGGGTGGAGGACACTCGCGAGTGGTTGACTCTCACACTTGGACTGACGATAGGCTTAGTGACCTGTACAGTGAGACTTAGAGACTGATAGGTATACTGGCATTTATATACCTTATATACTGTGTTGATATACGTGACATATCGTTCTACTGCCTTTACTGTTCCGCTGCATTGATTATTGCATGTTCATACCCATACTGCCATTGATCTACTGTTATATACATCTATTATCACCGTTAGAATTGTCACATGATTTTATATATATTATATTGCTATTGTGTCGCTCTGACGACCTGAGTATGCATGCTCAGTGTGAGGAGAAGATTTAGGCTGGACCAGTGCATCACAGACTTCTTGTCTTACCATTCCGAGTTACATTCGTTTGTTCCACTTCAGGTCAGTCTTTACATTGCTCCTTTCAGTTACTGCATTTCTCATTACCTGCGCATCCTTACTGTTCACCATGATAAACTAGAAGCCGAAGTGTGACTACGGCAGGACATTTCCTTGACCGTGGGAGCATGGCTGGCCTTGTCTACCCCTCGTATTCCGTATTTTGGGAAGCGGGGCATGACATGGTTTTGTTGGTATCAGAGCGCCAGGTTTGGAATGAGATTACAGTTTCCGTGTAGTGCTTGACAATCTAAGACATTTTTCGATCTAGATTGTAAACTTGTTATCATTGATCTTGATTCATACAATGAGTTCTTCTACATATTTTGATTCATTCGCTAGAACTTTGGGTAACTTGGTAGAGTTATGTGGTTGTAATTATGAACTGCAGCATAGTTACAATACTGTACTCTGTTGAGTGACTTGGAATTCTACATTTGATTTCCACTCGTTTGAGTTTCACCTCATCCGATATTCTTGTTTCGTTGTCCATTCTATATTTTATTCTGATTCTTATTCCTTGTACCTTATGTCGTTCTAAAATTTGTTGTTTTAGGACCATGACCTCCAACCACTCTCAGTTTATATCATTCCCGAGTTTTCAAATCTATTTACGTTTTCATCCTTGTACCTTCCTATTGATCCTACACCTGCTTACGTTTCTTATTGGACTCGTTGCATTCTCATGTCTTCGTTTCTTCAAGTTACGTATCGCGTTGCATATTTTAAGTTCCTATCAGAGTGGCGCAGCGGAAGCTAAAACATGGCTTCCAACGACTCTTCTTCTATCTTCACTCCCAAAAGTCAAGCCGTCGAGATTTTGAGCATATTGCAAGGTTTGATGGAAGCCCAGGAGCGAACGGACGATCTCTTAGCTGAAGGACTAAGAAGGTGAATGGCTCAGGTCCCCGATCATAGGGAAATCGTTGATAAACGAAAAGGTGGCGTGCAGATGAAGAGCTCATTTGTTCCTCCGCAACGGAAGCAGCGGAGAACTCAACATTGCGATTGTTGCAAACGACCAGGACACCTTCAGAGAGACTGTCGTAAGGATAAAGGGCAGTGCTTGATTTGTGGATCCGACGAACATCTGGTCAATGGTTGCCCTAGAAGGAAAGAGCTGCAAGGTGGAGATTCAGCAACGCCCTCCAAATCTGATTGAACGACTTGAGGATGGCACGGACCCTGCACAGGATCCAAACTCGCTTGACGAGATCGCAGAGATTTAAACATCGACGCTAAGTTATCACCTTCCCTGCTTCCAACAAAGATATCCCTTTCAGTTGTTCCTTTTCGTTTAACTCCTGTATCTGTTGAACTCCTTGATTTATATGCCAAAAAAAAATATATACGTTTTTTTTCCTCATCTTTTCTAAGCACTCAACTATTTTCAAATCTATCATGGTTCACCACCGCACCCCTTGACTCTTTTTCGATTAAGTTGTATCTTGCCGCTACCCCCTTCTGAAGTTGTCAAACTCACCTCAAATCTCTCCCACGTTCTGTATCTCTTCTCTTAAATTCATGTTTACTTGTCTTTTCTAGTTCCGGAAATTTCGAGGACGAAATTTTTGTAAGGGTGGTATGATGTAATACCCAGTTCCTTTTGTACGCCAATATCCGTATTTATATAAAATATTGCTTACAAAATTTATTTATTTATTTTTATATTTATATTTATTTATTTCAAAATCCTAACCCATACCTGACCCTGTGGTGACATCCGTACTTCTTTTCTCGTTCCGTTTATTGAAACAGACTTTTTGAATCGCCACGTGCATTTTACGTGCATCCAATCTTGGGGGTATGCATTTTCGTTACCTGAGCATTCATTTTGAAATTTGGACGCCACATATATTTTTCATATTTTAAATCTGAATTTTTAGACCCAACCCGGGCGCGTTTTGGAGTAAGTTTGTATTTGCCAAAATCTCAAAACGGACGAATATTATATTCCTTAAACTATTATACATATAACTAAATTATTATTTTCATCCCACCCCATTCCTCACTTCTCACGTTCACTCCCTCACATTCTCTCCTCTCTCTTTTATCTTTACACCCCCACATTATTCTCTCTTTCTCTTTACACCCTCACACCTCACTCTCTTTCTCCCTTTACACCCTCATTCCTCACGTACACTCATCTTTACAACACACACTCACTCATTTCCCTCACCTCATCTCACTGTCTCCTCTCTTTCTACATATTATATATTAATTTACATACACCCCTCTCTCCTTCTCCCTATATGTATATATAATCTAATCTCCTAACAAAAAAATCACAGACTCCCTATCTATCAATTCTCCATAACTCAGCCTATTTCTCTCCCTCCTCTCGTACACTCTCAAACTTCTTCCATGCACTCTCTCCGCCTGCTCCGGCCTTAACCCCGCACTGCGCGACGGACACTCTACCACCGGCGTCCTCATCTCTGCGAACTCGGAGCCTTCAAGTACCGCCGCCGACGTCGATCCATGCGAGTTGTAGCCAATCCAAAAGCAAGAATTCGAGGCCACGCCACTACGGTTCCAAGGCTCGCGAGCCCCGGTTTTGTCACAATGACCACTTCCGCATCCGTGACGTACATTGCAGCGCCCGACCAATCCACCATCTCCTGATATCGTCATCGAGGCAAGTGAACCCCCTTCACTTGCTTAACATGCTATAGTTATCTTATTAATTTCGTTTTACCCGTAATTTGGCAACCCAATAACCCTTGTTAAATCTGTTTTTCTCGGACAAGCTGAACAGTTAAAATCATAATAAATTATCTATATATCGGATCTCAGAGTGCTAGGGCTCGTATCGAAGCCAACTGATAAACCTACAGCACCCTATAGTTCATCTTTCCATTTTGATAAGTTATAACAACGAATACTGAGGCGATTCGCGGCCTTGAACTGCAGTTTGGGAAAACGTTCGTTCGAATACCTGGCCTTGGGAACACCTGTACACCCCTTCCTTAAACTGAAAATGCGCGGAACCTTATATGGTCGCGTAGAGAATTTAGTTAGCTAACCCTTGAATCTGGTCCCGTGTCGTTTCACCATCATTTGATATTTAAATTGTATTTTAGACTACCGTGGTAATCTGCAGTTTCTGCAGTGATCCCTTTTACACCAGCACCTTGTACATAACATAACTTTTAATACAGAACCGATATCGATAATCCGTTTGATGCATTGGAAAGATAACAGTAAAATATACAATTAGTTTAACTGTAGTGTCGCCTAATTATGCTTCCAACTGGGAGTAAAATGTGTTACGAAACGGACTTCCAGTTCAGAAATTGGATTTCCAGCAGTGAACACTTAAAATGAAATGGCCATAACTAGTGAACCTGGAACCCGATTGGCATTAAACCAATTTTGATGGATAAATAACTAAATATACTAATTATTACCTGTTTATCGTTTCGCTATACTGTACACGCATGTTTCATGATAAATCGTGCAAGTGATAGGCTGTTGTTTTTATGATACCTTAGTTATGCTTCTTATACTGTTCATGCATCATATCATACCTATATCATTACAGTGATAACCTAGTGATAACGTGCATTTACCCAGTGTTAGAATTTAGTGATGATTGTGGCAAGTACGTCAGTGTTCGTGTATCCGTGAATAAGTGATTAAGTGAATGAATAAGTGAAAGCGAATGAATAAAGTGAAAGTGATACGTACTTGTACACAATCAGTGACCCTATTATTCTATTGCATTGTCGACGTCTGTGGGATGCGTGTACGTGTGACTATAAGTGGTATGGGACACTTATGGAAGCGCTTGCACGGGTGTCACAGATAAGGCATCCGACACTGCCATTTATCTTAGGTATTAGTCGGGACGTGCTTGATGGAGGTCCTGCCTCCAGTTCTCGTGCAGACTTGTCACGGATCGATTAGTATTTAGGGTTATGGTTAGCGTTTGATGCAGACCACGGGGTGTGGGGTAGTTTTAGTGTGAGTTCAACAGAATCTCGGGAGTCCCATGCCGGCTTATATATATTTAGGGAGATATATGGAGATTTACAGGGTACGTGATATACACCGTGATACACTCGTTACATGTTGGGCCCGTGGTCCCTTGCCCTTGGGTTCTACCCTTGGGTGGAGGACACTCGCGAGTGGTTGACTCTCACACTTGGACTGACGATAGGCTTAGTGACCTGTACAGTGAGACTTAGAGACTGATAGGTATACTGGCATTTATATACCTTATATACTGTGTTGATATACGTGACATATCGTTCTACTGCCTTTACTGTTCCGCTGCATTGATTACTGCATGTTCATACCCATACTGCCATTGATCTACTGTTATATACATCTATTATCACCGTTAGAATTGTCACATGATTTTATATATATTATATTGCTATTGCGTCGCTCTGACGACCTGAGTATGCATGCTCAGTGTGAGGAGAAGATTTAGGCTGGACCAGTGCATCACAGACTTCTTGTCTTACCATTCCGAGTTACATTCGTTTGTTCCACCCTCAGGTCAGCCTTTACATTGCTCCTTTCAGTTACTGCATTTCTCATTACCTGCGCATCCTTACTGTTCACCATGATAAGCTAGAAGCCGAAGTGTGACTACGGCAGGACATTTCCTCGACCGTAGGAGCATGGCTGGCCTTGTCTACCCCTCGTATTCCGTATATGTTTGTGCAGAGAGCCATTCCAGAGAGCAATGAGCACAAAATGTGTGCAGGGGCTCATTTATTCAGTTTTGCTTGCTTCATTTTCATTTCCAGTGAGCTTTTCTTTCAGCAGTGGCCGAGCTCAATTCTTGGAGAGAATGCTCCATTCTTTTTCTAGCATACTCCATTCTTTTTCCAGCAAGTATCTAGCATCCATGGAAAAATTCTTGTCTACAAATTCCTCCATCATCTTCATGGCAAGCTCCATTTTTCATCAAGTGTTCATGAAAAATCCTTGTGAAAAATCCTCCATCACCTTAGCCCCTGCCGAGCAACATCACCGCCGGCGCCCCGTCTCCCCGTCGCAACCACCTCCACTTCCAACGGAGCTTGACAGCTCCGGCGAACTCCGACGTCAAATCCGAGTCTCGAGCCAAGCTCGCGCGAACTTGTGTTGCGGCCTACAACGCACGTTCGCGACATCGTTGCCGTCGTGCGACCCCAAGGCGTTCTCCAGGCAAGTTCTTACTTGCTTTCATGCTATTCCGTATATATTACAAATCAGAATCGTAGATATATTACATGTTTGCTTGATGTTATATATTGTCACAAAACTGTTCGATGCTTGTTCCCATAGAAAATCATTATCGTATTTGACGGGACTGGACATATTATATTGGACCTTGTAGAGATGATTAACGTGTGCAAATTTCATTAGAAAATACGACTGTTAACAGTTAAAATGACTACCCCCAAGTTTAACCGTAAAGCTGAAATTCTACTGTACCTGAAAACCGTTAAATTCACCATAAATCATATACATGCTAGAATGGTGCGTTCGAGGGCTCGTATCGAAGCCAACTGATAAAACTACAGTACACCATAGTTCATATTTACATTTGGATAAGTTATAACAACGAATACTGAGGCGATTCGCGGCCCTGAACTGCAGTCCGGGGAAACGTTCGTTCGAATACCTGGCCTTGTGAACACCTGTACACCCCTTCCTTAAACTGAAAATGCGCGGAACCTCATATGGTCGCGTAGAGAATTTAGTTAGCTAACCCCTGAATCTGGTCCCGTGTCGTTTCACTTTCATTTGATATTTAATTTGTATTTTAGACTACCGTGGTAATCTGCAGTTTCTGCAGTGATCCCTTTTACACCAACACCTTGTACATAACATAACTTTTAATACAGAACTGATATCGATAATCCGTTTGATGCATTGGAAAGATAACAGTAAAATCTACTATTAGTTTAACTGTAGCGTCGCCTAATTATGCTTCCAACTGGGAGTAAAATGTGTTACGAAACGGACTTCCAGTTCATAAATTGGATTTCCAGCAGTGAACACTTAAAATGAAATGGTTATAACTAATGATCCTGGAATCCGATTGACTTGAAACAAAATTCTATGGATAGCTAACAGAACATATTAATTACCACATGTTTATCGTTTCGCTAAATTATATACATATGTTTCATGATAAATCGTGCAAGTGATAGACTGTTGTTTTTATGATACCTTAGTTGTGCTTCTTATACTGTTCATGCATCATATCATACCTATATCATTATAGTGATAACCTAGTGACATCGTGCATTTACCCAGTGTTAGATTTTAGTGGTGATTGTGGCAAGTACGTCAGTGTTCGTGTATCCGTGAATAAGTGAAAGTGAATGAATAAGTGAAAGTGAATAAGTGAAAGTGAATGAATAAGTGAAAGTGAATAAATAAGTGAAAGTGAATGAATAAGTGGAAGTGACACGTACTTGTACACAATCAGTGACCCTATTATTCTATTGCATTGTCGACGTCTGTGGGATGCGTGTACGTGTGACTATAAGTGGTATGGGACACTTATGGAAGCGCTTGCACGGGTGTCGCAGATAAGGCATCCGACACTGCCATTTATCTTAGGTATTAGTCGGGACGTGCTTGATGGAGGTCCTGCCTCCAGTTCTCGCGCAGACTTGTCACGGATCGATTAGTATTTAGGGTTATGGTTAGCGTTTGATGTAGACCACGGGGTGTGGGGTAGTTTAAGTGTGAGTTCAACAGAATCTCGGGAGTCCCATGCCGGCTTATATATTTAGGGAGATATATGGAGATTTACAGGGTACGTGATATACACCGTGATATACATGTTACATGTTGGGCCCGTGGTCCCTTGCCCTTGGGTTCTACCCTTGGGTGGAGGACACTCGCGAGTGGTTGACTCTCACACTTGGACTGACGATAGACGTAGTGACCTGTACAGTGAGACTTAGAGACTGATAGGGATACTGGCATTTATATACCTTATATACCGTGTTGACATACGTGACATATTGTTCTACTGCTCCGCTGCATTGATTACTGCACATTCATATTCATGAGGTCATTGATCTACTGTTATATACATCTATTACCACTGGTAGAACTGTGACTTGATTTTATATATATATATATATATATTATATCACTATTGTGTCGCTCTGACGACCTGAGTATGCATGCTCAGTGTGAGGAGAAGATTTAGGCTGGACCAGTGCATCACAGACTTCCTGTCTTGCCGTTCCGAGTTACATCAGTTTGTTCCACTTCAGGTCAGTCTTCACATTGTTCCTTTCAGTTACTGCATTTCTCATTACCTGCGCATCTTCACTGTTTACCATGATAAACTAGAAGCCGAAGTGTGACTACGGAAGGACATTTCCTTGACCGTAGGAGCATGGCTGGCCTTGTCTACCCCTCGTATTCCGTATTTTGGGAAGCGGGGCGTGACAATTCACGCCCCGCTTCCCAAAATACGGAATACGAGGGGTAGACAAGGCCAGCCATGCTCCTACGGTCAAGGAAATGTCCTTCCGTAGTCACACTTCGGCTTCTAGTTTATCATGGTAAACAGTGAAGATGCGCAGGTAATGAGAAATGCAGTAACTGAAAGGAACAATGTGAAGACTGACCTGAAGTGGAACAAACGGATGTAACTCGGAATGGCAAGACAAGAAGTCTGTGATGCACTGGTCCAGCCTAAATCTTCTCCTCATACTGAGCATGCATACTCAGGTCGTCAGAGCGACGCAACAACAATATTATTATAATAAGATAAAACAGGTAAGTGAGGTAATACCAGTATAAGAACAGTGCAAGTAATCACTATGTCACTATATGATGCAGAATATGTTCTGTGTTCCTATCGGTCTCTAGGTCATGTTTGAAATCGCATAGTGGAAGGAGGATCATGTTTAACAGGAGTCTCGTACATACCCGAGACAACGGCCCACATGCCCGGGACATAACCCTGTCAGCCGGATCGCTAGATCCTATCCTACACGTATCAGTATCACGGTTCGAATGATCATCCTCTAAACACGGTCCCGCTAAATACGATACTCTTTCCACTTTGATTTCCCCCTTTTCCCCAGGTTTACACTATTTATGATCTTGATCTAGTCGTGTACAAGTATACCAATGGCACGGTAGTCACGCCCCGCTTCCCAAAATACGGAATACGAGGGGTAGACAAGGCCAGCCATGCTCCTACGGTCAAGGAAACGTCCTGCCGTAGTCATACTTCGGCTTCTAGTTTATCATGGTGAACAGTAAAGATGCGCAGGTAATGAGAAATGCGGTAACTGAAAGGAGCAATGTAAAGACTGACCTGAAGTGGAACAAACGAATGTAACTCGGAATGGCAAGACAAGAAGTCTGTGATGCACTGGTCCAGCCAAAATCTTCTCCTCACACTGAGCATGCATACTCAGGTCGTCAGAGCGACACAATAGCGATATAATATATATAAAATCATGTGACAATTCTAACGGTGATAATAGATGTATATAACAGTACATCAATGGCAGTATGGGTATGAACATGCAGTAATCAATGCAGCGGAACAGTAAAGGCAGTAGAACGATATGCCACGTATGTCAACACAGTATGTGAGGTATATCAATGCCAGTATCCATATCAGTCTCTAAGTCTCACTGTACAGGTCACTAAGCCTATCGTCAGTCCAAGTGTGAGAGT
The DNA here is from genome assembly GCA_030015575.1 of Agapanthus africanus. Classification (NCBI taxonomy): domain Eukaryota; kingdom Viridiplantae; phylum Streptophyta; class Magnoliopsida; order Asparagales; family Amaryllidaceae; genus Agapanthus; species Agapanthus africanus. The sequence goes on from JASDDO010000022.1 coordinate 6,722,108, forward strand.
CAACCACTCGCGAGTGTCCCCCACCCAAGGGCAAGGGACCACGGGCCCAACATGTAACATGTATATCACGGTGTATATCACGTACCCTGTAAATCTCCATATATCTCCCTAAATATATATAAGCCGGCAAGGGACTCCCGAGATTCTGTTGAACTCACACTCAAACTACCCCACACCCCGTGGTCTACATCAAACGCTAACCATAACCCTAAATACTAATCGATCCGTGACAAGTCTGCGCGAGAACTGGAGGCAGGACCTCCATCAAGCACGTCCCGACTAATACCTAAAATAAATGGCAGTGTCGGATGCCTTATCTGTGACACCCGTGCAAGCGCTTCCATAAGTGTCTCATACCACTTATAGTCACACGTACATGCATCCCACAGACGTCGACAATGCAATAGAATAATAGGGTCACTGATTGTGTACAAGTACGTATCACTTTCACTTTATTCATTCACTTTCACTTATTCATCCACTTTCACTTATTCACGGATACACGAACACTGACGTACTTGCCACAATCACCACTAAAATCTAACACTGGGTAAATGCACGATGTCACTAGGTTATCACTATAATGATATAGGTATGATATGATGCATGAACAGTATAAGAAGCACAACTAAGGTATCATAAAAACAACAGTCTATCACTTGCACGATTTATCATGAAACATATGTATATAATTTAGCGAAACGATAAACAGGTGGTAATTAATATGTTCAGTTAGCTATCCATAGAATTTTATTTCAAGTCAATCGGGTTCCAGGATCATTAGTTATAACCATTTCATTTTAAATGTTCACTGCTGGAAATCCAATTTCTGAACTGGATGTCCATTTCGTAACACATTTTACTCCCAATTGGAAGCATAATTAGGCGACACTACAGTTAAACTAATTGTAGATTTTACTGTTATCTTTCCAATGCATCAAACGGATTATCGATATCAGTTCTGTATTAAAAGTTATGTTATGTTCAATGTGCTGGTGTAAAAGGGATCACTGCAGAAACTGCAGATTACCACGGTAGTCTAAAATACAATTTAAATATCAAATGATGGTGAAACGACACGGGACAAGATTCAAGGGTTAGCTAACTAAATTCTCTACGTGACCATATAAGGTTCCGCGCATTTTCAGTTTAAAGAAGGGGTGTACAGGTGTTCACAAGGCCAGGTATTCGAACGAACGTTTCCCCAAACTGCAGTTCAGGGCCGCGAATCGCCTCAGTATTCGTTGTTATAACTTATCCAAATGTAAATATGAACTATGGCGTACTGTAGGTTTATCAGTTGGCTTCGATACGAGCCCTAGCACTCTGAGATCCGATAAACAGGTAATTTATTATGATTTTAACCGTTCAGCTTGTCCGAGAAAATCAGATTTAACAAGGTTATCGGGTTGTCGAATTACGGGTAAAACGATACTAATAAGTTAGCTATAGCATGATAAGCAAGTGAAGGGGGTTCACTTGCCTCGATGACGATATCAGAAGATGGTGGATCCGTCGGGCGCTGCAATGCACGTCACGGATGCGGAAGTGGTCGTTGTGACAAAACCGGGGCTCGCGAGCCTTGGAACCGTAGTGGCGTGGCCTCGAATTCTCGCTTTTGGATTGGCTACAACTCGCATGGATCAACGTCGGCGGCGGTACATGAAGGCTCCAAGTTCACAGAGATGAGGACGTCGATGGTGGAGTGTCCGTCGCGCAGTGCAGGGTCATGGCCGGAGCAAGTGGAGGGAGTGCATGGAAGGAGAGAGAGTGTGTACGAGAGGGGAGAGGGAGTATGTGATTTTGTGTTAGGGGATTAGACTATATATATACATAGGGAGAGGAAGAGAGATGGAGGCAGTTGGATTTAGAATGAGTGAGGGTGAGTTGGAAAGAGGAGACGGAGTGAGGTTTGAGGGTGTAAAGGGAGAAAGAGAGGTGTAAAGTGAAAAGAGGGAATAATGTGGGGGTGTAAAGATAAAAGAGGAAGAGAGAATGTGAGGGAGTGAACGTGAGGGATGGGGGTGAAAGAAAGAGAGATATGAGTAGGATTAATAGTTAGGTATAATTAAAGAATATAATATTCGTCCGTTTTGAGATTTTGGCAAATACAAACTTACTCCAAAACACGCCCGGGTTGGGTCTAAAAATTCATATTTAAAATATGAAAAATATATGTGACGTCCAAATTTCAAAATGAATACTCAGGTAACGAAAATGCATACCCCCAAGATTGGATGCACGTAAAATGCACGTAGCGATTCAAAAAGTCTGTTTCAATAAACGGAACGAGAAAAGAAGTACGGATGTCACCACAGGGTCAGGTATAAGTTAGGATTTTAAAATAAATAAATAAATTTTGTAAGCAACATTTTAAATAAATACGGATATTGGCGTACAAAGGGAACTGGGTATTACACCCACTCACAGGCGTAACCGCCGCTCCGCGAATCTCGCCATGCGCAGATTCTAAGCCAGCAACATCCCACGTTCCATGCCATCACGATCCCCATTAATGGGCGATCCGCTCTCTACGCGGGCGTGATGTCGGGAGTGTAACTGCCGGCGAGATTCTCGCGCCTGCTGCTGTGTGCCACCACCGTTATATAAACCCCCATCACAGAGGGGTCAAGTAAGCCATTCTTTACTCTTGAAGCCATTACTCTGCTCGGATCTCATCACTAACTTGATCGTCGGAGGGTCCTTGGTGGTACCAAACCATCCCGGGACTTCTTTGCAGGTACTCGGTCCCGAACTCCTCATATCATCTCTTCCACCAAAACTCATTGAGACCTACATGCAACGGAAGGTAACCGCCTAAGTCCACCAGGAGATCAGCGGAAGACAACATTTGACGGAGACCCGAAAAGGACCTCCATCATTTCCTGTTCCCTACTCTTTCTGAAAATACGAAATTCTAAAACCTGACGGAATCGGAGCAAAATCCGATTTCCGATTCGGTTCTTCTTAAAACCTCACTTTTCTTTAATATAATCATGCTACAACCACCACATGTTGACTATTAATCACTACTAAACCTGTTGAACAAGTTCCATATCAAAAATATTTTCTATTTCCATTTTACCGTATTTTTTTCATTAAAATACCATATAGTTTCATTTCGACATTTAAATCGTCAAACTTGCTATACCTTTAAGTAGATCACGAGATAATGGCATACCTCCTCACATACTTATATGCAGCATAGCACGATACCCTCGGGAACATAGAATACGGGAAAACGAAACATTACAAATAAATACCATTTACTAATAAAACCATTTTTCTAAAAGATTAGTATTTTACACAAATCTTTGCAAAGCGCCACTACAACCCATTTGGGGAACCCGTTCGGGATGGTGCGGATTATCGCACATCCTCGGGCTTAGTAGTGCGAGATGCAGACCTCCGCAAGGAGCATTCAGTCTCGAGAGATTTAAAATACGACATCTTAAGAAAATGAGTTTTTTAGAAATAATAAATATATATTAAAATTATTTTTATATAAATATATATATAAGTAACATTAAAATATCTATTTTGCAAATAATATAAATATTCCAACTCTTTTCAAAAATCACTTTACATTAAAATACCATGAATTCCATACAAGATCAATATTACAAGTTAATACCATATATTATGGAAATTAGGTCATTCTTACTAGAAATGTCACATGTATAAAATCTACATTCATGGTAACTTCAAAGACGATAACTAAATACTTGGGGAGTATTTTGAAAAGTATATAAAAGTATTTTTACATAAAAACCCCTCAAGTTCTGTAAATTACCCTAAGAACCCTAGTAAACATAGGTTTAAGCGGGACCAATCTCTTGAGCCTCAGAGAGCCGAAGAAGTGGGTGCTTGCCTATTTAAGGCAGACAACTTAACAACGGTGTTATCAATACGGTAATCGTCTGTGAAAAAGACACAAATCCTGCCGCCCATGTGCAGCGGTTAACCGATAATATCGAAACAATCAGGACTTCAATTTACTTTTCTAATTGTCTGACTCAGTTGAGTCTCTTTAATAATCTGACATGAATATGATTCAAGTACAATCTACAATCTACAATCTTACAATTCAACATGAATCCATTATTCCATATATGCAATCTATCAATCTATACAACTTGACCGAACCGAATCATGGATATACATTTCATTTACATGATCATCCAGTTTACATGATTCTCCAGTTACATACATGATTCTACAGTTACATCCGTTTACTGATATCATGGTTTCGGCAAGTCATCCAATTATACAATTCAATTTTCAAGACAATACAATACAATACAATATCATCAGTACATCATTACTATCAATACAATAAATACACGGGGTATTGGGGTAGTTCATTCGTGAATCCAACATAATCTCAAGAATCCCCCTAGATCGTGAATCCATGTCTACTAACACAAGTAAGCAATCATGAGGGCCCGCGTTTCCATGCTCATGGCCTGTGGCCTGTTGAGTTTGGAATACTCCGGCGATGGTCGAAGTCCCGCTACTAACATATCATTCGGGCCCGTGGTTCCCTACCGCTGGACTGTGGCCTGTTGGGTTTGAGAACACTCTTGAGATTAGTTGACAGTCACTCTTGAACTTACGATAATAAGAGCATTAACATTATAACAATATAATACAAATTTCAAAGCTACACTCTCTCTTTCTTCTTTTCTACCTCTCGCTTATCTTTGGGACTTACCGAGCGATGTGTTCGTTGACGACATTATCTTTCCTTCTTCTTTGAATGTCGTCAGGTGTTTCAGATCTTCTGGAGACAGTGCCCAGCATCGAGGACTTGGACCAGATTATTGAAGACCTAGAGCTCTGGCTTCATTGTACACATTTCATTCCAGTACTTTTCTTTTTCTGTTATGCCATTGTTTAGGCATTGTTTTCATCAGATGTATTTACATTTCCATGCATTATAGAAAGAATGTGAATAAATAAAGTTTTGTTTTATTATATCTTGTCTCTTGTGCTTTTACTTTTATATTGCTTAGATACGCTTAGCGTATTTACTTCACAGTAAATACGTCGCGGACCAGTCACGTCCTCCGCCCGTATACCGGAAAGCGGGGCGTGACACTCGATATCGGTGACCTCCCAGATCGTGACACGTGGCAGATGATGTGTCCCAAGGCTCACAAGAAAGGAGCTACAGTGGCCGATCAGACCACTCCTGTGCCCGTCCTACAAGCAAACGCTGGCTCACCTCCGAGGCCCTGCACAATTGGCCTCCTCGGCCTCACAGCTCGTCTACGAGCTACCACAGAACCAAGATACCTCGGCTCTCCCGCCCGTCCGCGAGCTCTCCCGCCGAGGTCATCTTCCTCGGTCTCATCGACCGACCATCGGCACCGCTCACAGGCGCAACCGCCATCCCGCGAATCTCGCCATGCGCGAGATATCCGCCGGCCACATCCCACGTTCCACGCCACCACGATCCCCCATTAACGAGCCTGTTTCGCCATGCGCGAGATATCTGTTGGGAGCGTAACTGCCGGCGTGATTCTCGCGCCTGCCCTGCCTGCTGCCACCGCTATATAAACCCCTCTTCCAGACGGTTCAAGCAAGCCATTTTTACTCTACTAAGTCGTTACCATGCTCGGATCTCTAGTCTAACTTGACCGTCGGAGGGTCCTCGGTGGTACAATCACCCCGGGACTTCCTTGCAGGTAACTCGGCAACCACAACCTCAAACCCATTAAGATCCACACGCTTCACGAGCGACAACCTCCAGATCTAATCTCAGTCACCCATCGTCGCCATCAGCAGATCAACGGAAGGCAACATCTTGGCGCGATCCAGGTCGCGTCGAAATCGGATCTCGGGGTTTTATTTTGTTATCCTGTATCGGTTATTTTGTTACAGTACTATAACAATCTGAATGGGCAAACAGAAGTCGACACTAAAAATAAACTAGTTTGGGCACGGATTTTGTACAAAATTTACTGATAACACACGTCTGTATTGGTGTATCTTGACCCGTACCTAACCCGACCCAAACCCATTTAAGGGCTTGATAAATGGGTCGGGTCTGGCTCTGTTTGGTCCAGATCTATTTAGACCCGACCCGGTTATCTATTATACATGTATAAGCAACGTCCCAAAACCCTAACCCTAATCTAGTTAGCACTGCTATCTAAGCTGTCGTGGTTTTATTTTTTCAAGCTATGTTTTAAGCTTTCGATTTTTCAGTTAGCTTATTAGTGGTGGTTTATAACTTTTAAGTTATTTTAGATAGATATTACTGATTATAGATTGGAAGTTATCGAAGTTGCATAATTGATCAATGATTATATTTGATTTTGAATCATGTATCAACTTTTAAAATTTACCTATAAACTTTTCGGGTTATAACGATGCATCTGAAAATCTGAAAAAAAGGATAAATGTTGTTAAATATGTGTGTAAGATAATTGAGCAGGTTGGATTCATAAAAAATAAACGGATCTTGATCCGACCCTATTATTTAGATGCCTGGGTGGGCATCCCATAGAGTACGGAGGTGGTGGGGCTACAGTTACCATACAGTTATTGCTGTCAGACGTTTACAACTGGCACACCCTCGCACCCCAATACAACTTACTAATCTCTCACTCCCCATTTCCAAATCTGCCCTTTCATTTCTACATGACTCTCCCCACCCTTAAGCGGTAGAGGAAGGGCAGTCTCGTAAATCCCGCATCCACCTTCCTCTTAGCAATCTCGTGCATCCACGTGATCCGCTCCAAAAATAAATCCCCGAGGAGAGAGAAAGAGAGAGGAGAAGATTTGAGAGGAGGAGATATCGAGAGAGAGATGTTTTGCTACGTTGGGAAAGCGACCAAGATCTTCTTCCTCGTGATCTCCGTCCTCGCCGTCGCCGGCCTCATCCTCGGCTTCGGCGTCCTCCGCCACCACCGCGGCGGGCCCCACTTCGGAGGAGGCGGGTCAGAGGGCAGGGGGCCCAGATTCCCCGATCAGCCCCTCCCCGCCACCGCCGCCTCAGCTCCGCCGCCGCTGCGCAGCCTGCCGGGTCCGTTCTCGACCACCCTTGGCGCCGCCCCTGTCGCCTCGTAAATTTTAATTTCTCAGATGTATATACACTATTCTTTTTCTCTTTCATTTTTTTCCCCTTTCCAATTTTGTGTTCTTGGGGATTTTTTTTAATGAGAATTAGTTAATGTGATGTGTTTCTTCTCCTTCTTCCTCTTCCTCTTCCCTTTGAGAGTTGCAGACTGTTTCAGTTACAACTTGACTTGATGTACATTTACAGAAATGCCTTCATTTAGTTTTGCATAGGGGGTTATATTGGTAAATTAAGGAGTCAAACTAAAACTGATCCCTCCATCTCTCCCTTTTTAAGTGTTCAATTTTAGATTTGCACATGCTTTAAGAAAACTTTTTAAAAACTACCGACTCATTTAAACTTAGAAATGGTTGATTAGATACGGTTTATGATAAACTACTATATTAATCTTATTTAAAATTTATCTGGCTAAATGTCCATTTATAGCAATCTTATCTTTTTCATTGAGTATCAATGTTAACGAGGGTCGGTACAGGGATCAAAATTTAACAAAATTAAAATCAAAATTGGACACTTAAGAGGAACCGAGAACATTGGAAATTGGAGAGAGAAAAGTAAAAGACACGACCAAATGAATAAATGAACCAAAATTAGGGCTAGTTTGGTAATTAGAAAAAGAAAATAAAATAAGAAAGGAAGAGCAGTTGGAAAATAAAATTAAGAAACCAGCGAGACTTGTTTGATTGGTTCAAAAAAAAGTGAGAAAGTTGAATAGTTGGAGATGATGTGGCAAACAAAAATAACAAAAAGTATAAACTAAAAGAATATCAAGAAAGAATTACTCCGTCCTTTTGAAAAGTAAGTTTTTTTTATTATGCATACTTATTAAGAAGTGGTTAGCTGCTCTAAAAAGTTACTGATGCTAAATGCTACTAGTAATTTACAAGTTCTACCATAATAATCACACTTCATTGTCTCACTTGAAAGCATAACAAACAATCAACAAGAAATTTATTAGGGTTAAATGTGAAAATCTATTTATATATTGCATATTTTCAAGATGAATGGAATGCTTTATTGTTCTTGAAAATTTAAAAAGACTTTCTTTTTGAAACAAATGATAGAGCCAAAAAGGACTTTCTTTTTAAAACCAAGAAAGTAATTGTTAAATATTCATTTAATAATGATATATATACAATTTAAAAATTAGTTAACACATTCACTTTACTTTCACTTTCTTGGGTTTGAGCCAGAAAGGTGAAATGAGAAAACGAGAGTGATGTGGCATGCTCACTTGCCATTTCTTTATTTCTCGCATTTTTAAAAACAAACAAATAAAGTGATAAAAATGGGTTCATTTTCTCACTTTATCATCCTCTTTCTAACTGTGAAACATATCTTTAGATGCTCAGTTAAGAAAAAAACGATCGGTTGTAAATAGTTTTTACAATAAATATTTTCTTTCCAATCTAACATGTCTGCCCATTCGATTACTAGAGGATCACATCAAAAAAAGATAAAATAAACTAAAAAATGCATGCTACAACCGAATGCAAATTTGAAAATTCAAAACAGAGCAGCATAGGTCTTTGCTTTTCTCTTGAAAACGAAAGGATGCACTTTGATTCCCTAAAGTCAAAATGCTGAATTTGGAGATAGAAGTTAAAAATAAAAATAAGAAAATATGTTAGGTTATAAATATATATTATTTCAATTCTCACCGTGACTTATCTCGGGGTCATGGTTCAGTGGTAGTTGAGATATTTCATCTGGTATCATAACAACCCAAGTTCAACTCTCATTGGGGCCCATATATAAATAGGACAACGAAGTTTTGGCATAATGTCGCACGCTAATTTGTGAGACATGAGGACCCCCAGCAGGTGCCTATGAAGGCACATGAGCAGGCGGTTCAGGTGTCAATATAGTTGCAGAGAGTGTTGCTCCATCTCATGCCCAGATTTGGTTTAGCGTAACAACCATTCACATTCTCTCTCTTTTAATTGCAGTAAGCCGTGATAAAGCAGGGATGGTACTACATAAAGTCTAACTTTACCACTAACCAATCAAGCCTAGCTCAGTAGGTATAACTTTTCTTTTCGATGGGAGTGATCGCCCATTTGATTTCCAAACGGGTCACATCCAAGAAAAATTTCTTTGCTACCAGACTACATGGGCACCCGTTGTTCATTGCAGCCGGCTTGTTTAAAAATGGCTTATATCTAGAGGTTGAACATGGATTAATTTTTAATGATCGACCTTTTGTTTGAGGTATAAAACCCTAGATCAGATTGCTCTTTAAGATGCAACGGTTTAACTCAATTTGGGCCCACAAATAGATGCACATGGTTTTTTTTTAATATTGTGGGGCTCCATCCGAAAGAGTAAAGTCTTGAGAAGATTTATCTTATCTTATATTTTATACCCATATGCATCACACAATCTTTCCCGATATGGGGACTATGTTAACCACATTCTCAACAAGTATAAAACCGGATCCCGACCAAAAAACCCCTCCAGTTTATGAATCAAAGAAAATTTAAAAGGTTCAAAAGCAGCATCATTAATAGAAAGAAATGACTGTGGGAAGATTGATGATTCCCCCATGACATAGCTAATCATTCTATGCAGAATATTTAATTTTCAACTTGCCCTTTCTTTTCATTTGCCTTTTTTATTTTATCTTTTGCTGAAATGTAAGAATAATCTCTCACCTTATGCTGGCATATATGAATTGCAGGGGAATATTCTCTTAAAAAGAATTGTTATAGGGGAATAAGGTTACTTCGTTTGATAAAGAAAGTACTGAATTCAGCATCCATCCACAAAGAGCCACTCTCTTCGTAGTATCCTTATTGAAATTATAGGCATATAAATTCAAATTTCTAAATCATATGTCATAAGCTTTTCATGACCCATAACGCCACATCTACAGCTTAACATAACTGTCTATAAAAAATTTGATCCAAACACCTAATTATTTTTAAGTTGCTCTATTTTTTTAAACAATTACATAGGCAGCATCATTGTAAGAGCCAATCATGGACTTATAAAAGGTCTTTTTAGGTGTTGAGTCAACTTATAAACACTTAAGACCATAGCATAACTAAACATAATTAAACTTGCTTTCTTATAAATATTAATTATTGTTATCTTTTTGCTGATTGGCTAACTTCAATGAGAGCTACCTAATAAGAAAAATAAACGGGCCAACCAAAGCCCAAGACTAAAGATGGTATTATTCTATATTATCCATTTATTTTAGGCCCAATTATTGCGTGTTGCATTCGTCAATCCTCCCTCTCTCTGCTCAATACATCAGCGGCCTCAGCTCTCAGCCCTCAGAAATTTTTAATCCGCAATTCGATTTTTACCCCCAATTTCTAGGATTAGGGTTAGGGTCAGTGTTAGGGTTTTGATTTGGGAGATGAATTCGCCTGAAAACTCCAACTGGGGCTTCGATTACCCTCTGATCGACAACATTTCGGTCGCCGCTAGCGATTTCAGGGCCCCTGGAAATGGGTACTTCTGGACTCCCCAAGGAATCAACTCTGCTCCCGGCGTTAGGTATTTTTATTTTCGATTCTCAAAATTTCATTTTTGATCCTTTCTTTTTCTCTATTGGTTATTTCGAGGGTTTCAGATTTGTGTATTGACAACGATTGATGTTTATTGATCTGCTAACTTGAAATTGAGAGAACGAAAAGATAGATGTCCTGAAAATTGTGAGATTTCTTCAATGTCATGAAAGCTACAAGCTTTATAATAGATGCCTCACTTGTTTGATTGTTTTCTTTATAAGTATACAAAAACGAAGATCAGTGATAGAAGCACAAGTTTCTTTAGTCTGAATAGGGAGAGCTCACCTATCCAAGATTGCTTATTGCCTCCTATACCTGAAAATAACATACCTATTAATTGGCAATTTTAACCACATATAAGTGCTGGCACATGTCAACAATAATTTGAACTGAGCAAGACATGATTATTAGCTTATTGAAGGTTTCAGTTCATGTATATTTGTTAAGAGAAAATGGAATGTAGAGTGCTAGTGTTAGATGGCGGTCAAAAAAGTTAACTATGCAGCTCTTTTTGTGATGATCAACACTGTTAATCTTGATATTCATGTTCTAAAAATTGCGCACATGGTTTGGATAGTTCTTTTCCATTGATCTAGTCGTGTAAAATGTTTTATTGTAGTTAAACCGTTATTTTCATTATACACCTCTTGACCAATGAGCAAAGATCTTATCATCTTAATCATATGAATATTGGTGTACTATGTCTTAGAACATTGAGACCAAGATGAACAATATGATTGTCGAAAAATATGGTGTAAAGTTGATTTTTAGATCGCCGCTCTACAGAAAATGACCTATAGTGACACTCTATGTTCCGAGCCCCCGTTTAAATCTAATGCATACGATCTTTATATGTACTGTTGATATGTCTGTAGTCATGGTTCAAAATGATTGTAGAAGTTCCTAGATGTGTTCAACTGTCCATTGATGATGCCCATTAGCGCATTCCTGATTTGTAACATTTGGTATAAGTCCATTGAAGCATGGATACTTGTAAATGTCTCATGAATCGTTCCCGGTCGCAAATCGGAGTTAGAAACCCTTGGATTTTCTAGGATTCGTGAACCTGAAATTTCGATAAATAAATAGGAAAACCATCCGGATGCTCTCCAGTCGATTCGGTTCGCGAATTAGGTCTGATCATGTAATTTATTTCGTTTCATGAGCCAGGTCCGGTCATGTTATTTGTTTAGTTGACGTAGTTTGTGTTGGATTGAGACCCGAAATCCACCAACTAATCCAAATACTTAATTGATTCACCAAATCGACTGTTGGTACAACAAAACATCAAATCTAGGGTTTTCCTCTCAATGTTGCCTTGCCTCCCCCCTTTCCTCACCTGAATCGTCGAAGCTGCCGACTGGTCGGCGAAGCCACCTCATCAAAACCTCCCAATCGGCGCCTCTCTCTCTCTCTCTCATCGATCCCAAACTCTTTTGAATCGACGTCTCTTTTGCTTAAAAAATTAGGGCTATCAGGTATTTTTCCCTCCAACACCCATACGTCCGCGTGTGGGGGGGCTTTTCCTTCTCTCTTTGCGCGCGCACTCTCTCTCTCTCTCTCTCTCTCTCTCTCTCATGTCCTTCACAAAGAAATCTTAACTACACCTCTGTCCACTCAATTTTTCTAATAACACTAATATTTATGAGCGTGCCCTTTCCATGTGTTTAGTCTATTGTTGGTTATTAAGCTGTAGTTTTTTGTTGTTGCAATTACATTTGTTCACTAGTGATAGTAGGAGCAGGCTATTTGGAGCTTAGTTTGAGCATTGCAAGGGAATTCTGTTTGGATGAACATTGTACACAGAATATCATTATGCTCCAGTTTAAATAAAATTTGAGGTCACAGGGACGGAAGGGCGTCCTTGTGTTTCATGCCCCAAAAATCCTGTCAGTGGATCGGAAAAAATAGTTTTTAAGTTAGGAATATACCCAGTCAGGACAACTGACTACTATATTTCCATATGGTATGGTTGTTTCATATGGTATGTCCCCAGTAGATTCCTTTGCATCATCTATTTGGGAAGGTATAGTCAATCTCCTCTGAAACTTTCCACAATTTTCTATCGAGTTGAATTGCGGACAATAGTATGGAATCATGACTTTCTTATTTTGATTCCACACTTTGCTACAAGAATTATGTTCTCATTTTTTTGTTCATATCATTACTTTCCTTTTATTTTCTCTTCTTACCACATTTTGCCCCCCCCTTCTTATATTATTACTTCTGTTGTTTCAGTGTGCAAAATAAGAACGTGGGGGGCTCTGCTGCTCCAAATGAATCTACCTCCAAAAAACGGTTCATTCCTATTGATTATGAGCTCAATGTTTTAAATTTAAAACTTGGTATGTTTTTCTCTTCTTTGCACTGGAAGTACTGAGCACTTTTTGCTTGTAGGGTGAGGTCAGAATCCAGCAGTCTTCCTGGTTCTAAAGCTTGTAGGGAGAAGATGAGAAGGGATAGGTTGAATGATAAGTATGTTAAACCTCCTTGGAATCCTTCACTGTTACATTTCTACTTTCAGTTTACCTGTTTCAATATCTTCATATTTTATGTTTGATCTACCTTTTTTGGGTGAAGGTTCTTGGAGTTGGGTCTGATCCTGGAGCCTGGAAATCCGAAAACGGATAAAGCAGCAATTTTGAGCGATGCTGTTCGCATGGTGACCCAGTTGCGTAGTGAAGCAGAAAAGCTGAAAGATTCAAATGAGAGTCTCCAGGAGAAGATCAAAGATTTGAAGGCTAGCATTTTCTTCTCCTTTACTTTTCTATCTATCACTTTATCTGATATTTATCTGTTTGGACTGTTGTTATATTATAAGTTACTAGATGTGTATGTTCTGCATGTTCTCTGTTCCCTTCCCTTTCATCAATAATAAACATCTATAGGTGGATGGAAATCTAGACATTTCCCTATAGCTTGATTCTTAATTATGTGTTATCAGTAATTTATGACTGTAATTATTGACAGTGCAAGACCTACAAAATCTTCATAATATCAATATTTAGATTTCAGATTAGGATTATTGTAAAATAGTCAGCCTCTCTTCTTTTGGCATGAAACTATGGGGAGACACCAACACATAAAAGGTAAAATTAGTAGTTAAATGACTACGAGGACACGAAAAAAGAAGTGTCATGACCGACATGGACACAGCTTTACTGCAGGAAGTGTTCTTGCTACATGCGTATTATATGCACCCCTATGAACTTAAGGATGATTACATTATTTTAATTATTATTAACCTCATAAATGCAATTGCAGGTAGAGAAGAACGAGCTCCGTGATGAGAAGCAGAGGCTAAAGCAAGAGAAGGAGAATCTAGAGCAGCAAATCAAATTGCTAAATGCTCAACCAAGCTTCATGCCTCACCCTCCAATACTAACGGCAGCTTTCGCCGCCCAAGGTCAAGCCGGGGCCCACAAGATGATGATGCCTGTCATGGGGTATCCTGGTTTCCCTATGTGGCAGTTCATGCCTCCTGCCGATGTCGATACCTCTCAGGATACCGAATCATGCCCCCCTGTTGCTTAAGCCAACTTGTCCATTGACCGCTTGTGAATTAATTCAGCTCGTGGGTTAATCTCATTAATCAAGCAGTTGTTTGTTTGCCCCTTGAGATCTTTCTAAGATGATGTTCTTGCCTTAGCTTTTAACTTTCTGTTTTTAGAGCTGAAATTGGACTGGGTTAGCTGCTTTGTGTTTAATTGCTGGTGACTGCTTTGTGGTTAGAACTGTAAATTTCAATAAACACAGCCAGCGTATTTTTCTGTAATTGTTTAAATGTGACAACCATGGGGGTTGCTTATACTCATTCAATAGTTTGAACTGATTCATGGCTTGTTGATGCTATTGATATATAGATTCTGTGTTTCTCTGCTTCTTAATTTCTTTTGCTCTGTTACTGAGGTTTTTAAGGTGGCAGCCATTTGTTCTGTACTCTATAATCACTCTATCATCTGAAACATGTACCTTTATTAGAATCAAGAGATAACTAATACAGAATTGAGTAAACAATAAAAATTCCGTATTAAACCCCATACAAAAGTTTGTTATTTGTAAAAAAATTTAAAATAAATCAAGTTGTCTTGTACTCAAAGCACCAAAACCATCATCATGCCTGCTGCCAGGCCTATGCCGATCCTTGCAGCTCCCGATACCTGTGGTGTAGGCACTATCTCCGGCAAATCCAAAGCTGGAATGCTCGATGACGCAGCCGTCGGGGTAATAACTGGAGCCAATATTGGACTTCCCAAAGGGGCCGCTTCCGATGGTAGGACCGAAGTAGGAGCCTCAGAAGGTGGGGTCGAGGGCTTAGCTGGTGGTGGAGTTAAAGGGTTAGCCGGCGGTGGAGCTGAAGGGGTAGCTGGCGGTGGGGTTGAAGGCTTAGTTGGTGGTGGAGCAGCAACTGCTGCAGACACGGTATTGATCTCAACCTTCATACCACCGTCACAATGCCCTGGCGTTCCACAGATGAAGTATCTCTTCCCTGGAGCCGACAGCTTTACGACCGTGTTACCATCGGTAAAACTCTGTTTCGAATTACTCAGCGAGCATGCATCGTAATCAGCCTTTGATACCTCGACTAGCGAGTGTAGAGGACCATATGAGAAGGCTGCAGAAATAGAATAAAACATTGTAAATAAATATTTTTTTATTTAAAATAGAAAAATGCTTAACCTACCGGGTATGAATCCACCGCAATCCACCCAAGAAAGAAAAACAATGGGCCCATTTGTTTGACACTGGTATCTAGGTGGTGTTGTGATCCCACCATTTTGTTTCTTGGATGGACTGTGGTGGGATTTCAAACCCGGTAGGTGAAGTATTACTCTTTTAAAAAAGGCTTTATTTCACCGATCTACCAAAAACTAAACTATCAAAAGTTCATAAATTACAAATAAGTACCAATAACTTTCACATCAGCAATACCCTTCTTTCTCGGTAAACTATAATAACAGCATTTTACGTGTTCTATTAGAACCATGAAAGTTAGATTAGTAAAATACAAGTATAAGCCATCAAATAATGGGTGCTGTTAATATCAAAAGTTTTGGTAGTCATTTGTAATTAATACAGATTTTGGTAATTTAGTGAAAAATAGTGGGTAGTTGACAAGTTGTAGGCAGTTTAGTAAAAATCAAGCCAAAGAAAGAAAAGAAATAACTATGTTCGCGGTGTAAGGACTTACTGAGAGTGTCACCAGTTTTAAACGATTGAGGCGAAGCCCATGAAGTGAAATCGGTGCCTACAGTCCAGCCACCTGCACCTCCTACCAAATGATTCGCTCCCAAGGCGGTTTGGACGATAGCCGCCAGGGTCGTGAAACTTATGAGTGATTTCAATGCTGCCATTATTCGAAGAGGGATCGATTAGCTCTATGATTTTCCATAGGAAAGAACCATATATATATATAGGTGTTCTGTATAGAGTTGTAATCATGGTATGAAGAATTACAGGACATTAAATAAATAGAAAAATGTGTCATGACAGGATGTTTGTGAGAAATTCTTGAATGATAAATTCTTTTGAAAGAAGTTGGTAGATCTTTGTGTTGACTAAGAACAAATTTGGGTAGTTGATGGAGGCCAATAAGGTTTGAATTTTTCAGACAATTCATCATATATCGCCTTTTTAAAGGAGAGATCATGTGCAAATGTCATATATAATCCAATAATTTTACCATATGTAGCGTGTATATGTTGGTGTGCATGAATTATAAATTTATGATCCATACTGCTTACAAACTAAACAGATCATGCATTGATCCTCATTTTGTATAATTTTCTCTTTCTGATGTTAAATTGTCTCATTACTCGTTAAATTCAGAACAAACTGGTGTTTTTCATATGTCAAATAATCTGCCTCTTAGAAAGGTTTATTTCTCATTTACAGATATCATTCATTAGTTGTTAGCATAAATTCAGGAAGGTTTTGTCATTGTGAAGTCTTAATTAAAATGGTATAAACTATAATTTGTGGATTTAATATAAGGTTTAGCTATGGAAATGGGCAGAACATGCGGCACATTGTTAATTTGTTTGTGCAATTTGATGGCAGGTGGCGCATTGTGAATAATTCCATGATAATGCTCATTTGAAGAGTTATTCATTTTTTTTTATAAAAAAACTTCCATCAAACTTGACTAGAAACATTCAATTTATTCTGTACATGTATCGTAATACTCAATTGTCAAGGGAGGGATGATCATTCATTACAAATAGAACATCCAATTTGGATTTTTATATATTCTTTTATTCATGTAACCAGAAACTTTAACAACTTCATGCATGCTTTCTATGACTTTTTGCCATGTGATTGCTCGATCGAAGAATTTAATTCTTTCTCTAATTTGCTATTATTTGATTGATTATTCGCCTGCTTAGTTCTTTGAACATGCGTTAGTTATCTCTTATCTGTGTAGGGAAAAAATTCTTCACTGTTTGATTGATATATGATTATGAGGGTAATACACCATACCTAAGCCCAAAAACTTGAGCTAATAGTGAAAATCCAAAAAAAAAAAACAAAAACCTGTTGCATGTCTACAACATGTACAGGTAGAAAATACCAATGGCTTGGCCAAATTTATTTATAGAACACATGAATTATTGGAAAATTAGGCTACATCAATTCCAACCAAAACTTCTGTAGCACTCAAAACTAAAGAAAATATCTACACAACATTACTCGACTAAAATTCTGCGCCCTAATGTACATGATCAACTCCGGAGTTTCAGTCAAGAAAAGTTCTAACAGATGGGTTTAAACCACATGTTCTTCTCACTTTTGTACTCTCTCCAAACATCGATCGCGCCGAAACCAGTGATGGAAACCGTACTTAATGCCATCACTGTACAGACCGAGAATACGATGAGCGAAGCTCTGCCTGATTTATCTATGGCTCTTTTTATGAGTATAAGCCCAAGAACAGAAGCAACGAAGCAAATTATAGCAAAAACGAAAGCTTGTTTGATAGCCTTCATGCCGATGATCAAGTACTGAACCATAGACATTGAAGATGAGAACAATACCATAAAAGAGGTTGTCGCTGCTGTTACCTGCAAAACAAAAGTTTCAAAAATATATCAGTTGCATGATGTATGTTTCCCTGTTTAACAAAGAAAAAATGGTTAAATACATACAATGAATAATATATATTTTATATGTTTCAGTAAACATATGTTATTTATCATCGCAGGTTACTTTGGACTATATGAACTGCCAAATTTTTCAGCAGCCAAAAGTTCATGATAGAATGATGGAGATATAATTTCTTAATCCACATCCGTGAAATGCCAAGCTGGAAATGGTGATATTTGATTATAGTT
The DNA here is from genome assembly GCA_030015575.1 of Agapanthus africanus. Classification (NCBI taxonomy): domain Eukaryota; kingdom Viridiplantae; phylum Streptophyta; class Magnoliopsida; order Asparagales; family Amaryllidaceae; genus Agapanthus; species Agapanthus africanus. The sequence continues at coordinate 6,740,047 of JASDDO010000022.1, forward strand.
CATCAATTCCATTTGTCGATGTAACGGCCACAAAATCCATATACCCTTTTCTTTTTGTATTTCCCTTTAATAAAAATTACTTTTCTTTAAACATCCATGTCTATATCTTCTATTCGAAATCTGTGCATGGTCCATTCTTGTATATCTCGGTTATCACATTTCATTGCAGTTCCACAGATCATAGGATCTTGCCAAAGAAAAAAATTATTTATTTGAATTTTTCAAAAAGATAAAACTATTTTAAAGATAGAAGATTTTGGTTTGCTTGCTTTGCTTTTGATTTTGATTTTATTAGATGTCATTAGATTTTCTTTCATTTAAAAATAAAATATAGGATGTATGTAATATATAAAATAAGTTATGTGGAAATAATTATCTTCTCAACAAAATTTGTGGAGTTTAAGATCATATCCTTCTGTTAGGATTATTTTATTCCCCCGGATTCTCCTAGATCAAATCACATGATATGTTTCCTTTTTAAACTAGCAGAAAACCTAGTTCATTTTCACTGCCGTATATTTTTTTCTTCCCAACTCCAAATTGTTCTTCTCCCCTGTTTTTTCTTGATTGCGGATCTGAAACCTTAGCCAAAAAAAAACGAACGAAGGAAGAAGAAAACTCTAACCCCATCGTATCGATCGAATCGAGGTATCCTCTACCCGGTAAGGGCAATCCTAGATCTTCCTTCATTGTAAGTCCCTCTTCTTTTTTCCCCATTGATCTTCATCGTCGAAGTTAAAATTTTAAAATCTTTTTTTCCACCATATTCAACCATATTCAATCAAACCTTGTTCGGGCTACTATATTCATATCCTTCTATTAAACGTTACTGTATAAAATTAATTACTATCATTATTCATATAACACCTACGTTACTCTAATATAGAGGACTATATTCTTGCTATGAATTTCGTACTTAGTATATGTTAACAACATGATTTTTCACTAGTTACTATAATGTCTTTAATATTTATTTATACCTATGTGCTCAGTGTACCTATTATCTATATGACGTATCAACTACTTCTTATTAATTGATACTTAGTAATATAAAATTAATAATTTACTACTGTGCTGAATTTTAGTTATCTTGATAACGATAGCAATATAAACTTTTCATTGCATGTCCATAATAAGTCTTATCAACTGTTTTTACATGCACTACTAATTTATATAAAACTTTTGTTGATCTCTTTTCCAATTTATTTTTAGTTATTTTACTATTTTAATATAAATTGCTTTCTATATTTACAATCCTTCTTATTCATATTTTCTACCATCAATTCTGGCATAATTTCATTTATATATCTTTAATATTCCTATCCTTATAGAATAATCTGGTAACCAATTTTTTATATAAATAATATTATAATTACTCATCTATACACTTGCCAAATTTTAATAACATCATCACACTGCTGGACAATGTTATATATATGATAGCATCTCATTTTTATATACATATGCTAACATATATGATGCACAATATGATGCTAGAATAACCTTATATGAATCTACAATACGACTCTCACAAAATTGAAATAACAATATTATGCTTTTTAACATAACATACATATAAGATATAATTAACGTAATATAGAGAGAAAAAACAAAATATAACTTGTAACTATTATAAATGTACTTTAATGAGCTAATGCCATCATGATAACTGAACCAATCATATACTGAAATCATAACTATCTACTAGACAACTATGCAACTATCATATATAATGACTTAATCTTTTGACAGTTGTCTTTTACTAATTTATCTTTGCTCTTTGCAGTCGCCATAAGTTTACCTTGCTAAAATCAACCATATACTGAAATCTTTTGACAAACTGTGAAGCATTTCTGCTAATACACACACCTGATATTGAATAACTATATACCATCTACGTATATTACTGTGATAATGAATAACTAACTTAATTTACAAAATATGCCATTCTTTCTCATGATTAAGCAAACTCATACGATAAGGATATTAACTTACGCTTTAAAAATACTATAACAAAATTACCATTTATAAAGCTTGTGCGTATGCCATTACATATAGTTTAACATACGTGAGGGATATTGGGGTAGTCTAGGTTGTGAGTTTGATCAACGAAATCTCAGGAGTCTCATTACTAACTAATGAATGGGCCCGTATTTTCTTGCCCCTGAATGATAGCCTTGGATCTGTGAATACTCTAGTGGGATGGTTTGAGTTGTGAGTTCGATCAACGGAATCTCAGAAGTCCCGTTACTAAATCATGAATGAGCCTCGTATTTCCTTACTTCTAGATGATAGCATTGGTCTGTGAATACTCCGGTGGGGCAGTTTAAGTTGTGAGTTCGATCAACGAAATCTCAGGAGTCCTATTACTAACTCATGAATGGACCCGTGTTTTCTTGTCCCTGTATGATAACCTTGGGTCTGAGAATACCCCTGCGGTAGTTGACACTCACACTGGTGTTAGATTATACTATTTTGATCTGAACTCGATATGAATCTGACATGAACCACTTAAATACTTGAATCCATAAACCTGACATGAGCCACTTGAATCTATTGAATCTCGTGAATCTCGTGTCGTTGTTCTGTGGCATTATGGAATATCTCAGTTACATAATGAAACTCCAACAAATCGAGCTTATACTTATAATTAATAATACTGAAATCTCGAATATCGTAATACTTCAGTTATCTTACACAGATTAACATATGTTACTAATTTGACATGTACTTCACTGTTGCACTTACCGTGCTTACTTTTGTAACTTTACTAATATCTTTATGCCTTACTAATTTTGAACTATATATACTGTACACTTGTTTACTGATGTGTGATTTATAATTTTGCAACAAAACAATATAATTAATATTTGCAAGAATTATTTACTATTATAACAATTAACACTTCTGTGTCTGCCGTGTAAATTTACTATATAATGCTACTTGCATAACTATTTTTTGACCATGTGCTTGATATTGATACATGTACTTTTGTTTTATTCTAACATACTAGTGATCGATCTCTAAAATAAACTATCTATAGTAAATTACCACTATGCAGCCATTAATCAAGTATTTGATTCTATAAGTATTTACATACATATTTGTTAAACTTCTAACTGCATGTCAATACATATATTTTATGCTTAGAGGTTATAATCGTATGGTTTGTATTGTTCTTTATTTAAATCATTTAGTAGTTAAAGCATCGGTACTATAAGTTTTAACCGTTTACGGTTCACAGTTATTCTCATGCCTAGTATTATGTATATCATATTTCATTTTAAATATTGTTTTTTTAAAATAAAATAAGGACTTACGAAACTTGAATTCGCTGACGACATTTCTGTTTTCTTGTTTTCTTTTCTTGAGAATGTCGTCAGAGGACCTTGGGACAGGCGGCAAGGCTAGATACGAGATGGTACCAACTAAGGAGGACAATCGATATCGTTCTAGTCAAGCCGATCACTAGTATTGCAGTATGATTTTTTGTTCAAGGTTTTTCTTTTTATTCCTAGTTTAGTTATTGTTTTTTGGGGACTGTAATAAATGTTTTTGGATATTGTTATTATTTTTAAATTCTTGTATTTAGTATCTTTTTGCTATGTAGTTACGCTTAGCGTATTCATGTCGAGAAAGAGTGCTTTTCGGTGTGAATACGTTGCGGGCCTCGTCCGCTCTCGCTCTCCGTCTTTTGGGAAGCGGGATGTGACAGTCGATCTAAAAGGAAAAACAAAATTGACCTCAAATAAGCACTATACAATCAAAGATGTGCTTGTGTTAAGATCAGTCCAGTTCTTTCAAAAGTCTGCATATATTTTCAAAAACAATTAAATCATTGTGAAATTTTAATGAATTTTTCACTACCTATGTTTATTATATTATTATGCATCAACTGTGATTGGATTTGGTATCATTTGAAGTATAAGCAACTTAAAGATGAAGGATGAAACTAAACATAAAGTTACCTGAGGAGGTATCCCAATTTGAAGAAGAACAGGGTTTATAAGCATACCGCCGCCGATACCAAAGAGACCACCCAAAATCCCCGATAAAAGTGCTGCTAACGGAAAAATAACCGTAGGAAGTGCTTCGATTCTGGTACGAACTATTGTTTCCTATACATGCAGTTTAAGAACAAGCATTTAATTTACAAGTGACTGATAACTGCAAATTATTTCTTTGAAGAACTACCTGCTTATCTTTTTCTCGATCAGGTGTTTGATATTTCTGTGACTTGCGGTTCTGATACAGAATATACGCCGTAAAAGCAACTGCTAGAGGAATCTGGAATGAGGTGATGAGCCAGTAACCAACTCCGCATGGCCTAATTTGTATCATCTTCTGTTTAGAGATCACATATATTGATTATAATAAAATTAATGAGTACAAAATTGTACCCAAAAAAAAGAAAAGATAAGAAAATCACAACATATTTTTTTAACAACATTATTATTTTTTATCTCTGTCTATGTAACATAAGATCAGTGAATCATATATCATTGTCCCAGACAGATAGTAATGTTTATGCTTTTATCCTCTGCATGATTGAATCTTGAATCATTAGATTCTTTTCATGTACAAGGTCACAACAATAATTTCTCTTGGCACCTTCACATCTCACATGTTAGCAGAATAGATCACAACAATAATTTCTCTTGGCACCTTTACATCTCACATGTTAGCAGAATAGATCAGAACTCGATAAAATTCGTTAAATAACGAAATAGCTTTGTTGTCATCAAAACCAAACAGTTTTGTTACTACAGAGCCCTTAAACTCTCAAATTTTACGAAAGGATTAATTACTTCAGTTATCTAATTCTAAACCACAACTTAGTATCAGAAACAAGTAAGGTTTTCGTGATTCTTCCGTTTAATTAAGCTAGGTACTGAGATTTTAAGATGCCAAATCACTGTAATTTACTGATTCTATGAGCCAACATAGATCAGTGAATTATATACCATTGTACTAGACAGATTGTGATGTTTATGCCTTTATATTCTGCATGATTGAATCTTAATCCATTAGATTCCTTTCATGTCCAAGAAATGTTAACATCAGTACTTCTTGGCACCTTTTCATATTGCGTGTCAGCAAAATGAGGAAATGAAATCTCGGCCACCATAGGAGAAAATTTCCTCCTACCGCAGCCAAAAGTCTGCTTTAAACCTTTTATATGGCTGATCAACACCACTCATATTGATCCACATATCCAAAAACTTATACACACTAAAAATATTGTGATTCACATGGTTTTTGGGCTTTCATAGGAGAGGCAAAAATATGACCAGACGCAAGCCTTCATATTTATAAGCAAATAACATAAAAGTCAATATATATATTTTTGTTTATTTATGATCTAGATCATGAAGATCAACATGCACGATATTGATTAGAATTAAAACGTGTAAAATTGGCTTTTTTTGACCGCCATAGGACCAACGATGGTTGATATTCCGTTTTCTCAAATAAAAAGTTCAGAACTCCATAAATAACGAGAACAACAAAATATCCTTGCTATCAATACTAACAAACAATTTTCAGACAATAGTGCCCTTTTACCTCTTAAGTTTACTGGAGGACTAAATATTTTAGTTATCTAAACCCACAGCCTAGCATCAGAAACAAGGTCTAAGTGATCTTCCATTTACTTCAGCTAATGAGTTTCAGTTATCACATGTCCGTAACTTGCTGATATTATCTTCAGATATGGATCAGTAAATAATATGCAGTAGTGAGCTAGAAAGATTCTGCTGTTTATATGCATGCTTGAATCTTGATTCAGGGGATTCCTTTTATGAAGGATTATTCATATGAATATTTTTTCTTGGCATCTTGACATGTCACATGCCAGCAAAAATAGTTCAGAACTTGATAAACATCAAAAACAGCTAGCAAAATAGCTTTGCTGTCGATGAGAACAAATAGTTTTCTTGCTATTTTTTGGGGGTACTTTTACCCCTTCCATTTTTCCACTGAGATTTAAAAAATCAAATCATTATAATTTGCTGAACTATAATTCCTGGCACATCACGCAGGATGAAGAGTTAAAGGGCTAGAAAAGAAAATATTCTAATTAAACAAGGGTCTATGGACTTGTACATAACCTTTTCGAATCCGGGCTAGATCGTTAACCCGCTGTGCTTTATTTCAAGTCAATTTCAAGAAACAAGGATCCAAATCTATGGGTAAGATTTTTATAACCCTGAAATTACCTAAATGGGATGGGTATTATACTGAAATCTTGACCTGTTTGTAAGTATAGCTCGTCCTGTCGATTTTGTACTGACCATGTAGAGGAAAGACTATTATAGCATTACTCTTAATAAAGGTAATTTAGATCGAGGGAATGAAGAAAATATTCTCATATACAAATATGTCAACTGCAGTTTCGTAACCAATAAACACCAGGGCCAGTTTACGACTCCAGATGCCATCGCCTATCGGTCTCGGTCATTCTTAGCAAATCAGACCAACAAACTATAACGGATGCGAATTTTCGACTTGAGAAGACCATGTCACTGATAAGGTGGAGGGTTTTATCAAGCATGGTGGTGTGTTACTGTTTGGTCAAGTGTGTTAGGAATCTACATTATATTTCTGAATCCAGTTAGATTGGGATAAATGTAAGATCTTAACAGAATTCATTATGTACCTTGGAACATGCCAGCTTTATATGAAAATTATTGGTCCTGATATAGATAAAAAGAAATATAAAAGTTTTAAGTATATGTCCTAATCTGTGGGCATCTGAAAAAGTTGAGGGGCCTAATTAATTTATCATAAGGATAAACTCCAACAGACATTCAAATGGATATTAGTACCATAAATATTTGAAGACGGAAAGTTGCTGATTTTTGTACCAAACCTAGGCTTTTGTGATGCCCTGTGGTCCCATCCTGAAATCACCACTCACAAATTGCCTAATTTCATAGGATTTTTCTGTAGGTAGGTCTATCTAGAATGAAATATATATTTAAAAAATAATGATGATAAGCTTTTATAAGTATGTATCAACTTTAGAACGCAATTCCAATTCAAAGGATCACTATCACTTGAAAAGAGATCTCATTGAAGTGGAATGATGAGTAGCCTTAATGAGTTGACATGAATGTCAGACGGAAGAAAAGAAAATTATCTAGCATATCCCGCTTTAGTCGTGATAAGTGACAAATTTGTAGTTAATAATGCAACTAGAGCGAGAGGGAGACCTAAACGAGCATGGTTAGCATTATAAAGACCTGTTGGCTGGCAATTTAACCAACGTGACGACCATAAGGAAGCGGAATGAAAGAAAACGATTCATATAACCAACCCCAAAGGCTATATAAAAGTTTGGTTTTATTAAATTGTTGTAATCAGTATGATCCTCAATGATTACTAGGAGTCGATCACAAACTGAGAGAAGGATTAAGAGTTGAATTACTTTGATACACACGGTTAACCAGCAACCCATTAACTTACTCTTCTTAGCAAGCGCGTCAGGTTTCAAGAGGTTCTTGGTTCAAATCTGGTTATTTATAATTTAAAGATATATATTTCCGCTTTTCGGCCATGTTTGGATGACTGAAGTTTATTTTTTGCATGGAGGCGGGGAGATGCAAACTATGGTTTGCAAGCCCCAAACTCCATTTATTTTAAACAGTGGTTATGTTTTACAATATATGATTGGAAAAATGAAGTTTACCAAACTTAGTTAACTACAGTTATCTCAGCTCGAAAATGAATGACAAACAGGGAAAAGTTAACATTTTAGAGTTTAGTTTTGCTAAGTTATGAAACTCCAGTTCAGAAAACTTAACTCCATCCCTAAACATCCTTAATATATGATGCATTAGCCTAAACATTGAGATAAAGTGGTTCAGATATTAAAAATAAAATAAAGAAAAGCATATACCTGGCCACCCTTATCAGCTAAGAGAAGATGCAGCACAAAGAAAGAGATCCAAACCAACACCAACACCATCAACTTACCCCATGGAATCCCCAACCCATCAGCTTCACCTTCTTCTTCTTCTTCCTCCTCCCACAAAAGTGCCTCCTTCAATCCCTTTTCATCCTCAACACTAACCAACCTCTTCATCACCTCATCAGATTCAGACCTCCAACACTTGAACCCAGCATCAAATGTCTTGTATGTAGAAAACCCAAGAAACAGAGCAAACAGAACAGTAACCAACCACTCAGGGAACATCACGTTGCAGAAAACCCCAACACTAACTCCCAAAAGCATGCTTGGTTCTGACAGAAGTGCAATCTCATAATCTATCAAAGACTTTGTCTTGGGTTGATGAGAAGTGAAGATCAGATTGTATAGGACATTGGAGATTGAGCCACCAGTGACCATGAAAGCTGAAAAGGTGCTGGCTGTTTTGAGATCCAGGCCAGCCACAAGGTTGAGGATTGGGAGGTAGAGGGACCCACCCCCAACACCACCTGCACTTGAGAGAGATGCAGCAATGAAAGAGAGGAGCAAAGCAGAGATAGTTGCCAATGTCTTCATTGAAATTTGTATTTTTTTTATTTTTTATTGTGAGACGGTGAGGATTGAGGAGTGGCTTATATACTAAAGACGATGACAGAGAATTGAAATTTGTGTTTTTTTTTGAGACAGTGGGGATTGAGGAGTGGTTTATATGCTAAAGATAACGATAGAGAAAGGAATATTTATTGGTCAATTTTTGTTGAATCCTGAAATTGTACCCACAGAAAACCCTAGTTGGCAAATTGGTGTGTCTATAGGGGCCTGTTTGGTTGCAGGATTATGGAATTTGGATTCCAAAAATAGTACGGTTGAAATTTCTGGATTTGGTAATTTGTTGTTTGGTTGGTTTTGGATTCCTAGTATTGGATTTGTAGATCCTTGTAATCTTTGTTTGGTTGGTGGAAAAAAATGGGATTTGGATTTGAGGATTTTAGAGAGAGATAGAGAGAGAGGATTGTTAAATAAATAAAATGCATGGGCCCCATGTAAAAGTACAATGAATAGTGCCAAATCCTTGAGAATCCTTGAATTTTTTTTGGATTCATGAATCCTTGTTTTGTGGTCGGCCCCCCATAAAAAACAAAGGAATCCTAGAAATCCTAATCCTGCAACCAAACACAAAATTGTGGAATCCTAGGATTCCATAATCCAAAATCCAAATCCAAACTCATAATCCTGCAACCAAACAGGCCCTAGAGAGAGAGAGACGCGCCCAAATAAATAAAGAATTTATCATTTGCACGAGCAGAGAGCATAACAACAACTTTTGTTATTCTCAAGTCCCTGCCATTGTATCAAAACTGCAAATTTAGAAGTTAAAATACCCTAAACAGTAGAACAGGTTGAGTGCCATTTTGCTAGCCGAAATTCTAATTCTCTGCGTGATGATATTTTTCTCTTGATATGTTTTGTTAGATGCACGTCAGTCGGTGATTGATGATGCTCACAAGTGGTATCTTCTCATATTACGACACGTGGCGGATGATGCGTCTCGAAAGCTACAGAGGTGGAATAAATGAGTTATATCAGGGGATTCCTCGGGATCCTCTTCTCAAGGAACGTATCCGACTTTTCAGGAGACCTCTCCGAATACATTCCACCTTACTAATAGCTTGTTTCCGAGCTTTCTCGGTCTTATTGCTCGTCTCCGAGCCGTCTAGCATGCTGAGCTTCCTCGGCCTCCCGTTTGTCTCCGAGCTCCCAACATGCCGAGCTTCCTCGGTTTCCCCCGATCAATCAAGAGCGCTGATCCCATGTGCCCCGCAATGGCTCCGCGTACATCGCCAGGACGAGATATCTGCCTCCCACGATCTGCGTCCCACGCTAGCGCATTCCCCATTAATGGGCGCATCCCGCCATTCAAGGCGAGGATTAACGCTGGGGCGTAACTGACAGCGATGATCTCGCGCCTGTTCGCTCCATGCGACCCCTATATAAACCCCTCTCTCCGATGACTCAGGTAACTCGAACTAATTCCAATACGCCGCTACTCTGCACTAATACCTCGGTACTAACTTGATTATCGGAGGGTCTTACGATGGTCATCCACCCCGGGACTTCTTTACAGGTAGCTTGGCGTCCAACACTAACCCATTGAGATCCACACTTAACAACTTCCAAAACAAATCTCAGCCGTCAAAGACCGCCATCACAAGATCGACGGAGGACAACATCTGAAGGAGATCTCAGCCTCCATCAGTTGGTGCCGTCTGTGGGAAGGTTTCAGAAACTTCTCCACTCCTAAAGTTGGTCTTCCACCCTCGACCCAATGGCGAGCGACAACTACGACGGTCCGAATACGAGCCTCCAATATGGAGGCGGGAGCGGCTCGTCTCCCCCTCCTAACGCCATCAACGCCTTATCTGTCCTGATAGACAGGCTCACATCGCTGGTGGATGCCCTCGTTCGTGTTCAAGCGGCGGGCCCTACCCACTAGACCGTTGCTGGCCCTACCCACCAGACCGCGGCTCCTCCATTCCGGGATAACGACGTCCATAAGAGGACAGATGGGCACGCTCAAGCCCTCGAGCTTACTCACCCTCATCTCAGCGCCACCGAGCGCCGGCGGGCCCACTCCGACCACCCTGACCCACATGCGACGATTGATTCCATGACCCGCTGGGCACCGAACAGCTCCACGCCACGATCCCAAGGAAGTCTTGGTTGTCGCTCTAATGCCCACCGCGTGCTCTCTCCCCCGGAGGAGGTGTCGGTCAGGTCGCCTACTTCCATGCATGACCGACGCCCCAACTCTCGTCGAGGTCGTGCGAACGACGAGCGTAGGGACTACTCGAGAAGGGCCTCGCCCAAGAATTTGAGACACTTGATAGAGAAAAATTGAAGCCATACCATCGCACAGATCCGGATCAGGGGTAGCCACCACTCCGACTGTACAGAATCCTCGGGGTACCACCACCGACTTGAAGCCCTCGAGAAGAAGATCGAAGGCATACGGAGGGATGGCCATACGTCCGGCGAACGGGCTAGGTACTCCGCCGACTCACTAACGAAGCTCTTCAGAGAAGAGATGCTAGCCGAGCACGTCTCATCCAGGAACAAATCGCCAAAAGTGGCCCTCTTCAACGGGAAATCCGACCCGAAGGACCACCTAAACGCATTTACGACGCGCATGAGCTTCTAGGATAACTTCGACACGGCTCAATACCGAGCTTTCCCTACCACCCTCATCCGGGCTAGCCGAGACTGGTTCCGAGGACTTACGCCACGCTCCATCTCGACTTTCTACGAGCCGGCCACCCAATTCCTCGGTCACTTCGTCAGGAATCGACGACAAAAAAGGATGGTCAACTACCAATTCACCATCAAGAGTGGAGACAAAGAATCCTTCAAAGGATATGTCACCCGCTTCTACAACGCCCTCCTCGAGGTCTCCGAGCACCGCGATGAAATAGTCATCACCACGCTGAGGTCGGGTCTTAAGCATAAAGAGTGGCTCTGCTCTTTTGCATTAGCGCAACCTAAAACCATGGCCGAAGTAAAATCCTGGACTGAGCGAGAAATCCAACTCGAGTCTGAGGTAAACTCAAACCTGCCCCGAGCCAATCAAGCGGACAGAAAGAAAAGGGACAGGGAGGAGAAAAAGAAGGTCGATCGTCCGAAGCCTTACTCTCCGAGGTTTCAGGATTATACTCCCCTAAATATCTCTCAGACCGAGCTGTTGGAGGAAGCTAAGGGCGAGAGGTTCTTCAAACACCCGCCAGTCACCCAAAGGGCAGGCAACCGACTCCGCGACTCATATTGCGCCTTCTACAGGTCGCAGGGCCACCCGACTGAGAACTGCAAACAACTCCGTGACTACATCGAGGAGTTGATCCGCTCAGGCCACCTGGCGAAGTACCCGAGGGACAAGCGGCAGGCGGAGCGGGAGCAAAATGACCAAACCCCTCCCGAGGAATTAACGACCGGGCAGATCATGGTCGTGCCTCGGATCCAGCTCGAGAAAGAGAAGGGAACCGCCACATCCTCCCAATCGATGGTACAAGCGGTATGCCACACAAGAGGTGCAGGAGGGACGATCCGATCACTTTCACAGATGAAGACCTCCACGGCATATCGCTCCCCCATAATGACCCTCTCGTGATAACGGCCAGAGTCCACCGTTACGAAGTCCAAAGGATATTGGTTGACTCAGGGAGCTCGGGGGATATCCTGTCCCACAACTGTTTCCAATATATAGGGTTAGGACCATCCGACCTTCGACCTACCTCCCATGTCCTCTCTGGGTTCACCAACCATTCCGTCCCTGCCAAGGGATTGGTCACCCTCCTCCTCAATAACGGAGAAGCGGGCAATACGCGAACTATACCAGTGGACTTCCTCGTCACCAAAGTCCCTTCGTCCTACAACATTCTCCTAAGGCGTCTTACCTTAAACGCTCTCCAGGCCCAGATCTCGACTTATCACCTTGCACTCAAATTCCCTTTGGATCAAGAGGGAATAGGCCAGACCTATGGAGACCAGCAAATCGCTAAGGTTTGCCCCGCCTTGACGTACACCGCAGGAGAGTAGGGCGACGATTTTGAGGGCATACCTGACTTCCAAGGATCTTTAGACACCTGCGACGACCAAAGGGAGGTTAGAGGCGCCCCGTGGAAGCATTGATGGAAGTCCCCCTCGAAGAAGGGGTCGATGGCCGGACAATCCAGATCGGCTCACTCCTGACTGGGGATCACCGTGAGGACCTGATCCGGTTCCTCCGAGATAACTCGGACGTATTCAGTTGGGCGCCGACAGACATGCCCGGAATCGACCCTAGAGTGATCTCCCACAAGTTCGGGGTCGATCCGAAAGCAAAGCCCGTCCGACAAAAGAAGACAAGGTTTGCGCCGGCCAAGCAAAAGGCGATAGAAGACGAAGTGGATCGACTGCCCGCCGCTAACTTTATCAGAAACCTGGACTACTCAGATTGACTGGCGAACGTAGTCATGGTGTCACGCCTCGCTTCCCAGTGTACGGCGAAGTGGACGCGACGAGGCCCGCTACGTATATACTCAGAAGTACATACGCTAAGCGTAACTAAGCAATATAAAGTAAATCACAAGAGACAAAAGATATAGAGATAACGGCAACTTTTATTAATAACATTTTTTGTACAATGCATGAAAAGAAAATACAACTGAAATGAAAAGCGATGCCTAAACAGTGGCATAACAGAAAATGAAAATACTGGAAAGAACAAGATACAATATCTAGAGCTCGGGATCTTCGTGGAACTGCTCCAAATCTTCACCGGTGGGCTCGATCTCAGCTTGGTCCAATGCACCTGACGACATTCAAAGAAGAAAGAAATAGAATGTCGTCAGCGAACAGGTCGCTCGGTAAGTCCCAAGATAAAGAAGAATTAGGAAGACAGTGTAAAAGTATTTTCTAAAGTATTATATTGTTGAATATTATGGAATATTGAGTTAACGCTGTTGTTTGTAGCTTGGTACAGAAGGATGCCAGTGTATACGAGGGGAGTCTCACTTGCCAGAGACTAAGGCACGTGTAGTACAAGGAACCGTTATGCCACGGTACAACAGCAATAGGATTCAGGTTAGGTGTCTTAATCTGACCATCTCGTGCCACCTTTAACACCTTCCGTACCAATCTACCCCTTAAACCCCGTAGTGTTTTAACATTATTGTTGTACTGTATTGTGTAAGTTGGGTGACTGACCAAAACCATGATATCAGTAAACATGTTGTAACTGTATAATCAGGTAAATGGAATATCAGGATAATGGATGAATATCCATGGTTTGATTCAGTCAAAATAAATAGATTGTTAACTGGATTCTGGGATTCATGTATTCATGTTGAGTTGGAATATAAAAGAATATAGATTGACTTGAATCATATTCAAGTCAGAAATAGTCAGACTCTAACCCGAGTCAGACTAAAAGAAGGTAAGTTGAAGTTCGATATTTGTTAGCGGCCTTATTGTAAATTATAAAACTTGAGGGGTTTTATGTAAAAAGTACTATTATATAGTTTTCAAAATACACCTCAAGTATTTAATATTCGTCTTTATAGTTATAATGAGTGTGAATTTTATTTGTGTTATTCTGGTGAATATATCCTAATAAAAGTATTAATTGATTTATTTGAAACTCATGGTATTTTAATGTAACTTTTAATCTTATAATTTTTAGGAAAATATGGAAACTTTATATTATAATAAAATAGGTGTCTAAATGGTATTTAAATATATATTAATACAAGAATAATTTTAAATAAATATTTTATTTTCCAAAATCACATTATTCTTAAATGCTGTATTTTAAACCTTTCGAGACCGAATACTCCTTGCGGAGGTCTGAATCTCGCACTACTAGCCCGCGGGTGCACGATGAACCGTACTATCCCTAGCGGGTTCCACAAAAGTGGGTTGTAGCGGCGCTTTGCTTAGGTTTAACAAATACTATTCATTTAGGAAAACGGTTTTATAAATAAAAGGTATTTATTTGTAAAAGGGTATAGATTTCCGTATTTTATTTTCTATGGTTTCCTAAGCCAACTAGCCTATTTCTAAGGTCTAAATGACAAGTCATTAGAAGTCTCAAATCGCCTCTTCACCGTCAATTGCGGCCAGGTAAGTGCCGGGTAAGTGGGAAGGAACCACAGTCGCGGACCTAATTAAAAACCACTAGCCTAGACACACTTGCCTAGACACCACAAGACAGTTTAGATAAACGATCAATGTCCATGACATATCGTGCTTTTATTTTAAAATATTTTATTTAGAATTGTGTGCAACATAAAGCTTTTAGAAAAGATTTATAAAGAATATGGTATTTTAGTGAAAAGTCCTGTATTTTCGTATTCTATATTTTGATATTTATCAATTAGGGTTATATTTGTGTGTGTGTAGAGGTAGGTCATTACCTCGTGACTTATTTTAAGTTTTAATGAAGTTTAGAGGTTAAACATGATATATTAAACTTGAAGGTATTAAAGCGCAAGAATACGGTATTTGAAAACGTTATCATTTCATGTGTGAAAATTCATTCAAATTGATTTCTACAAGTTTATTTATCAAGATAAACATATTTAAGAGTGATGGAATTAATTAGAACAAGAAAAATAAACTTTATGGTATTTTTATGAAAAGAATACGGTTTTACAAGAAAGTTGTCATTTCATGTGTGAAACTTTATTTAAATTGGTTTCTAGGTGATTAATAGTCAACATGAATATAGGTAGGTATTATGGATTAGGTGACAAGTGGAAATTTGTAGAAAAACCGAATAGGAAATCGGTTTGTTCCGATTTCCGTCGGGTTCGAAAAAGTCGTATTTTTCTATTAACAGAAAAGAGAGATAGAATAGATGGGACTTACGGGTTTGGACAAACTAAGGAGGCTAAGGAAGTGATGGTTGTCGGTGCGTCGAAAACGTCGCGAAGGTTCTACTACGATCACCGGAATTTGTCGTTGGTTTCGGCAGCGCTTCGCTTCTCGCTCTTTGTACCGAGTTCTCGAGAATTTGGGAGAGTGGACTTAGAGTTGTAGGGTGAAATGGTATAGGGTAGGGGCGTTTATATAGGCTAGGCTAGGGTTAGGGTTTGGATTAAAAAAAATATTAAAAAATGTAAAAATTCATTAAATTTGGGATTAAAAGAGGTTTAATGAGAAAATGATAACTGTTCTAAAAAATTGGAGTATGCAGGGGTGAAGACCAAGTCAACACGGAAATTTTCCGTGTTGACGACTTGGCCGACCGGCCGAGTCCGGCCGGCGGCGCAGGCCGATTCGGCCGAGTCGCCGGCCGACTTGGCCGAGTCAGGGCCGAGTCGGGTCTCGTTGGGTGTGGTTTCGCTTGGGGGGAATTTTGGTGTACTTCATTTTTTTTATACCGCATTAATTTGAGAGTTATGGTTGTTTGACCGTTTGATTTCCCAAAAAATTAAAACAAAAATGATATAAAAATTATGTGGGGCATGGGATTCGAACTTTGGTGGCTTGGTTCAACAGTGCAAGGTATTACCAATGAGCTACAAGCTCCTTCTTGTAATTATTGTAGGAAAGTAGATACCTAAAATGTTATCAGCAACATCAATACTCCAAGTATACTTCAAATTTAATTCAAATTTAGGTATACAAAAATTGGAGTTGTTACAATCTACCCTTCTTACAAAAATTTCGTTCTCGAAATTTACAACTTTTATTTGAGGACTAGTTTACAAAAAGGTGCGGATATCTTGCACGCATTTCATCTTCTCTTTCCCACGTGGATTCTCCTGGAGTGTCTTTCCTCCACATTACCCGGACCAAATTAACTTTTTTGTTCCGAAGTGTCTTCACTTTCCTATCCAGGATTTCCACAGGTTGTTGCTCACAAGACAAATCGGGCTGTATCGTGAGCTCGGAATGATCAAGTACATGGCTGGGGTCACTCACATACCTTCTGAGTTGGGATATGTGGAACACGTTATGCACTCCTTCCAATGAGGGTGGAAGCGCTAAACGGTATGCCACTTCACCGACTCGTTCGAGTATGTCGAACGGTCCAATGTATCTCGGACTCAACTTTCCCCGTCTTCCAAATCGGATCACTCCGCGGTTCGGAGAGATTTTCAGGAATACATGATCTCCTGGCTGGAACTCCAAGTGTCGCCTCTTCGCATCGGCCCAGTGTTTCTGTCTATCTTGGGCTATGCGCATTCTTTCCCTGATAGTACGAACCACATCAACGGTCGCTACTATCATCTCTGGTCCAAGGAGTTCTCTATCTCCAATGTCGTCCTAACTTAATGGCGATCGACACTTCCTTCCATACAATGCTGCAAAAGGTGTCATTCCTATACTTGCTTGGTAGCTGTTGTTGTATGCAAACTCCACAAGATGCAGGTGATCTTCCCACGATCCTTTGAAGTCGAGCATACATGCTCTGAGCATATCCTCCAAGACCTGAATAGTTCGTTCCGACTGACCATCTGTTTGTGGATGATAAGCCGTGCTGAAGTTCAGACTTGTTCCCAAGCTAGCTTGCAGACTCTGCCAAAATTGCGATCGGAACCTGGTGTCACGATCGGAGACAATGCAGACCGGTACTCCATGAAGTCTCACAATTTCCTGTATGAGTTCATGGGTATCAGAGATAGTACATTATGAAGAGTTTTAAATCTAAATTAGATTATTATCTCCATGTACTTCTTCGCTAGTGCCTAAGTTGATTGGCCAACTCGAAATGGGATGAAGTGAGCCTACTTTGTGAGTCGATCCACAATGACCCAAATCGCATCGTTACCCTTTGTGCTGCGAGGAAGGGCAGTTACAAAGTCCATCGTGATGTGCTGCCACTTCCATTCTGGGATTGGTAACGGTTGAAGTAATTCAGCAGTCCTGTGATGTTCAGCCTTTACTTGCTGACACACCAAACATTTTGCGACGCTTCTGGATACTTCACGCTTCATTCCATGCCACCAATAATTCTGACGTAGATCTTTGTACATTTTGGTACCTCCAGGATGTACTGAATAGGGAGAGCTGTGAGCTTCTTTCATTAACTCTTCCCGAACAGGACCCTTTGGTACACACAATCTGCTGCCGTATCTCAAAGATCCGTCTTCATGGATGATGAAGTCTGTTCTGAGTCCATTCTCCACTTGTTCTCTGATCTTTTGCAACTTAGCATCGCTGGCTTGAGCTGCTTTGATCTGATTGACAATGGTTGATTGAACTTGTAGATTCATCAAACTTGAAGCATCACCTGGCATGACTTGTTCAATCTCCATCTGATGTAAGTCTTGCTGAAGCTTCCACTAAGCGGTGAGATTCATTGATAATGGTTGGCGACTAAGAGCATCAGGTACTACGTTCACCTTTCCTGGATGATATTGCAAATTGATGTCAAAGTCCGCTATGAGTTCTAACCATCTTCTCTGTCGCATATTCAACTCTTTCTGAGTAAACACATACTTCAGACTTTTATGATCTGTGTAGATGTCACTCGTTCACCAAGTAAGTAGTGGCGCCAAATTTTGAGAGAAAAAATGACAGCTGCCAACTCCAGATCATGCGTCGGATAATTGCGCTCATGAGTCTTCAGTTGTCTTGAAGCATAAGCCACAACCTTACCGTGCTGATGTAGAACACATCCTAATCCCTTACCGGATGCATCGCAATGCACTTCGAATCCTCCAGAATGATCCGGTATTACGAGAATAGGTGCAGATGTCAGTCTTGACTTGAGTTCTACGAAAGCTTGCTCGCATGCTTCTGACCACACAAATTCTTCATCTTTTCGTGTGAGCTTGGTCAGGGGTGTTGCTATCTTCGAAAAGCCTTCAATGAATCTTCTGTAATATCCAGCTAAACCTAAGAAATTTCGAATATCCTTCACTGATTTTGGCGTAGGCCATTCGCTGACTGCTGAAACCTTTGCTGGATCCACAGAAATTCCTTCTCCTGATACGATGTGTCCAAGAAAACCAACCTGTTTTAGCCAAAACTCGCACTTGCTGTATTTGGCATAAAGCTTATGTTGTCGAAGAGTTTCCAGGACAATTCGTAAGTGCTCCGCATGTTCTTTCCGATTCTTAGAATATACCAGGATGTCGTCGATGAAGATGACAACGAACCTGTCTAAATACTCCCGGAAGACTTGGTTCATAAGGTTCATGAAAATTGCTGGAGCATTGGTCACTCCAAATGGCATTACTAGAAATTCGTAATGTCCATAACGAGTTCTGAAAGCTGTTTTGTGAATATCAGCTTCCTTGACCTTCACTTGATGATAACCTGAACGAAGATCTAGTTTAGAGAAGACACAAGATCCACTTAGCTGATCGAATAAATCGTCGATGCGCGGGAGTGGATACTTGTTCTTTATTGTGACTTCGTTCAAGGCCCTATAGTCGATGCACATTCTGTATGAACCTTCCTTCTTCTTCACCAATAGCACAGGTGCTCCCCAACTTGAAGTGCTGGGACGAATCTATCCTTTCGCCAGTAATTCGTCCAACTGTGTTCGGACTTCCTTCAATCCTTCCAGACTTAGTCTATAAGGTGCTTTGATCACTGGTTGTGCTCCTGGTACTAAGTCAATACTGAATTCAAGAGCTCGATCGGGAGGCAAACGTGATATATCGTCAGGAAATACATCATCGAACTCTCGAACTACTTCTGGTCTTGATTCTTCCTCTGCCTGAGTTGCTACAACTATTGCTTCCCTTGGCTTTGCTTTATAGGTACTTGGCTCCAATGTACGGTCTCCACTTTTAAAATAGAAGATCGGATGGTCTGGAATCTCGAATACTACCCTCCTTTGACGACAGTCGATGGTAGCATAAAAAGTTCCAAGCCAGTCCATTCCTAGAACCACATCGAAGTTCGGTATGTCCAGTACCTTGAAGTCAGCATAAAACTCTCGACTGCAGACGACGACTGGACACATGCTGTATCCCATAGTTGCTTTTAGAACACCATTTCCGGAACTGACGTTCCAGCTGGATACAAGCGGTGAGACTGGAATCGCATGGGTTCGGACAAACCGTTGCGACATAAAGCAGTGGGATGCTCCAGTATCAAACAGTGCAAGTGCAGGTAGTGAAGCTACTAGGATTGCACCTAAGGTATATGGGATAGGTTTTTAGGTATAGGGAAAATGTGTAGTTAAACAAGACTAAAAGATAAGTTTGAGAAGGAATTTACCAGTAATGACTTGGCCAGTGGCCTCAGCTTCTTCCACAGACATCATGAAAGCCTGGCGCTTTGGCACATTCCTCCTGGCCTGAGGAGCATTCCTCTGAACGTTCCTTTGAGCTTGATGGAACTGTCGAGGAGGTGGTGCAGCTTGAGGTCCCCTGGGTGGTGCAGGCAGTGCAAGTCTGGGAGTAGGTGCCTGAAGAGCTGGTCGCTGCTGATAAGTAATTGCTGGCCTGGGTGCAGCAACTGGGTTCTGTCTTTGGGGACAAGACCCAATACCGTGAGTAGCTGAACCGCAGATTAAGCAAAGGCGGTTGGCTCGACGGCAGTCCTTCATCATATGTCCAGTTCTCTTGCAGTAGGTGCAAAAGGCTGGGCTAGGACAATGGGTTGGTACTCCGGGTCGCCTGGGCACGAAAGATGGTCTGGACGTGGCTCCACCTGCCATATGGTTGGCAGGGCGCTTGACTCCTACAGACTGAGGTCTGCCCCTCTTTTTTTATCACTGTCTCATAACTGCGGGCAGCTTCTAGGGCTTCCTCATGAGTCAAAAACTTTCCTGTGGCTAGAGCAGCCTTAATCTCTGTGTCCAAACCTTGCTGAAAACGACGGGCTCTGATCTCGTCCGTCGGTATCAGGTGTGCCGCGAATCTGTTTAAAGATTGTGTTAGCTGTGTAGTATGTGATATTTAAAAAAATTGAACTATTGTGACATATCTTACCGGCTCAACATAGTGAACTCAGCATCGTATTCATCTACCGATTTGTCCCACATTGATCCTTACTGTAGATGAATAAACTGCTGCTCCATTGCAAACCTAGCAGTCACAGGGAAATATTTCGCGTCGAACTTCTCGCGAAATGTCTTCCATTCAATCGGCTGTACCAGACGGGTTTCTTCCGCCTTCCACCAATTGCGAGCATTATCCGTGAGCTGTAGCTTTGCTACACGGACCCAAGCGTTATCTGGCACTTGAGCTGCTGCCAGATCGTCTTCGATGCTTTGTACCCATTCTTCCGCTTCAAGAAGGCTTCCTTTACCAGAGAACTGCTTTGGGTGCAAAGCCCTGAATTTCTTTACTCCCGGTGCATCGGCCTCATGACGGTTCAAAAGTTGTTGCTGTCCCTCGAGAAGGCTGCGGATCGCCTCGAATAGCATCATTTGCTCAGTGGATGGTGCAGGAATAGCTGGTGTGAGAGGTAGTGTTGGAGGGGTGTTGTTGACGTTGGTGCTGGTGTTGTTCGGGGAATCCATGACCTTAAAGAAAAATTTGGATTAGGACAGATTCAAATACATGAAATGATAAGATTCAAAGAATAGAAATTTGCAAGATTCAAGGAACATGAATTGTAAAGAATTTTTTAGTTGCTGATTCTTGTGTTATATTGCTTAGGTTGTTCACGCAGACCAGAACTGCATGATAGGGATTCATACAGCTCTGACCTGCATGGGCCACAAACAAAACCTGTCATGCCCCGCTTCCCAGTGTACGGCGAAGTGGACGCGACGAGGCCCGCTACGTATATACTCAGAAGTACATACGCTAAGCGTAACTAAGCAATATAAAGTAAATTACAAGAGACAAAAGATATAGAGATAACAACAACTTTTATTAATAACATTCTTTGTACAATGCATGAAAAGAAAATACAACTAAAATGAAAAGCGATGCCTAAACAGTGGCATAACAGAAAATGAAAATATTGGAAAGAACAAAATACAATATCTAGAGCTCGGGATCTTCGTGGAACTGCTCCAAATCTTCACCGGTGGGCTCGATCTCAGCTTGGTCCAACGCACCTGACGACATTCAAAGAAGAAAGAAATAGAATGCCGTCAGCGAATATGTCGCTCGGTAAGTCCCAAGATAAAGAAGAATTAGGAAGACAGTGTAAAAGTATTTTCTAAAGTATTATATTGTTGAATATTATGGAATATTGAGTTAACGCTGTTGTTTGTAGCTTGGTACAGAAGGATGCCAGTGTATACGAGGGGAGTCTCACTTGCCAGAGACTAAGGCACGTGTAGTACAAGGAACCGTTATGCCACGTTAAACAGCAATAGGATTCAGGTTAGGTGTCTTAATCTGACCACCTCATGCCACATTTAACACCTTCCGTACCAACCTACCCCTTAAACCCCGTAGTGTTTTAACATTATTGTTGTACTGTATTGTGTAAGTTGAGTGACTGACCAAAACCATGATATCAGTAAACATGTTGTGACTGTATAATCAGGTAAATGGAATATCAGGATAATGGATGAATATCCATGGTTTGATTCAGTCAAAATGAATAGATTGTTAACTGGATTCTGGGATTCATGTATTCATGTTGAGTTGGATTATAAAAGAATATAGATTGACTTGAATCATATTCAAGTCAGAAATAGTCAGACTCTAACCCGAGTCAGACTAAAAGAAGGTAAGTTGAAGTTCGATATTTGTTAGGGGCCTTATTGTAAATTATAAAACTTGAGGGGTTTTATGTAAAAAGTACTATTGTATAGTTTTCAAAATACACCTCAAGTATTTAATATTCGTCTTTATAGTTATAATGAGTGTGAATTTTATTTGTGTTATTCTGGTGAATATATCCTAATAAAAGTATTAATTGATTTATTTGAAACTCATGGTATTTTAATGTA
Organism: Agapanthus africanus; assembly: GCA_030015575.1. NCBI lineage: Eukaryota > Viridiplantae > Streptophyta > Magnoliopsida > Asparagales > Amaryllidaceae > Agapanthus > Agapanthus africanus. Next base: position 6,762,330 of record JASDDO010000022.1, read on the forward strand.
ACTTTTAATCTTGTAATTTTTAGGAAAATGTGGAAACTTTATATTATAATAAAATAGGTGTCTAAATGGTATTTAAATATATATTAATACAAGAATAATTTTAAATAAATATTTTATTTTCCAAAATCACATTATTCTTAAATGTTATATTTTAAACCCTTCGAGACCGAATGCTCCTTGCGGAGGTCTGAATCTCGCACTACTAGCCCGCGGGTGCACGATGAACCGTACCATCCCTAGCGGGTTCCCCAAAAGTGGGTTTTAGCGGCGCTTTGCTAAGGTTTAACAAATACTATTCATTTAGGAAAACGGTTTTATAAATAAAAGGTATTTATTTGTAAAAGGGTATAGATTTCCGTATTTTATTTTCTATGGTTTCCTAAGCCAACTAGCCTATTTCTAAGGTCTAAACGACAAGTCATTAGAAGCCTCAAATTGCCTCTTCACCGTCAATTGCGGCCAGGTAAGTGCCGGGTAAGTGGGAAGGAACCACAGTCGTGGGCCTAATTAAAAACCACTAGCCTAGACACACTTGCCTAGACACCACAAGACAGTTTAGATAAACGATCGATGTCCATGACATATCGTGCTTTTATTTTAAAAGATTTTATTTAGAATTGTGTGCAACTTAAAGCTTTTAGAAAATGTTTATAAAGAATATGGTATTTTAGTGAAAAGTCCTGTATTTTCGTATTCTATATTTTGATGTTTATCAATTAGGGTTATATTTGTGTGTGTGTAGAGGTAGGTCATTACCTCGTGACTTATTTTAAGTTTTAATGAAGTTTAGAGATTAAACATGATATATTAAACTTGAAGGTATTAAAGCGCAAGAATACGGTATTTGAAAACGTTATCATTTCATATGTGAAAATTCATTCAAATTGATTTCTACAAGTTTATTTATCAAGATAAACATATTTAAGAGTGAAGGAATTAATTAGAACAAGAAAAATAAACTTTATGGTATTTTTATGAAAAGAATACGGTTTTACAAGAAAGCTATCATTTCATGTGAGAAACTTTATTTAAATTAGTTTCTAGGTGATTAATAGTCAACATGAATATAGGTAGGTATTATGGATTAGGTGACAAGTGGAAATTTGTAGAAAAACCGAATCGGAAATCGGTTTGTTCCGATTTCCGTCGGGTTCCAAAAAGTCGTATTTTTCTATTAACAGAAAAGAGAGATAGAATAGATGGGACTTACGGGTTTGGACAAACTAAGGAGGCTAAGGAAGTGATGGTTGTCGGTGCGTCGAAAACGTCGTGAAAGTTCTACTACGATCGCCGGAATTTGTCGTTGGTTTCGGCAGCGCTTCGCTTCTCGCTCTTTGTACCGAGTTCTCGAGAATTTGGGAGAGTGGACTTAGAGTTGTAGGGTGAAATGGTATATGGTAGGGGTGTTTATATAGGGCTAGGCTAGGGTTAGGGTTTGGATTAAAAAAATATTTAAAAATGTAAAAATTCATTAAATTTGGGATTAAAAGAAGTTTAATGAGAAAATGATAACTGTTCTAAAAAATTGGAGTATGCAGGGGTGAAGACCAAGTCAACACGGAAATTTTCCGTGTTGACGACTCGGCCGACCGGCCGAGTCCGGCCGGCGGTGCCGGCCGACTCGGCCGAGTCAGGGCCGAGTCGGGTCTCGTTGGGTGTGGTTTCGCCTGGGGGGAATTTTGGTATACTTCATTTTTTTTATACCGCATTAATTTGAGAGTTATGGTTGTTTGACCGTTTGACTTCCCAAAAAATTAAAACAAAAATGATATAAAAATTATGTGGGGCATGGGATTCGAACTCTGGTGGCTTGGTTCAGCAGTGCAAGGTATTACCAATGTGCTACAAGCTCCTTCTTGTAATTATTGTAGGAAAGTAAATACTTAAAATGTTATCAGCTACATCAATACTCCAAGTATACTTCAAATTTAATTCAAATTTAGGTATACAAAAATTGGAGTTGTTACACATGGTCAAGAAGGCAAACGAGAAATGACGCATGTGCGTCGATTTCACGGATTTGAATAAGGCATGCCCCAAAGATAACTATCCCCTCCCTCGGATAGACCAGCTGGTAGACAGTTCGGCCGGCCATGAATTATTGAGCTTCATGGACGCTTTCTCCGGTTACAATCAAATCAAGATGAACCCGACCGACGAAAAACTTACTGCCTTCACCACTGATCGGGGGGTATGCTACTACAAAGTGATGCCTTTCGGACTCAAGAACGCCGAGGCCACATATCAGCGCTTGGTCAATAAGCTGTTCAAACCTCAGATTGGCAGAAACATGGAAGTCTAAGTCAACGACATGCTCGTGAAATCCACCTTATCAGCGGGGCACACTAAAGACCTTGGCGAAACATTCGACGTCATGCGCAAGTACAAAATGAAGCTGAATCCATCCAAGTGCGCGTTCGGAGTCACCAGTGGGAAGTTCCTTAGGTTCATGGTAACCCACCGAGGAATTGAAGCAAATCCTGAAAAGATCAGTGCCATCCTCAATATGGCAACGCCCAAGAACAATGTTGACATCATGCGATTCACTGGAAGGGTCGCTGCCCTGAGTCACTTTATGTCCAGATCCGGGGAGAAGTGCCTCCCGTTTTTCAGGGTTCTAAGGAAAATCCCCGAGTTCGAATGGTCTGATGAGTGCCATAGCGCTTTCGAACAACTCAAGGTGCATCTAGCGACCCCACCGCTATTCACCCGACCAGTTGAGGGTGATGAACTATTGCTATATCTAGCCATCTCCGACCAAGCTGTAGGCTCGGTGCTTGTCAGAGAAAGCTAAGGCGTACATAGGTCGGTCTATTACGTGAGCCATGTCTTCAAGGATGCAGAGACTAGATACTCGGCCATAGAAAAAATAGTCCTGGCACTTGTCGTCGCCTCCAGAAAGCTTCGGCACTATTTTCAAGTGTACACAATCCTCGTCCTCACTGAGCGACCTTTAGGGTCGATTCTCACCTCCCTTGAATCCTCAGGACGACTGGAGAAGTGGAGGTGGGAACTATCCCAATTCGATATCAAATACCGTCCCCGACAAGCCATCAAAGCAAAAGTCTTGGCTGATTTTGTTGTTGAATGCACCATCCTCACTAAAGAAGAAGCGTTGACCTGAGGCCTCGAATCACGACCCTCGGCCGAAGAGGTGCCCGACCCCATCCCGGATTGGGTGCTCTACATGGACGGATCCTCTACCGAGGAGGGGAGCGGGGATGGCCTGATCATCCGCGGGCCGGGCGAAGCGGAAATGGAATACTCCTTAAAGCTCGGGTTCAGAGCATCAAACAACGCGGCGGAATACGAGGCCTTGCTGGCAGGAATGCGAATCGCCTCCGAGGTAGGACTGAAGGCTATCAGAATTCACAGCGACTCTGCATTGGTCGTCGGCCAAGTAACCGGGCGCTTCGAAGCCCGGGAACCGCTCATGATAAAGTACCTAGCTAAGGTTAAAAGGCTTCGGAAATTTTTTGACGAAGTCCAAGTGGAACAGATCCCCAGAAACTTGAACACCCGGGCAGACGCTTTGAGCAAGCTCGCTTCTTCCTGCTCGGCCACCCGTAAAAGAAACATTCTCTTTGAAGTCTTGCCACGATCCAGCGTGGAAGAAGGAGAGGTAACACTCCAGATCTATGCAACCCAAGAAGAAGGCCAAGATTGGAGGAAACCCCTCGTGGAGTTCCTGAAAGACGATGTACTCCCGAAGACCGAGGAGAAGCTCGCCGGCTACGGGCCAAAGCACGCCACTTCATCTGGAGCAATGGAAAACCTATACAAGAAGTCGTACACTCAGCCTCTTCTCCGATGCATCGACCCCTATGAGGCTGACTATGTTCTGCGAGAAATTCATGAAGGGGTCGGGGGAGTGCATCAAGGAGCCCGCACCTTGGTCCAGAAGACGCTGCTCCAAGGGTACTACTGGCCAAAGTTGCACCAGGACGCCGAGAAGCTGGTCAGAAGGTGCAAGAACTGCCAACTCTTTGGCAGTATGCCTCGTCTTCCCGCAACCGAACTAACGCCGCTTACCTCCCCTTGGCCGTTTGCGCAATGGGGGATGGATATGGTCGGTCAACTTCCCACCGGCACGGGCGGACACCGGTACATCCTTGTCGCCGTAAACTACTTCACAAAATGGATAGAGGACGTACCCATCAGAAAACCGGACGCCACCTCTACGATAAAGTTCCTGTAGAACAATATAATTTCTCGATTCGGAATCCCGAGGTGTATAGTTACCAACTATGGGACCAACTTTGAAAACGATAAATTCAAAGAGTTTTGCAGCGACTACAACATACTGATGAAGTTTGCCGTGGTTGCCCATCCTCAATGCAACGGGAAGGCCGAGGTAGCGAACCGAGGCACCATCCACGGTCTCAGAGCCCGTTTGGAAGGAAGGCAAGGCGGCTGGGTCGAATAACTACCGCGGGTGCTGTGGGCATTACGAACATCAAAGAAGACACTTACGGGAGAAACCCCATTTAGCCTCTGCTACGGTACCGAGGCAATGGTCCCCGCGGAGATCGTACTACCCAGTTATAGGGTAGAACATTTTAACAATGAAGCCAACACCTCGGCGCTTCGAAGCAACTTGGACATCTTGTTGGAAAAATGGGATCGAGCGCAAATCAGAGCGGCCGTCTACCAGCGGCAAACCGCACGCTACTACAACGCCCGAGTTAAATATCGGGCCTTCAAGAGGGGAGACCTAGTCTTACGAAGAAAAGAGTTCGTGAACCAAGAGAGACTGCACAAATTCTTCCCAAACTGGGACAGACCATTCCTCGTAATGGAAGTATTGCCCGGTGGAGCGTATCGCCTGCAAGACGCCAGGGGGCATAATTTTCCCCAGCCTTATAATGCAGAAAAGCTTAAATTGTATAAGTAAATATGTATCCTCTTTTGAAATAATGTAATTCCTTTTTGCATTTAACTAAGTCTTCCGGGCTAGGTCCACCATAGAACTCCATCCCTTTGTCTCTTTTCTCGGTTCCGAGACTCCAAGGTTTGTTCTAAGAAAAAGTATAAAATGTACCGAAGAGATAAAAATAGACAACAAACTTCGGCGAAGAATAACTTTATTTTTTAAAAGGTATTGTGGGCTCCCCAGCCTTACAACCACTATAACAAAAGGGGGCGGGGGTTAAGGAAACACTGTCGGTGGTACACCGAAGAAAGCTCCTCCAGTTGATCCCGAGCAGCTTCGAACCGCTCCCTCAGGGTCGGCGCTTCCACCGGCAACCTCGCCCCCAACGGCCGCCTCAGCGACTTCCCTCTGCGGCACCTCCTCGGCCAGGGGATACTTAGCGCAGAGCTCGCTGATGTCGAACCCCGGCGCATACTCCTTGACGGAGTCGAGAGCGTTGTACCACACGACGGCCGCGGATTTGGTGAGATCGGTGTAGAATTGATCTGACGCCTTATACGCCTCCACGGCCTTCGCCGCCCGGCACTCGGCGAGCTTCACCACGTCTAAAACCACCCGGACATCCCTCTTGAGGGCGTCCCTCGACTTCTTCACCGCGTGGAAGAAGCCGTTCACCTCCTCTAACTTGGCATGAATAGCTTGGTTGGACTCGTCCAGAAGCTGATGAGACTCCTTCAGCTTGGAGTTCGTCAGCCCCTCGGTGACCAGACGAGTGTCAAGGAGAGCCGCCTTCTCCTCCGCTTGCTGCAGTTAGAGGCGGAGCTCCTCCTCCAACTTGGAGAACTTACCTGCCTTTTTCATGGCTGGGGCTACCTTCTCGGATTCCATGGCGACGAGGAGTGCGGAGTGGTAGAGGGCTTGTGGAAAGCAGTAAACGGGTTAGAAAGCTCGAACCGAGGAAATAAGACTTGAAAAATCTTTTAAGAAAAGTTAGGAAATGACCTGAACCGCCTCTTGTGTTATAGCAGCCACCTGGGCCTTCATGGTCCCCCGGGGTATTTTAACCCCAGCCGCCTGCTCCATGTCGGAAAGCAGGCTGTCAGTGACGGAGAGCCCCGAGGGCACCTCAATACAGAAGTCACCCTCCTGCACTGGGGTCCCGGAAGAAGGTAGTGTTCCCCTCCGAAAGACACGCGGGACGTGGGGACGTCTCGCCTGAGGTTCGGGGCAGATGCCAATAGGTGCTATCCGTCTACCTCTCCGAGGATGCCAAGTTGATTTATGGCACCGTGTATCGGAGGTTTAAACGGATGCGTCCGGTGTAGAAAATTTTGTCAGATTCCCCCTCGTTTGAGGGGTTTTTGATTGTGGGGACGCTCTTCCCTGCAGGCTCAAGCCCCTGCAGTTAATTACGCTACCGCATCGCGGTAACAACTTTCTCCTTCTCCAGATGGTCACTTCGTGTCGTGTGTTTTTGTTTTATGTTTTATTGCCCGTGGATCGTTTACGGAGACTGAGTTATGTCGTCGCCCGTAGGGCGTGGACTAGTCCAAATCTGAGTTATCTTAGATTTGGGTTTGGGGGTTTGGTTTGAGGATACGTTAGCCATGCTTGAGGCTAAGATCAACTCAAACATTTGTTAAGGATACATTAGTCTAGTTTGAGACTAAGATCAACTTAACGGGATCGTTTAGATCCGACAAAGGAGCGTTTGGACTCCATTGTTCCAGTTTTAGGGACATAGTGGTCTATCGTATGTGTGTGGCCGTCGGGACCCGTCACCTCTCTGACGACGTTGAAGGATTACAACGACGGGTGTCAGAGGGGTTCAGAGATGTACCCTCGAGCCAGAGTTAATTGGGGGGATTCGTAGTCCAGTCTGCTTGAAGGTTTAAGGATTCGTTATCCATCTTTGAGGCTAAGATCAACTTAAACGGGACCGTTTAGATCCGACAAAAGAGCATATAGGGGCTCTATTGTTCTAGTTTAAGGACATTGCGGTCCATGGGTAGTTTAAGGACATTGCGTTCTATGGGTAGTTTAAGGACATTGCGGTCCATTGTTAGTTTTAAGACATCTCGGTCGAGGTTAAGGACGTCATAGTCCATGGGTTTAAGGACTCCACAGTCCGGTATGTGCTCTGGATGCTTCACACGGGTTCATTGCCGTGCTTGGCGAGGACCAGGCTCCGCTCTGGGCGTTTTCCGTGGGGTCAAAGAGTGACGTTATCCACGTTCCACGTAACCAGGAATTTTGCACTAGATGCTTCACACGGGTTCACTGCCGTGCTCGGCGAGGACTAGGCTCCGCTCTGGACGTTTTCCGCGGGGTCAAAAAGTGACGTTATCCACGTTCCACGTAACCAGGAATTTTGCATTAGGCATGGGTTTAAGGACCCCACAGTCCATATCATGAGTGGTCGTCGGGACCCGTCACCTCTTTGAAGACATTGAGGGATTACAATGCCAAGTATCAAAGGAGTGAAGAGATGTACCCTAGGACCGGAATGGATTGAGTAGTCCCTGGCCCAATTTGGGGTCAAGACTGATTAATTATGTTATGAGCCCACTGGCCCAGTTAATCACGAATTGAGGACTTATGGCCAGCTTGGGCTAAGTCCTATCATGTCTGGAATATTGATTTCTTGTGGATCCATTGAGGGAGAGGCTTTGCCTCTATCCCTTTAGCCAATCGGGCCAAAGCCTAGTGTTAAACACTACAGAGCAATCAGTGTTGAACACTGGGAATGAGGTTGACAAGTTAGTGTTTAACACTAGAAGATAATTGGTGTTAAACACCAGCGACAAGGCTTTCAAATTAGTGTTAAACACTAAAACAGATCGGTATCAAGCACTGGCAACTGAGCCCTCAAATTAGTGTTAAACACTAAGGTAGTCAGTGTTGAACACTGCAAGTAAAGTTTTTTGATTAGTGTTGAACACTAAGGCCCAACAGTTGTTTTAACACTGGATTCGGGAGTTTCGATTTAGTGTTAAACACTAAGGCAAGAGGGGTCACGTGGCAACACGTGAGAGCACCCTCCCTTCATTGATTCTGTTGAGATTATCGCATTTTTCAGAGTATCACGTGCCCTCACGTGACGGGTATTCAAATGCTTATATGTTAACGCTTCTGCCGAGGGTCACGTGTGTCACGTGAGGCACTGCCTCAAAAGGCTTTCTGTAGATCTTTTGGGGGGGTCACGTGGTGACACGTGACTCTTCTTTTCTGTGGTAGTTAGAAGATCTGTTAATCCCTTTCAGGAATTAAATTCCTCGTAGGGTTGAACCCTGACAATAATTTCAAAGGAATTAAATTCCTAGTTTCTTTTGAAGAGTTGAACTCTGAATTTTCTGTAGGAATTAAATTCCTTATATATGTGAAGAACTGAATAGGGTTAAACCCTAATAAAAGCTTTTAAGGAATTGAACTCCCATTCTCTGTTAAATTATGATTAAGGGAATTAAATTCCCGCTGTTTCAACAGAACTAGGTTCTTAATTAGGGTTAAACCCTGTTTCTCTTTGTTCTGAAGGAATTAAATTCCCATGATACAGGGTCAAGCCCTAATTTTATTTTAAAGGAATTGAATTCCTATAGTTCTGCGAGAATTTAAATTCTCATGCTTGCATTCCCTCTCTATGTTTTGGATCTGCATGGCAGGATCTCAACCCATTGAGAATTAAATTCTCAATCTAAAGGGGAGGTGTGCGCTTTGCAGATCCTCTATCAAAGAGAGAAGAAATAAGTTCTTCTGTTTCATATATCAGAGTTAAACTCTGTTGAGAATTGAATTCTCTTTCTTTCAGAAAGCCTTCCCTTTCTTACCTAGGGTTCTCTTTTGCAGAAGATCCGAATTCCTCCAAGTATCAGAGCTATCTCCTTTTTCTTGCCTCTGCGTATGTCTATATATTTGTGTCTCTTGGCTCCTATTTATAGGAGAAGCAGCCGAATCAATCAATTTTCGATGAATCTTCATTGAGAGATTTGATTTGCATCCTTCATTCGTTCTGGACCTTTGGATTATTAGGTGAATTTTACCCACCATTGGATTTTAAATCCAGGGATTCTCCTTTGTTATTTCGGTTAGATTTAAAGGGGAAATCTTTCCAAACCCGAGATTTTTTCATAGATAGATGATATTTAATCATCTCTGAATCTTTAATTTGATCGGTTCCAGATAATTGCTTTCCTTTGGGAATATTTGAATCTCTTTCAGAATTTAATACTGTTAGCAAAATGGGCTTTGAAAGCCGGTCATATGTGACCACGTGACCCATGGTCACGTGTGGACACGTGACTCTCTTGGAACGAGCCTTTCTCCTCTTTTGCACTCTGCCTTCTTCTGCTGCTTAGCCGTCACGTGCTACCACGTGACCCCTGGTCACGTGTGAGCACGTGACCCCTGTCTGGCGCCTCTTTCCTTGGTTCAACTGGAGAGCGAGTCTGCTGCTTTGAACGTCACGTGCCAACACGTGACTCTGGTCACGTGGGAGCACGTGACTTCTTCTGAAGCCCTTTTCCTTGACTTGATCAGGGAACCAATGTGCCCTCTTCCGTTGCTTTTATATGTCACGTGTCAACACGTGACTGCTGGTCACGTGTAAGCACGTGGCCCCTTTTTTAAGCTTTTCCCAGAAGCTTTCCTGATTTTAAATCAGGAAACAGGTAGCTGGGAGACCGTCCTTCTGCCTTTTGAGGGGGTCTTCGGTGGGCCCAGCCTCCTCCTCCTCCTCTCTTGCCCGGGGCACCGGGTCCCGCGAGTGCTTATGGCTCCCACTGCGGCGTTCTTCTGGAACTCGGGGAGCGGCGAAAGGCTTGGGCGGTGGAGTTGGCCTCGGGGCTAAGCTCGGACCGGGTCGGGACGAGCTTGCACTCCCGGCTTTCTTTCCCTGAGTCTTGGCGGCCATGGCAGCTAGGATTTTTGCTCGGTCCATGGGCTCTTCTAAAAAAAGGACAAGCAAACAAAGGGGGGTTAGCGACACTAAAACATCAAAGGAAATTTGGTAAAATCTAAACAGATCGTCGAAAGCCCTAACTTACCCAAGAAACGCGCAGGACTGAGCCCGACTCAGCTCAGTGCCTGCTCGGATAGCAGGACATCCGCCAGTTGGATCGGTTCCCATTTGGACACCACCATCGCTTCAGGGGAAGTCGACTGCTTTGCCCTCCGGCAGTCAGCCATGTGCCACTTTGTAGGCACAGGAAAATCCTCGCTCTCAGGAGGCCCGACGAATACAAACTTCTTCTTCCACTCGTGGATGGAAGAAGGGACGACTACTACCCCTGACCCGGCCGCCCCACCCTTACGCTTCTTATACGAAAAATACACCCAGCTCGGCTCATCCTTACTGGTGTCGGGGCGATTCTTATAACAAAGGAAAGAGATAAAGAGAGTCATACTAAAGGGGATATTTTCAAGTTTTAACCGGACTAGAAACCCGAGGAGGATTCTCCACGAGTTCGGCGCTAGCTTGCCCGGAGCAAGGTGGAAACAACGAAGCACCCCACAAACCTCGATGGGGAAGGGCAGACGCATTCCTGCTCGGAACGCTTCTAGATACAGGTGTTAGTTATATGTATGCCCTAGAGACCATTACTATACATAGGATGTATATTGTAGTGGATGCTGGGACATAAATAGGGAGGACTTTCTTGCTCGACATGATAGTATGCTATCTGGTTGCTCTTTACCTTAACGTGTATACTGATTGTCTCTCTGTTACATGTTGGTAAATCCCTTAGGATGTGTACTTGACTACCTGGACTATGATGCGGATCATACTAGTGGGGACAAGGTAGTCCATAAGTACATCCTTCAAGGTCCCTAGTCGTGGGTGCATAAAGAGAAAAAATGGTGGCTTTCTTTGTTTGCATCTTGAAGCTTCATGAAGCTTTGACTAAGTGACCATTTTGTCTCATGCTTAACCCTAACCACTCATTTTAACCCTAGTTCATTCTCTACACTTGACCATGGTTGTATTATGATAAGTATTGTTTTTCTTTTCCATTTAAAAATAATTTATCATAATATTCATCTTCTTCTTCTTCTTCACTTGAAGAAAACCTTGCTTCATCAATGGTAACTTGATCTAAAGAGTGAGAAATCCAATTCTAAAGTGAATCCACCTCCTATTTCTTCATCCTCTACCTCTTGCCAAGTAGTATAGGGTGTTTTCTTCACAAGTTTCATGACTTGGTGAAGTGGGAGCTTGATCTTGTGATGCCTCGACGTAGATCATCTTCGGCATCGAGTCGACGACCTAGCCCGCCCATTTCTCCGATGAAGCCAATGCTAGAGTCATGGATTTCGATTTGGACAGCAAGGAGACTTCATTGCGGAGCTATGGAGGTAGAGGACCGGATCTACAAAGGTTGTATTTCCGTTCTTGTAGTTAAGTTGTTAACTAGTTTCATTTGTCGCCTAAAATTCTAGTTAACGATCCGTATTAGGGTTTCTCGGTACTTGTAAAACTTTGAAATTGGCATGGTTGATGCCTTGTGAGACCTCTATAGTGTGCCTAGGAACCCTACAACAGGGAATCTCCTTGCCCCGCACCTGATCCACCCGCTTACCCTCTCTAGCTAAGCGAAGTGAATAGTTAGAGGGGATGTGAAATCGAGCCCGAATTTCGGAAAGCTCATCCTAACTCTTCAAAACGGAGGACGCATCGCGGGTGTTCCTGATGTGCACCTTAGGGGCCCTTGTCCCCGCCCGACGGCGAGTGACAGGGGCAGCCCATGCAAGTCCATGTCACGCACCCCCACGAACTTGCGGGGAGGAGGAATATATGAAAAACGATTATCAAAGCTTCGTAACACGGACTTGAGCGCATGAATCGTATCTAAACCATTGCTAACTATCTACTAGAGGTTTAACTACTCGGATTCGAAGTTATACCTCATGTTACCTGTCCTTCGGGTCTTCATCGCGGTCCTCCACTCCTCGTAGGCTCCTTGGAACATCGGCACCTCAACGGCCTCCTCGAATCAAAGATGATCCACCTGATAGCTCCTACACCAAGCTTTATTTCTAACTTGAGATAACTAGGTTGCTCAAAGTGCTAATCTAAGCTACCTAGGGGATATAGAGTAAGGTAATGGATGTATTAGTCTATCTAATCCTTGATCTCAACACATGAGAGGGGAGGATTAGGGTTTCAAGAGAGGATGGGCTTGAGGAGAGAGAAGGTGAGCATGAGAATAAGAATGAGATAATGATCTATCATAATATATATGAAGCATTATTATTTATCAAATAAATAAATTAAATGATTTAACAACCATGCTTCATAAATATCTATGAGTGATTCATCTCTATGAGTCATTAAGCATTTATGATGCATTAATGACATGGATGAATCACACAAATGAGTCACTAATCTCATTTAATGCAATGCCACCTTACCCCCCCAAGTCACCACTCTTCTAGAAGCTTCCCGACAAAATACGAGAATGCCCCTCCAATCCGTGAAAACGCGGAAAAACTTTAGACTGTATAAATCCAATAAACCGATACTAGAATCTGGCTTAAACCAAAGCCGGCTAGTAAAAACTGTCCGAAAAGTCGTACGTACGTAAACACACGTACGCGTCAGAACCCTTGTCGTAAAACCATACGACCTCTATATCGTTTCTCCTGGAGCAGGGAAACTCTCTGTGTGGGACTCTAAAGACTCGACACTATGCTGGCAGTGGGTTTAACCACAGACTGTAAGCGGCACTAGCTGTACGTAACGGTCCCCAGGTAGATGTCGACAAGAAAGCCGATGAGGAAACCCATCCGAACTCTTACTGAGCCTGATGTGATAATCTCCATACAGTCCGGTCTATTCGTCTAAGACTATCGCATATCGTGCCTAGGGGGCGGCAAGCGTCAGTCCCCTAATAGCTGTATAAGTCGTGTCAGAGCGTAGCCCATTACACCCTGAGAAGCTACTGGAACCTACCAGTATATCTCGCTTGCTCTGGCCAAGGAATTTGCGTAATGGCTTTCTGACACAGTGCGATATCATCTCCCTATACCGGGAGAGACGAATCCTGTCTGACCGTCACTGCCTCCAAGTGCTCGGGACTGCACCCAACTGCTACCTGTTTGCACGACTCCTTTGAGCCGTGGTAGGGTAGCAATCTAAGAACAGTGGGACACACTCGAGGCGAAGTAGCAGTATCAAGTCTGCGGACTATGCTGTACTCATGTCACCTGGGAACTGTTAACCGACGATGGGTATAATACCAACCAACAGTTCCCCTGCGAGTCCTGTCCGGTGTACCCGTAACCTAACGAGCACCTGTATACTATCTCCAGTACGACGTACTGATGGCTATGGGATAGACCATCTCCCCAACTGGGATGAGAAGCACACACACTAGTCTACTCTGGAGTATCGATGCCCTGTCTCGATAATCCTACGACTAGGGACAAGTATAGGATGTTGCTTATAGACTACCCAGCCCCCACTAGTGTGACTGCCATCACAATGCTGGTAATCAAGCAAAGATCCTATGGGCTCTACTAATATGTATAAGTGATACGTTACAAGAAACATATGCACATATTAAAGTAGACACAAACCAAGTAGCATACTACCATGTTTAGCAAGATTGTATATACAACTGTGAATATCCCAAGCTTCCATTAAGTAATATACATACAAGTATGATACAATAATGGCCCCTAGGGCATATACACTAACAATCTCCCACTTGCACTAGGGCCATGAGCTGGCATATCATAGACCTATCATCTCGAATAGCCTCTCGAACTGCGTCTGAGGAAGGGTCTTTGTGAATGGATCAGCAATGTTAATCTCTGTCTCTACTCTTTTCATCTCGATCTCCCGGCGATCTACGATCTCCCTGATCAGGTGGTACCGCCTTAAGATGTGTCTGGACTTCTGATGGGACCTGGGTTCCTTCGCTAAAGCTATAGCGCTGTTGTTTTCACAATACAGAGGTATTGGATCAACACTGGTAGGAACCACCTGAAGTTCTGTGAGGAACTTCTTCATCCAGACTGCTTCTTTTGCGGCATTGCAAGCAACTATGTACTCCGCTTCCATTGTTGAGTCAGCAACGGTCTCCTGCTTGGAACTCTTCCAATAGACCGCCCCTCCATTGAGGGTAAAGACATAACCTGACATGGATTTGGAGTCATCCTTGTCACTCTGGAAGCCGGAGTTGGCAAAGGCCTCCATCTGGAGGCTTTTCCGCCATATATCAAGAACATCTCCTTAGTCCTCCTCAGGTACTTGAGAATGTTCTTTACTGCTATCCAGTGCTTCTTCCCTGGGTTTGCTTGATACCGGCTTACTACGCTCAATGTGTATGCTACATCTGGTCTGGTACATAACATCGCATACATTATAGAGCCTACCACAGAAGCGTAGGGTATAATCGACATGCGATCCCTTTCCAAATCAGTCTTGGGAGACATCTCTTTGGAGATGGTGATTCCGTGACAAGCCGGTAGGTTACCGCGCTTAGAATCATCCATACCGAATCTCTTCACTATGGTGTCTATGTACCTGGACTGCGAAAGTCCCAACATCCTCTTTGATCTATCACGATAGATTCGGATCCCCAGAATGTAGGTGGCATCACCTAGGTCTTTCATGGAGAATTTATGTGACAAGAATCTTTTGACTGACTGTAACATAGGAATATCATTTCTTATTAGGAGAATGTCATCCACGTACAAGACGAGGAATACTACAGCTCTCCCTACAATCTTACTGTATATGCAAGGTTCATCTAGATTTTTGATAAAGTCAAATTCTTTGACAGCATCATCAAAACAGATGTTCCAACTCCGTGATGCCTGCTTTAGTCCATAAATGGACTTAAGCAACTTGCATACTTTACTGCTGCTCCCACTCTGAATGAATCCCTCTGGTTGATCCATATAGACGCTTTCTTCCAAATTTCTATTTAGAAAAGCCGTCTTTACGTCCATCTGCCAGATCTCATAATCGTGGAAGGCAGTAATAGCAAGAAGGACCCGAATGGATTTAAGCATAGCTACTGGAGAAAAGGTTTCGTCATAGTCCAAACCAGGTCTTTGACGGAAACCCTTTGCAACCAGTCTAGCCTTGTATGTTTCAACCTGTCTATCTACACCAATCTTCTTTTTGAAGATCCATTTGCATCCTACGGGTTTTACCCCATCTGGAGCAATGTCCAAAGTCCATACTTTGTTAGTGTACATGGACTCCATTTCGGTCCGCATTGCATCCAGCCATTTTACTGAGTCACCGCTCTGAATGGCTTGCTGGAAGCTAGTAGGCTCATCATAGTCAATAGTGAAATCTTCTTTATCCCCGTCTATGAGAAAACCGTAGTATCTCTCGGACGGATGAGATTGCCTACTACTCCTGCGGAGTGGCGTTGGGATGTCCTGTTCTCCTGAACCTTCTTGTTCTACCAAGGTTTCAGTAATAGCTTGTGGTTCTGGAATTTCTTCCAGTTCTACTGCGCTCCCGCTCTTCTGATTTTCTAAAAATTCAGCTTCTAAGAAGTGGGCATGACGAGAAACAAAAACCTTTTGTTCCTCTGCGTAATAGAAGTAATACCCTTTGGAGTTCTTTGGATATCCCACAAACTTACACTGTACTGAGCGTGCCTCGAGCTTGTCCGCATGCTGCCTTTTTACAAAAGCTGGACATCCCCATGTCTTCAGGTACTGAAGATAGGGTTTCTTTCCACTCCACATCTGATATGGTGTGGTAGGCACAGTCTTGGTTAGAACTTTGTTTAAAAGATATGCAGCTGATTCTAGTGCATATCCCCAGAATGATCGCGGTAACTCAGCCTTACTCATCATGGAACGAACCATATCCAATAGGGTTCGATTCCTCCTTTCTGATACACCATTGTGTTGTGGTGTGTATGGAGGAGTAAGCTGAGAGAGAATTCCATTCTCTTTTAAGTAACTCAGGAACTCAGCACTTAAGTATTCACCACCTCGATCAGATCTCAGTGTCTTAATACTTTTGCCTTTTTTGGTTTTCTACTTCATTCTTGTTGTTCCCCCAATCTGAGCAAGGCTCATTTAAATTTTGAAAATTCAAAAATTCCTGAAGCAACGCTTCAAATTCCGTGCGTTGCGCAGTGCGCAAGCGGTCCACAGTGCGACACGTGTCTGCGCAGTTGCGCAAGCGCACCGCTGCGCGACACGTGTCTGCGCAGTTGCGCAAACACTGTTGCGCAAGCGCACGGATGCGCGACACGTGTCTGCGCAGTTGCGCACTCGCAACTGCGCAAGCGCACGGATGCGCGACACGTGTCTGCGCAGTTGCGCAATCGCAACTGCGCAAGCGCACGACAGCGCGACACGTGTCTGCGCAGTTGCGCAATCGCAACTGCGCAAGCGCACGGATGCGCGACACGTGTCACGCGCTGGTGAGTTGCGCAGCAACAGAATGAAAATTTAAGTAAATCTTTTCTGTTCTTCTGTAAAACAGGGACCCTTGGATCAGAGATCCAATGGTGGGAAAATTCCCAAAATTATTCAGGAAATATTTTGTTAACAAATCCAACAAATTTGTGAGCACTATAAATAAGACCTCAGGCCTCATTCAAATCATCATCAAGAGAAGAATTAACTTCTGAAAAAAAAAGAAAAGAGAAAGAACTCTTGAAGATTATTCAAGAACAAAAAAAGAGGTAAAATCTTCTTTTTGAAGAATAGAAAGAGAAAAATCTCTGAAGAACAAAGGATAAAAAAATAATTAAATAAAAAAAAAGAAATAAATAGTGCCTTGCACTTGATATGAACCCTTGGTTCTGTGAAATCAGGGAAAACAAGAAGAACTTGTTTTCCTTTGATCCAAATTTAGATCAAAAGTGCTATGCACTTTTGTTCTTAAATCTGGAAAATTCTTGAGTTTCTGCAACTCATTATTTAAAAGGGCTTGGCCCAAATTAAATTGCAATAATAAAAGGGCAAAGCCCTGTTTGAAAATTCTTGAGTTTCTGCAACTCATTATTTAAAAGGGCCTGGCCCAAATTAAATTGCAATAATAAAAGGGCAAAGCCCTGTTTGAAAATTCTTGAGTTTCTGCAACTCATTATTTAAAAGGGCCTGGCCCAAATTAAATTGCAATAATAAAAGGGCAAAGCCCTGTTTGAAAATTTCTTGAGTTTCTGCAACTCATTATTTAAAAGAGCCTGGCCCAAATCAAATTGCAAAATAATAAAGGGGCAGAGCCCTGTTTGGACTGATTCTTTTAGTCAGGCAAAGCCTAAAATAAATAAAAATTTTGGACTTAACCCAATCCTGGCTGTAAGTCCTTAAACTAAATTGATTGAGCAAAATGGCTCTCCCAAACCAATTCACGACTGGTTCGAGGGTACATCTCCGAACTCCTTTGACATCTGTCGTTGTAATTCCTCAACGACGTCAAAGAGGTGACGAGTCCCAACGACCACTAAACTAATATCGGACCGAAACGTCCCTAAACTAATATCGGACCGAAACGTCCCTAAACTAATGTCGGACCGAAACGTCCCTAAACTAAGATCGGACCGAAACGTCCCTAAACTAATGTCGGACCGAAACGTCCCTAAACTAATGTTGGACCACCATGTCCCTAAACTGGCGATGGACTACTACGTCCTTAAACTGGCAATGGACCACTACGTCCTTAAACTGGCAATGGACCGCCACGTCCCCTAAACTGGCACAATAGGGCCCAAACGCTCTTTTGTTGGATCTAAACGGTCCCGTCTAAGTTGATCTTAACCCCAAATACGGTTAACGTGTCCTTAGATATTCAAATAAACGATAAAACTCCAAATCAACTTTGGTTCAAGGGTACACCTCTGAACTCCTTTGACGCCTGTCGTTGTAATCCCTCAACGACGTCAGAGAGGTGACGAGTCCCGACAACCAGATAATTAAATCAATCACTACGTCAGGTCGATCTTAGTCTAAAACAGGACTAACGTATCCTTGACGAACGTTTAAGTTGATCTTAGCCGCAACGCGACTAATGCATCCTTAAACTAAAAACACCAAACCCAAATCTAACTAAATACGGATTTGGACTAATCCACGTCCTACGGGTGACGACATCACTCAGTCTCCGTATACAATCCACGGGCAACCACGAACAAAACAAACACACACGACACGAAGTGAAATTTTGGAGAAGGAGAAAGTTGTTATCGCGATGCGGTAGCGTAATTAACTGCAGGGGCTTGCGCCTGCAGGGAAGAGCGTCCCCACAATCAAAAACCCCTCACCCTGAGGGGGAATCTGACGAAGTCTGCTACATCGGCCGCATCCGTCTAAACCTCCGATACACGGTGTCATAAATCAACTTGGCATCTTCGGAGAGATAGACGGATAGCACCAAATAGCATCTGCCCCGAACCTCAGGCACTAGACGTCCTAACGTCTCGGCCGCCGTTCGGAGGGGAACAGATTCTGGCACGCCCGGTGGGACCTTTTCCTCTTTCCACTCCACACTTCGTGTGTCGTTTTCGCGAACCAATCGCGGTTTGTTAAATGGTTGTCTTCGGATTTCAAGTTGCTAAGATTTGGTCTTTTGTCTGGAGCAGAATTCGAGATTCAATGGCCTCCAATTGTACCAGCTGCTCGAAATGCCACTGCAACAGACGCTCCACTTCACCAGGAGGGGTAGCATATGGGCCCCAGGCGGCTTCCTTCCTGACTCTGCCGGTAGACCAGGTGACTCAAGCTACCACCGGCTTGTTCTTCGGGACCATGGTCCCACCTACAAGCTTCTCTGCGCCGATATCCGCACCAGAAGCGAACAAGAAGTCGGTGTTCGACCGGCTCACTGCTACCACGACCACTGTCAACGGGTCACCCGCTACTAAGCTGACAGCCTCTGTTTTCACCAGGCTGGGTCAGAACTATAAAGTGGCTGTCCCAAAGAGGGCAACGGCCGCTGCTTCGGAAGCCGTTGAAGCGGCTTCTCCTATTAGAGAGTCGGTCTTCACAAGATTGACGGTTCCTACTCCTCCCCCAGCTGGTCAGAAGGCATCAGTCTTCGATAGGCTGACATCAGCAGTTACCCCACGCTCAAACAGGGGGCAACAAGAGACTATCTCGATTTCCGAGCCAGCCCCAACGGCTCGTCGTGCGCGACGTCGCCATTGGCGACGAGTAAGGAAAGCAGGGGGCAACTCCCCCTCAGGGCTAACCCCACCTGCTCCAGTGGTGGAGGCCAACGCTGCTGTTCCAACTGGGAACAGCTTTGAATTGCTGAGGAAGGTGAGAAAGAACTCTCCGATTGCTACATTGAAAAGATCTCCTCCACCTATGGAAAAAGCTCCGGAGACAAAGCAGGAACAGCCCCCTCAACGGCTGTCGTCAAAAATTTATAAAGTTTGGCGGAGGGTTCAAGACTCCGTGATTGGCCCAGACCACTTTCGTCGCCAGAAAAAGGCAAAGGTGGAAAAGGACAAAAACCGCCCCATTAAACAGCAGGGGGCAACAACGGCTCCTTCAACCTCAATGGTCCACAAAAGAAAAGGCCAGAGAAAGCTCCCGTGACGCTGACAAAGTTTAAAAGCGGTGAACCTAAACGCCCCAAGTCAGGGGGCATAACAGTTCATACGGTCTATATGGCTTCTGGAAAGGAAGAAAGTCGTACTTCTACGGGTCACCGACCGCTTACCCGGTCAGTGACCAAGGCTCAGGAGCAGCAACAAAAGCTCCAGGAGATGATGACTACAATGGCTGCACTCACGGGGCCAAAAGAGAATCCTGAGACGTCTTTAGATGAACGCCAAGAGGAAGAGACCGACGCTGAGTTCCTCCGCCGAGTACTGGAAAAGAGAGACAAAGAGGCTGCTGAACAAGCAGCCAATATACAGCGTATGGGCCTCCTCTTCCAGGACATGATAGGGATGATGATACAACCAGAGCCCTCGACTGAAGAACCCCCGATCGTCCTTGGGGATGATAGGGGAGAAACATCAAACCCTCAGCCCGTTCTATCGACGGCTAAAGAAGACACAATCTCTAAAACAGATCTGGACGAATACATAGCCCAGCAAATAAAGGTTCATCACGCGGCCGAAGCAGCCGGCCACGTCGTAAAAACGGGGCGACCGTATCCGGGCTGGTATGATCAAATCAAGTACCCGCCGGGTTATACAATTCCCAAGTTTCATGTCTACAAAGGGACCGGCAATCCCCATCAACATGTCGCCCAGTTCAGGGCGCTTTGCGGTAACACCGGCGGCGACGACAAGCTTCTGCTTCGCCAGTTCGTTGGAAGCCTATCGGATACGGCGTTCGAGTGGTATTCCGAGCTCCCCAACGACTCTATTAAAACCTTTGCAGAGATGGAGCTGCTCTTCACCCAACGCTTTGCAAGTGCCAGCGAGCGTACTCCGATGACGGCGCTGATTAACGCCAGGGTAAAGCCCGGCGAGATGTGGGTCCAGTACTCTATACGGTGGCGTAATCTATGGTCTAAGTGTGAACAGCGCATAGAAGAAGCCCCTGCGGTAGGAATGTTTGTCGGAACCCTTGATCCACAAGCAACCATTTCGCAGTTTATGATGTTCTTCAAGCCGACTTCTTTCCAGGCTTTGATCGACAAATTGACGCAGATGGACCAGATGGGCCATAAACCCCCTCTCCCGAAGCCGGACTCTCGAAACGATAAAGGAAAGGGAAAAGCGATCATCGTCGCTAATGCCCAACAACAACCGAACGACTCGAAGCCGGTTGCTCGTCCAAATAATACGCGCCCATACGTACCCCTCGAGGACAGGATGGGACGTGCTTACTCCTTCCCCCGTGATAAAACGAGGAGGCTATTCGAGCTGGCATTGCGCAACAGGCTCATAAATCTGCCAGATCCAAAACGTCCGTCACAACCAAGTGACGTTAACGAGCCTAATTACTGCCCTTACCATCGAGTGCTGGGCCATCCCATCGAGGACTGCTACGTGTTCAAAAATTGGCTTGAAAACCAGTACCGCCAGGGCAAATTTACGCTATCCGACAAATGGAAGGTAAATCCCCCGCAGCCCCACACCTCTAAGGGGACAAATACGCCGGGGGCAACATGCTCCGTCGTTGAAGAAACTCCCTGGGAAGTCGTATTATCGGCCAAAACGAGGAGAATGCTAAATGATCTTCAGACCTGTCCAGCGGTCAAGTGGAAGAACCCCTTGGAGCCGCAGGTTATAGAGGGGATGTTGAAGCCACGTCCGACTCCGAAGGCCGATCGTGGTAGTTCAAGCGTTCATAACCAGCCGTCAAAATCTTCGAAAAAGAAGAAGAATAAATCTAAGAAGCCCGTGAAGCCTGGCGACAAGCGCACGGACTTACAGAAGCAGATCGACGCACTGGATGAGTATAACCAAAAGGCGCGGACTCCCATTACGCTCCAAGATTTCCTTGATCACGTCTTTCGAAAAGAAGATGAGGAAGAAACTTCATCGGATGAATCCGACGAATATGTGGCAAGCTGTCATATGATCTCTCACTCGACCTAGAACGATGAAGGGACTTCTGGCACCAAAACGCCGGGGGCAAATACTGAGTCAAGAGTTCCGGAATTATCAATAGAAATGATTGACGCGTTTCTTAGTGAAGCTCGATTGAAAAGTAAAGCTGATCAAGAACGCGAGACGGCGATATTCGAAACGGCCAAGCGCCAGCGACTTGAGGGAGGAGCTGAGATGATCCCACTGGAGCAAAATGCCTCCACCGCTGACAAAAGCCAATTCAAGATAAAAAAGAAGTTCGCTAAGGCCATATCGATGGGCATGAAGCTACCACCCTCAGAAGAAAAAGTTACTAGCGTGGTAGAAATGCATCCCTCTTATTGCTTATATCATCAGAAGGTCTCACATTCTACCCAAGAGTGCAAAACGTTCGATAGATGGTGGCAAGGATACGTCGCTAATCAACAACGCTTTAAACGGGAAAAGCGTAAGATTCTTCGGGAGCAAAGAAACACGACCAAAGTACTTGAAAGAACTGCCGGCAACTGTCACATGGTTAACACTACCAGGTCACAAGTGCCTACATTTGGGAGCGACTCTGATGAGGATCTAGAGTTTGCCCCTCTCTTTAAAGAGTCAACTTCGGGAAAAGAAGAGGAGCCAGTGGTTTGCGAAAATATCCGGCTGCGGAATCGGACACTGCCTGAAAAGAACCTCGGACCCTCGAATAGAAAAGATAAAGGGAAAGAAAAGGTCTCTGAAGACATCGTTTTAGATGACCAAGTTCTGGAAGAGCTAAACGCCAAGAACCCGCCGAAGAGAAATAAGGTGGATTACAACGTTCTGGCACATCTGAGGAAACTGCCCTCTCAGCTCAGTATCCTTGATGCCTTGTTACTATCAAAGGAAGCCAGAGACTCTTTGATTAAGGCGCTACAAGATCCGGACCAGTTCTAAGCCTTCTTAGCCTAAGAAAAGATGAAAGACGAATTGGAAGAAGTGCACACAGCCGACGTTGCTTTTGGTGATGAAGACCTTCTCCTCGGGACGTGTGAACATAATCGCCCCCTTTATGTCTCAGGATATTGCCATGACATAAAGATAGGTAAAATCTTGGTCGATAACGGATCGTCCGTCAATTTACTCAATGTACGGGTGTTAAAAGAAATTTGCATGAGCATACAACACCTCGCCCGAGACAAGATCACTATCTCCGGTTTCGACTCTCAATCCTCAAAGACTCTTGGATCTGTGATATTGACGCTACGCTTCGGGTTGCTCGTCACAGACATCAAATTCCATGTTATAGATGCCAAGATGTGCTATAATGCTCTGCTCGGCCGACCATGGCTACACGAGTACAATATCATCCCTTCTACACAGCATCAGTGCATGAAGTATTCCAGGGATGGCCTCGAATACACTGTGGCCGGAGAGTTGAATCCGTTCTCCGTGAACGAAGTTCGCAAGTATGAAGATGCTAAATACTTCTTGCCGAGCTTCGAAGACACGGAAAGGTGTCACAAACCGGAGAACAAAACTAATGCCACCATCCCTGTCTTCGGCAGTGACACCGAGGAGGAGGATATAATTTATTCAGGTCCATCCCAATCTACCAGGCCAGGACCATCCGTTCCTTCGTTGATTTTCGGTAGTGATTCAGAGGATGAAGTTCATGCTATATTCCCCGCTCGGCCTTCGATACGGATTTCCGCTGATGAAGAGCGAAGTCTGCAGATAACCATGGTGCCACTTGAACATTACAAAGAACTGGATGCACTCGACACCAACAGCGTAGAAGAATTGCAGACATTCTATATCCCTCCCGGACGAAAAGGCGAGAAGGCAATCCTATTCTACCGTTCTGAAGAAAACAAAGTAGAAAAAGAAATTTGGCATGGCGCGGATCCCACGCTCGACAGGCTTCAGCCTATCCGTCTTCCCCGATATTATACCGAAGGTTTGAAGAAACTGCTGAAACGCCAGGGGATGTCCTTCACACAGACCGTTAGAAAAGCCAAATTCTATGACAAGGTCTGGAACATTCCCGGGACCCAATGCAAACTACCTAACGGGAGAGTAGAAACCAAAGGGCTTGGGTACATCCGGCCAAAGAAGCGGGAGCTAGTAAACAGCTGTTATGCCATGTATGACTTCGATGAAGAGGCGGACGCTCAATGGGAGGATGCTAATCCTGAACCAGCAAAAGTTCCTGATACAAAACCGTCCAGTCCATCGTCCGAAGACCAGATGAGCAAACTTATAAGGGGTGCGAGTCAAAAAGCCCGAGATGATCACGATCGTGAAATGGCAATCTATGAGAAAGCTAAAACACAGCGCCTCCTCCAACAGGCAGTAAAGAACGAAGATGCCGCTCCTTGTCAACCTGCTACAAAAAAGGTTCGACGCGAGAACAAAAACAAGTCGAAAGGCAAGAGAGGCGCTCGACAACCACAAAGCAGAGCTAAGAAGCCACGCATCCGAGAGTCGAGTGTTATTGACTTAGCCCTCAGAAAGAAAATGGGTCGAGCATACTCATTTCCTCGGAACAAAACAAGGAAGATATTCGATCTCGCTCTAAAACATCAAATGCTTACGTTGCCAAAGTCCAAGCATCCCGAGCACGCAGGCGAGGTGTTCAACTCAAATTATTGCTTTTACCATCGAGCAATGGGACACCCTCTGGAAGATTGCTTCACCTTCAAGAATTGGGTTGAAGATCAATATCAGCTTGGCAAATTCGCGTTGTCTGATAACTGGAGGGTAGCGCCACCACAGAAGCACGAGCCCGAAGCCGCGAAAGAAAAACCAGTTCCACATTGGGGTTGGCAGAAAATTCACACCTGTCGTATGATAACGACATTGAGAGAAGAGTCCGAGAACCTGGACAGCCTCCCTTGGTGCCTCGAAAACAGCAGTGATGAGGTAATCTCAGAATTTCCCCCAGCGCCGAAAGAGCTGGAAGATGGAATACATACCACTGCAGATAATCTCAAGAAAATTGAGTTGGGGACGGAAAATGACCCGCGACCGACATTCATCAGCGAGCTGCTATCTGAAGAAAGGGTGGCTGCGTTAAAGGATGTGCTTCTACAACACAAAGATTGCTTCGCGTGGAACTATTCCGAAATGCCGGGACTAGATCCAGAAATTGCTGTACACAAGTTGGCGATATCCCCGGACATCAAGCCAGTCAAACAAGCGCCGAGGAGAATGCGGCTCGAGCTTGAGATGAGCATCAACGCCGAAGTCAAAAAGCTGATAGACTCTGGCTTCATCCAGGAAGTCCAATACCCTGAATGGATCGCCAACATCGTCCCGGTGATGAAGAAAAATGGGACAATGCGCATATCCGTAGACTTCCGGGATCTTAATAAAGCTTGCCCGAAGGATGATTTCCCAGTGCCAGTCACTGAACTGATGATAGACAATACATCCACTCATGAGGTTTTCTCCTTCATGGACGGCTCGTCAGGGTATAATCAAATAAAAATGCATCCAGAAGACCAGAAGCATACAGCCTTCAGGACTCCTCTTGGTATATTTTGTTATAAAGTGATGCCCTTCGGTTTGAAGAACGCCGGTGCTACTTATCAGAGGGCCATGACGAAGATCTTCGACGACCTTATACACGAAATCGTTGAATGCTATATCGACGATCTCGTGGTTAAAAGCAAATCATACGAGGAACATCTCGAACATCTGAAGACTGTATTTCAACGCCTTCGGCAATACAATTTGAAGATGAACCCTCTTAAGTGTGCGTTCGGGGTTTCCTCGGGCAAATTCCCGGGATTCGTTGTTCGACACCGAGGTATTGAAATAGATCCGTCAAAGATTAAAGCGATCATGGAAATGCCTCCGCCGAGGACTCTCAAACAGCTGCGATCTCTCCAAGGGAAACTCGCATACATACGGCGATTTATAGCCAACCTTTCAGGAAAGTGCCGTCCTTATAGTCACCTGATGAAGAAGGGAACCCCATTCGTTTGGGATCAAAAATGCCAA
Source organism: Agapanthus africanus (assembly GCA_030015575.1). Classification (NCBI taxonomy): domain Eukaryota; kingdom Viridiplantae; phylum Streptophyta; class Magnoliopsida; order Asparagales; family Amaryllidaceae; genus Agapanthus; species Agapanthus africanus. The sequence goes on from JASDDO010000022.1 coordinate 6,787,647, forward strand.
GACGCACTGGACGAGATCAAGCAATACCTGCAGAACCCGCCGGTGTTGGCTGCTCCGGTTAAGGGGAAGCCTCTCATTCTTTATACAACCGCCCTCGAAGGTTCTTTAGGCGCATTATGGGCACAAGAGAACGATCAAGGGAAAGAAAGAGCACTCTACTACTTAAGTCGAGTTCTGCTGGGGGCAGAAAGCAACTACTCTCCCATTGAAAAACATTGCCTGGCGTTGATCTTCGCAATAACAAAGCTTAGGCACTATGCGTTGGCGCACGAGGTCCGTCTTATTTCAAAAGTGGACCCTCTCAAATATCTAATGTCAAAAGCCATATTGACAGGGCGACTCGCTAAATGGGCCCTGCTCTTGATGGAATTTTCGATAACATATCAACCTCTCAAGGCAGTAAAAGGCCAGGCCATCGCCGACTTCCTTGCTGAGCATCCCATACCTGCCGATTCTCCTTTAAATTGCGATTTGCCAGACAGACATGCGTTTGACGCAATCGACAGTAGTGACACCCGTTGGGAGCTTTATTTCGATGGAGCATCTTCCATGAAAAAGCACAAACAAAGTACGCCAATGATCAAATCGGGGGTAGGACTCATTTTTGTGACTCCACAAGGAGGAATAATGCGCTTCGCCTTCTCCTTAACAGAGCCGAGAACGAATAATGAAGCTGAATATGAAGCTCTGATAGCAGGCCTCGAGATCGCCATCGATATGGGAATTGAGAGCCTCCTCATATACGGGGACTCCCAATTGGTCGTCAGTCAAGTGAACGGCGATTACCAAACATGCAAACCGGAATTGGTAAAATACGGTGAAAAAGTGCAGCAACTGCTAACCCAAATTCCCTCCTACACGTTGGAAAGCATACCGCGTGCGGAAAACAGCAAAGCGGACGCACTAGCCAAACTTGCTAAGGAACTGGCGGACGAGAACCTCGACGACGTTAGAATCGTGGTACAAAGCCGTCGAGTGCTCGCCCCAACAGAAATATCTCCGGAATCGTCTGAAGAAAAAGGAGCGAAAGAGGAGACAACCCTGCAAATAAAAGACTGGGAAAATACCGAGGACTGGAGAGAAGTCTTCATAGATTACTTCAAGTTCCACCGAATACCTGAAGAAGCGTCCACAAGACATCAGCTCATGAAACGAGCTCTGTCTTTCGCCTTCGTCAATGATACTCTGTACAAGAGGTCATTCGATTCTCTGTGGTTGAGATGCTTAGGACCTGACGAAGCGAGAAGGGTCGTCCAAGAAGTTCACGACGAACTCTGCGGTTCCCACCAAGCAGGCCCTAAGATGAAGTTAAAGATAAAGCGGATGGGCTACTACTGGCCCACGATGATGCAGGATTGCCTGGAATACGCGAGGCAATGTCATTCATGCCAAATTCATGGGGACTTCATCCATCAGCATCCCAATCCACTGCATCCAACAGTGGCTAGTTGGCCATTCGAAATGTGGGGAACTGACATAGTCGGTCCCATCGAACCAGCATCGTCAAAAGGACATCGTTTCATCTTGGCAACGACTGATTACTTCTCCAAATGGGCAGAGGCGGTACCGTTGAGGGAAGTGAAAACGGAGAACATCCTCCATTTCTTCAGAACGCGCGTCATATACCGGTTTGGAACCCCGAGAAGAATCATCTCTGATAATGGGCCAGCCTACCGAAGTCATAAAATTAGCCGTTTCGCACAGCAGCACAATATAGACTGGAGATATTCCTCAGTTTATAACCCGCGAGCTAATGGTCTAGCTGAGGCCTTCAACAAGACCTTGACGAAGATCATGAAGAAAACAGTGTCACGAAATAAGAGAGATTGGCACGAAAGATTGCAAGAGGCTCTTTGGGCGTATCGAACTACATTTAAAACGGCCACAAACACAACGCCATACGCATTGGTATTTGGGACGGAAGCAGTACTCCCTCTCGAGATAGAATTACCCTCTCTACGAGTGGCAGTCCACTACGAGCTGACAGACGAAGAAAATGCTCACCTTCGGTTTGAAGAGCTTGACGCCCTTGATGAAATCCGGCTTCTAGCACAACAAAATCTGGAAGCCTATAAAGCAAAGATGACGCGCTCATATGAAAGATTGAGCCGCCCGAGGACATTCCACCAAGGCGAACTCGTGCTAGTGGTCAAAAGGCCCATGATCCCCAATCGCGCCAAGCGGGGAAAGTTTGAGCCAAACTATGAAGGACCGTACATCGTTGATAAGGTCTACCAAGGTGGGGCCTATCTACTCATGGACATGCACGGTGAAAGGCCTTTCAGGCCAATAAACGGTCGCTTCCTAAAGAAATACTACGCTTAATGAGCCACAGCCTAGGTCAATGGTAGATGACAACGACTATGTCCGCTCGCTATCTTCCTAAGCTCAAGCTTTATAAGTAGTAGCCAGCCCTCTCAACGGTGGACCGAAATGTCCTTAAACTAATAACAGACCGAAACGTCTTTAAACTAATACCGCAGCATCCTTAGGTTGACGAGATAAAAAAAAAACATATAAATAAAATAAAATAAACGGTATGTCCATAAGCAAAAAAGGGGCACGGATGAAAACCCGAAAGGGCTCCGTGAGTAAAAACAGCAGGGCTGCCGGCGAGTGTTCATGAAAACCCGAAAGGGCGCGACCTCGTAAAAAAAAGAGAGAAAAAGAAAATAAAAAAAAAACGGTATGTCCATAAGCAAAATGGGCACGGATGAAAACCCGAAAGGGCTCCGTGAGTAAAAACAGCAGGACTACCGGCGAATGTTTGTGAAAACCCGAAAGGGCGCAACTTCGTTAAAGAACCCTTATAGAGTCCTCTCGACCTTGTAAGGAGAAACTACCTGCGTGAGATCCTTACGACTCACAAAGGAGCAACACACTTAGGGATCCCCACGATTCCTAAGGAGAAAATACACTTGCGAGATCCTCACGACTCGTAAGGAGAACTCTCTTATGGGACCCTCACGGCTCATAGGATTTGAAAGTCTTAAGTCACAGAGACCTAAACCTGTGCTTAAGCAAACCCCCACAAACTTCCAATATTGCCCTACAAGTGGTTCAATATCGACCCTTGTATACAATCCACGGGCGCGAATAAACATTTCCCTAACTAAGTCCCATCTGAAACTAGGGATATGTTTGCATGGTAAACAACCCTTGTAAATCCTCTCGACTTACAAGGAGAAAGCCCTCCTGTAGGATCCTTACGACTTACAGAGAAACAAACACTTAGGGATCCTCACGACTCCTAAGGAGAAAATACACCTACAAGATCCCCACAACTTGTAGGGAGAAATACCTTCACGAGACCCTTACGGCTCATGAAGTCAAAAGCCTTAGCCGACGGGATCCTAACCCTGGTCGCTAAGCCTCCTTTGTTCAACAACAATAGAGGCAAATGATGATTCGCTCCTGGTAATATCCCAGTTGCAGCGGTGCTGATGCCGAAATCGGTGTCCAATTTCAGGTTGACGGCGAAAGCCAGTAGACCGCTCATGCATACGAAATAGCCGAAATGATAGGGCAACTTGCAATAAAAAACAGCAAGTAAAATGTATGCATGCAAAATAGCCGAAATGATCGGGCAACTCGTAATAAAGAGCAACGAGTAAAAAATAAAATAATAAAAAAGCCGAAATGATTGGGCACCGCGAAAAATAGCCGAAATGTTTGGGCAATCGCGACCTTCGCGATATAAAAGCTGAAATGATAGAACATCGCGGAAATAAAATAAAACAAAAAATAAGAAATGATAAAACTTCGGCCCTACAGTTAAGATCACATCGATCCCTGTATACAATCCAAGGGCGTAAACAAAGAAGGAACCATACCTCCCCAGCGGATTCCGTCAAACGACGAAACCAAGCCTCAACGGTTCATTTCAACCGAAGAAGCCAGTGACTTCAACAAAAATTCCTCGACTCACGGATACAAACACTCCTTGACGAGAGCCTCCTGATCCGCGTCGACCCGCAGAGCCACCAGTGCCTCCGTAGGAACCCTCGACTCGTTTCACACCCCAAGGACACAAATAATCCTTGGCGGTCGGGAAACAAATAATCCCGGCAAATTCCTCGACTCACGGATACAAACACTCCTTGACGAGAGCTCCCTGATCCGCGTCGACCCGCAGAGCCACCAGTGCCTCCGTAGGAACCCTCGACTCGTTTCAAACCCCAAGGACACAAATAATCCTTGGCGCTCGGGAAACAAATAATCCCGGCAAACTTCTCAACTCACGGATACAAACACTCCTTGACGAGAGCCTCCTGATCCGCGTCGACTCGCAGAGCCACCAGCGCCTCCGTGGGAACCATCGACTCGTTTCAAACCCCAAGGACACAAATAATCCTTGGCGCTTGGGAAACAAATAATCCCTCGCAAAACTTCTCAACTCACGGATACAAACACTCCGTGACGAGAGCTTCTTTGACTCACATCTTGGGCAGTAAGGATTCAAAAACCTGCTTCCTGAACAAATGGGACCCTGCAAGCAATCCTAAATGGTCTCTTGCATACTATTCACGGGTCTCACTCTCTGAAGTTGATTCTCGACAAAGAGGGAAACAACCGCTTGCGAGACCTATCGACTCGTAAGAGGGCAATGGGACCCTGCAAGTCAATCCTAAATGGTCTCTTGCATACTATTCACGGGTCTCACTCTCTGAAGTCGTTTCTCGACAAAGAGGGAAACAACCGCTTACGAGCTCTCTCGACTCGTAAGAGGGAGAAATTCTCTTATAGGATCCTTTCGACTTATGAGAGAAAACCACACTTGGGAATCCTCACGACTCCTAAGGAGAAAATCCACTTACGAGATCCTCTCGATCCGTAGGTAGAAAAGTCTCTATGAGACCCTCACGACTTATAGAGTTGAAAAGTCTTAGGCAGCAGATCTGAACCTGCGGCCTAAGCCATCGTTATTTCTTAAGAAGGTTGGGATACTCGTCCCAATCGTCCGTCAATTATGGTTATTAAGGTGGCGTACTGATAATAAAAGAAAGGAAAGACGGAGAAATGACACAAGACATTACAAAATGTGTATCTTTTATTCATAAAAATTGGTTGAGTACAGGATACATTGTGCTAAAGAATAAAAAAAAAACATATACATATACTTTACAAAGACAAATGATACAAGGAGAATTATGGGGAAGGAAGCGTCTTGCGCAGGTGTAGCAATTGCTCGCATACGTCCTTCCATGCCTTCTCCTGATCAGCTGCCACTGCCAGTTCCGCCTCTACTTGAGCCCGCTGTTGCGTGAAGGATGCGAGCTCTTCCCCAACAACCTGCTGAGCTGCTTCTTGGCCTTGGGCATCGCGCTCAGCAGCATCAAGTTTCCGCTTCAGCGCTAGCCCATTAGATATACGCTTGAGAAGACCTTCAAAGACAGCTTTCACCTCAGCAGCATTCGTCCTAACTTCGGCACGAAGGCAAGCGGTCGCGTTTGAAGATTCCTGATGCGCCTTTAGCCGTAAAGCTGCCTTATGCTCCAAATGGCGGAGATAAGAGGTGCTTTGCTCAAGCCAAGCTGTCCGTTCGGCGCTCGCGGCCAAAACCTCGGGAGAAGGGCGTGTCGACTCCAACCGATGCAGGCGAGCCTCGATCTCTCTGCAGTGGTTAACCCACGATTCGACGACGCCTTCGTTATGGAAAGTTACGAGCGCCGCCAACATTGGGTTAACATCCACAGCGAAATCTACGGCCGAAGGAAGGGCATCCATGTTGAGCTCTTCGATGTACCCGCTCAACATACCCAGGCTCATTACAACACCCTTTGAAGACGGGCGTCTCAAGAAAGGACCCGCCGGTGAGAGGACATGAGACTCAAAAGAAATTGGAGCTGGGACAATAGCTGCAAAAAACGAAACATGGTCAAACAATGATTCGAAAATTCGATGAAAGATCATATAAAAAGAGGAAAGGAATATCGGTACCAGTCGCAACGGACGTCAAAACCGGAGGCGCCGGTGGCAGCACAGGCCCGGTGTCCCCTCCTTCGATCTGAGGCACTGCAATCAGGAAGAGGAAAAGTCAGATACGATCCTATATTCCTTCAAAAGAGACCAAGACAACACTTACCGGTACCCCTAGAGGGAGAAGCGAGCTCGGATGGGAAGGAGAAGTGTGGGAGCAGCACTTGGTACAGATGATCGAAGAACACTCCTGAAAAGAGCATAGCGATATAACGTTAATACATAAGCTACACGTTAAAAGATTAATGCATAAGTCATAAATTCATACCTTCCGACATCCGAGATGGCACAAGGGGAGGCTGAGGAGCGACCACCGCCAAGGCAGTGGTTGACGGTGTGCCTTCAAGCAGTGGAGCATCGGCGCTAGCCACACCTGCATTTAAAACAAAGGCAAACTGGTTAAAAGAGATCGTGAGGTATATGCAAATGAAGGACATTGCTCATTTAAAATTTACCAGACAAGTCGCCCGCAGAAACGGAGGCAATCCCTTCCTCCACTGACGGAAGGCCACCGCCTGTAGCTTCATCACCCGACTCAAGGGGAACCGTTGTTATGCTATCAATCTCTACAGGCGGCGGGGGACCATAGGCGGGGAGGGCTATGATAGGAACATTGCCAGATTCCTGAGAAGGAGCGCCTAGCTCGTCTTCAGGAATCGTGGCTGCCTCACCCGCTGCTCCCTCAGGATCGGCGATTACAGCTGCCTCGTCCATCGGCACCACGAGGTCCCCAGCCTCAAGCACCTCACCCCCTACCGCCTTCGGCTCGGTTGAGACAATCATCTCATCTACTGCCACTTCAGGTGCGGCATCAATGACCCTCTCCGCGGCAGGTTCCTCAACCTCGGCTCCAGGCCCCATGACCCCGACAACGTTGCCCACTGTCGGTTCGGGTTCAGCAAGTATCGCTTCCTCCACTCCCCTGGGCTCGACGGTCGTTTCCGCCTCCCCCTCAGTTGGACTTGACCCTACAAAATGGGATACGTATAAGCCAATAGCTCTACAATTCGTACGACGAGATTTTGAAAGAAGTACTACCTGAAGCAGATTTATCATTGGCGCTCCGAACCGCGCGCGCCACTTGCCGACGAGCAGTAGACAGGGCAATAGGGTGCTCTTCGGAAGGAGTACTAGCGTGAGGAATGGTGCTAGGGCCCGCTCCCGTGGCCAAAGCGGCTTCCCGCGCCTTTGCTTCACGTCTCATCCGCTTCCGCTCTTCTCGAGCCGTTGAGACGGATGCCATCAGAGCTTCCTTGAGTGAAGCATCCTCATCCGTGTAGAGGGATGCCTCCAGATTTTTCAGAGCATCCCTCGTCGTTGCATCAAGCCGAGGCTCTTGCGGCAGCTTCGACGGAGCCGGGGCTTCAGTGACGGGCTCGGAAAGGAGCCTTGCGCCGATTAATACAACCCCTGTAAAGAAACAAGAGAAGGTCAGATTGACTATCATAAAGAGACAACAAAATTTCCGTATAAAAGAAAAAGGGATAAAACATACCGACGCTTGCCAGGGCACGTTTCTCCTCCTCCTCTTGGAAGGTCTTCAAGGAGGCAGCGATAGCATCTTCAGTGGAGATACCTGTTAAAAAATGGAGCAAATGTTAGTTAAATGTAATAATATAAAGTGCAATGAGATAACAAATAAAGCGTCTGATGATTACCGGACTCGGCGAGTTTACTCAGCATCGCTTCGAGCCTCGCCGATCGCTCTGAAGCTGCAATGGCGGCGGCCAAATTGGTGTCCGCGGGGTCCACCACAAAGCCTTCATTGCTGCCGTACTCGCGTATGGCCTCGGCAGGAGAGGCCGCAGGCTTTGAGCCGAGGATCGCATCGAGGGATAGGGTGGACTTCTTCTTCTTCTGTCCGCCAGCCTTGGGTCCACTCGGAACAGCTTTGCGCTTGGCAGTTTTGGCAGATTCTTTCGGGCGGCGAGTCCCGATATCCGCTCCTGCGCCCGACTCCGGCGATACCGCTTTAACCGTCTTTGTCGGAGCACGGGGCGCCGTTGGTGCATCCACCGTGGTAGGCAGTGGCAATCCACGCGGAGGGGCCAGCACACGTGGTCGATCAGCTCCGGCATCTTTTATCGGGAGGTGACCTGGGTCCTTGGCTGCAAGAGAGCCTTACGATCACCACCAGGAGGCGCACCCCTACGGTCGACCAGCATGCGTTTCTCCATTAGAATGATTGGGCCCATAGCGTGCGCATACCAGGCCACATATGAATTAAGCATCTTGGGGACACAGCTGGGTTCACTAATGAAGAAATAGGAACCCGTATTAAGCCGTATGAAGTGATGCATTGCATTCCTTACCCCCTCTGGGCCAACCACGGGCGTTTCCAAGAAAGCTTCCATCGGGATCCCCTGATTGTAGCTTGATTGCTGGGCAAATCGATGCGGATTATACCTCATGAACAAAGCCGTCTCATTCTGCCGAAACACTAGGTAGCCCGGCCGAATGGAGTAAAGATGGACGATTTCCCGAGCCTTCAGCACAGAAGCCCCGCCCTTAAACTCGTCACGTAGGGGCACCACCGACTTAGTAGTCTCCGAGCCTATAGTGATGACCTTATCCACGAAAGAAGTCGTCGCTCCGACCAAGTGTGGGCGCAGGAGGAGTCCCCTAGAATCCCGCGGAGATGCAAACACGATTGAGGCCCCGATTAACCGTATGACTCTTGGGAGTCTGTACTTCTCGAAGAATGGAGGAGTCTTGTGGGCGCCAAACACCCCTCGCACGTGCATCTCCATCCAAGAAACGAAGTAATGCATTGGGAAATTAGCAGGCTGTGTCCCAGGATCATTGGCGTCCGCCGCTACGCTGAGTCCATGATAAAGATAAGCTAACCCAGCAATCCCTACCGACAACTGCAGACCGGCCACCATCCGATATGCCGGGTAAAAGACAGAGGGCCGCATGAAGCGCGGGTGCATAGGGAGCGCGAAGTTGCATAGCCACAAGCCCAGGAACCCAATAAAGAAAGTTTCCTCATCCATGCCGGGGACGGCGATTTCCGAGAAAGCGACGACGGCAGCATTGGGGAGATAGAAAGCCCTCTGGTCATTCTCCGATACGGGTCGGCGATCCAAACCGAAGCCAAAAGGGTCGTCGAGCTGAGCGAACTTCTCGCTCTGCTCTGATAAGAACTCTGGGCGGATAAAGCGAGCAATGAAAGCTGCGAAACTGACGCCCTTGTCTCCCGATTCTAAATGGAGTTCCTCGTAGATCTCCAACACTTTCACCAAACCCGGATGCTGATGGTGAATGGCATTCTCCGGGGTTAAGTCAAATACCACCTGCTTGGTGGCAAAGACATACTCATCAGGAGGAAGCAACTCCTCGTAGTGCTCTCCCCTCATTGGCAGACCTGAAATCTCGGCGAATTCCTCCAAAGAGATAGAAACTTCCTTATCCGCCATCAGGAAGGTATGGGTGGAGATATTCCACTGTTCAACGAAAGCCTTTATCCACCACGTTGGAGGAGAGGGGTACTCAAAGAGCGAGACGAAGACGGCTGAGTATAGACCAATCTTCGTTAGGTGGGTCCTCTTCGCCGATAGAATGTACCGGGCCCACGGCAAATATCCGGCGGGGGGTCGTGGGATCATTCCAATGTTATAAGCCTGTCCCCAAGGGCGTGCTTCGCCCTGACAGATTCGCCTCCCCAGAATGTCTATCGCCGGCGGCGGCTGTACGGGGATGGCGCCGATTGCGGGCTGAAGGAGGTCATCAGAATTCCAATTCTTAACCTCCACGGCATACTTCACCGGGGGTTCGTCCGCATAGGGGAGTGTGACTATGGGCTCAGAAGGCGCGGCGGAGCTAAAACTGCGACGGCCTTGGATGATCTGGCTATACCACCTTCCCCACAGGTGGAGCTGTTTGCACTCAGGATCTCGATCTTTAATAAGAGCGAATACCACCCGATCCACGGGCGCATGGGGGAACCCTCCTTCCGAGCGAACGAAGGGAAAAGACAAGTCGTCAGACATGTTCTGTAGAAAGACAAAGAAACATACATCATTAGTGGCCTAACGCTTAGCATTTAAAAAAATACATATAAAAACCTCGCTCCACACTGTGATGCAGTGGGTAAGGGACAAAAAGGGGACCCACAAAATCCGGGTGATGTGCATCACTTAATAAGACAATCCCATCATTAGATAGGACTGTCAATTCATAAAAAGGGCCCAATAGAATACACCCATTGGTGGGGAAGTCCCTGGAGACAAAGAGAAAATCTCCTCTTTTAGAGCAAAGCTCTGTCACAAAGTGACACATGTCAAACTCTGGTTCCAGGGGAACAAGATTCCTTAAAAGAGCTTGGCTCTGTGATAATGATGGAAATATCCATCAAAAGAAAATTAATTTTTGAAAATTAAAAATTAAAAAATAAAAAATTTGGGATCTTAAAGACCCATGAAAACTCTTAAGAGTTCTTTTTTTTAGATCAAAAGATCTATGTTTTGCCAAAAAGCAAAGCCCTGTTCATGGGTTAAGAAACCCTGAAACAGGTTCTTAAGAGCAAGGCTCTGTTGGTGAAACCCCAAAGGGGTTTTCCTTAGATCAAAAGATCTATGAGAGCAAGGCTCTATTAATTAAAATTAATTTAATTTAATTTAGGATTAATTTCTTTACCTAAGTTGTTCTAAAAAGTTCTAACTTTGGAAGCAAGAGCAAGGCTCTGAAGTTCTTGAAGGCAAGAGCAAGGCTCTGAAAATGAGAAATCTTGAAGATGGTGAAGAGATTAACAAAGACCAAGGGTCTTATTTATAGGCGCCTGCGCCCCTTCAACTGACCCTGGCCACTGTTGCGCTTACGTCGCGCCACGTAAGCACAACGGTGGGGGGGCATTTGTTCCCCCAATCTGAGCAAGGCTCATTTAAATTTTGAAAATTCAAAAATTCCTGAAGCAACGCTTCAAATTCCGTGCGTTGCGCAGTGCGCAAGCGGTCCACAGTGCGACACGTGTCTGCGCAGTTGCGCAAGCGCACCGCTGCGTGACACGTGTCTGCGCAGTTGCGCAAACACTGTTGCGCAAGCGCACAGATGCGCGACACGTGTCTGCGCAGTTGCGCACTCGCAACTGCGCAAGCGCACGGATGCGCGACACGTGTCTGCGCAGTTGCGCAATCGCAACTGCGCAAGCGCACGGATGCGCGACACGTGTCACGCGCTGGTGAGTTGCGCAGCAACAGAATGAAAATTTAAGTAAATCTTTTCTGTTCTTCTGTAAAACAGGGACCCTTGGATCAGAGATCCAATGGTGGGAAAATTCCCAAAATTATTCAGGAAAGATTTTGTTAACAAATCCAACAAATTTGTGAGCACTATAAATAAGACCTCAGGCCTCATTCAAATCATCATCAAGAGAAGAATTAACTTCTGAAAAAAAAAGAAAAGAGAAAGAACTCTTGAAGATTATTCAAGAACAAAAAAAGAGGTAAAATCTTCTTTTTGAAGAATAGAAAGAGAAAAATCTCTGAAGAACAAAGGATAGAAAAATAATTAAATAAAAAAAAAAGAAATAAATAGTGCCTTGCACTTGATATGAACCCTTGGTTCTGTGAAATCAGGGAAAACAAGAAGAACTTGTTTTCCTTTGATCCAAATTTAGATCAAAAGTGCTATGCACTTTTGTTCTTAAATCTGGAAAATTCTTGAGTTTCTGCAACTCATTATTTAAAAGGGCCTAGCCCAAATTAAATTGCAATAATAAAAGGGCAAAGCCCTGTTTGAAAATTCTTGAGTTTCTGCAACTCATTATTTAAAAGGGCCTGGCCCAAATTAAATTGCAATAATAAAAGGGCAAAGCCCTGTTTGAAAATTCTTGAGTTTCTGCAACTCATTATTTAAAAGGGCCTGGCCCAAATTAAATTGCAATAATAAAAGGGCAAAGCCCTGTTTGAAAATTTCTTGAGTTTCTGCAACTCATTATTTAAAAGAGCCTGGCCCAAATCAAATTGCAAAATAATAAAGGGGCAGAGCCCTGTTTGGACTGATTCTTTTAGTCAGGCAAAGCCTAAAATAAATAAAATTTTTGGACTTAACCCAATCCTGGCTGTAAGTCCTTAAACTAAATTGATTGAGCAAAATGGCTCTCCCAAATCAATTCACGACTGGTTCGAGGGTACATCTCCGAACTCCTTTGAAATCTGTCATTGTAATTCCTCAACGACGTCAAAGAGGTGACGAGTCCCAACGACCACTAAACTAATATCGGACCGAAACGTCCCTAAACTAATATCGGACCGAAACGTCTCTAAACTAATGTCGGACCGAAACGTCCCTAAACTAATGTTGGACCACCATGTCCCTAAACTGGCGATGGACTACTACGTCCTTAAACTGGCAATGGACCACTACGTCCTTAAACTGGCAATGGACCGCCACGTCCCCTAAACTGGCACAATAGGGCCCAAACGCTCTTTTGTTGGATCTAAACGGTCCCGTCTAAGTTGATCTTAACCCCAAATACGGTTAACGTGTCCTTAGATATTCAAATAAACGATAAAACTCCAAATCAACTTTGGTTCAAGGGTACACCTCTGAACTCCTTTGACGCCTGTCGTTGTAATCCCTCAACGACGTCAGAGAGGTGACGAGTCCCGACAACCAGATAATTAAATCAATCACTACGTCAGGTCGATCTTAGTCTAAAACAGGACTAACGTATCCTTGACGAACGTTTAAGTTGATCTTAGCCGCAACGCGACTAATGCATCCTTAAACTAAAAACACCAAACCCAAATCTAACTAAATACGGATTTGGACTAATCTACGTCCTACGGGTGACGACATCACTCAGTCTTCGTATACAATCCACGGGCAACCACGAACAAAACAAACACACACGACACGAAGTGAAATTTTGGAGAAGGAGAAAGTTGTTATCGCGATGCGGTAGCGTAATTAACTGCAGGGGCTTGCGCCTGCAGGGAAGAGCGTCCCCACAATCAAAAACCCCTCACCCTGAGGGGGAATCTGACGAAGTCTGCTACATCGGCTGCATCCGTCTAAACCTCCGATACACGGTGTCATAAATCAACTTGGCATCTTCGGAGAGATAGACGGATAGCACCAAATAGCATCTGCCCCGAACCTCAGGCACTGGACGTCCTAACGTCTCGGCCGCCGTTCGGAGGGGAACACTTGTATTCCTGGAATTTCTCAAAGGCCTTGGATTTATGTTTCATCAAGAACACATGTCCATACCTAGAGAAATCATCCGTAAAAATAATGAAGTAGGAATAACCACCTCTCGCATATGAAAACATTGGACCGCATATGTCACTGTGTATGAGTCCCAAGAGCTCGCTTGCTCTTACTCCGTGTTCAGTAAATGGAGTCTTGGTCATCTTTCCTATGAGACAAGATTCACAAGTAGCATAAGATTGATATTCGAACGGATTCAAATATCCTTCTCTATGTAACTTAGTCAACCTTCTTTCATTGATGTGACCTAGTCTACAATGCCATAAGAAAGCCTGATTTAATTCCGGAGACTTTCTTTTAAGTGTATTCTGGACATTGAAAACCTGAGCTTGACTTAATACATATATACTGTTATCTAATGTACCTGACCGAATCAGAACTTGATTTAGGTGGATGTATACTACATCGCTTTCGAATGTAAAATTATACCCCTCTCTCGAAAGTGAGGACACTGATATGATATTACAAGTCATACTAGGTACATACAGACAGTTACGTAAAATCAATATCTGCTCACTTGTCAAACCTAGGCGATATTCTCCCACGGATTCAGCGTCCACGCTCATTCCGTTTGCAACTCAGAGAGACCAATCACCTAACTTTATAACTCTACGGTTTCTCAAAGAATGTAATGAATTACAGATATGAGATCCTGCTTCGGTATCTAGTACCCAGAAAGTAAAGTTAATTGACAAACAGTTCTCTATTACTAACACACTTGAGGCTGAAGCCACAACATGCTTCGTATCCTGGCTACTGGCTTCTAAAGCGCTGCAATCTTTCTGCCTATGCCCAATTCCATAACAATAGGAACGCCCCACTTTTACTATTTCCAGTCCCGAAACTTTTGCCCTTCTCTTTCCTTCTACTTCCCTGGTTTTCTTCAGGGTAGAAGGTAGAGACTGTAGAATCAAGTCAGTATCTGACTCGTTTCCCAACACGGTCTCTATGTCCTGGAGCTCATTAATACAGTTAGTCAATGTAAGGACGTTGTCCCCTACAGATGACCCGTCAGCCAACCTCGCTTGAATTAATTCGTTCGAGGTCTCATATCTTGCGATATGAGATTGCTCTCCATATAAATCTTTGTTATAGAGAAAGATGGAAACTAAGTCCATCTTCTCGTGCTGTTTCTGGTATACACCATCAACTGAAGCTAACACGAGGCACTTAGCTTTCGCTTTATCTTTTTCCTTTGTCTGACGGATATCCATATTCGTGACAGTGGAAACTGGACCTGGGACGGCGGGATCTTGAGTAGTAACAGGGTGATCCAGCTTGTCATAGGTAATGGACATCTGGACAGACCTTTGCCGGTCATATAAGTCAGATTCAGTCAATTTGTTATCTAGATGTAACCTATGTGTGGTCACAAGGTCGCTGCAATTTTAAGAGAGAGAAGAAAATACTATTAGCATGATGCTCTTGCAAGTTTAGAGTGGTTTAATTTATCTAAACAGGATGGCTCCCACTGTTTCTCGAATCCCTCCTCAAACCATAAAAGAAGAATTAGCCAGGACTATTCTCACCGTACAATTCTTGCTTAACCGTTCAGCCAGGTCAGTGTCAATACTTCGAGGGAGGTTTTCCAACGCTTTCGCGAAGTTCCTTAATTAAATAACCTCTTTTCTCTGGGGGCGTAACCCCGCTGACACCTTTCTAGGCACCTACTTGGTTTATAGCGTTGATCGTTAAGTGACGAATCTCCTGATAAGTAGTATATACTCACAGTAGGATCGGGATCCAAAATATCATCGTATGATAATGTTGAAGGAATCCTACCAACATTCATCAAACTCCAAAATGGTATGCCTCTCTCTGCAAATTTCAGTTTCTTTAGAAATTCCCGATGTGGATTTTTGCCCCATGCTCTTATGACCTTGACGAAGGCCAACAAATCATAAGTCACATGTCAAGTTCTGCCCATCATTATCTAGTTAATTTGAACACACCCGTACATACCCTTGACGAAGGCCAACAAGGTAATACGACTGTCCCAAACCAACACATCTATCTATGCACCAAATGAATACCCCAGCAGCTACCAAACACCATGCCTTGATGAAGGCCAACAAACATGGCTTGAATACTACTGACCATTCATAAGAAATGACGGAGGGCTACGAATGGTTTTGGCAAAACCGTGAACGTAGTGAACTTGATTTAGTCGAAGGAACCTGATACTTTTTAAAAGGAGTGGTTAAAGCTCCGCAATTAAAAATTCTGATCTTTTTAAAATAACCGAGTGGTTTC
Source organism: Agapanthus africanus (assembly GCA_030015575.1). NCBI lineage: Eukaryota > Viridiplantae > Streptophyta > Magnoliopsida > Asparagales > Amaryllidaceae > Agapanthus > Agapanthus africanus. The sequence continues at coordinate 6,803,094 of JASDDO010000022.1, forward strand.
TTTTAAATTTGTTCCAACGACTTAACTTTGGTTTATTTTCTTTGCATTATAAGAATGCGTCCCATCATTTATCCTATCATTGCAGAAAACAACGAAAATACCTCATCCTCTTATGCCATTCGCATTCGCCACGGGTCCCGTCATCACCCGTTAGGTTACTTAACTAACGACAGAGCGGGGGCTGGGCTAGCGCGAGTGTAAAACATAAGTGACGTCTAATAGCTATCATATATAGATATTGTACATTCGTCAGACGCAATAATAAGCATTCCAGATCACAGATGAACTTTATTGGATATACTAGCAATCCACATTTGCTTTGAGCCTGCAATAAAAGACGGATTACACAGTTGTGATGAATAGCCATTACCCTACCCTAGACCTCTACGGGTACGGCAAACTACCCACCAAGTACCCAAAGTGAAGCGGTCTCCCTCAACAAAGTGAGTAGGCCACTAAACACTTCAAAGTACCCGGTAGTTTGTGTACCCCACCTTGGGTCTATCCTAGAAGCAAAAACAGTAAAAAAAATAATACAACGGTGGCTACAACCGCAACCTGGATGTGCCCCGCAAAAGAATATTACATCATATTACATTTACATCGAATGAATGAATATTAAACCCATCTCAAACCCCGGCTAATCATCACAACAGTCCAATACAGTTCATATACACAAACAATAAACATTTCAGAAATGTGCAACCCCCTGCCAACCGACATACTAGCAGTTAGGGGAGGTTTACGAACACATTAAACAGTACAGATAAAAACCCAATTAGCAAATA